>BSBK01003349.1:55000-787500 GCA_027943335.1 Chamaecyparis obtusa
AAGTGTTTCACAACTGGTTTTCTACCACACCAAGCCTTAAAAGGAGTAATTCTATCCAAGGCTTTATGAGGAATTCCATTTTAAATGTAATTGACACAACTTATAGCTTCATCCCAAAAAGTTGGATCAAGATACTTAGCATGAATCATGCAAGTAGCCATTTCCTTAAGATTTGTATTCTTTCTTTCTACAAAACCATTCTATTGTGGAGTGTATGCAATTGAATGTTGAAGATCAATCCCCTCAAGTGTAAAAAAGTATATAAGTCTTGAATTCACATATTCCCTTCTATTATCTATTTGTATAATCTTGACGACCTTTCCTAATTGCTTCTAAACATGATCCTTGAAGGTGAGAAACTTGTCAAACACTTCACTCTTGTGACCAGGAAAGTAGACCTATGTGTAGTGTAAAAATTCATTAATGAAGGAGAGGAAATAGAAATCCTATCTAAATTATGACACTAGAAAGGGGCCTACTAAATCACTATGAACCAACTCAACAACAAATTATTTTCTCCAAGGCTTCCATTTATCAAACTTCTCTTCAAGAGGCTTTCTGAATGCACAACCTGAACATACACCCTCTGAAAACTTGACTGTAGGTAGACCTTTGACTATATTCTTGTTGCTAAGCTACTGAAGATAGTAGTAGTTGATATGTCCAACCACTCATATCATTATTTACTTTATGAATTTGAATGTGTCAATAAGGCATGTGAAGAAGAATTAGGTACAAAGTGGAAGAAAGATTAAAGCATTGTGTCATGATTATCTTTAATTGTGATACAACCAAAACATCATCCTTAAGAATTTTCACCAAAATGAATTAGGAACTCAAATTTATTTTCCACCTCTATAGTGATTGATTTGGTAAATTTAAAGGATATTTGTGCTAAGGTTAGGAACATAAAGAACATCCTTGAATGCTCCATTTTCCATCTCAATTTTTTTATTTCCCTTCAACTTCCACTTTTTTATCATCCCCTAAAAATATGTGAGATACCTTAGATGGTTTCAAAGAAGAAAATTTCTCCTTTTAAGCACCCATATGATGAGTGGCATCCAAGTCAAGATTCTATTCCTCTGAAGAACTTGTACTTGCCCCAATTGATTTCCTTTATCCTTTTGAAGTGGAACATTTTGAATGCTTTCCTTTGTAGGAATTTAGTAAACCAATGTTGTTCCTCTTGAGTAATTTTTTCAACTCATAAACTTCATTTTTTGTGGCAATGGTGCTCATTATTATTTGGTTTCTTGCAATATGAACAAATTGGTCTATCCTTCTTAGAATTATTTTCCTTCTTTTTGGAAGAAGATGAATGATTTCCTTGTGAGTAAAAAGTTTATTGTGTCTCAAATTGTATTTTTTCCTTCCACTACTTTTGCTTCTTGTTGGAACCTCTTCCACCTTGGTTCCTTTGATTCTCATTATTATCAACCAATGCCTTAGACTTTTAAGACTTGAGAATCCTTGTACTCATCAATTTTATTTGTTCCAAAACCAAATTTTTGGCAAATTAATCAAATGATGGCTTAGTGAAGGCACTTCCCATGGTCAGATTATGAGTATTATAACTAGAAACAAAAGCTACATATTATAAAGGAATATTGTTCAACCTGTGATGCGTTGACTTTTCATCCTTCATGGGATTACCACAATCCTTAAGTTGTGCTCTAAAATCATTGGCTTTGTTGATATAATCTTGAATTGTGTCAAAGTTCTTAGGATCCAATTTGAGAAGATCTTCCTCAATTGAGAATATTATTTATTCATCCACTTTACCATACAAAACTTCAATTTTATCCCAAGATTCATTTGCATTCATCAAGTATTTGATGTGAAAGAAGACATATCCATGAACACATTGTCTCATATTTCCTAAAGCCTTAAAATTTTTGAGTTACCAATCAATTTTTTCATTAGCATTTTCATTAGGATGAATGGGTTATTTAAATGTACCATCCACATAATGATTCAAACCTTTTACCATTAAAATGCTCCATCTATTATCTTTCCATGTTGCATAGTTATGTGGAGTCAATTTTGGAAATTTAGGTGAGCACATGATGCAAAAATGAAAGGGCACAGGAGAGAAAGAGACACGATCACACAAGGCACCCCCCAAAATTCACACAATCAAAGAACCTCGATCCCCCCAAATGATGATTTTGGAACTTTACATATAGTGCGTGCACAATTGCCACTTGCCAAAATGGGCCTAAGTGGACTTCTAATTTTGATGATTACAACCACCTCAATGAGGCCAAATCAAACTCAAATCAATATTTCTAAGGACCAAACAAAAAACCTAGCATTACTATGATCATAAATGGCCAAAAAATACATAGATATGAAAGTGATATTATTGCCCAAATAAAGCTACAATCTAATAGAAAATCTACAAATTATAAAAAAAAATATTCACTTTAAAAAAATGACACCTAAAAATGTGTATGTATGAGCCCAAATGAAGCCTCCAAATTTGTAAAATCAAGGATTGAATAGGTATAGTCACCAAAAACTAATATTTATGTAAAATCTATCCACCAAAATTAGAAACTAGTAACACCAATGAAACGTTTAGGATATTCTACCCAAAATAAATAAAAAATTATAGTCAAAAAGGAGTTTGTGCAACCAAGTTATGCCCCACCAAAGATAGACTAAAAATATAAAACTACAAATGGTGAGGGGTCCAAATTTTCAAACCTTGCTGACATTAACTGAAACAACTAACTAAATTTTATGTCCAAACGAGTATTGTAGTAAAAAAAAAGCACCCAAAAATGACGGTTAAATGGTCGTTAAATTGAATCTCATGAAATGATGATGTGTGCACTTGGTTAAAATTGACGGTAAAATTTTTGTCAAAGAAAAATAAAAATGTGAAGATTTGACATCGAAATGGTCATCAAATTAAATTTTGTAAAAGTGTGTGTTAGAGAAAAATCTTACTAAGCCAATGACATGGACTATTGAATGGCCATGTGGCATGCAATTATTGGTCCTCACATTTCTAATTTGTCATAGGGGTCTAGTTAATGTGGCTTTGTGTGACTAGGTCACATGGCACTGTGTGGAACTCCATGTGTACAATGTGGTAGTCCATGTGCACAAGTCTTGATCCTGCATGTCACACGAAGGAGAATCCATGTGGCACTTTTGTGGGTGTGCATGGCCCTATGTGTTAGAATAACTAAGAGGGGGGTGAATCAGTTAGATCAGTTATCCTACAGTCCCAAATACAAAGATGTACCTTATCAAATAATTCTAATAAATTATGTATCCCGGTAACATAAAATATCAATCTGTCTGTTCACTTTACCGATTACCAGTTAAATAGCTAACTGTGATTACCGACCAAATCAAGTATGCAGTATGTAAAGTATGATAGAAAAAAATCATCACAAATAACACATAACACAATGATTTAACATGGAAACCCTGTTAAGGGAAAAATCACCTAGGACCGGTAACCCAAAATAATTCATTCTTCTAAAGTGAGCTCGGTGAAGAGCCAACCCTGTTAAAGGTTACAAACACACTGTTAAGTGTGACCTTGTTAGAGGATTTAACACTAATAGTTAACTTTTGACCAGAATTCACTATAGGGTCAATAATATAATAATTTCCATTCTCTAAATGACATAGGGGAAAATAAAAGACTATTAAGTCCACTCAGTGAAGATATTTTCTGAATCAATGGTTAAACTGATACAGTATGGTCTGATTCAAATATAACTCAATTACAGATATTTAGATCTATGCTAAACCCATAAAAATCCTCTGATCAGTAATCAAATTCACTTCTTCAATATTCATCAACTTACTGTCACTCGGTAAATGGTTCTTTGATGCTCAGTTAACTCTATAGTTCGATTCTTCAATAACTAGTCTGATCGAGCATGCATGAATAGTCTTCACATGATATCTCTACAGTCTTCTATCTCTGGCATGTTTCAATAATGAAACTCATATCTCTTATATAGACAAGTAAACCATTTTCATATCAGCCATTAGATTTTTCTGCTTAATCTCCTTTGTCCATTTTTCCTCTTAAACCTTCCTCGGAAGATGTGTCAATAACACGTTTCAATCTCATCCTTTAGATCTTCTCTGAATTATGCCAGTCATAGATCTCATAAAAAAATTAATCCTTAATCTTGAAATCATAACAATATCTAGCTCATCAAATTCAGTCGGATGTTCTTAGCATTTAATGTTTTCATCCATTGTCAGTTAATACATAAATGCGTCAATGATAACTAGTTAAACTAGCTTGATTAATACTGTCAATTGGTATACACTACACTGGCTTAGTGTATACAAAAATCTTCAATTATCGACCACATTGAATTGTTCAATTTCAAATCTCTTCTCCAAAATAGATTAATGTAACATGCTCAAGTCAACAATATAAAGCCATAGACTCATTAATAAGTTACCCAATGTTTACCATATCCTTAACTGTCATATCCATCTTTTTCACATGTAGATATCTCAATTCTTCATCTTTTCTTCCTCTAACAAATGTTTAGATGTTTGTAACTAACATGATAAGTACTATCAAAGCTAGTTGACATCAATGACAACATATTGACTGATTTAATCATCTTACATATCATTTCAGTACTCAGTGATCTCTAATCACTATTTCTTCAGTTCATTCAGATATTCAATCAGTTGTAGTTCATCAATCTCTCCCTTTGGCATTGATGGAAACACAAGAAATATGAAAATATGACAACCACATACCAAACATGTATTCTATAACTATGAAATAAAATGTTGTAGCTCGGTAAGAATTTAATATGTTTAATCACTACAAAACATAAAAGCATTACAAGTGCAGACTCTCCCTACAGATTTGATATTTTCAGCTCTCAGATTCCCTTTGTTCTCAGCAACAATTATTCTTGAGTCTCTCCCTTTCTATGTGTTCTCAGTAACTGATTTATCATGTAACTCTCTCTCTATTTTCATTTTTTTTCTCTCTCCCTTTGACAAAAATGCCAAAGAAAATATATAAACAACTCTACAATAGCCAAGTATTCTTTGTTGTTCAGTTCATATCATGTACCTTCACTGTACACATAAACAAATTTATGTTCCAACTTCTACAATCTTTCACAACCTTAGACATAATCCAAAGTGTGAGCTATGTGCATTAACATGAATGATCTCTTGATAAGTGTAGGTTGATGCAACCTCCAAATCACCTTAGTGACCAGTAGATAGGTGGTGCAGGGGCATTCTAGGGTACTTGGAAAATCTACATGGAGGTGTGTTATTTTGGTTTTGTGTTACTCGGTTGCATCTTTAACCGATGGTCTCAGTTATTGAAGGAAGCTTGATCGCTGAAGGAACTCAGTGAAACCTCTAGCGCTCAGTGGAACTTGTACTCAGTGATGTTTGTGGTGCTTGGTCGACGTGCTTGCTCGGTGATGCCTGTGTTTCTCAGTCATGCTTAGCGTGCTCAATTGTTTCATTGGCGCTTAATAGTTCTGGTTTACCTACTGGAGTTCTTGGAGATCTGATTGGTTGACTTGGTGCATTTATTGTTGGTAGCTTTTTTTGTATTCTCCTATGTAGATCTAGAGGCCTACATGGAGAATTAAATGTTTGTAAGGCTATTTAAGAGCTGATTGTTGTTGCATTTAATATTTTTTTATAGTAGAAGCCGACTTGGCTTAGAGTTAATTATTTCTTCCAGCCAACTTGGCCTAGGAGTTAATTGTTTCTTCCAGCCAACTTGTGGCTAAAGATTAGTATTTAAGGAGTGTTTGGGTAGTTTTTAGAGGGCATATTGGGAGAGATAGATTTTAGACTTGGATCCTGTGAGATCTTGAAGATCAGATTGTTTATCTAATAGTTGTAATAGCAGAGCTAGTGGTTTTCATGCTTGGAGACAAGGAGATTTCTTGGAGGCTTGCGAGCTCAAGTTTATATCTTCCTTAGTGTTTCCATCTATTGCTGATTGTTTTAGAGCCGGACTAGCTAGAAGATTGTAGAAATACTTTGATTGTATGTGGTCCTAACCCGGAAGGCCTTATAGTTGGGCATGTTAATAAAAATCCAGTTGACAACATTGTCTTGTTTTGTTATTCTACATTGTGGTGTTTGGCTACATGTAGGGACTATCCTAAATTGGATCCTCCTTACCTATCCTACGTTAGGTGGTATCAGAGCTTGAAGATCTTGAGTGTGTAAATTGATCTCTGAGTTGAGGTTGTTTGCACCAGGACCTTAGTTGGTGACTTATTTCTTTGGGTTTTCAAAAATCTTGAAGGATGCCTCTGAGAAGATTGGACCCTAGAGCAATTGCAGATCTTTGTGATGTTGTGGAATCAAAGATTATAGAGAAAGTTAAAGTTGATTTTAGATCTGAGATGGGATGGATGAAGAATGACATGATCGCTGAGGTCATGAGAGCTATTGCTGGTATGCCAAGGAATCTTGGTACTGAAGATGGTTATGAGGAAGCTATTGAAGACTTTGAAGCTACTAGATCTAGTGGAGATGACCAGAGAGACAGATCTATTGAAGACAAAACTAGTCGGTTACATAGATCTGGAGCTCAGTTAAGTACTAGTTACTAAATGGAAGTTTCTACTTTCTCTAGTACTTTAAGACCCAAGGACTTGATTGATTGGATTGGTGAATTAGAAGACTTCTTTGAGCTTGAATAAATTGAAGATCCTCTTAGATTAATATTGGCACAGACTAAGTTGAAAGGACATGCTCCTCTTTAGTGGAAAGAATTACAAAGAGATAGAGAAGATGAAGGTGAAATGAAGATCAATCAGTGGAGGTTGATGGTGACTAAATTGAAAGCTAAGTTCATACCTGCCGACTATGAGCTTGACTTGTTTAAGAAGCTACAGAATCTAAAGAAAAAAGATTTGACTATGGAAGACTATACTGAGGAGTTCTATAAGTTGACTATTCGGTCTAAACATAGAGAACTAGGTAAGGAAAAGATAGCTCAGTATGTGAATGGTTTGATATTTAATATTCAGGATGAGCTTGGTATGCTGAAGATTAATTTAGTTGAAGATACTTATTAGTATGCTCTGAAGGCAGAAGATAAGTTGAAAAGGAGACAACATGGTAACTCCTGAGGGAAGGAGAAGATTGATCACTCAGTGAAGGTTAAACTGACTGTTGAAGATGAACTGAAACCTATGGAATTGAAAAAGAAGACAGGTAGAGCTATCTTTAAGGGTACTTGTTATAATTGTGGTGAAGGACACTGATATTTTGAGTGTACACAGAAGAATTTTGGTGACCGAAGGACTATTGTGGTAAATGAGAACATTCAGAATGAACCAGAATCTGAGAACTTTCTGGTTCAGAGAACATTTCTCAGTGCAAAGGAGGAACCTTGTCAGAGGAGTAATTTATTCAGAACTCGGTGCAAGTTTGGAGGTAAAATTTGTGATGTAATTTTTTATAATGGTAGTACTGATAACCTTTTTGTTGAGGACATGGTTCAAAAACTTGGTTTAAATAGAATGAAGCATCCTCATCCTTATAGGATTGGCTGGTTGCAAAATGTTCATGCTCTAGAAGTGAGAGAACAATGCTTCGTTGATTTTCAGATAGGCCAATATAAGGATCTAGTATTGTGTGATATTGTGGAGATGAATAGTTGTCATATATTTCTTAGTAGACCTTGGAAATATGATTGTAGAGCTATGTATGATTATGTCAAGAATGTGTTTACTATTGACAAGAATGATAGGAAGCTTTCCCTGATGTCTTTGCTGGATACAACACTTGGTAGGAGAAACCTGAGCTTTGGTAGCTGAGATGAGTTAAGAAATTCTGAAAGGATCAATCGGTATAGAGAACAAGCCTATGTGTTGTCAAGGAAAGACTTGAAAAGATAGAGGAAGGAGAAGTGGAAGAGTATGCAAGGTGAAGAGTTGGAGGACTTGTATGTGAAGAACTAGTTCAGGGTTTATGTGCTAAATCCTGAAATATTTTCTTCTAGCCTACGAGAAGATCTTTTCAAACCTAGGGTGTATGGTGTAGGGGCATTCTAGGGTACTTAGAAAATCTACATGGAGGTGTGTTATTTTGGTTCTGTGTTACTCGGTACACAAAGGAAGGCAAATTTGAACTCTGAGTTTACACTGATATAGATTGGATTGGAAACATTGATGACTGGAAGAGCACAACCGGTGGAGAATTCTTTTTAGGAGAAAGGCTTGTGACTTGGATAAGCAATAAATAAGCATGCATTTCTCAGTCTACTAATGAAGTAGAGTATGTTTTTGCTATTGCAAATTGTTCAAATATTGCTTGGATAAAACAAGTGTTGGAAGGAATGAATGAGGTGATCACTGACCTAGTGATTATATATTATGACAGCACAAGTTCTATAAACATTTCCAAGAATTTGGTGATGCATTAAAAAAAAAAGCACATATCTATTAAGTATCACTATTTGAGGGAACAAGTACAAGAGAAGAAGGTGAAACTAGAATTTGTAAAATCTAAAGAATAACTTGTTGATATATTTACCAAGCCCTTACTGAATGACACTTATGAGTATTTGAGGAGTAGACTAGGGGTCCATCCCCTATCTATCGGTCACTAAGGTGATCATGAGGTTGCATCAACCTATACTTTATCATAAAATCATTTATGTTGATGCACATAGCTCACACTTTAGGATTCCTAAGGTTGTGAAAGATTGTAGAAGATGGAACAGAGAATTGTTTATCAGTACATGAAGGTACTTGATATGGACCAAACAATAGAGAATAACTTGGGTGTTGAAGAGCTAATTATTTTCTTTGGCATTGTTTTCAAAGGGAGAGAGAACTAATATGGGAGATAAATTGTATGAAATATCTATTGATGAGAACATGAGAAAGAATCAGAGAACTAAAAAAGATCAAATTCACAAGGAGAGTCTGCATGAAATTTTGTTTTTAGTGATTAAACATATTAAATATCAAGCTAGGGAGAGCTTACCGAGCTACAACATTTATCTATATAGTTTTAGAACACATGTTTGGTATGTGTATGGCATATTTCATATTGTTTGTGTTGCCATCAATGTCAAAGGGAGAGATTGATGACCTACAACTAATTGAATATCTAGATGAACTAAAGAGACAGTGATCAGAGATCACTGAGCTATCACAGTGATATGTAAGATGATCAAATCATTCAATATATTATCATTGATGTCAACTAGTTTTGACTATACTTATCATGATAGTTACAAACATTTGAATATCTGTAGAAGGAAGAAATGGTGAAGAAATGAGATATCTATATAAGGAAAAGATGGATATGACAGATAAGGATAAGTTATCAATTGGGTAACTTATTGATGAGTCTATGGCTTTATATTGTTGACTTGAGAATGTTACATTACTCTATTATGAAGAATAGATTTGAATTGAAAAAGTTAATGTGGTCGGTAATTGAATACTTTTGTATACACCAAGCCAGTGCAGTGTATACTGAGTGATAGTAATAACCAAGTTAGTTATCACCAACACATTCAGTATTAATCGAGTATGGATGAAAACATTAAATGCTAAGAACAGCCGATTGAAATTGATGAGCTAGAAATTGTTATGATTTTGAGGTAACAGATGAATTTTGTTATAAGATCCATGACTGACATAATTCAGAGATGATCTAAAGGATGATATTGAAACATGTTATTAACACATCTATTGAGGAGGGTTTAAGCATTAAAATGGATGAAGGAGATTAAGAGGCAAAATCTGATGGCTGATATGAAAACGGTTTACTTGTCTATTTAAAAGACATGAATTTTATTGTTGAAACATGCCAGATAAAATATAAACTATAAAATATTTCACGTAAAGACATTATTCATGCATTCCTAATCAAACTGGTTACAGACAGAACCAATCAGCAGGCATAACTAAGCGTCAAAGATATACATACATCGAATGAAGTAAGTTGGGGAAATATGAGGAAGTGAATTGATTAATGATCAGATGAGTTTTATGAGCTTAGCATAGATCTAAATATTTGCAATTGAGTTGTCTTTGAATCAGATTAGAACTGTATTAGTTTAACCATTGATTCATCAAAATCTCTTAACCAAGTGGACCTAATAGTCTTTTTGTATTACCATATGACATTCAAGGAATGTTAATTGTTATCTTGTTGACCCCATAGTGAATGCTGGTCAAAATTTAACTATTAGTGATAAATCCTCTAACCAGGTCACACCTAACAGTTTGCATTGTAACCTTTAACAAGGTTGGCTCCTAACCGAGCTCACTTTAGAAGAGTGAAATATTTTGGGTTACTGGTCCCAGGTGGTTTTTCCCTTAGTAGGGTTTCCATCTTAAATCATTATGTTATGTGTTATCATTTATGATTTTTTTTCTTTCATACTTTACATACTACATATTTGATTTAATCGGTAATCACAATTTGGATAATTATTGGTATTCAGTAAATGAATAGAAAGATTGATATTTTATCTTACTGAGTTGTTTGAATTGTTGATGAAGTTTTGAAAAGTACATCTAGGAGTTTGGGACTATAGGATAATTGATTTAACTGATTCACCCCCCCTCTTAGTTATTTTAATAGGTTAGATAATGTATAGGGGATGGCTCTCACACTTGAGCTATTGTTGTCTATTTTATAGATGAAAATATCTTTATTTACATAGAATCTATCCATCCTGCTATATATTCTCCTCTCCCCTTGTTGAAAAATAGACCAAGTATGCCAAATACCTTTGAAATTGGATTTATTGCCTACTAGAGGGTCAAAAAAATTATACTTATAAAGCATTTTGAACTAGTAAAAGTTTAATATCCATTCCATTCAAATTTATAGCCACCTAGTTTGTCTTAATGACCTTCTATCATATCGAAATTTCACCTATGATCTCTTATATTCCCTCCATTTGAAACATCTTATTCCATAACTCTATTCTTTATCTATGGTCATTGGTTGCATATACAGAATAGATAACCACTTCTTCTCCATTAATTTTAAATTTTTCCTAGACCAATCTATGACAAGGGGATCATCCCCACCTTGAGATGTATGTAATCCACTTAGGCCCAACCAGAATAGAAGCCCCTCATTTCCCTTTCTGATGATTGGTTGTGAAAAACTTAACATCCTTCCAAATACACTTCATGTTGGCAGCGAGGGTAAAGCCAACAACTTTGGTCTCTTGAAGTAGGAGAACATAAATTTCCCTATTCAACAAAAGAAACCTCTTAATGACATTTTTCTATTAGGTGACTTAAGACCCCTAACATTCCAAGAATCACATCTAATATCCATAGGGAATATTAGGGATTAGTATCCATAGGAGCTTTAAATATCTTGTAATATCTAGGAAGTTATTGTTTGGGGTGCTTAGTCTCTCTCTTGCAAGGGTATGAGCCAAGAAATCTCCCCCTCTTTTTTCTAGCCACAATATCTGTGGATTCAATTTCTTGAGTAACAGTCTCCTTCTCCTTATCATCCTTTTTGGATGTTAGTCTCCTCCTTTTTTGGTGAGCATTAAAAAAACATTTTTGGTTCCTTTTGAGAACCTTTTTAAGGCACAATTACCAACTCCTTAATTTCTCCATATTCTAATTCTTCTCTATCAAGATTCAATAGATAATCCTCATTCACTCCTCTCTCCTAAAGTGGGATTGTACCTTGGAGGATAGGGTCTTGAGTGTTCACCAAACCTTGGAAAGACCCTGAGGGGGAGGGGGAGTAGTAGGGATGACCACTAGTGAATAGTTGGAGAGATTATCAACATTCCCATAGGCCACTTTTAGGGCATAAAGTCCATCAAGAATAATAGAATCCCCAGGAATAACTAGGTCCTTCTAAACCCATACCCTAGACTCCTCCAAGCCTGTGTCAATATTTGGGGCACCATATTTCAATGCACTATTCCCTTCCAAGGGGGGGAGGAAATGGTGATATCCTCTAGAGAACCCTTCTTGTTGATCACAAAAGGGTTTTTTGTAGCAATCCCACCTTTATATTTATAATTGTTCCTAAATTTAGGGTCAGAAATTCTCCTTATCCTTTATAAGATGATTTGATAAGCATTTTGGGTCCTATGTTTAGGATGGAGGACCGATCTGTCATGTCTAAAATTCATGGTATTGGCATATGTTAGGTCTTGAAGCCCAATTAGGGCATTATCATTATTGAACAAAGGAATGAAAAATTTCTATATAAAAGCATCTTTAAGTCTATCCAAAGTACAATCCATGGAGTGAGAGTCAACTTAGGGTCGAGCCATGTTCAAGGAGGAGGTTGACACATTATGGTTACTAGGTTTTGGCATAAATTTGGATTTTTCATGAAGGGTGATCCCCTTAATACCACAAACACATAACAAAAATAAAGAAACAACAACAATTTGCAAGAATAGAAAATGGGCTTCTTATTATCTACACAAGTGTGGAATTACAAATTTTCATAATTACAATATGCAAAGCCACATGGGCATTTTCCTTACAATATTATGTAGGACAAAGCCTCGAATCATTACCTAAAATCATCTTAGACAACACTATGGGCCTTCCTTATATAGGCAATTTCTACCGCCTGAGAAGGTTCTAGAAATTTTAGCCCCTTAAGGTTGACCAACCCTAGAATTATTTTATTTTTCATTTTATTACATCAGATTCGGCTCAAAAAAACTTTTGGAACTCAAAAATAAATTTTGAAGGAAATTCATTTTCTTCCATTTTAGGTGACCCAACTTCTGGAGACCATAAGTCATTGCCCGTTGACCCGATTGGCTATTATGACCTCATTTTGAAAATGGTGTGAAGTTCTCTACAACACCTATCTTGCACGAGCTCCAATCAGCCAAAGTTTTGACCTCATTTAGGGCCTCTAAAGCCTTCAAAACTTAGTTCAAATTTTTTGTACCCTATTGCCAATACCAAAAAAATTCAATATCTTCAAAACTAGACTTGATCTAGCAATGAAACTTCACTGACAAGCTAATATGACCAAATTGAACCTCTAGGGAAGAAAATAGACCATCTGAGCTCAAATGAAAAACTTACTCAAAATAATAAATCTCCAAAAATAGAAGCTCTACACAAGATAACCCTTATTGAAAAGAAACCAGATATATTTTTGGGTGATGCAAGATTGCTCCTACACCCAGGATGCTCCTGCATCAGACACCCAGGGAAATTTTAGAAGTGACCTTGTCACGTCTCAGGTGTGAAGAGGAAAACCAAGATGGTTAGCCTCCTCCCTTGTCAGTCATGATTAATCTTCAATAGGTCATCTCTTCAATTTGACTAGATATTCTTCATATGTCATGTTCCTTGTGCTTTTGCCAACATGACTATCCAGTATATCCTCAATCTCCTTGGCAGCTGAAGTAGTTGCTAGAATACTCCAATGTGCTTTTGTGATCCCATCTTCAATATCCCCTTCATAATACTTTGTTAGATCTAAAATGTTAAATACTGGTGAAATATTTAGCTCAGTAGGCAATTCTACCTCATAGGCATTTCCTAAATCATGTTTCTTTAGTATCTTACATGGCCCAAACTTCTTCATTTTCAAGTTGTTGTATTTACCAACTAAAAATTTCTCCTTCCACAAATAAACTATGACTTCATCCCCAACCTAAAATTCCTTATGCCTCCTTTTCTCATCTGCCTTAATAGCCTTATACAGAGCATTCATCTTGGTAATGTGCTTCATCACTTCCTCATGGAAGTTCTTCAAATATTTTGCAAAATCTTCAACTTTAGTACTACTTATTTCTCCTTTGTCTATCTTTCTCATGTCAGATGCATTTTTGGGATTACTTCCATATACAATTTGGAATGGTGATTTGCCAGTACTCCTATTGATAGAATTATTGTATCCAAATTTTGCATGTGGTAAAATCAAATCACATCTGATTGGCTTATCTCCAACCAAACATCTCAATGAATTCCCCAAACTCCTATTCACCACCTCTATCTATCCATTAGTCTTTGGATGATGTGATGAACTAAACTTCAAATTTGTCTTTAACTTTTTCCATAATGTGCACCAAAAATATCCAACAAACTTAGTGTCTCGATCAGAAAATATGCTCTTTGGAAAACCGTGTAGTCTCACTTCTTTGAAAAACACCTCTACTACATGAACAACATCATTACTCTTCTTACAAGGAATAAAATGTGCCATTTTTTAAAATCTATCAACCACCACAAAAATTGAATCATGTCCCTGCTGAGTCCTTGGTAAACCAAGAACAAAGTCCATACGGATATCCTCCCAAGGCTTCCCTGGCATGGGTAATGGCAGATACCACCTCAATCTACATCTTTGTCAGCAAAATTTTCCTTCTTCTAAGTGAATCTGCAACCCTGTTAGACTTTTCACTCCTGTCTTTCAAAACAAATGTGTAACTCTGCAAAAACTTGACCCATTTCAAATGCCTCTGATTCAACTTTCCTTGACTATTCAAATATTACAAATCTTGATGATCAGTATACAAAAAAAACTCCTTAAGAAGAAGATAGTGTCTCCACTTCTTCAATGCCTAAACTATAGCATAAAATTCTTGATCATAAATAGAATACTTTCTCTTGGAATCATTTAACTTCTCACTAAAATAAACAACAGGTTTACCTTCTTCGCTCAAAATAGATCCTATTGCAATACCACTAGCATCACAATCTACTTGAAACACCTTATTAAAATCTGGAAGTGCTAAAATAGGTTATTCTATAACTTTTTGTTTCAACAATTTAAAACTCTTATTTGCCCTTGTAGTCCACTTAAACTCTTTTCTATCTCCTCTCATCAATCAAGGGTCCACAAATAATGCTAAAAATTCTGATAAACTTTTTGTAAAAGCTAGCCAAACCATGAAAATATCTTACCTCAGTAGTACTCCCTTGACTAGGCTATTCGAGGATAGCCTTCACTTTCTCTAGGTCTATTTTTAGACCTTTTGTTGAAACTACAAATCCTAGATACACTAACTCCTTCACAAAACTACACTTCTTCAAATTAATCAATAATTTCTCTTCCCTTAACTTATCAAACACCCTACGGATATAAATTATATGCTCTTCCAATGTCTTGCTAAAGATCAAAATATCATCTAGGTAAACAATGACAAACTTACCCATAAATTATTTCAGAACCTCATTCATCAACCGCATAAAAGTGCTTGGTGCATTGGTTGGCCCAAAAGGCATGACTAACCACTCATACAATCCTTCCTTTGTCTTGAAGGTGGTCTTCTAGTCATCTCCTTCTCTTATTTGAATCTGATGGTATCCACTCTTTAGATCTATCTTTGAGAAATACATAGCTCCACTCAAATAGTCCATAATATCATCCATCTGTGGCAATGAAAACCTATACTTGATTGTGATCTTGTTTATAGCCTTGGAATCTTTGCACATCCTCCATTCTCTATTCTTCTTTGGTACTAATACTTTTGGTACAACACATGGACTCGGACTCTCTCGAATCAACCCCTTCTACAACAACTCATATACTTGTTTGTTCAACTCCTCACTTTCTGCTGGTGTCATTATATGTGATGCCTTATTTAGAAAACTAGATCCTGGAATCAAGTCCATCTGATGACTAATCTTCCTTACTGGTGGTAATCCATCAGGCACATTATCGAATACAATATCTTGAAACTCATTCAACAAATTTGCAACTTCTATAGGTACATCTTCTACTTCCTCTTTACCTAACGCAAGACAAGTAAGGAGGATCCAATTAAGGATAGTCAAAACTTGCAGCCAAACACCAACAATGAGGAATAACATAACAAGACAATATTTTCAATAGAATTTTCATTAACATGTCCAGTTGTAAGGCCTTTTGGGTTAGGGCCAAATATAATCAAAAGTATTTCTGCAATCTTCTAGCTAGTCCAGCCCTAAAAAAAATTAGAAACTGATGGAAACCCTAAGGTAGATCTGAACTTGAGCTCGCAAGACACCAAGAAATATCCTTGTCTCCAAGCATGCAAACCAATACCTCTGCTATTACAACTATCAGATAACAATCTGATCTTCAAGATCTCGCAGGATCCAAATATATGCTTCTTAGTTACTTCCACTGACTCTAAACATCTACCCCTCCTTAAATACATTTCCTCAACCACAAGTTAGTTGGAAGAAATAATTAACTCCTAAGCTAAGTCAGCTTCTATTACAAATAAATATTAAATGCAACAATAGTCGACTCTCAAATAGCCTTACAAACATCTAATCCTCCATGTTGGCCTCTAGATCTACATAGGAAAATACGATAAAAGATACCAACAATAAATGCACCAATTTGACCAGCCAAATCTCCAAGAACTCTAGTCGGTAAACTAAAACTATAGAGCACTAGAGAAACAACCGAGCACCAGTGAAACAACTAAGCATGCCAAGCATCATCAAGAAACATAGGCATCACTGAGTACAAGTTTCACCGAGTGCTAGAGGTTTCACCAAGTTCCTTCAGTGACCGAGCTCCCTTCAATAACTGAGACCATTGGTTAAAGTTACAACTGAGTAACATAGAACCAAATCAACACACTACCATGCATATTTGTCGAGTACCCTAGAATGCCCCTACATCAAACACCCCGAGTTCAAAAAGATGTTCTCATAGGCTAAAAGAACATCTTTCAGGATTCAACACATAAACCCCGAATTGGTTCTTCACATACAAGCCCTTCAACTCTTCACCTTGCATAATCTTCCACTTCTGCTTCCTTTATTTTTTAAAATCTTTTCTTGATAACTCATAGGCTTGCTCTCCATACTAATCCATCCTTTCAGAATTCCTCAACTCATCTTGGCTACCAAAGCTCAGGTTTCTCCTATCGAGTGTTGTATCCAGAAAAGGCATCAGGGAAAGCTTCTTTTTATTCTTCTCAATAGTAAATATTGATGAAGGGTGCTCCCCTTAATACCAAAAAAACATAATAGAAACAGAGAAACAACAACAATTTGCAAGAATAGAAAATGGGCTTCTTATTATCTCCACAAATGTAGAATTACAAATTTTAGAATTACAATATGCAAAGTTGTACGAGAATTTTCCCTTATGATATTTGTTAGGACAAAGCCTTGAATCATTACCCTGATCTACCTAGAACTGCTCCGAACTACCTAAGACAACACTACAGCCTTCCTTATATAGGCAATTTTCCACCGCCTAGGAAGGTTCCAAATTTTAGCTAATAAGGCCGACCAAACTTAGAATTATTTTATTTTTCATTCTATTACATCATTATTAGCTCAAAACAACTTTTGAAACCCAAACAAAAATTTTGAAGGAAAATCATTTTCTGCCATTTTAGGTGACCCAACTTCTAGAGACCATAAGTCAGCACTTGTTGACCTGATTGACTATTATAACCCCATTTCAGAAAGGGTGTGAAGTGCTCTACAATGCCTAAATCAAGAAAGCTTCATTTATCTAAAGTTTTGACATCATTCGGGGCCTCTAAAGCCTTCAAAATTGAGCTCAAAGTTTCTGTACCCTGCTGCCAATACCAAAATTTTTCAATATCTCCAAAACTACACTTGATCTGGCAATGAAACTTTACTGGCAGGCTCATATGACCAAAATGAACCTCTAGGAAAGAAAATAGACCATTCTAAGCTCAAACAGAAAACTTACTAAAAATAGTAATTTTCCAAAAATAACAGTTCTGCACAAGATTTCCCTTATTGAAAAGAAACCAAAAATATTTTTGGGTGATGCAAGACTGCTCTTACACCCAAGATGCTCTTGCATCAGACACTGGGGGTAATTTGACAAGCGACCCTGTCATGACTCAGGTGTGAAGAGAAAAACCAAGACAGTTAACCTCTTCCTTTGTCAACCATGATGAATCTTCAATAGGTCATCCTTTCCATTTGACCAAATATTCTTCATATGTTTTGTTCTGTGTGCTTCTTCCAACATGACTATCTAGTATATCCTAAATCTCCTTGGTAGCTAAAGTAGTCACTAGAATACTCTGTTGTGCCTCTGTGATCGCATCTTCAACACCTCCTTCATGATACTCTGTCAAATCTGAAATGTTAAATACTGGTGAAATATTCAGCTCAGTAGGTAATTCTACCTCATATGCATTTCCTAAATCATGCTTCTTCAGTATCTTACATGGCCCAAACTTCTTCATTTTCAGCTTGTTATATGTACCAACTGGAAATCTCTCCTTCCGCAAATGAACCATGACTTCATCTCCAACCTGAAATTCCTTATGCCTCATTTTCTCATCTGCCTTAGCCTTATACTGTGCATTCATGTTGGTAATGTGCTTCCTCACCTCCTCATGGATGTCCTTCAAGTGTTCTACAAAATCCTTAGCTTCAGCACTACTTATTTCTCCTTTATCTATCTTTCTCAACTTAGATGCATTTTTTGGACTACTTCCATATACAATCTGGAATGGTGATTTACAAGTGATCCTATTAATAGAATTATTGTATGCAAATTCCACCTATGGTAAAATCAAATCCCATCATATTGGCTTATCTCCAACCAAACATCTCAGCAAATTTTCCAAAATTCTATTCATCACCTAGGTCTATCCATCAGTATGTGGATGATGTGATGAACTAAACTTCAAATTTGTCTTCAACTTCTTCCACAATGTGCACCAAAAATATCCAACAAACTTAGTGTCTCGATCTGAAACTATGCTCTTTGGCAAACCATGTAGTCTCACTACTTCTCTAAAAAATAATTCTGCTACATGAATAGCATCATTAGTCTTCTTGCAGGGAATGAAATGTGTCATCTTCAAAAATTTGTCAACCACCACAAAAATTGAATCATGTCCCCACTGAGTCCTTGGTAAACCAAGAACAATGTCCATACTAATATCCTCCCAAGGTTTCTCTGGTACAGGTAATGGTTGATACAACCCTATATTCTACTTCACTCCTTTCACCATCTAACATACTCTACAACTTTGTAGAAACTTCTTGACATCATGTTGCAACTGTGGCCAATAATAGTTCTCACTAACCAAAGCAAGGGTTTTATCATGACCCAAATGTCTAGCCAATCCTCTTCTATGCTTCTCCTTGATGAGATTCTCCCTCATAGAACTTTGTGGAATGCACAACTAGCTCCCTTTGAATAGCATATCATCCTAAATGATGAAATCTAACCACTTTGTTCTATCTAGAGTAACAGGTTTTGTGCAAGCTTTCCAAGCTTCACCAAAATTAGGATCCTATGGATACAATTTCTTAAGTTCCTTGAACCCAACCACCTTAATCTACATTTCTGTCAGCAATAGTTGCCTTCTGCTAAGCGCATCTGTAACCTTGTTAGACTTTCCACTCCTGTGTTTCAAAATAAATGTATAACTCTGCAAAAACTCAAACCATTTCAGATGCCTTTGATTCAACTTTCCTTAACTATTCAAATATTGCAAAGCTTGATGATCAGTATACAAAACAAACTCCTTAGGAAGCAAATAGTGTCTCCACTTCTTTAATGCTTGAACTATAGCATAAAATTTTTGATCATAAACAAAATATTTTCTCTTGGCATCATTTAACTTTTCACTGAAATAAGAAACAGGTTTACCTTCTTAACTCATAATAGCTCCTATTGCAGTACCACTAGCATCACAGTCTACTTGAAATACCTTATTAAAATCTGGAAGTGCTAAAATAGGCTGTTCTGTAACTTTTTGTTTCAACAGTTTAAAACTCTTATTTTCCACATTAGTCCACTTGAACTCTTTTCTATCCCCTCTCATTATTTCAGTCAAGGGTCCACAAATACTACTAAATTTTTTGATAAACTTTCTGTAAAAACTAGCCAAACCATGAAAAGATCTTACCTCAGTAGCACTCTTTGGAGTAGGCCATTCAAGGATAGCCTGTACTTTCTCTAGGTCTATTTTTAGACCTTCTGCTAAAACTACAAATCCCAAATACACTAACTCTTTCTTCTCAAAACTACACTTCTTCAAATTTATCAATAATTTATCTTCTCTTAGCTTCTCAAACACCATATGAATATGCACCATATGTTCCTCCAATGTTTTACTAAAGATCAAAATATCATCTAGGTAAACAATGACAAACTTACCTAGAAACTCTTTCAAAACCTCATTCATGAGCCGCATGAAAGTGTTTGATGCATTGATAAGCCCAAAAGGCATGACTAACCACTCATATAGTCCTTCCTTTGTTTTGAAAGTAGTCTTCCATTCATCTCCTTCTCTAATCTGAATCTAATGATATCCACTCTTCAGATCTATCTTTGAGAAATACACAGCTCCACTCAAATAGTCTATAATATCATCCATTCATGGTAATGGAAACTTGTATTTGATTGTGATTTTATTTATTTCCCTAGAGTCTGTACACATCCTCCATTCTCCATTCTTCTTTGGTGCTAATACTGCTGGTACAACACATGGACTCAGGCTCTTTGAAATCAACCCCTTCTGTAATAACTTATGTACTTGTCTATTCAACTCCTCACTTTCTACTGGTGTCATTCTATGTGCTACCTTATTTAGCAAACTAGCTCCTAGAATCAAGTCCATCCGATGATTGATCTTCCTTATTGGTGGTAATCCATTAGGTACATTATCAGATATAATATTCTGAAACTCATTCAACAAATCTACAACTTCTATAGGTACATCTTCTACCTCCTCTTTACTAGCTTTTGGAATTAAAGCAAAACACACATGTTCATGCCTCATACCATCTAGGAACTTTCTTCCATCAACAAAATTTATTCTTGCATTACAACATACATTTTCTTCTATGTCATTCAATGGCTTTAGCTTATGTCGCACTCCATCCTTTGTTAGGGAATAGGTATTCGCATGACCATCATGTACAATACACCTGTCAAACTGCCATGGTCTACCCAACAACATATGACATGCATCCATAGATATGATATCATATAGTACCTCATCATGGTATCCACCAATATTAAACTTCACTAGGCATTGTTCATTGACCATAACCTTTTGGTCATCCTGCACCTAGGTAATCTGATATGGATGTGGGTGTTCATGTCGCTTGAGCTTCAACTTTTTCACCATCTCTTCTAACACCAAATTATCAGTGCTTCCACTATTAATAATCACATCACAATATTTACCCTCACACTTGCATCTAGTGCTAAACAGGCTCCTCCTTTGCTCAGGTTCATTCTCACCACTTAGTAGGACTCTTTTGTTAATCAACATTTCTCCTATTTCAGCATCTTCAAAATGTGATGATCTGGCATCTTCATCAACATGTGCAACTTTGGCCTGGCCTTCATTCCTCCTATCTATCCTTCCTTGGCTTTGAGGACATTCAAATGCCCTATGACCTTCTTCTCCACAGTGAAAACATGTTCCACAAAAGCCTCCTCTTCCTGATCCTTGTCCTCTTCCTCTTCCTCTCTGATCTATATTATTCTGATCATGGAAATGATTGGAAGTGTTTCCTCTCTGATTTTGACTACTACTGGCCTCATCCTTCTTTTTCGAATCTTCATTTTGGCCATTATATGACCGTCCACCAAATCTTCCACCACGACCTCTTCCATTTTATCTTCTCTCAAACTTCTTGTTCAACTTTTCCTCTACTTTTATGGAAAACTGGTATGTCTCTTCAATACTATTCATTTGAACCAAATTCATCTCCTCCTGAATGCTCGGTCTCAACCCATTAACGTAACAGGCAACTTTCTCCTTATCAACTTCAGCATGGCCTGTTCTGATGAGGATTCGATAGAACTCCTTCATATACTCTTGAATAGATCTTCCTGCTTGCTTCAAACTTTACATTTTCTTCAATAAGTCAAGCTCATAATCAATAGGAATGAACTATCACTTCAGTTTATCCACCATCCAATCCCATATTGTGATTTTATCCTTTCCTCTTCTATTTTGATTCAATTGAATCTCTTGCCACCAAATCTTTGCATGACCCTTTAGTTCGGCCTTCACAAACTTGACTCTATTAGGATCCTCAATATCTTCATACTCAAAATATTCTTCAAATTCATTGATCCAGTCGATCAACTCCTCTAGGTTAAAATTTCCTAAAAATGAAGGAACCTCAATCTTAAGTCTTTTGCCAATCTTGGAAATGACCCAAAAAAGTCTTTCTTCCTCTTGGTTCATAATTTCACCTTCTTCTTGATCAAAATTTCCTTCTCCCTCGGCTTCATCCTTGCTTTCATCTCTTACATTAAGATCCATTCCTCTATGAATCTCTTCTTGCAATGCTTGCACTTATCTCTGGAGTGCTCTAATCTCAGGTGTCACAACACCATCTCTTCCGCCATGTTCCCTTCATGGAGGCATTTTCACACTGCTTGTTGAAACCATAAACATGGTCCTGGTGCAAACTAACTCACAGTCAGTGATCTATCTACACACTCAGGAACTCCTGCTCTGATACCACTTGATGAAAGGTGCTTCCCTTAATACCACAAACACATAATAGAAATAGAGAAACAACAACAATTTGTAAGAATAGAAAATGGGCTTCTTATTATCTCCATAAATGTGGAATTACAAATTTTAGAATTACAATATGCAAAGCCGCATGGGCATTTTCTCTTACAATATTCGTTAGGACAAAGCCTTGAATCATTACCTCGATCTACCCAGAACTACTCCGAACTGCCTAAGACAACACTACAGCCTTCCTTATATAGGCAATTTTCCACTGCCTGGGAAGGTTCCATAATTTTAGCCAGTAAGGCTGACCAAACTTAGAATTATTTTATTTTTCATTTTATTACATCATTTTCGGCTCAAAACAACTTTTGAAACCCAAACAGAAATTTTGAAAGAAAATTATTTTCCGCCATTTCAAGTGACCCAACTTCCAGAGACCATAAGTCAGCACCCATTGATCTGATTGACTATTATAACCCCATTTTAGAAAGGGTGTGAAGTGCTCTACAATGCCTAAATCAAGAAAGCTTTATTTAGCCAAAGTTTCAACCTCATCCGGGGCCTCTAAAGCCTTCAAAATTGAGCTCAAAGTTTTTGTGGCCCTGCTACCAATACTGAAAATTTTCAATATCTTCAAAACAACACTTGATCTGGCAATGAAACTTTACTGGCAGGCTGATATGACCAAAATGAACCTCCAGGAAAGAAAATAGACCATTCTTAGCTCAAATGGAAAATTTACTAAAAATAGTAATTTTCCAAAAATAGTAGTTCTACATAAGATAACCCTTATTGAAAAGAAACCAAAAATATTTTTGGGTGATGCAAGATTGCTCTTAAATGTAGGATGATCCTATATCAAATACATTCTTGACACAATCATACATAGCTCTATAATCATATTGCCAAGGTCTACCGAGCAATATATGACAACTATTCATCTCCACAATATCACACAACACTTGATCCTTATACTGGCCAATCTGAAAATCAACAAGACATTGCTCCCTCACTTCCAGAGCATGAACATCTTGCAATCAGCCAATCCTATAAGGATAGGGATGTCTCATTCTCTTCAAACCAAGTTTCTAAACCATATCCTTAGCTACAAGGTTATCAGTACTACCACTATCCGCAATCACATCAAAAAGTTTACCTCTTGACTTGCACCAAGTTGTGAACAAATTACTCCTCTGACAAGGTTCCAACTTTGCACCAAGAAATGTTCTCCGAACCAGCAAGTTCTCAGATTCAGGTTTATTCTGAATATTCTCATTTACCATAGCAGTCCTTTAGTCACCAAACTTCTTCTGTGTACACTCAAAAGATCGATGTCCTTCACCATAATTATAACAAGTTCCCTTAAAGATAACCCTACTTGTCTTCTTTTTCTATTCTACGGGTTTTAGTTCATCTTCACCAGTCAATTTATCTTTCACCGAGTGATCAATCTTCTCCTTCCCTTGGGGATTACCATGTTCTCCTTTTCAACTTATCTTCTGACTTTAGAGCATACTGACAAACATCCTCAACTGAATCAATCTTCATCATTCCAAGCTCATCCCGAATATTGAATCTCAAACCATTCACATACTGAGATACCTTTTCTTTACCAAGTTCTCTATGGCCAAACCAAATAGTCAACTTATAGAACTCCTTAGTATATTCCTCCACAGTCAAATCTTTTTGCTTCAAATTTTGTAATTTCTTAAACAAGTCAAGCTCATAGTCGGAAGATGTGAACTTAGCTTTCAATTTACTCACCATCAACCTCCACCGATTGATCTTCATTTCACCTTCATCTTCTCTATCTCTTTGTAATTCTTTCCACCAAAGAGAATCATGTCCTCTTGATGAAGGGTGCTCCCCTTAATACCACAAACACATAACAGAAATAGAGAAACAACAACAATTTGCAAGAATAGAAAATGGGCTTCTTATTATCTCCACAAATGTGGAATTACAAACTTCTAGAATTACAATATGCAAAGCCACATGGGCATTCCCTTACAATATTTTGTAGGACAAAGCCTTGAATCAATACCCAGATCTACTACCTAGAACTACTCCAAATTGCCCCCTGAACTGCCTAAGACGACACTATAGCCTTCCTTATATAGGCAATCTTCCACCGCCTAGGAAGGTTCCAGAATTTTAACCAACAAGGCCGACCAAACTTAGAATTATTTTATTTTACAATTTATTACATCAAAGTTGGCTCAAAATAAATTTTGAAACCCAAACATAAATTTTGAAGGAAAATCATTTTTTGCCATTTCAGGTGACCCAACTTCCGAAGACCATAAGTCATTGCCAGTTGACCCGATTGACTATTATAACTCCATTCCAGAAAGGCCATGAAGCACTTTATAGGCTTGATTCATGCAAGCATCTAGCACCCAAATTTTCAACCTCATCCAGGGCTTCTAAAGCCTTAAAAATTGAGTTCAAAGTTTTTGTACCCTGTTGCCAATACCGAAAATCTTCAATATCTACAAAGCTAGACTTGATCTATCAATAAAACTTTACTGGCAGTCTGATATGACCAAAATGAACCTCCAGGGAAGAAATTAGAACATTCCAAGATCAGATGACCAACTTACTAAAAATAGCAAGTTTCCACAAATAGAAACTCTACACAAGATAGCCCTTATTGAATACAAAAAATGAAATATTTTTGGGTGATGCAAGATTGCTCTTACACCCAGGATGCTCTTGCATCACCTTTCAACTTAGTTTGTGCCAATATTACTTTAAGAGGATCTTCAATTTATTCAAGCTCGAAGAAGTCTTCTAATTCACCAATCCAATCAATCAAGTCCTTGGGTCTCAAAGTACCAAAGAAAGCAAAAACTTCCATTTGGTAACTAGTACTTAACTGAGCTCCAAATCAATGCAACCGACTAGTTCTATCTTCACCAGATTTGTCTCTCCGATCATCTCCACTAGATCGAGTAGCTTCAAAGTCTTCACTAGCTTCCTTATAACCATCTTTGGTACCGAGATTCCTCAGCATACCAATGATAGCTCTCATGACTGTTAGGAATGGGAACACTGAGGAGGGGGATGAATCAATGTTCACTGTATTTAATATTTTTACTTTACTTTTTAAACTTAACTTGAATTATTAAGAACTGAAATGAACATCAACATAAATAGAAAACATGAACACAACACATAACACCAATGTGGTTATGGGGAAACCCAAATAGGTAAAAACCCAGGTGGGAATTGACACCCACTAATAATTTGTACTAGTGTTTTATGATCCTTGTTAGAAGATCCTTAACCCTGTTAGGAGTTGCTTTACAATATATTTAGTAAAGTGAGCTAGTCAAGGGTCAGACCCTGTTAGGATTCTTTTACAATAACCCTATTAGGGGTGTGGATTCACTATCCAAGAGCTCACTGCTCAAGTGGTGAAGGCTACAACCTTCTAATCTCAGATACACACTATATCTGCTGGATGAACTGGCACTGTGACACTGCTTGTCTAATCAGTTCCTTTGATGTGCTGATGCTTTGACCTCTTGCAAAGATCTAATACATATTATCAACTCTTCTCATACTTTTTCTCTACTTATTTCAACAATATGACAACTTCCATACATCATTACAACAACACATCTAATATTTATATGTGCATAGAAAATAATTAACTAGGTCAGCCATTTAACCGATTACATACAACACTTCCAATTGAATTGGCTCAACTATGTTTACAAAAAAATTTAATTACATGTCTATAACCTAATTACAATAGGTACATAGCCCTTACATCATAATAATATAACCACTAACCAAAATACCAACAACTGGCTGCTTGCACTGTTCTTCTCTGGCATTCACTGTCTGTGCAACTTAGACTCTCTCTATCTTCCTCATACTGAATCTTCTGATCATGTGCTCTTAGACTTAGCATGGATATGGTCTTAAAAACTTAACTTCTAGGGTGCATACCATAATTCTATTGCATGCATGTGCACTGATGCTCTGACCTTCAAGTACTCTATGCATTGTCTAGTCTTCAACACTTAGCCAATTTCTGATCTTCTTATCATAAGCGCTGACTCCAAAACATCATATTACTTTGTTTCCATAATGAAAAGACTATATTAAGTTATATAAACTAGTATAGTCAACTTTCCAACAATCTCCCTCTTTGTCATTGATGGCAACAAAGGAATATGGAAAAGTGACTAACTATCCCTTAATACAAAAAACACTTAATCATACTCTATCTTATATCTCCCTTATATCTTCTTACTATACATATAGCTATAGCTCCATATTCTATATATACTCCCCCTTTGACATTAATGAAAAAGGTGTTACAAAACTAAATCTGTACAAGTGCTTACATTGATAGTACATCTGGGTATGCAATTTGTAAATTTTGGATCTCTTGCTTCCAAAATGCAATCAATGCATTGATTATTTGGAGATGGGTGCATAAGGCATATTGTAGTTTCTCCATGTTCTCCAAGTTTGAACTAGGACCTTGATCATATGTCACCATGGTGGCATTGATTCCTTGATATTCTGATTTAGCACATCTAGGGAGGGCGCAAGAGCATTTCTAAGCTGAGTCTACCTAGCCCTTATCTTTGACATCTCCTTTTTTGCCTTCTCAATTTTGTCAATCTGTCCCTGATATACATTATTGCACATGTTTATATCAGTAGAGGGATCTTGTACTAACTACCTCACCTTTTCAATTAGGGCCTCTTATTCTTGAATCTTCTTGTAGTGGTTAGCTATCAACTTATCTTCATTCATATAGTTAGCAATAATTTTTCTTCCTTTTATTGCAAACTCTTTCAAAATTGTTTGTCCAACTTTGAGTGAACTAAGGTCTAGTGAGAAGTTACTAACCAACTCATTTAGTCTTTTCTACATCTAATTGGCCTCTGCAACTAATGATGCTGATTTTTCCAAGCTAGAGAAATTACTCTTGAACTGTGAAAGAATTGCACTTACATCATCAACAGAGTGTACCTTGGACACTTTCATATCTATTGGTAATAGGTTGTTCAGGATATTTACTGATTCTACAAAGAGGGGATTCCTCATTACCTATTTCCCCTTGACTTTCTCCATAACTAAGACATTGATCTTGATCAGGTCTTCTTCTCCCCATTAATCCAAACTAGTTGTGTTAGGTGTCAAACTTGACAACAATGCTGCTGAAGGTAGTGGAGTGATAGGTGTACTATCCATTACTTCTTGTTTTACTTTGATTATCATTTCAATAGATGGCTTATATGTTGGCTCACTTCCTTTTACATCTTCTTCTCCTTTTTCTTCTTCTATGTTTTCTTTCTTTTTCTCTGTTATATCCACAATCAATACTTATTCTTATTGATTGGGAGGAGTAATACCACAAATAGTTTCAACCTCTTGTGTGCTTACAAAGGCTTCTTCAAACTTGTCCAAATCCATGTCTATGGCCACCATAGTAACTTTTACATTATAAATAAAAATTGATTCATCCTTGAGTGTTTCTGTCATGGGTGTAGACTTATCTACCTCTATATGTGTTTCAACTATAGGCACTGAGTCCTAGGGATATGTCATAGGTACATTAGTAGGCTCTACCACCTTGACTTCCTTTGTGGGCACTTGAGCTATAGGCGTACTAGATGGGTACATGTGCCTGTTCATGAAGACCTTCTCAAATGCTTTCTCCATTTCCTTAGCAACCAATTCATAATTCTTGTCCATTATATGTAAAGTCCTTGACTTGGTTCTAAGATGTGGCTTCACCAGATCTAACAATAACTTTTTCTCCTCTAGAGAGCATGCTGGTAAGCTGTCATCTAGAGTCTTTTCTCTTATCCTTAGATCCTCTTCAATAGATTTTCTTTTTAAGAATTCTAATATGTTCCATACATTATCTGGTATCATAGTCTTTAGTTCTAGGACTATCTTCTTGAACTTTAGCATATGTTTGACAATCATTCCATGAATTTTTGATTTATCAATTTCACTATACTTATCATAGAACTTCCCTACTTGATCTATACTACCTTCATCGATAATCCTTGTAGTCAACACACTAAGACTAGGTTTGAAGCTTACTTTTGGGGGTGCTTGAGTGTTCTTCCTATTTCTTGTTACTCACAAGGATGGATGACCAGTGCTGATCTCTTTCTTCCTCTTACGCATTGCCCTATACTCAGGAGGAGTGGTAAGGTCAATGGTTTTCTTGGGTGCAGAAGGGGTATCATTTGTTTTACCCTTTGGATCATTAGATTTCTCAATTTTAACCTTCTTCATCTTTGGATCATTAGATTATGTCTTTGTTACAGCTGTGCTCTCTATTTCCAAAGTAATCTTCTCTTGCCTTGCTTTGTCTAGGTCTTCTTGAGATACTCCAACAATTTTCAAAATCTCTATAGTAACCTTGGAAACTTTTCTTTGTATTGTTGCATTGTTCAATAAAGCATCTACTTCATTTTTTTTCTCTTCATAAGTACCCCATCTAGGTTCATTGGGGTCCTTAGGCAATGACTACAGAACTTGAGCATAAGCCTCTAGAATAGGCTCTTCAACTTCATATCCTAGTGGATGAATCCACTTTGTTCTTGGTTCAATAGCCTCCATGCATGTTGTATCAGTCTCTACCATGAAGCAAATACTATCCTTGTATTTTTCAACTATCATTTATGGAATTCTGTATCTCATCTGCATTTTAGCCCTAAATGTCTTTAATTCTAGTATCATGTAATCCTTCAATGTACTTTCAGTACATGCCTTGAGAGATATCTATGGGATTGTGGGAATAGATTTGTCTAGATACAAATCAAACACCTTTCCAAGAATATGGAAGTACATATAGATTATTAGAGACCCAAACTTGAATATCTTGGTCTTGTCATGCTTGATGGCTCTTCTGTTGTCTATCAGTTTTGCACACAAGATTTCACACAGATTAAATTCTCTATTATCTCTTACCAACCTTATTGCTACAAGAATGGTGGCTGCTGACACACTATTTACTCTTCTATTGTACTAGAACTTGTATCCTAGTATCATGGACATCAATTTGATATATTTCTCACCTATAGGCTCTATTGTCATTACGTGCCTATCACTTCTTGATTTGCAAGCCTATTCTACAAGTTTTTTGGTGTCCTTGCCGCTCGAAGAATGGCACCTATCTTTGAGAATCTTGTCATCACATGAATTAGATCTCATGTTATCCTAACTGGTACTTCACCTATCCAAAATAGGTCATTATGGATCCTACTGAGTAGAATCTTCATCCATTTCAACTCATAGAACTCATATGTCATAGCATATTCTACTATAGGATGATTATCTAACTATGCATACTCATCCATGAAGCTTTTATTAGGTTTCATCATTGTTTCCATGTGTACTCTTATTCTATCCAAACCTACTAGTTTCTTCTTGCAGTATATGTATGCCCTAATATCTTCCACATGCATAACACCCATGGGAGTGCAAAAGAATGCACCTTCTAGGTCATCTAATGTGGACTTGAATGGATACATCTTAAACACATATCTCTTCTTCTCCACAACATCAAATACAATAGGAGTAGCCATTACTTACTTGTATATCACTTTCCAAATGATCTTAAAGACTTCTGAATCAGTGCGATGGATTAGGGCTTTCGCAACCGATCAAATGCACTGCTAATCACTGGTGAATCAATCTACAATTCCTTTCTATCAAATGCTAGGGATCCTCTTCTCTCTAATCACTCTGAATTTGAATGCAATGATAGATCTAAAAGCTTATGTGTACTTTAGAGTAAGAATTTTTCCATTAATGCTTTCCATGTAAACCAGGCTATCACTGATAATTTCCAACTTTCATTTTGTAAACAATTAGCTAGTGCACTCTTACACATAGGTTTTGCTAGTATCCAAAAGGTTAAGTCCAAAGGAGCATACTCAGAGAGTGAGTATATTGGCCATGTAGGGGTTTAGAGCTAAATTAGCTCCCCCTATGACCCTAAGGGCCATTAACCCAAATGTAGAGGGTGCATCTATTGTGGATGCATCTAATACATTCTCATCAACCTTATCCTTCTTTGCCTCTGACCAAATCAAGCTCGCATCCTTTGAAGCTTTCACAAACTTGACTTCTCCTTTGATATCCAATATTGTTTCTTCTGGCTTTTTAGGGCTTTCATGACTTTGCATCCTCGATCTACAGAACTTAGAGATGTGTCTAGCCTTGTTACAAGAGTGACAAATGATTGGAGGCCTTATATTCCTTGGCGCATTGACATGGGTTACCATTTTACATTGTCTAGCTGAGTGACCATTATAGTTACATATCAGACATGTAACATTTTGAGAACTTCTTACATTTGACTGATTTTGATTTCTCTAATTATGCTGAGTCTTGTTCTTCTAACTTGTCTTACAATTCATAGCTCTATGACCAAATTTATTGCATGAGTAAGAGTAACCATTGAAAGGTCTTACTGCTTTACAATTCCTTGCTATATGTCCATGCTTGTTACATGCATAACAACTATGGTCTACTGGCTTGGGCTCATCCTTAGGTGCTTCAACATTATCTTTAGTTTGATCTTAATTCTTATTAGTATCAGTAAGGTCTTTTGGTGCTTTCATCCTTGCTCCCACATTATCAATCTGGTTGTGTGCTTCATTGTATCCAATGCAACTAGTATCTCCTTTAAGTCTTCTTGCATACAACTGAGATTCTATCAAATTAGAACTAGTGTGAAATTTATCAATGTAATTATTTGCCTCTTTTAATTCAGATTCCAAGCTTTCTTTTTTGTTCCTTAGCTCCAAGATTTCCATGTTTTCTTGCATCAATTCTTCATTGAGTTGAAGGTTCTCTTTGATCTATTCATCATAGAGTTCCTGATTTTTAGTTAGCTTATCATCCAATTCTTCAATTTATTCTTTCAAGGATGAATTTTCTTCATTCAGCTTCTTGATCATTATCCCTAAATCACTGGTAGAGCATTCTTCAAATTTTCTCTTAGCCTTTTGATGACTTCTTGAGCTTTACTGACTTTTGCTTTCAGTTCTTCAATTTCTTTTTCAGATCTATCTAGGTCTTCAAGAGCAGCTTCAAGATTCCTTTTCAAATGTTTCATTTCTACTTTGTCAATGATCTCCTCAAATGGTTAAACTTCTTTGCTGAGGACCAGAGCTCTGATACCAATTGATAGGAATGAGAACACTGAGAAGGGGGGGGGGGGTGAATAAGTGGTCACTATATTTAATCTTTTTACTTTACTTTTTAAACTTGACTTGAAGGCTTAAAAATTGAAATGAACATCAACATAAATAGAAAACATGAACACAACACATAACACCAATGTGGTTACGGGGAAACCCAAATAGGTAAAAACCCCGATGGGAATTGACACCCACTAATAATTTGTACTAGTGTTTTATGATCTTTGTTAGAAGATCGTTAACCCTGTTAGGAGTTGCTTTACAATATATTTAGTAAAGTGACCTGGTAAAGGGTTGGACCCTATTAGGAGTCTTTTACAATAACCATGTTAGGGGTGTGGACTCACTATCATAGAGTTCACTACTCAAGTGGTGAAGGCTACAACCTTCTGATCTCAGATACACACTATATCTACTGGATGAACTAGCACTGTGACATTGCTTGTCTGATCAGTTCCTTTGATGCGCTTATGATTTGACCTCTTGCAAAGCTCTAATACATCTTATCAACTCTTTGCATACTTCTCCTCTACTTATATCAACTCTATGACAACTTCCATACATCATTACAATGGCACATCTAATATTTATATGCACATACAAAATAATTAACTAGGTCTGTCCTTTAACCGATTACATACAATGCTTCCAATTGAATTGTCTCAAGCATGTTTACAAACAAAGTTAATTACATGTTTATAACCTACTTACAATAGGTGCATAGCCCTTACATCATAATAATATAACCACTAACCAAAATACCAACAATCGGTTGCTTGCAATATTCTTCTTTGGCATTCACTATCTATGAAACTTAAACTTTCTATATCTTCCTCATACAGAATCTTCTGATCATGTGTGTTGGTACTCTCAAATTTGGCTCAAATTTGGAGTGACCAATTGAAAGTTTTCTCTAAGACAAAATGAGTATTCCTAAAAAAAAATTGTGAGAAGGCACGTTTTGAGCATGTAAAGGGAAGCAAGCATGTGATGGAGGAACGTTTTAAAGAAGGGAGGATGCTAGACCATTGCTCAGAAAAGATGAATCAATGGATTTTGCAAACATGGATTTGTAAAAAAGAAAAACACAGTCATATTGTACGGCACATAAATTTTTATTCAACCATTGGATCAAGCTCATTTTTGGATATGTTGTCACAAATTGAGTTATCTAAATTCTCACTAGAGTTATTTTCAAAATTCATCCTGGTTAGTGAGATACAAGCGATTGAGTGCAGCACTATCAAAACTGCCCATAAACAGTCACAAGCAATTGTCCCACATTGCTACCAATTTCAAAATTTGAAGTGTTTATATGGAATACTCCAAACATATGAAGTAAATTAAAGTGTTGGAAGCTATGCTTGCCCAGGCTTGTGCAGTTGCCTTGGTTTCCATGCCAGCAGGCTTAGAAGAAATTTTGCAGAAAGGGACACTTGTCAAGAGGACTCCAAGTCTCTAGATGTGGAAATCTCCAAGCCTCCAAATGATTCAAAGACTGAGAGACTTAGTCTCCAAGTCTCTAGATGAGGAAGTCTCCAAGTCTCCAAATGATTCAGAGACTTAGAGACTTTGTCTCCAAGTCTCTAGATGAGGAAATCTCCAAGTCTCCAAATGATTCAGAGATTTAGAGACTTAGTCTCCAAGTCTCTAGATGAGGAAGTCTCCAAGTCTCCAAATGATTCAGAGACTTAGAGACTTAGTCTCCAAGTCTCTAGATGGCAATTTAGAGACTTAGAGACTTAGTCTCCAAGTCTCCAGATGGTGATTCAGAGATTTAGAGACTAAATGCATTCTCCAAATCTCATAAGGAAATCATAAAGAAAGGAAATGATTCAGAGACTTAGAGACTTAGTCTCCAAGTCTCCAAATGGTTTAGAGACTTAAAGACTTAGTCTCCAAGTCTTCAGATGGAAATTCAGAGACCTAGAGACTAAAGGCATTCTTTAAGTCTCTAAAAGAAACCATGGTCAAGGAAATGCTCCAGAGACTTAGAGATTAATGTAGTCTCTAGATCTCCAGATGGACTGGGGTTAAAAGTGAGTTTGTTCGAGCATCCAATGAAATGGTGACAAGTGGCAAGTTCTGGTGGCCTCTGCAGATTTTAAAATTATAAAAGATTTAAAAATCATAAAGTTCAAACATTGGGGATAATTTCAAATTTTTTCATGACAGAGTTGCTCATGAGAAAATGCCTGGGAGATTTATTTTTTATCCAAATATGGCAGTATAATATATTTTCGAAAATGCCAGAGGATGACGGATGCAATAATGGTGGTTAGAATTAGATCAGATCAAGTTGCTAAGAGAAATAAGAGCTCTTAATCCACGATCAGATTTTGTGGAGACTTTTTTATTCCAAACTTGATTGATTTTGCAGAACTGACAGAGGAAATGAATCAGATTTTCAGTAGATGAAAGGATAAGAGGGTACAAAGGATTAAATCATATTTCAGGGAGGAGTAAAGGACACAAAAATCAGATTTCCAGTAGATGAGAAGATTTTATGCAAGGAAGGAATAAAATCAAATTTTTGGAGGAGCCTGAGAAGATCAGATTTCAGAGAAGCAAGAAGACAAATGAGATCAGATTGCAGAGTGGACAGGTGTTGATCAAGTATTAATTTTAGGGTTTCTTCTTCTTCTTTTTATTCTCTTCTCTTCTCAGTTGTAAGGGTTCTTGGTTCCTATTCCTTTTTGGTTCTAGTTCCTGTGGTTGCTATGTGGTGAGAAAGCCCCTAAATGGTGAATATTGAATATCTTGTTGTAGAGCAAATTTCCCAGTCCTGTGTCTAAATTCTAGAAATTTTAAGCTTTGTATGTATTGAGACAGGCTCATTTTGAATAAGATATAGTGCAATTTCTATCTTACATGGTTATTGTCTCTTAGCTTTGTGTTTTATTCTTGTATGTTTCATTTGTAAGGCATTTAAAACATACTAGTTGTAAGGCAACTAATCTAATTGCCCATGAGTTTCTTTCAATCAAAGGATTAAATCCTCATATGCAATTTCAGAGAGTAGACATATGTGTTAAGATTTTGATGATAGCAACATAGGATTGACATGATAGCTTGTAAGGCATCCTATCTAGATTGCATGCAGTTTGTAAGGCATTCTACTATATTTCCTTAAGATCTTCTTGTGGATTTATATTTAGACTCTTCTGCCCAATGGAATAGGCATTGGTTGGCTGATTGTGATGCAGTTATCTTTAAGTCATCAAACACAAAATTTCATCACTAGTTCTTTTATGTTTTTAAGTTTCATGCATACTGTGAAAGGATTATATCTGGGTGATATAGTTCATTTTGTTGATTCCTTGAAGAGAGAATCAGAGGTTAACCTTCCTTGAGTTGTACTCACAAAAAGAAGAAGGATTCACTTCCTTATTCCATTGTCTATGCTGTTACATTTATAGTTTCTATTGTCAAGCTCTATATTAGGACATTCTCAGCTGTTTGCAGAGTGATCTTTTGTTGAAATAGTCAGAAGCACAATAGGATAGCAGTGAAGAACCTAATCCACTAATCAAAAGCTTACTTGAAATATAGTAACCTATTCATAGGCAATACCCACCTAAGTCCTGTGGAGCTCGAAGCAGAAGAGGGATCTTATCCAATCCTCATCAATTAGGCTTTTCTTGCAAACTTGGAGACCTTTTAACTGAGAATCAAGCCCATACATTTGCCAAGTTTGATCCTACAAGAAAAATTCCTAACAAATTGGTGACTTAGCTGGGGATATGTTATAGTGAAGATAGAATAATGCGGGTACAAGTAGAGCTAGACTCTTGGCTGACTTATTCATTTATCCAGTGGCCTCCATTGAAGTGTGTAAGAGTCAATTTTTAGAATTTTCAAATCATCTCACCAAGTTGTGAGTGGTGACTCTGAAGTTCTTTGTTTGATGAGTGCATATAAAGACATACTTTTAGTCCTAATAAATAGTATATGTACCATCTTGAAGTTTTTTGTGAAAGGATACAGAAAAAGATCTTAGCTTTTGAAAGTCTTTTCCTTTGCACGGAGGTGGTGGCTCTATAATTTTTGAAAGTGATTTGGAGGTGAGTTCAAATCAAACAAGTTTGTAGCAGCTTTAGGATACTCCAGGTATTTTATTTTTCATTGAATGAAAGCTTTGTTCATGAAAATCAGTTATAATGTTTTCCTTATTAAGTGGTCAGCACTAAGTTAGAAGGGAAGAGAGAGGGAGTTTATAGTTTCTTTGCCTACTAAGATGGCACAACTATTTAAGAATAGGTTGTTTGGGGCAATAAATTTTGAAGGTATCCCTAGATACCCAAATCATATTCCAGAAGTGGTAAGGGATAGTTTACCAAAATTCACTGGTTTTGGTGAGCAATCAGTTGAAAGTCATTTACAAAAATTTGCTAACCTGATAGATGATCACAATATCACACATAAGGATGTATTGATGAAACTCTTTGCAATATCTCTAGTTGAGGTTGCAAGGGACTGGTTTAAATAAATACCTTATGGTTCAATAGGATCTATGGAAGCATTAGAGGATTATTTTATTAGAAAGTATGCTGATATTGAGCAATATAATGACATGGAACATAATGATGAACAAGACATAGCTGAATCTAAAAGCCCTACATCAGAGCTTAAATTTCTTCAGGCAGAAACAAAAATGTTAACACAAAGGTTGCAGGAAAGTGTGGTGTTACATTTACAAGAGAACATGAGTAGAGAAGAGGGTAAGTCACAACATGATTTCTACATAAGGTTTATTGATAAGATCAAGGAGTTTGACATTCCTTTTTGTCCTCAGGTTTTTGTATGGGAAAAATTATTTTTTAAGCTTTGTTTTCCTCATACACTTAATTTACCAATCGATCAGAGGGTAGAATGTATTTAGCAAACTATGCAATGGATGGAACATGTAAAAAAAATTTCTTCCAAAGATGTGCCTGTGGCTGAATACAGTGATGTTGAATCTGAAAATCTTGAATATACTGATGTTGAAAGTGATAATGAATATGAAACAAGTTATGCTGATGAATTTGATTTTATTGATTATGATGATAAGTCCACTTGTGCTGAATATTTTGTTGATGATAAAGCTAATGATGAATTTTGTGAACAACAAGACAATAAAAGTGTTTTGTGTGGACAGTAGGATGATAAGTATGATGTAGATGTGAGTGTTTGTAGTGATTTCTTTACACAAGATGATATGCTCTGAGAGATCCCTCTCCATGATTCAAATGAGGAAGAAATTTGCAGCATCAAACAAGAAGACAGTTGGGATAGATCAGAATGTCAATCCTTGCCAGGCAGTGAGAAAATTTCAAATTTTTAGAGTAAAGATTTTGATTGTGAGAATGTATCAAAGATGAGCATGAATGAGGATAGTTGTTCACTTCATAGTGAAAAAATTTCAGATTTATTATCTTATGAGTATCTCAGATTTTTAGGGAAAGAAAGATTAGAAACTCAACACTTCACACATATTCAGTTTGACAAGGAAAATACATCAAAGAGTCAAAGTGTTGATACTTATATTTCTAATTTTTCCTGTCTTCCCATATCACTAGACTAGAATCAGATTGAGTATGATATGTCATATTTTGAAGTCATCAGTGTTGTTTCAAATTCAATGGATGTGGAGACTCCAGACATAATGTTGAGTATTGACTAGGATAGTAGTGTGGATTTTGAATCCTATTCAGATTTTGAATCTTCCATGAAACCATTAAAGGATGGTCCTTCAATGGCTCAAGTTTCATGTGCAGATAATGAATATACTGATATTTTCCCTCCCACCCACCACCAACTTTTGGGTTTGTTTGATGTTTCTAGGATGCAGGATGCTCCTCCTATTGGAAAGCAAATCTATGGTATGGATTGTCCATGTTTTGATGCTGAAGTTATTACTTCATATCCTAAGATTGAGCTAGGTCATATCCTATATGATGAGCCTCCTCAGTGTTTTCTTAAAGGTCAATATGTTATTTCTTATGACCTGCCATCTATGAATATGAGTGGATATTGTGATGCTTGCTTTAACAAAATGATAGATTTTGAGTGCTCTTCTTCACAGTTGGATAGCAAATTTCCAGGTTATGGTTTAAAGATTAAAGAAGATAAATGTTGCATACATCCAAGTGCTTTCTTATCTAATGAATGTAACATGTATATGCCACATAATTTATATGCTTACAATCTACCTGGTTTGCATGATTAAAGTTCATATAATGAATATGCAGATAAGTCTTCATATGCTGAGATAATGCAAGATGATAGTGGGATAAGACAAGCAAGTACAAATGATATTGTTATCTTATTTTTTAAGCATGGGGAAAAAGATTTTGTTTTTGATAGAGGGAAGAGCTGAATCCAGTTTGAGGCTTTGGGCCTTTTGTAAATAATTTCCCTGTATGTATAGTTGCTTTGCTTTTAGTTGTGTGTTTTCTTTTAGTAGAGGTTCCCATTTTTTGAGAAGAGATGTTAGGGAGGTAAAGTGAAAGGACAAGAAGAGAAAGTTTGATTTGATTTTACGAGTGGTATGCTTCAACCATGAGATTCTAAAAGTTCTCTGCATGCCCACATGGGGCACACATCCACAGTCAGAGCCACTATTGGTACTCTCAAATTTGGCTCAAATTTGGAGTGACCAATTGAAAGTTTTCTATAAGAAAAAATGAGTATTCCTAAAAAAAATTTGTGAGAAGGCACGTTTTGAGCATGTAAAGGGAAGCTAGCATGTGATGGAGGAATGTTTTAAAGAAGGGAGGATGCTAGACCATTGCTCAGAAAAGATGAATCAATGGATTTTGCAAACACAGATTTGCAAAAAAGAAAAACATAGTCATATTGTGGGGGGTATAACTTTTTATTCAACTATTGAATCGAGCTCATTTTAGGATATGTTGTCACAAATCTAGTTATCTAAATTCTCAATGGAGCAATTTTCAAAATTCATCATGGTTCGTGAGATACAGGAAAATGAGTGCAGCACTATCAAAACTACCCATAAACAGTCACAAGCAATTGTCCCACATTGCTCCCAATTTTGAAATTTGAAGTGTTTATATGGAATGCCCCAAACATATGAAGTAAATTAAAGTGCTGGAAGCTATGCTTGCCCAGGCTTGTATAGTTGCCCCAGTTTCCATGCCGGTGGGCCCAAAAGAAATTTTTCAGAAAGGGACACTTGTCAAGAGGTCTCCACGTCTCCAAATGAGGAAATCTCCAAGTCTCCAAATGATTCAAAGACTTACAGACTTAGTCTCCAAGTCTCTAGATGAGGAAGTCTCCAAGTCTCCAAATGATTCAGAGACTTAGAGACTTAGTCTCCAAGTCTCTAGATGAGGAAATCTCCAAGTCTCCAAATGATTCAAAGACTTAGAGACTTAGTCTCCAAGTCTCTAGATGAGGAAGTCTCCAAGTCTCCAAATGATTCAGAGACTTAGAGACTTAGTCTCCAAGTCTCCAGATGGTGATTCGGTGACTTAGAGACTTAGTCTCCAAGTCTCCAGATGGTGATTCAGAGACTTAGAGACTAAAGGCATTCTCCAAATCTCATAAGGAAATCATAAAGAAAGGAAATGATTCAGAGACTTAGAGACTTAGTCTCCAAGTCTCCAGATCAAGAAGTCTCACAAAGGATAGAATTCATTCAAAGACTTAGAGACTTAGTCTCCAAATGGTTTAGAGACTTAGAGACTTAGTCTCCAAGTCTCCAGATGGCAATTCAGAGACCTAGAGACTAAAGGCATTCTCTAAGTCTCTAAAAGAAACCATGGTCAAGGAAATGCTCCAGAGACTTAGAGATTAATGTAGTCTCTAGATGGACTGGGGTTAAAAGTGAGTTTGTCTGAGCATCCAATGAAATGGTGACAAGTGGAAAGTTTTGATGGCCTGTGCAGATTTTAAAGTTATAAAAGATTTAAAAATCATAAAGTTCAAACATTGGGGATAATTTTGAAATTTTTCATAACAGAGCTGCTCACGAGAAAATGCCTAGGAGATTCAATTTTTATCCAAATATGGCAGTATAATATGTTTTCGAAAATGCCAGAGGATGATGGATGTAATGATGGTGGTTAGAATTAGATCAAATCAAGTTCCTGAGAGCAATAAGAGCTTTTAATCTGCAATCAGATTTTGTGGAGACTTTTTTATTCCAAACTTGATTGATTTTGCAGAACTGACAGAGGAAATGAATCAGATTTTCAGTAGATGAAAGGATAAGAGGGTACAGAGGATTAAATCATATTTTAGGGAGGAGTAAAGGACAAAGAAATCAAATTTCCAGTAGATGAGAAGATTTTATGCAAGGAAGGAATAAAATCAAATTTTGGAGGTGTTTGAGAAGATCAGATTTCAGAGAAGCAAGAAGACAAATGAAATTAGATTGTAGAGTGGACAGGTGTTGATCAAGTATTGATTTTAGGGTTTCTTCTTCTTCTTTTTATTCTCTTCTCTTCTCATTTGTAAGGGTTCTTGGTTCCTATTCCTTTTTCATTCCAGTTCTTGTGGTTGCTCTATTGTGAGCAGGCCCCTAAATGGTGAATATTGAATATCTTGTTGTATAGCAAATTTCCCAGTCCTATGTCTAAATTTCAGAAATTTCAAGCTTTGTATGTATTGAGATAGGATCATTTTCAATAAGATACAATGCAATTTCTATCTTACATGGTTATTGTCTCTTAGCTTTGTGTTCTATTCTTGTATGTTTCATTTGTAAGGCATTTAAAACATACTAGTTGTAAGGCAACTAATCTAATTGCCTGTGAGTTTCTTTCAAGGAAAGGATTAAATCCTCATATGCAATTTCAGAGAGTAGACATATGTGTTAAGATTTTGATGATAGTAACATAGGATTGACAAGATAGCTTGTAAGGCATCCTATCCAGATTTCATGTAGTTTGTAAGGTATTCTATTGTATTTCCTTGAGATCTTCTTGTGGATTTATATTCAGACTCTTCTACCCAATGGAATAGGCACTGGTTGGCTATTTGTGATGTAGTTATCTTTAAGTCATCAAACACAAAATTTCATCACCAATTCTTTTATGTTTTTAAGTTTCATGCATACTGTGAAAGGATTATATCTGGGTGATATAGTTCAGTTTGTTGATTCCTTGAAGAGAGAATCAAAGGTTAACCTTCCTTGAGTTGTACTCACAAAAAGAAGAAGGATTCACTTCCTTATTCCATTATCTATGCTGTTACATTTATAGTTTCTATTGTCAAGGTCTGTATCAGGACATTCTTAGCTATTTGCAGAGTGATCTTTTGTTGAAATAGTCAGAAGCACAATAGGATAGGAGTGAAGAACCTAATCCACTAATCAAAAGCTTACTTGAAATATAGTAACCTATTCATAGGTAATACCCACCTGAGTCTCGTGGAGCTCGAAGTAGAAGGGGGATCTTATCCAATCCTCATCAATTAGGATTTTCTTGTAAACTTGGAGACCTTTTAACTGAGAATCAAGCCCATACCTTTGCCAAGTTTGATCCTACAAGAAAAATCCCTAACAATGTGCTCTTCGACTTAGCATGGATGTGGTCTTACCAAATTAACTTCAAGAGCATATACCATAATTCTGTCGTATGCAAGTGCACTGATGCTCTAACCTTCAGGTACTCTATGCATTGCCCAATCTTCAGCACTTAGCCAATTTCAAATCTTCTTATCATAAGCGCTGACTCCAAAACATCATATTATTTTGTTTCCATAATGACAGCACTATATTAAGTCATATACACCAGTATAGTCAACTTTCCAACAATCTCCCCCTTTTTCATTGAAGGCAACAAAGGAATATGGCAAAGTGACTAACTATCCCTTAATACAAAAAATACTTAATCATACTCTATCTTATATCTCCCTTATATCTCCATATTCTATACATAGCTCCATATTCTATACATACTCCCCCTTTGACATTAATGAAAAAGGTGTTACAAAATTGAATCTGTACAAGTGCTTACAATGATAGTACATTCAGGTATGCAATCTGTAAATTTTGGATCTCTTAATTCCAAAATGCAATCAATGCATTGATTGTTTGGAGATGGGCGCATAAGGCATATTGTAGTTTCTCCATGTTCTCCAAGTTTGAACTAGGACCTTGATCATATGTCACCATGGTGGAATCGATCTCCTTGATATTTTGATTGAAAACATCTAGGGAGGACGCAAGAGCATTTCTAAGCTGAGTCTTCCTAGCCCTTATCTTTGACATCTCCTTTTTTGTCTTCTCAATTTTGTCAATATGTCCTTGATATACATTGTTATAGATGTTTATATCAGTAGAGGGATATTCTACTGACTACCTCACCTTTTAAATCAAGGCCTCTGCTTCTTGAATCTTCTTGCAGTGGTCAGTTGTCAACTTATCTTGATTCATACAGTCAGCAATAATTTTTCTTCCTTTTGCTGCAAACTCTTTCAAAGTTGCTTGTCCAACTTTGAGTGAACTAAGGTGTAGTGAGAAGTTACTAACCAACTCATTTAGTTTTTTCTACATGTACTTCTCCTCTACAACAAATGATGCTGATTTTTCCAAGCTAGAGAAATTACTCTTGAATGGTGAAAGAATTGCACTTACATCATCATCAGAGTGTACCTTGGACACTTTCTTATCTGTTGGTAATAAGTTGTTCATGATATTTACAAATTCTACAAAGAGGAGATTCCTCATTACCTATTTCTCCTTGGCTTTCTCTATAGCTAAGACACTGAGCTTGATCAGATCTTCTTCTCCCCATGAATCCAAACTAGTTGTGGCAGGTGTCAAACTTGACAACAATGCTGCTGAAGGTAGTGGAGTGATAGGTGTACTATCCATTACTTCTTGTTTTACTTTGATTATCATTTCAGTAGATGGCTTATCTATTGGCTCACTTCCTTTTACCTCTTCTTCTCCTTTTTCTTCTTCTATCTTTTCTTTCTCTTGCTTTGTTATATCCTCAATCAATACTTCTTCTTGTTGATTGGGAGGAGTGTTACCACAAAGAGTTTCAACCTCTTGTGGTCTTACAAGGGCTTCTTCAAACTTGTCCAAATCCATGTATGTGGCCACCATAGTAAATTTTACATTATCAATAAAAATTGAGTCATCCTTGAGTGTTTCTATCATGGGTACAAACTTATCTGCCTCTATATGTGTTTCAACTATAGGCACTGAGTCCTAGGGACCTTTCATAGGTACATTAGTGGGCTCTACCACCTTGATTTCCTTTGTGGGCACTTGAGCTATAGGTGTAGTAGATGGGTACATGTGCCTGTTCATGAAGACCTTCTCAAATGCTTTCTCCATTTCCTTAGCAACCAATTCATAATTATTGTCCATTATATGTAAAGTCCTTGACTTGGTTCAAAGATGTGGCTTCACCAAATCTAACAGCAAATTTTTCTCCTCTAGTGAGCATATTGGTAAGCTATCATCTAGAGTCTTTTCTCTTATCCTTAGATCCTCTTCAATAGCTTATCTTTTTAATAATTCTAATATGTTCCATACATTATCTGGTAACATAGTCTTTAGTTCTAGGAATGTCTGAAACTTCAACATATGTTTGACAATCATTCCATGAATTTTTGATTTGTCAATTTCACTATACTTCTCATAGAACTTCCCTACTTTATCTATTCTACCTTCATCAATAATCCTTGTACTCAACACACTAATATTGGGTTTGAAGCTTACTTATGGGGGTGCTTGAGTGTTCTTCTTGTTTCTTGTTACTCACAAGGATGGATGACCAGTGCTGATCTCTTTCTTCCTCTTAGGAATTTCCCTATACTCAGGAGGAGTGGTAAGGTCAATGGTTTTCTTGGTTGCAGAAGGGGTATCATCTGTTTTACCCTTTGGATCATCAGATTTCTCAATTTTCACCTTCTTCATCTTTGGATCATCATATTATGTCTTTTCTGCAGTTGTGCTCTCTATTTCCAAAGCAATCTTCTCTTGCCTTGCTTTGTCTAGGTCTTCTTGAGATACTCCATGAATTTTCAAAATTTCTGAAGTAACCTTGGAAACTTTTCTTTTTATTGCTGCGCTGTTCAACACAGCATGTACTTCTTTTTTTTCTCTTCATAAGTCCCCCATCTAGGGTCATTAGGGGTCCTTAGGTGCTGATGATAGAACTTGATCATAAGCCTCTAGAATAGGCTCTTCAACTTCATATCCTAGTGGATGAATCCACTTTGTTCTTGGTTCAACAACCTCCATGCATGTTGTATCAGTCTCTACCATGAAGCAAATACTATCCTTGTATTTTTCAACTATCTTTTCTGGAATTATGTATCTCATATACATTTTAGCCCTAAAATGTCTTTAATTCCAGTGTCATGTAATCCTTTAATGTACTTTCAGTACATTCCTTGAGAGATATTTGTGGCATTGTGGGAATAGATTTGTCTAGATACAAATCAGACACCTTTCCAAGAATATGGAAGTAGATATAGAATATTAGAGACCAAAACCTAAATATCTTGGTCTTATCATGCTTGATGGCTCTTATGTTGTCTATCAGTTGTGCGTGAAAGATTTCACATAGATTAAATTCTCCATTCTCTCTTACAAACCTTATTGCTACTAGAATGGTGGTTGCTGACTAACTATTTACTCTGCTGGTGTGCTGGAACCTATATCACAGTATGATGGACATCAATTTGATGTCTTTCTCCTGTATAGGCTCTATTGTCATTCCGTGCCTATCACTTCTTGATTTGTAGGCCTATTCTATAAGTTTTCTGGTGTCCTTGCCCACTGGTCTTTGAGAGTCTTGTCATCTCATGAATTAGATCTCATGTTATCCTAACCGGTACTTCACCTATCTAAAATAGGTCATCATGGATCCTGCTGAGTAGAATCTTGATCCATTCTGACTCATATAACTCATATGCCATAGCATATTCTACTATAGGATGATTAGCCAATTGCACATACTCATCCATGAAGGTTTTATCAAGTTTCATCATTGTTTCTAGTTTTCTCTCTTATTCTATCCAAACCTATTAGTTCTTTCTTACAGTGTATGTATGCCCTAATATCTTCCACATGCATAACACCCATTGGAGTGTGGGAGAATGCACCTTCTAGGTCATCTAATGTGGACTTGAATGGATTCCTCTTAAACACATATGTCTTCTTCTCCACTCCATCAAATACAATGGGAGTAACCATTACTTACTTGTATATCACTTTCCAAATGATCTTAAAGACTTCTGAATCAACGCTACAGATTATAGCTTCTACAACTGATCAAATGCACTGCTAATCACTGGTAAATAAATCTAAAATTCCTTTCTATCAAATGCTAGGGCTCCTCTACTCTCCAATCTCTCTAAATTTGAATGCAATGAGAGATCTAAAAGCTTATGTGTACTTTAGAATAAGAATTTCACCATTAATGCTTTTCACGTAAACTAGGTTGTCACTGATAATTTCCAACTTTCATTCTATAAAAAACTAGCTAGTGTACTCTTGCACATAGGTTCTTCTAGTATCCAAAAGTTTAATTCCAAAGTTGCATACTCAGAGAGTGAGTATACCGGTCGCGCAGGGGTTTAGAGCTAAATTAGCTACCCCTATGACCCCGAGGGCCATTCACCCAGATGTAGAGGGTGCATCCACTATGGATGCATCTAATACATTCTCATCAATCTTATCCTTCTTTACCTTTGAACAAAACAATCTTGCATCCTCTGAAGCTTTCAAAAACTTGACTTCTCCTTTGGCATCCACTGTTGTTTCTTATGGCTTTTTAAGGCTTTCCTGACTTTGCATCCTTGATCTTCAGAACTTAGAGATGTGTCAAGCCTTGTTACAAGAGTGACAAATGACTGGAGGCCTTATATTCCTTGGCGCATTGACATGGGTTACCATTTTACACTGTTCAGCTGAGTGACCATTATAGTTACATATCAGACATGTAACATTTTGAGAACTTCTTACATTTGACTGATTTTGATTTCTTTAATTATGTTGAGTCTTGTTCTTCTGACTTGTCTTACAATTCATAGCTCTATGACCAAATTTATTACATGAGTAATAGTAACCATTGACAGGTCTTACCTCTTTACAGTTCCTTGCTATATGTCCATGCTTGTTACATGAATAAAAATTGTGATCTACTGGCTTGCGCTCATCCTTAAGTGGTTCAACATTATCTTTAGTTTGATCTTCAATCTTCTTAGTATTAGTAAGGTCTTTTGGTGCTTTCATCCTTGCTCGAATGTTGTCAATCTGGTTTTGTGCTTCATTGTATCCAAAGCAGCTAGTATCTCCTTTTAGTCTTCTTGCATACAACTAAGATTCTATCAAATCAGAAATGGTGTGCAATTTTTCAATGTAATTATTTTCCTCTTTCAATTCAGATTCCAAGATTTCTTTATTGTTCCTTAGCTCCAAGATTTCCACATTTTCTTGCCTCAATTCTTGATTGAGTTGAAGGTTCTCTTTGATCTGTTCATCATAGACTTCCTGATTGTTAGTTAGCTTATCATCCAATTCTTCAATTTGTTCTTTCAAGGATGAATTTTATTCATTCAACTTCTTGATCATTATCCCTAAATCACTAGTAGAGAATTCTTTCAAATCTTTTCTTAGCCTTTTGTTGACTGCTTGAGCATTACTGACTTTTTCTTTCAGTTCTTCAATTTTTTTTTCAGATCTATCCAGGTATTCAAGAGAGGCTTCAAGATTCCTTTTCAGATGTTTCATTTCTACTTTGTCCATGATCTCCTCAAGTGGTTAATCTTCTTTCCTGAGGACCAGAGCTCTGATACCAATTGTTAGGAATGGGAACACTGAGAGGGGGGGGTGAATTAGTGTTCACTGTATTTAATCTTTTTACTTTACTTTTTAAACTTAACTTGAATGCTTAAGAACTAAAATTAACATCAACATAAATAGAAAACATGAACACAACACATAACACCAATGTGGTTATGGGGAAACCCAAATACGTAAAAACCCTGGTGGGAATTGACACCCACTAATAATCTGTACTAGTGTTATATGATCCTTGTTAGAAGATCCTTAACCCTATTAGGAGTTGCTTTACAATATATTTAGTAAAGTGACTTGGTCAAGGGTCAGACCCTATTAGGAGTCTTTTACAATAACCCTATTAGGGGTGTGGACTCACTATCCTAGAGATCACTACTCAAGTGGTGAAGGCTACAACCTTCTGATCTCAAATACACACTATATTTGCTGGATGAACTGGCACTATGACACTGATTATCTAATCAGTTCCTTTGATGCATTGATGCTTTGACCTCTTGCAAAGCTCTAATACATCTTATAAACTCTTTGCATACTTTTTCTCTACTTATTTCAACTCTATGACAACTTCCATACATCATTACAATGGCGTATCTAATATTTATATGTGCAAACAGAATAATTAACTAGGTCATCCCTTTAACCGATTACATACAATACTTCAAATTGAATTGGCTCAAGTGTGTTTACAAATAGAGTTAATTACATGTCTATAACCTAATTACAATAGACGCATAGCCCTTACATCATAATAATATAACCGCTAACCAAAATACCAACAGTTGGCTGCTTGCACTATTCTTCTCTGGCATTCACTGTCTGTGCAACTTAGACTCTTTGTCACTTCCTCATACTGAATCTTCTGATCATGCACTCATAGACTTACATGGATATGGTCTTACCAACTTAACTTCTAGGGCATATACCATAATTCTATCATATGCATGTGTGTTGATGCTCTGACCTTCAGGTACTCTGACTCCAAAACATCATATGACTTTGTTGCCATAATGAAAACACTATATTAAGTCATATACACTAGTATAGTCAACTTTCCAACAATGACCTCAACGATCATGTCATTCTTCATCAATTCTATCTCAGATCTGAAATCAACTCTAACTTTCTTTGTAATCTTCAATTCCATAGCATCACAGAGATCTGCAATTGCTCTAGGGTGCAATCTTCTCAGAGGCATCCTTCAAGATCTTTGAAAACCCAAAGCAATAAATTGCCAACCAAGGTCCTAGTGCAAACAACCTCAACTTGGAGATTGGTTTACACACTCAAGAACTTCAAGCTCTAATACCACCTGACACATGACAGGTAAGGAGGATCCAATTAAGGATAGTCCAAACTTGCAGCCAAACACCAACAATGTGGAATAACACAAAAAGACAATGTTTTCAATAAAATTTTCATTAACATGCCCACCTGTAAGGCCTTCTGGGTTAGGGCCAAATACAATCAAAAGTATTTCTGCAATCTTCTAGCTAGTCCATCTTTGAAACAAATCAGCAACTAATGGAAAAACTAAGGCAGATATGAAATTGAGCTTGCAAGCCACCAAGAAATCTCCTTGTCTCCAAGCATGCAAACCACTAGCTCTTCTATTACAACTATCAGATAACAAAATGATCTTCAAGATCTCATAGAATCTAGATCTATGCTTCTTAGTTACTTCCATTGACTCTCTAAACATCTACCCAAAAACTCCTTAAATGCATTTCCTCAACCACAAGTCAACTGGAAAAAATAATTAACTCCTAAGCCAAGTTGGCTTCTATTACAAACAAATATTGAATGCAACAACAGTCGGCTCTCAAATAGCCTTACAAACAATTAATTCTCCATGCCAGTCTCTAGATTGACATAGGAGAATACGACAAAAGATATCAACAATAAATGCACCAAGTCGGCCAACCAAATCTCCAAGAACTCCATTCGGTACGAAAACTACCAAGCACCAGAGAAACAATCAAGCACTAGTGAAACAATTGAGCACACCAAGCATCATCAAACAACACAGGCATCACCAAGTACAAGTTTCACTGAGAGCCAGAGGTTTCACTGATTTCCTTCAGTGACCGAGCTCCCTTCAATAACCAAGATTGTCGGTTAAAGCTACAACCGAGTAACATAGAACCAAATCAACACACTACCATGTAGATTTGTCGAGTACCCTAGAATGCCCATGCATCATTACCATCTTTTGGAATTAAAGAAAAACACATATGCTCATGCCTCATACCCTCTAGGAATTTTATTCCATCAAAAAAACTTATTCTTGCATTGTTACATACCTTTTCTTCTATGTCCTTCAATGGCTTTAGCTTATTGCACACTCCATCCTTTGTTAGGGAATAGGTATTCACATGACCATCATGTACAACACATTTGTCAAACTACCACAGCCTACCCAAAAATATATGACATCTATCCATACATATGATATCACATAGTACCTCATCATGGTATCCTCCAATCTTGAACTTTACTAGGCACTTTTCATTGACCATGACCTTGTGGTCATCCTACACCTAGATGATCTAGTATGCGTGTGGGTGTTTCTACCTCTTGAGCTTTAACTTTGTGACCATCTCTTCTAAAATTTTTTTTCCAGTGCTTCCACTATCAATAATCACATCACAACACTTATCTTCACACTTGCACCTAGTGCAAAACAAGCTCCTCGTTTGCTCAAGTTCATTATCACCACTCATCAGGACTCTTCTATTAATTAGCATTTCTCCTCTTTCAAAATCTTCAGAATGTGATGATTTGGCATCTTCATCCATGTGTGCAACAAGATCATGGCCTTTAGTTCTCCTATCTATCCTTCCTTGGCATTGAGGACATTCAAATGCCCTATGAACTTCTTCTCCATAGTGAAAAAATGTTCCACAGAAGCCTCCTCTTCCTAATCCTTTTCCTATTCCCCTTCCTCTCTGATCTCTATTATTTTGATCATGGAATAGATTGAAATTGTTTCCTCTCTGATTCTGACTACTACTGGCCTCATCCTTCTTTTTATGATCTTCATTTCGGCCTCCATTAGACTATCCACTTGATCTTCCGTCATGACCTCTTCCATTTTGTCTTCTCTCAAACTTCTTGTTAAGATTTTCCTCTACTTTTAGGGAAAACTGGTATGCCTCTCCAATACAGTTCATTTGAACCAAATTCAACTCCTCCTAGATGCTTGGCCTCAACCCATTAATGTAATGAAAAAATTTCTCATTTTCATCTTTTGCATGGCCTGTTCTGATGAGGATTTGATAGAACTCCTTCGTATACTACTAAACAGATATTCCTGCTTGCTTCAAACCTTGCATTTTCTTCAATAGATCAAGATCATAATCAACATGAATGAACTGTCACTTCAATTTATCCACCATCTGATCCCATCTTATGATTTTCTCCTTTCCTCTTTTATTTTTCTCCAATTGAATCTCTTGCCACCAGATCTTTGCATGACCCTTCAATTTGGCCTTCGTAAACCTGACCCGATCAAGATCCTCGATATCTTCATACTCAAAATATTCTTCTAATTCATTAATCCAGTCAAACAATTCCTCCAGGTTAAGATTTCTTGAGAATGCAGGAACCTCAATCTTAGGTCTTTTCCCAATCTTAGAAATTACCCAAAAAATCCTTTCTTCTTCTTGGTTCAGAATTTCACCTTCTCCTTCCTGATCAAAATTTCCTTCTTCTCCGGCTTCATCCTCGATTTCATATTTGACTATAAGATTAATTCCTCTACAAATCTCTTCTTGCAATTCTCACACTTATCTCTAAAGGGCTCTAACCTCAGGTGGCACACCACCAGCTCTTTTGCCATGTTCCCTTTGTGGAGGTATTTTTGTGCTTATCGTTGAAACCCTAAACCACGGTCCTGGTGCAAACTGACTCATAGTTGGTGATCTATCTACACACTCAAGAACTCCCACTCTGATACCACTTGATGAAGGGTGCTCCCCTTAATACCATAAACACATAATAGAAACAAAGAAACAATAGCAATTTGCAAGAACATAAAATGAGCTTTTTATTATCTCCACAAGTGTGGAATTACAAATTTTTAGAATTACAATATACAAAGCCACATGGGCATTTTCCTTACAATATTTTGTAGGAAAAAGCCTCAAATCATTACCCAGAACTATCTTAGACAACATTATGGGCATTCCTTATATAGGTAATTTCCACCACCCGATAAGGTTCTAGAAATTTTAGCCCCTTAAGTCCGACCAACCCTAGAATCATTTTATTTTTTATTTTATTACATCAGAGTCATCTCAAAACAAATTTTAGAACTCAAAAAGAAATTTTGAAGGAAATTCATTTTCTTCCATTTCAGGTGACCCAACTTTCAAAGACCATAAGTCATCACCTGTTGACCTGATTGGCTATTATGACCCCATTTTACAAAGGGTGTGAAGTGCTCTTTAGTGTTTATCTTGTGCAAGCTCTATTTAGTTGAAGTTTTGACCTCATTTGGGGCCTCTAAATCCTTCAAAACTGAGTTCAAACTTTCTATACCCTGCTGTGAATACCAAAAATTTTCAATATCTTCAAAACTAGACTTGATCTGGAAATGAAACTTTACTGGAAGGCTGATATGACCAAAGTGAACCTCTAGGGAAGAAAATAGATCATTTTGAATTCAAATGAAAAACTTACTAAAAATAGTAAATCTCCAAAAATAGAAGCTCTGCACAAGATAGCCCTTATTGAAAAGAAACCAGAAATATTTTTGGGTGATGCAAGATTGCTCTTACACCCAGGATGCTCCTGCATCAATTTTGGTTCAACTTGGTAGAATTATTAGTGGGTTCACTAGAAGATTTAGGGTGAGGAGAAATTTTTTTCTTAAGTAGAGGGAAGGAATATTGTATGTGTCCTTCCCTCCTACACAAAAAGTAAGAATTTATACTGCTTAGGAAAATAATAGGGAATTAAACCATTTAGTTCTCAAGATCAAGTTGAATCTCACTGGGGAGGTCAAGCCCAAGGTTGATGAAAACTAAAACCATAGCATCAGTATGAGGAAGTTGGTTATTATTTTTATCCATTCTAACAACATTCTCGATGGGCTCTAAATCCTAGGGAATCAAATTCCAAAGAAAAGGAGGTATTTTCCCAAAGGTTATCCTATTGGAGTAATAAAGGGAAAATATTACATCTTGAATGGTCTAGAGGGATTATGAAATTTCCCTAAAACAACAAGAACTAATTCTCCAAAATTGCCTCTTCATAATCTCTTTTTAGCTATTAGGGTTAATAAAGAAAATAAGAAAAATCCATTTCCGCAACATTTGACAATATGAAAAATGAAACCCTTATCTCTTTCCCCAAACATTGTGCATCTATTCATTCATAAAGTTTCAAAAAGGAAGCTTAGAAAGGTCTTGAGCTGCCAAAAAAACTCTAGAATTCTTAAGCCTATATTTTTCTACATCAATCATCCTAGATCAACCAAAAATATGTTAGAGATTTTTTGGCTACCCGATCAATTATTTGGTTTGCGCAGTAACTTATTTTGAGTTCTTAGTGAAGTATTCCTATTGGTCACTATCGAGCTCACTTACCATTTTGTGTTGTCTACCAATTTGGTTCAATAGTGTTTTACCAATTTGGTTCGATAGTGTTCTTTATTGAGTTGGTTTGGTGTGTTTGGTGTTGCTCAGTTCCCAAGTTCACCAACTGGTGGAATTTAATTGTTTGATGTTGGCCGACATGTGCAGTTAATTTTTGTGGTGATATTAATGTTGGGATCACTCATTGGGAAATGTGTGGACCTAAATTTGGGTCATTGCTTTCTCCAATATTGGATCTAAAGGATCTTTAGAGCTAACCTATTTAGTGGCCTCTTATGTAAATAAGTAGAGTTTTTCTATGGATTAGGGAGTTTCAGTTAGTGAAGAAGATAAAATCTGAAGTTTTGGATCCTCGCATGTATGAGTATTATTCTATAGTTAAATTTTATTTTATTGGTTGTAACCAAGAAGGCCTTATAGCCTGGCATGTATGAATTTTTTATGAGTAAATGAAATATATTTGCATTCCTTCTCTCTCTCTTTGTGTTGTTTCTTTTGAGTTGTTGTTGTGCAAATAGGATTGGTATTGGGTGAGCATTTGGCCCCAGTTCCCTTTTCTCTTGTGTTAATGGAAGAGTGGATCTCACCTCTATTTCTTCATGTCATCACACTAGGGATATCCTTATTTGACCATGAGATGAACTTAGCTCCATCAAGAAGTGTGGGCTCCTCCTCAAGTTCTTGTCTGAAAGAAAAAACCCTAGCCTCAACTGCATGAGTACTTTGCAAGGAAGTAGAATTATGGCCATCACCTAGGGTTGAAGTACCCATAAATAGGCATGTTAAAATAAATTAATAGTCACCTATAGAGGATGGCCTCCCACATGCATGGAAGGCCTCCATGAGTATGAGAACTTAGCAAGTTGTAGAACCAAGTTCTTGATCACTTCCAAGCTTCCTTTCCTTTATTTATCCAAATTGATATTATTTACAAAATATAAAGTTATTAAAATAAATGTGAATAAATAATATAAAATAATTTCTATAAACTATATCTTGTAATAATTTAGTGAAAACTAAAATTAAACATTCAGTATGATAAATTGAATAGTTCACTTACATTATCATCAAATTATATTATCAGTATATTTCAACATCAAATATCTCTAATAATTATCTAAATCTTAAGCACTTGTAAATGTCATTATCACTCTAAGAATAATTTAATGGTGTTATCCCTCATATCTATGACACATCTAGGAGGAATAGTTCTTATTTAGAACTAATAAATATTCTTCCAAAGCATCAACACAAAATGCTCCAGTGTATTACTTCAACATGCACAATAGCCCTGGTTAGGACAATGTTGAGTATATTGTGTAGCTTGAGTTGGACTCAATATGTGTACTACCTTCTCCAAGTTCACATATCCCACCAAACCACCTTCTTATTCTTCCATGAGAAATTTCCATGCCTTGTTCCAAGTCTCACATGAATGATTTATATAAATTTTTAGGGGGTGGTTTACAAACCATCATGCCCCTTCTCACCATCATGCCCCTTCTCATTTTGACATCTATAATACACAATCATATGAAATAATTTTGGCAATCAAGTTATCAAGATTTCAAGAAAGCAAGAGCAATTGGATTCAAGATTTGAAGGCAATCATCCAAGATCAAGATCTCCACATCTCTAATTCTTCAAGATCATTCAAATCAAAGGAAATATTTTCTATTTGATGCTTTTGTCTCCCATAATGTCCAAGAGAGGAACTCTCAAATCAACCAAAAAGATCAACTCATCCATCCATCCTTTTCTCTCATCTCTGCAAGTGTTATCAAGCATATATCTATATTCAAGATCTAGGAGTGGTAATCATAGATCCATGAATTTGTGAGGGAATCATTTATTCTACATTTCATTCCAAGGTGAAATCTTTGGATTCCAACAACATTCAAGCCTCTTCATAGATTTGAGTGATTCTTCGTGAGGGCTTATTTAAAGTAAATTAATAATTTTCCTTTTTACATACATTTCTTTATGCAATTTATTTCACATTTCAAGGTTGATTCATAAAAATTCTTAATACTATAAGGTCCAAGATTACTAAGAGGGTGGTGGTGAATTAATAATCTACCAAATCCAAACTTTTCATGAACTATTCCATAACATTCATCAACATATTACTTGTGTAGCAATAAACATTACAACAAATGAAACCATCCAAACATGAAATACAAGAACACAAAGATTTTTATCATGGAAAACTTTGGTAAGAGGGAAAAACCATGGTGATAATTAGAACCCACTAAAAATTTGCACTCTTTTGAAGTGGGCCCAGTTAAAGGCCTAGCCCTATTAGGATCTTATAATTATTTCCAGTTAGTAGAAAACCCTATTAGGAGTCACTGAGTTAATAGTTACCTCTAGACTTGTTAGGAGCTTTACCCTGATAGGAGTAACCTTGTTCAAGGATTTTAAACCCTAACTAAAGGGCCGCCTGATTAAGGGATTTACAATTTTAGACATGTTAGGATCTACCCTGTTAAGAGATTTTCTTGCAGAACCTATTAGGATTCAACAAGTAAAATGCTCTAGGTGTAGCACTTCTCCACTACTTATTCAAATCCAATTAATCACAACACTTCTACTTCTTTTAGACAATCTTTGCTCTTCACTTGACCACACCTTTGCATCCATGATCTACACTTGCATAGTTCATTGATTTACATATAATTACATTACATATTCATTAGGGAATTATCCACCTTACAAAATGTATAACATTTTAATTTCATTCATTAAAATCATTCTTGTTCAATCCTTGAACCCTAAAGGGTATTACCAATCTAGAACATTTGATTACAAATTTAGGTTTTCCATGGGATTCATTGCACATAAATTTAAAAAAAGAATAGTCAACTTTATTTGACTTCCCCAACACACTTCCAAAACTTGATAGATTTGATCACCTTGAATAATGAAATAGAAAATAATAATTATAAATCTATTATGCCACATCACCTTGACATGTGGATCATGAAAAGATACACTGCACCTGATCGCATCAACACCACTCACCGATCTAATGCCAATTTTTAAAACATGTTCAACTATTTTTCTATCTTGCATAGAATAATCTTCTGTCAACTAAAATGATGCCTTGTAGTACTCTAATCCTATATAAATCATATTATCAATAACATGTCCTAGTCAAGATAATCATATCATGACTCTGTGTGTGAATTTTGTACCTGATCTATAGACACAACACTTCAGTAAAACATTAGAGGTTAGTTGAAATCAAAATCATGCAATAAATGAAAAACTAAACTAACCAGGTGATTTACTACCTTCTAGTAGATGCGAGTATGTATTCTTAGATTATACTGAGATCAGTGACCTTGACGACACCTAAACGAAGGATTTGAATGCAAAATCTAGATATGGAATGAATGCAATTAATCTATTTTTTTGGATTTTCTATGCAATTATGATGAAAAATGATATTAAACTATTCTATATGAAAACTTGATATGATATGCTAATCTAGAAATGAAATTCTAATATGATATGCTAAAATATGAATGATCTCACAAAGTTGTTTGATTTGCAAAAGAAGCTCCAATTCTTCAAACACCAATTCGCCAGCATAAGTTTGCACAATTATGAGATATTTGTGGATTCTGTGGATGATTTGTGAAGAGCTAAGCCTTGATTTTATAGAAATCCAGGGCTTTGAGGATGCATGGAAGAAAGCCATAAATCACTCAAATAACTCAGGTTGATTTTTGAGTTATTTTTAAATAAAAGGATATTTAACTCACAAAAACATGCAAAAGCAAAGTTCAACTCAAAATAGAGTTTAGCTTTAATTGATAATTGATAATTGTCTGCTTTTCTTGATTGTGCATGTTTTATTTATGAATTAATTTAAAAATAAAGTGATTTATTCTCAACTTAACTGATTTTGAAAAATAAAACAATTGATTTATGGGTTAATCAATTATTTTTCAAAATATTATTAAAAAACAATATTATTAAAAATTGACAACTTGTTTTAATTAATTAAATAAGAATTTAATCAATTATTCATAGGATTTTGGATTTATTGTCAAAATTAAATAATACAATTTAGGAATAAATAGAATTAACTTCAATTAAACAATTAAGTGGCAGACTTAAATCTAATTAATTAAATATTGAGAATATTCAATTAATCAAACTTTAGGATAAATAGGATTTATCACAAAATAATCATTAAATCAAAGATAATTAGGATAATTAGGAATATTACTAGGAATATTCCCTGATGCAGAATTTATGATAATCAATTAGGATTCGATGATGTTCAGATGTGCCTTAGGTTAGGACTTCGATGTCAATTTTGTTCGATATGTTGATATAGGAGGTTAATGAACCTATAGCCCATTTTTGGGGTATTACATTTTTCCCCTCTTTGAATTATTGTGCGAAGCACAGTGGTTCAAAGATAGTTTGTGTATGATGTTGAAACTGATATTTGAAATTGATATTGATATGAAACAGAAAGATTGAAGTTTGATACGAAGATAATAGGTCTTGAATGACCAAAGATAATGTTAACTATAACAACAAATGAACTGATGATTGTGAAAAAGTGTCAAAACACCTGATCCTGAACCTTATGATTGCGAAGAAGTGAGTGACCGATTCCAGACCTGATTATCCTTATATTGAATCACATTGGTATCACATCTGAACCCTTCAGTTTTCGAAGAACCAAGGAAATAACACAATTGAACCAATAGTTGCAAAAACTAATACAATTTACAAGATTAAGAGAATACCAGATTGATATGGATCTTGATGAATCTGATATGCCCCGAGCGACAATTGATTTGCCCCGATCAATGAGGTCTTTTTGATGAATTAGTAACTAGACGTGGTTGTTGTCTTGATTACTAAGGAAAGATATGATTTCCATAAAGATATGATTTCAAATTAGATTACAGATTTTGAATAATATGCAATACCATGCCCCCTTTGGGATTAAAATTGAAATCTAACAAGAAAAGTTAGTGTTATGGTTTAGAAGCATGTTAATTGATTTGAGAAGTGGTTATACACGTTCAAGAACATGTTCTGCATCATTTAGAGGTCTTGGAGACCAAGTTTGACTAGGTGAAACCATGAGTTGACCATGGTTAACCAAGCTGAAATTTCAATAGTTTGATGTAAGATAATCAGTTAAGTTGAATTATAGATTTATGTGATGATAGAAGGTTGATTATGCAAGTAGTTAATAATATGAATGATCACAGATTTTGATTTTGATCCTGAAAAAGGATTCTACTTGCTATTTTGTTGGAGGAACCTTCGTGTGAGATTTAGCTCTTGTTAGATTTGAAAAGACAAATGGAGAATTGTTTAAGCATTGAAGTTTGTTTAGCTATTGTGAGATCATGCAAAAATGCAAAGAGACATGCAGTATGAAATGCAACCTAAGACCTAGGACCTAGTCACTGATCATGTGTCGGTCATTCTCATCATTGAATTTTTAGGTAACTAGATAAATCAATACAATGCCCACTAGTGATGAAACCATAGACATATGAATATCAATTTGTATGCGTAGGAATCAATACAATACCCACTAATTAGGCAACCATGGACATATGAATATTGATTTTATTTTCGGAATGTCAGATTAGATAGAAGCACCAAGGCATAAATGCCAGGATGACTTGAATATCATGTCCATTTTGATATAGCAATTTGTATAAGCATCAAAACATAAATGTCATGATGACCTGAATACACCTTGCTTTCAAACACATCAAACAGTCAAGAGATTATTCTAAATCCAATGTGAATTACCTGTAGTGACCCTTTATCGTTCACATCCTTAGGTAAGATCGCATTTCACAGTAAGAGAAAGAACTCACTCAAAAAGACAATAGTGAGATCAAACTTCCTTGAATTTTTTGGGTATCAATGGTTAAGGTATGCATGGCCATCCAATTTGAGATAGAGGCTCTTATAGTCAGACACCATTTCAATCCAAAATTTCCAAAGTTGTTAGATTTTCACATACAAGAAGAAAACAAAGAAAAGATTATGCCCCCAGTCATCACTCTCTAAATCCTATAAAGGACATCATCAAAGAGCTCAAAGGGACATAATATGAAAAAATCTCAATGTGAATCAGTAAGCATACAAGGAGATAAAAGCATGTAAAAAGCACAGATTGTTTTCAGTTTGATGTTTGATTGCATTGTTGTAGATGCAAAATCCTTTTTGGAGACAAGACTGACTGACTGACTCAAATGAAGCTTCAAAGGACTCTGACTGGATATGATACGTCTAAGATACATTGGAGGCCATAAGATATGACATTGATTGCCCCCAAGTTTGAACATTTGATAGGATACAAACGCTTGAGCTGATTGGTGTACAGACCAACTTATTGAAAATAGGAATGCGGAAACAAACCAAGAGATATGTACAAACTAAAGCAAGACTGAAAGCTGGGAAAGACCAAGATTGCACTGATAGGTGGAGCGTTTTGAAACAAGTGGCACCTATTTGCTAGTTTTTCACCATCTTGGTAGAGATTCTATTTTTGCTACCGAGGCGCCTGTTTCTAGGTTTTCACCAAGGCACTTTTTCTCTTCTTTTTTTTTTAAATTTTTTTTTGTATTTTTCATTTTTTTCAATTTTTTTTCAATTTTTTCAAATTTTCAATTTTTTTGTGAATCATCAAGGTGCTTATTGCTAGGTTTTCACCAAGATGTTCATTTTTTCAGGACTTTTTCATATTTTTAAGATTTTTTTAGGACATTTTACCATAGACTGAATGCCTTAGGCATAGAATTTCTTCAGATGGAGAATCTTGATTGGTTCTTGGAGCTGTTCTCCTTCAGTCGTTGAGAGTTGATAGGCACTAGAGCCAAAAGTAGTAGTGATTACAAAGGGACCCAACCAATTGGGTTCAAGCTTTCCCTTGCGTTCTTGATGTGATTGATTTTTAGGATTCTCTCTCAAGACTAGATCACCAACCTGAAATTCTCTGTGTCTGACTTTCTTATTGTAGCCTCTAGACATTCTTTTCTAATATACTCTGAGATGATCATACGCTGCTTGTCTGTGCTCATCTAGTAGTTCAAGTTCCTGCAACCTAGACACTCTGTAGTCATCATCAGTTACTAGACCATGCATTCTGATTCTTAGTGATGGGATTTCAACCTCAATAGGTAGTACCGCTTCAGACCCATAAACTAAAGCAAAAGGTGTAGCCCTAGAAGGTGTTCTAATACTTGTTCTATAGGCCCAGAGAGCTGGATTAATCATGAGATGCTAGTCTTTTCCTATCTTATTAACTGTGTGATACAAGATTTTAAATAGATTCTTGTTAGAAGCCTCTGCTTGTCCATTCCCTTGGGGATAGTAGATAGAAGACCAATGTTGTGTGATCTTGAATTTGGCACATAGATCATCTAGGTCTTTATTCTTGAATTTCCCACTGTTATCTATAATTATGGAATGAGGTATCCCATATCTGCATATGATATAGTTCAATATGAACATAGATATTTTCTTTCCAGTTGCTTATGTCAAAGGGATTGCTTCTACCCATTTTGTAAAATAATCTGTAGCTGTGATTATATGGGTATGTCCATTAGAAGAATGACAATGAATGGACCCTATAAGATCAAATGCCCATTGTTGAAAAGGCCATTGTGTAGTCAAGGGAATTAGATCTCTCCTTGGAGCATGAATTAAGTGGCCATGCACTTGGCATTTTTTACAGTTTTTAGCAAACTTGATAGACTCTTTCTCCATTTCAGGCCAATAGTACCCAGCCCTAATAAGTTTTTGAGCTAGTGTTAAACCATTTGAGTGTGACCCACAAATACCATTATGGACTTCCTCTAATGCATGTTGAGACTCTTCCCATTCTAAATATCTAAGTAGCATACCATCTAGACCTCATTTGTACAGATCATGACCAATGATGACATATCGGGAGGCATTATGGATAAGGTATCTCTTTTCATGGAGGTTGAAGGTATCGGGAATGATTTGGTCTTGGAGATAGGAAAATACGTTTTTGTATCTAGATGAATCATGACCTACAATAGTGCAAATCATGCGGGTTTCAAGGGAGTCATATGCAGGATAAGATAGTGCTTCCACTAGGAACTCATAGCGTAGCTCATGTTCAGGCTGCTGTAATAAAGTAGATAGTGTTTCCATTGCATCGGCAGCCTTGTTCTCCATTCTAGGAATTTTCTCAAATGTGATAGATATGAAATATTTCTTAAGATCGTCTACCATTCTCTTGTAAGGAATGAGCTTTTCATCTTTAGTTTGGTACACATCATTGACTTGATGAATAACAAGTTGAGAGTCTCCATGAATGTGTAGCTTTGTCACTCTCCACTCAATTGCTAGTTTCATGCCATTCAAAAGGGCTTCATATTCTACAATATTGTTTGTGCAAGGAAACTTTAACCTGAATTCTTTTGGAATTGAGTATCCTTGAGGAGTTATGAACAATATGCTTTCTCCAGATCCATTCTATGTATAGGAGCCATCAAAGAATAACTGCCATTCTCTAGAAGAAAGAGTCATGATAGAGGAATCTAAAAATTCCATTTGCATTGGTGTATTATCAATCATAGGTGCATCTACTAATTGATCAACAATAACTTGCCCTTTTATAGCTTTTCTTTCCACATATTCAATGTCAAATTCACTTAAGAGCATAACCCATTTAGCTAATCTACCTGTGAGGGTAGCTTTGCTTAGTAGGTACTTGAGTGGATCAATCTTAGCTACCAATTGTGTGGTATGAGCTAACATGTAGTGTCTCAATTTCTATGATGCAAAGATCACAGCTAGACAAGCTTTCTCAATCATTGAATAGTTCTTCTCATATGCAACCAATTTTCTATTGATATAGTATATAGCTCTTTCCTTTTTGTTCTCATCATGTTGTGCTAGCAATACCCCCAGTGATGTATCTATAGCAGAGACATATAAGATCAAAGGCTTCCCATGAATAGGAGGCATCAAGATAGGAGGATTTGATAGATACTTCTTGATATGGTTAAAGTTCTCACATTCTTCATTCCATGCAAAGGTCACACCTTTATGTAATGTTTTTGTAAAAGGTTGTGATATATCTGCTAGCTATGATATGAATCTTCTGATAGATTGAACTCTTCCTTGCAATGTCCTCATTTGACTAATATTCTTTTGAGGTTGCATTTCCATTATAGCCTTTACTTTACCTGGATCAACCTCAATGCCCTTCTTTGAAACTATGTATCCTAAGAGCTTTCCAGAAGTGACACCAAAAGCACACTTCTTAGGATTTAGTCTAAGATTAAATTTCTCCATTTTGTCTAGTATCTTGCTCAAGTCATCTAGAGGTGTAGCCCTAAGTATAGATTTTGCCAAAGTATCATCAACATAATCCTCCATAGTCCTATGCATCATATCGTGAAAAATAGATGTCATGGCTCTTTGATATGTAGCACCAGCATTTTTAAGCCCAAATGGCATGACATTCCAATAGAAGGTACCCCATGCACATGTGAAAGTAGTTTTCTCTTGATCCTTTGGAGCAATTTTTATTTGGTTATATCTAGAAAAACCATCCATTAAAGAGTACATCTCAAAACCCGCAGTCATGTCCACTATCATATCAATGTTAGGTAGTGGAAAATCATCCTTAGGGCATGCTTTATTTACATCTCTAAAGCCTGTGCACACTCTGATTGATTTATCTAGTTTTGAAATAGGTACAATATTAGAGATCCACTCTACATAGTCAATAACTCAACTGAATCTGGCTTTTAGGAGCTTTTCTAATTCAGCTTTTACCAAGAGTGCAACATGAGGATGCATCTTTCTCAACTTTTGTTTAACAAGTTTGACATTTGGAGCTATAGATAAATGATGCATTATAAGATTAGTATCCAATCCTGGCATATCTAAATATTTCCATGCAAAGTTGATCTTCTTCTCTGTTAGGAATGTTGTAAATTTTTTCTTCTCTTCTTCTGATAAAGATTGTGCTACATGAATCAACTATGGTTCCTCTGTTGTTCCCAAATTGATAGATTGAGTGGGCTCAATTAGAACTGGAGATCTATCCTATAAATGACTCAAAAGGACATCAAATATATCATCCTTAGGCACCTTAGAGAGGTTTTCACCTTTGGATTCATCTTTTATTTTTACTTTTGTAGGTTCTGAGACTGCCACAAAGTGGTTTTCACCCTCAAAACTCTTTTTCTTTTTCCTTTTATTCTTATTTTTCTGACTAAGATATTTGATGTTTGACTCCATCATGCTAATGCTTGGTTCACTGATGGAAGTACTCATAGGTTCAACTGCATTGAGGTAGCAAGCAAGGGCATTGTCATTTGGGAAGGTACAAATACCATGGCTTGGATTTGTGGAGGTTTGATCAATAAGTTCTGGATATTGGATAGTCAAAGTGGGGAAAGATTGGGAGATAGTGTTTACAGATATGGATATGTCATCATTGGTCCTAACCTGATGCTCAAGTTCAAAGGTGATATTACAACTTAAGACATTCAATTCATGAATAGGCTCAATGTCATTGTGGGAGTCCAATTCAGCCATAGGTGGATTAGACTCGATAGGTTCATCATTTCGCTCTAGACTTACGTTGGGTTGAGGTGCATATTGCTGAATAACATCAACATGTTTCTCAGTGATAAGCTCCTCTAGTTCTAGAATGATTCCCCATTCATAGTCATTAGATTCATCTTCTGATTCAAGATCTCTAGGAAATCTTAGAACATGAGTAAAGTCGAGGTGAATACCCCAAGAAGGGTTACCCTCAGATTCTGATTTGAATTCATACTCATGAGAATCTGTCTCAGAATGACTACCACCTTCCTCCTCTTGATTTTTTTCAAGATTAGCTGGTTCTTGTGTTGCAACTATCTCTTGATTGATAGTAGGTTCTTGTGTTTCTACTACATTAATTTTTTTGATTGGATCATCTTTATCATCAAGAAAGTCTTTGATCTCCTTAGGAAAGTTTTCATAGGGGATGAGTTCTGAGCTATCTGAATCACTATCTGATGGTTCTATTTCTTCTTTCTTAAGAAGGGCTTCTCCTGGTGTGATTTTCTCTATGACATGGGAACAATTACCTTTGAGGTGAAAGGGTTTCTTTTTAAATCCTAAGCCAACTTTATCTTTATTTACTCTACCAGTATGTGGAAGAGGTGCCTCAAGACCTTTTCCTCTGACTCCTAGAGGTCCTTTACCTGAATATCCCATCTTAGCTATTAATTTATCTCCTAGGCCATATGACTTAGAAGAATCTTTGGATACTATAGAATCACAAGTTTGGATGACTTGCGATTCAGGTTTATCTTTGTAAAGCCATGTGAGCACAGCTTCATCCTCTTCAAATTCTTTCTTGGAGACTTGTTCTGCTACAAAATTCTTTTTATATGCCTCAAGAGGTTCTTTAGATTCTGGTTTGGATTGTTTCAAAGATTGTCCATAAGACTTAGGTGAGATAGGGAGAGATGTCAAAGATAAGACTGGCTCCATGGTATATTCTCCCATACTATTTTCTTTGATATTAACCTCTTTTGCAAGATCTTCCATTTTAGATGTGGATGCTTCTTTAGTTGGTTCAATGGAAGATTCTCTATTATTAGGCACAAGCTTATCCACACTTTCCTTCAATGTATTGCAAGTGGTGGATATGTCTGCTGGAATAGTGACCTCTACTCCTTCATAAGGAAATTTTAAGCATTGGTGAAATGTAGAAGGAATAGCTTTCATCTCATGTATCCATGGTCTCCCTAGAAGAATGTTGTAAGCCAAAGGTAGATCAAGAACTTGACATATAGTATCTCTGATAACTAGACCTACTTTGATAGGTAAGACAATGGTGCCTTTAGAAGATCTTTCTTGTTCATCATAGGCTTTGATAGTTATTTTCTTTCTAGGATCAATAGCCAATTCTAAAAATCCCAATTGTGTGATCAAGTTGTAAGAACAAATGTTTAGGCCAGTGCCCCCATCTATCAACACGCGTTTGACTCTATGGTTTTGGATCAAGACTTCTATATGCAAAGGCTAATTAAGTGGGTGACTCAAGGATTTGTCATCTTCCTCTGAAAAGGAGATATATTATGGAGATGTAAGATGTCCAACCATAGTCTAGAACCTATCTAAATCAAGGTCATCAGGAACATTGGATCCAAGCAAAGCTTTGTTTAGAATAGCTCTATGATCTAGAGATATCCGAAGCAACTCAAAAATGAATATTTTTGCATTAGTGTGTTGGAGTTGTTGGACAATGCTATAAGATGTTGGCCTTGTATCTTTAGAATTGGAAGATTTAGAAACAACGTTCTATTTGGAAGCGGAAAAAAGATTGAAGGGCATCTTAGGGACATTTGATGAATCTGGGATTTGTCCATTCAGATGTGCCTAAGCTTGTGATCTAGTAACTGCATTAGTTGAAGAATGATCTCTACCTCTTCACACAATTGTGATGACATTGCAATGTTCAGAGAGACAAGGTTCAACCATATTGATAACAACATTATTTCTCAGGTAAGCATAATTGACCTTTGCCCCCATATTAGGTTGAGAAGATGAAACTTCTTGACCATGTTTTAGAAATGGTTCTGTGAATGCCGTATGATCATTATTGCTCTTATGATTGTCAATGGTGATATCTCCCTTTCAATCAGATCTTGAATAGTATGTTTCAAGCGTAAGCAGTTATTCATTTTGTGACCTTTACCTCAATGGAAATCATAGAATTCATTCTCTCTCCACCATTTTGGTTTAGGCTCAGAATTAGGTGGTCAGATCTCAAGCAAGGAGATGATGTTATTAGCCATCAAAGTTCTCATGGATGATTTGAAAGATTCTCCAAGAGGAGTGAACATTCATTTATTATCAGCAGACCACTTTTTATACTCTAGCTTCTTTTGAGATGATTCAGGCACCTTTTGTTCTAAAGCTTTTATGGCTTGGGTACTAATAGTTAGATTGAAAGCCAATGCCTTAGATGGGGCACGGATGGTATCAACAACACCATCTGTGATGATGCCTTTATTCTTGTTCTAGTTTTTGTTCTTTTCTTTAGAACTGGATCTTGATTCGTACTTGTCTTTTTGAAGTGTGATTTCTCCTTTTTTCACAAGCACTTTTTCAATTTTGATAGCATTTTCCACCATCTTATCAAAAGATGTATGATCTTGCATTTATAGAGGATAATTGATTTCTGGAACAAGGTTATTGATGAATATTTCCAATTTTTCTATTTCTGGAATAGGTCTGGCATATAGAGAGAACTTCTTCCTCCATCTCTTAAGAAATGTTAGGAATGGTTCCCCTGGATATTGCTTGAGATTACAGATATCAATCATGGTGACTGGATGTTGAATATTATAGGAGTATTGCTGATAAAACAATTTGATCAACTCCTCAAAATTTTTGATAGTAGAAGGCAATCTAGAGAACCAATGAATGGCCGCTCCACCTAGAGATCAAGGGAAGAGACGCATCAGATAGGTTGGTTTGTGCATGAACTCCATAGATTGTGTACAAAATTCTCTAACATGATCTTGAGGATTTGAGTGTCCATCATACTTATCACACTTAGGCATCTCCACTCTTTTTGGGAATGGTGGCATGTACAAGTCTTTTTCGAATGGAAAAGGACATAGGGCCTCCATGGAGAATGCCTTGGGTTCCTTTTCTTTCTCAAGATTATTAAGCTTGACTTGCATGGCATGCATCTATTTCATCATAGATGTGAGTGGTGTTTCTTCCTCATGTGTAATGATATATTCAACATTAAAGTTGGGAGGAAGTTTATCCCCTTGATGATCCAATTGTAAAAAGTATGCTTCTCTATCTTCTTTCAAGAAATGCTTCATCATTCGTTTGAAGTTATCATCATTTTGATATTGAGCAATTTCTTCAGGTGTGGGTTCCTGATCTGCACCATGTTGAGATTGAGCTCTCTGAGAGCCAAAGTTTGTCCTTTCTTGAGACATGGTAGGAGTTTGTGGACTCCCTGGAATAGATTGATGAGGAGTTTGTTGATTGCCTCTGTGAGTTGATGGAGGGGGTACGTAACCAGTTTTTAATCAAAAGTTACCAAGACCATCATCTTCATAAAGAACCAAATTGTAGAGTTGTTCAAGATTTGGACCCTTGGTAGCAGTAATATGTAAGGTCTAGGATGATCCTCCAGATTTCTTGTGAGAGGAAGCTATAGTTTCCACCAGTAACCTTGGGTGAAGAAAAAGAATAAGATGAAGACAATTGAAGAATGAATTGAATCAAGATGATCAGATGACACAACCTTGTCAAGGTTTGATTGATTGAAGTATAGATATGACTTAGATAAGGGATACTATGCCCTGGATGTAAGGGTAGATGCCCAAAAGATAGTGGACAACATATCACAACATTTAGTCATTTTGAAGATTGATAGTTATGACAAGGTTTTGACACAAGATGATAAAGACTCAAATCGTGCAATAAATGAAAAACTAAACTAACTAGGCAATTTACTGCCTTCTAGTAGATGCGAGTATGTATTCTCAGATTATACCAAGATCAGTGACCTTGATGACACCTAAACAAAGGATTTGAATGCAAAATTTAGATATGGAATGAATGCAATTAATCTATTTTTTTGGATTTTCTATGCAATTATGATGAAAAATGATATGAAACTATTCTATAAAAAAACTTGATATGATATGCTAATCTAGAAATGAAATTCTAATATGATATGCTAAAATATGAATGATCTCACAAAGTTGTTTGATTTGCAAAAGAAGCTCCAATTCTTCAGACACCAATTCACCAGCATAAGTTTGTATAATTATGAGATATCTGTAGATTCTGTGGATGATTTGTGAAAAGCTAAGCCTTAATTTTATAGAAATCTAGGACTTTGAGGATGTATGGAAGAAAGCCATAAATCACTCAAATAACTCAGGTTGATTTTTGAGTTATTTTTAAATAAAAGGATATTTAACTCACAAAAACATGCAAAAGAAGAGTTCAACTCAAAATAGACTTTAGCTTTAATTGATAATTGATAATTGTCTGCTTTTCTTGATTGTGCATGTTTTATTTATGAATTAATTTAAAAATAAAGTGATTTATTCTCAACTTAACTGATTTTGAAAAATAAAACAATTGATTTATGGGTTAATCAATTATTTTTCAAAATTTTATTCAAAAATAATATTATTAAAAATTGACAACTTGCTTTAATTAATTAAATAATAATTTAATCAATTATTCATAGGATTTTGGATTTATTGTCAAAATTAAATAATACAATTTAGGAATAAATAGAATTAACCTCAATTAAACAATTAAGTGGCAGAATTAAATCTAATTAATTAAATATTGAGAATATTCAATTAATCAAACTTTAGGATAAATAGGATTTATCACCAAATAATCATTAAATCAAAGATAATTAGGATAATTAGGAATATTACTAGGACTATTCCCTGATGCAAAATTTATGATAATCAATTAGGATTCGATGATGTTCAGATGTGCCTTAGGTTAGGACTTCGATGTCGATTTCATTCGATATGTTGATATAGGAGGTTAATGAACCTATAGCCCATTTTTGGGGTATTACAATGACCACAAAACTTGGATCTATACTGATTTGGTAGAACAATCAAATCATTTGTTTTCTTTCACTATCTACTCTTCTATCTTTTTTGATTCTCTTCAATCAATCATAAATATCTTCATACTTATTTCCACCCACTACAATTATACATACATCAATAGGAAACATCATTGAGTCTTCCTCTCTGACCATACACTCCAATGCCTTCACATACTCACCGCAAACTGGATTTAGCAAATCAAACACTTATCTACTCACTATTTACTGACACGGTAATTTGTTAACATCAATGAAAACATTAATAATTGATCTTCCTATCATCAAACCTGTACCAATCAACACTCAATCAAGAAATTTGTGACTTATGTCAAAAATCTCCCCATTTTTCATTGATGGAAACACCACATTGATCTGATGAAAATTTCTCCCCCTTAGCTGATGCGCCAAACTTCTTGTCTTGATCTCCCTAGTCTTCTCCCCTTGTGTCTTCATCTAGTTATTCTCCTTCAAAGTCTTCTTTAGATATTCTCCCTAATACCTTTATTTGTTTCTTCTCCCCTTTTGATAATAATGCCAACATACCTCACCTACTGCTGCAACATCTTCCTTTGCCTCTGACTACTCCCCCTAAGTAGTAGTCCAATTAACATCAATCAGTTCAGCCTTCGAAAGAGAGAGTTAAGATAAACCCCCCTAACGAACATAGTGAAATATATTCAATGATTCCACTAGATTGATGCTTATAATAGCTTCTTAATATTGTTCAAGTAAGGGAATAACCCTGAAATTACCTCTTAGATACTCAAAAGTATCCTTAGGTAGTGGCTTAGTGAATATATCTACTAGCTGCTCCTTGGTTGGCACATGTTCCAACTTGACTACATTTTGTTGCACTTCTCTCTTAGAAAGTGATACTTGATAGCGATGTTCTTTTCTTAGAATTCATCATTGGGTTCTTGGAAATGTTGATTGCACTTGTGTTATCACAAAATATAGTCACTAGTTTAGTTACCTTCTCTTTGATACCTTCTAGAATATTCTCCATCCATATAATTTGTGTACAATTGATAGTTGTTGCTACATACTTAGTTTCTACAATGATTGGAAAATGTATTTTTTCTTCTTTTTTGTCCATGGCACAAGTCTCCCTCCTAGAAATAATGCTCCTCCACTTGTACTCTTGTTTTCATCAATGTTACCTTCCCAATCTACATAAGTAAAAACACTCAAAGAAAAATCACCTTTGTGAGCATACCAAAGACCATAGTCTTTTGTCCCTTTCAAGTACTTGAATATCCTCTTCACTTCTACAATGTAAGATTCCTTAGGATTATCTTTAAATATGGCCACTATCCCAACTACTTGTGCAATGTATGGTCTACTATTAACAACATAATATGACTTTTAATAATGGATCTATATAGAGTTTCATCCACCACACTTGACTCATCATCCTTATATAGATTGCATCCTTTCACCATGGTGGTTCCCACTCGCTTGGAATATTCCATTCCAAAGTTCTTCAGTACTTCCTGTATATACTTGGACTGATTGATATAGATACCATCCTTTAATTGTGAAATATACAATCTAATAAAGAAATTAATTTCTCCTATCATTGACATCTCAAACTCTTTCTTCATCTCTAGAAAATAAAAAAATCATCTCATCATCACCACCAAAAATTATGTCATCCACAAACACTTCAACTAATAGCATCTTATCACCTTAAACCTTCAAGTACACATTTCTATCTTCACTTTTTCTTATGAAATCAATCTTTGATAGGGAGGTTGGGAGAGCTAATTACAAGCCCTTTCTTAGGTCCACCTAGTGACCCTTAGGTATTCTCAACTACACCATTGACCTTTAGAATCCCTCTATGGGTTCAATCCCCTATTCCACTAATCCAACCTAACTACCAAGTGAAATCTACCGAGACAAAACAATATTATTGGTGCTTACTTCCTTCATGCTCACATTGGCCCTTAAAGCTAAGATAAGGGCTCACCACCTCCAAACTAAATTTGATTCTTGTAGAGATGAGGAGGTGTTGTAAAATGACATGTTTGGTTCAAATTGATGTCTTGGAGGTCTTACTTCCCCAATATGACTTACCGATCTCATAGTTCCTTCCCAAACTAAGGCTACAAGGAAGAGCCCCAATTAGGAATCTATTGTTTTTTTTTTAATAGGCCTTGATGGTGTCAGTATTCTGATGGGTTTTAAATTGACCATCAGAATTCCAATAGTTTCAGGGTATAGATATAAAAAAAAGTGAAGTGCCAAATCATTTTTATTTCGATTGCCATAGAAAAGGAGCAAGTGAAAATGAGCGAAAGATGAGCACGAGACAAGGTATGTGATTTCTTCATCTTTTGAGCCTCTGGCATCATATTCGACCAGAAATTTCATATGCATTGCATTTTATTTGATCATGAATGCTCTCTGAAATGACCACATTCTACTAGTATCGTGCCCTAGCCAATACTTTATCTCTATTATTTGATGTTATTGGTACTTGTATTGCTCAAGGATATCGATTCACTATTTTGAAATGTTTGGATTCATGTTTGTTAATATTACTAGCACATTTAATGATGCCATTGTATATTGCTAAGATGCTCACTGAAATGACTGCATTGTACTGGTGTCATGCCCTAGCCCATGATTTAACTCCATTATTTGATGTTATTGGTGCTTGTGCTCAAGGATATCCATTTTTTTGAAATGTTGACAGTGGTTATCAAATGGACAGCCCATGAGCTTCTAGCTAGGTGCCATTTTTATTGATAGCTTAGGGCATCAAATGTAGTGTATCATTAATAGTTGAGACTTTGTTAAAAGGAAATAGGACAAAGAATGATTTTGATTTATTTTCTCTATTTTGATCCCTAAGTGGCTTACAACCCTAGAGAAGTATATGCATATTTATAGATGTAGTTGTAGGATACATAGCAGATGATAATTCACAAGAAATCCATGCATCAAATTTGAAGAGTAATTAATACAAAGAAATAGGGTCCTCGAATGGCCTAGTCATCCAAACCTTGACTATCCCCTCAACCAGTGACCCTTCAAAACTGGGTTATTGTGCAATCAGTGAGTGATCCTTCATTCTCCTAGTCTTCCCTACATCCAAACATATTGGAAATACACAATACAATGATAAAAAGTTTTTCAAAATCCCCCTTCCCTCAAGGAACACTATCAACATCCGGACCTTGACTGTCCCCTCAACCACTGACCCTTCAAAATCGGGTTATCATGAAATCAATGAGTGATCCTTCATTCTCCTAGTCTTCCCTATATCCAAACATATTGGAAATACACAATAAAATGATAAAAAGTCTTTCCAATCCCCCTTCCCTCAAGGAATTCACATCAACATCTAGACCTTGACTGTCCCCTCAACTAGTGACCCTTCAAAACTAGGTTATCATGCAATCAGTGAGTGATCCTTCATTCTCTTGGTCTTCCCTACATCCAAACATATTGGAAATACACAATATAATTATAACAAGTCTTTCACAATCCCCCTTCCCTCAAGGAATTCACTATCAACATCTAGACCTTGACTATCTCCTCAACTAGTGACCCTTCAAAACTGGATTATCGTGCAATCAATGAGTGATCCTTCATTCTCCTAGTCTACCCTGCATCCAAACATATTGGAAATACACAATACAATGATAAAAAGTCTTTCACAATCCCCCTTCCCTCAAGGAACACTATCAACATCTGGACCTTGACTGTCCCCTCAACCAGTGACCCTTCAAAACTGGGTTATAATGCAATCAATGAGTGATCCTTCTTTCTCCTAGTCTGCCATGCATCCAAACATATTTGAAATACACAATACAATGATAACAAGTCTTTCACAATCCCCCTTCCCTCAAGGAACACTATCAACATCTGGACCTTGACTGCCCCCTCAACTAGTGACCCTTCAAAATTGGATTATCATGCAATCAGTGAGTGATCCTTCATTCTTCTGGTCTTCCCTGCATCCAAACATATTGGAAATACACAATATAATGATAACAAGTCTTTCACAATCCCCATTCCCTCAAGGAATTCACTATCAACATCTGGACCTTGACTGTTCCCTCAACTAGTGACCCTTCAAAACTAGGTTATCATGCAATTAGTGAGTGATCCTTCTTTCTCCTGGTCTGCCTTGCATCCAAACATATTGGAAATACACAATACACTGATAAAAATTCTTTCAAAATCCCCCTTCCCTCAAGGAACACTATCAACATCCAGACCTTGACTGTCCCCTCAACCAGTGACCCTTCAAAACTGAGTTATCATAAAATCAATGAGTGATCCTTCATTCTCTTGGTCTGCCCTGCATCCAAACATATTGGAAATACACAATACAATGATAACAAGTCTTTCAAAATCCCCCTTCCCTCAAGGAACACTATCAACCATCCCTATATAACTCTCTACTATATATCACTCCATCCTGTGATGACCATAGTGATGAGTAAAAGTCTACCACTTCCTTGTTGATTGCATCCGATTCCACAACTTGCTGACCAACTTCATTATTTATTGAAGCTATTCTATTAATTAATGGTCTTTCCTTGACCAAACTATCGAAAAACATTGTATTACAGTCCTCATCTTTCAACCAATTCTCTCTAGATTTTTGGCATCAATATATTTCTTCTCTGGCTAGAATTTCCTCATATTGTTGTTACAAGTCCTTTTTAGTTAAGAAATCAATTTTAATGAATCTTAGTCATTGGTAACGCATGGACAGTCAAACTAGTAGTCTCCAAAGCATTCAATAAGTGAATATGAATGTTTGAAAACTTTCCTCTCAACTTCCCCAACCACTCCTAATCAATTAGAGGGATATTTATAGAATCTCCATTATTCCTATCCTTACCAACAATTCTTAAACATACTTTATTTGATATGATAATAACATGCTAAATTGAACCAATGGCATGTTCTTCATGTGGTACAAGGAAGATTTGGCTATCAAATCTTCCTTCGTGAAAGCTGAGCGCAAGAGAAGGTATGTGATTTCTTCATCTTTGATTGGTATCTTTGACGGGCAATGTCTTTCGAGCCTCTGGCATCATATTCAACCACAAATTTCAAATGCATTTCATTTTATTTGATCATGAATGCTCACTGAAATGACTGCATTCTATTGGTGTCGTGCCCTAGCCCGTGCTTTATCTCCATTATTTGATGTTATTGGTGCTTGTGCTCAAGGATATCGATTCATTGTTTTGAAATGTTTGGATTCACGTTTGTTGATATTACAATTCATCATATCAGATAAAGTATGTTTAAGAAGTTTTAGTGTCTAAAAACTCAACTAATCCCTCTAATTGATTAGGAGTGGTTGGGGAAGTTGAGAGGAAAGTTTTCAAACATTCATATTCACTTATTGAATGCTTTGGAGACTATTGGTTTGATTGTCCATGCATTAATGTTTAGAAGAGATCAATAAAGTATTTAAATACATTCTTACATGTTTGGAGAGGTTTGAGAGGCACTTATCATGACTGTACCCTCACAAACAGCGGCATAGACTAGTTTTACTAAGTTTCCTTTCTCTATTTTGAGGTTTCCTTTCTCTGTCGCAAGGGTACAGTCAGAGGGTTCATTGACAAAATGATCCTTTGAATGGTTACTATGAATATGAATGATTTTATATAGCATATTTCTCATTTTACTTGAAGTTTGGAATAGCTTGTGCAAGGGTGAAAGTACTTTTGATCATTTTGGTCATGACTATTCCTCTACACAATCAAGAAATGTAACTGCCTAATGATTATATGTAATGTTGAATGGATTAAATGTTGTATTCTTGGTAGAAGTGAATGGAAGGAATAGTTTTGGTGTTAGGTTTCATTTATTATTGAATTCAATGGTTTCCAAGATGTGTTGAGGAGTTTGCTCCTTGTTTAATGTTAACTTTTCTTGCACAATCCACTCATACAACAGTGAAATGCTATGTGATTGACAATTTCATACAACTGGTCCTTTGGCATGTATTAAACAGAATAGAATTTTCAGCATATTATTATCATTCTATTTCTTTGTTGTAAACATGCCATTAGTTCAGTTTTGTTAAAAAAAATCATGTTACATTTTTATTTTTATTTTTTCCATTTGATAACCACAGTCAACATTTCAAAACAGTGAATAACATCAAATAATGGAGATAAAGCATGGGCTAGGGCATGACACCAGTAGATTAAAACTAAACCAATGGCATGTTTACAATAAAGAAATAGAATGATAATAATATACTAAAAATTCTATTCTGTTTAATACACGCTAAAGGACCAGTCTCAACAATTCTTAAACATGCTTTATTTTGTTTAAGAATTGTTGGGAGTAGTTTTCAAACATTCATATTCACTTATTGAATGCTTTGGAGACTAGTGGTTTGACTGTCCATGTGTTACCAGTGACTAAGATTCATTAAGAAGCATCTCTCTTTTATATACCCTCCCAAGTAAGAAATTAAATTTATTGTTGAAATCAAATTTGTCTCTCCCTTCTTCTCAAGAAATATGTTTAAAAGACTAAATTTTATAGGGAAAAATCAATGTGTCTGTAAGGAGAATGTGCCTAGCTAGAGGGAAGCCTTGGGTAAAGGACCTATGTCCCCAAGGTTTTGTAATAAATATGATTATAGGACACAATTTTTGAAAGGATAAATGTTTGATTATATCCAGTAGGAATTCTGAATTATATATGATCGCCATAAATAGTGTGAATTGATCCAGTGAAAACCATCAACTATAAGGAAAGAATATGATATTAAATAAACTTGTGTAGTAATTATTTACTTTGTCAGCATTTTGTGTGTGAAATGGAAGTTGAAGCTAACAACATTGCTATTATATAGGAACAATGAGTTATTATGAAAGGAATAATGATATGTCTATTAGAATAAGATTTAAGTAAAACTTTCTAACTGTCCTAAAATCAAAATATTAGAAGAATGTGAATTTGTAGGAAATGGTATAGATGTCATATTGAAGATGTGTATAAGGATAACAATACTTGTAGTTACTCCTCAAATGTGATTTTATTGAAATGTGTGTACAAAATGTTAGTGGGTTGAACATATTAATTTGATTGAATACGAGGGTAGCCATATGACTCATGTATTTCTCTCCCTCTATTAAAGAATCTATGACTTTTATTTTGGAAAATGGTAAAATTCAAACAAACTTGTTAATGTTGGGAAAAGATATACTCGTAAGAAGATTATTATGGATTTCTAGGATATGGAATTGGTTAAATAAGCTAGTTAATAAGTAATGTTGATGAAACTCTAGCTTAATGAATCATGTTAAAATTTCTTAGGAATATCTTTATGTGTATTCCATCTTGCATGTAAGTTGATATTAGATATTATCCTATAAGTATACCTTAGATCTTATGGGCAAAAAAAACTTGTTCCATAAAAGAGATTTTTTTTTATCTTCTCGGAAAGGTTACTCACAAAACTATGTGCTGATGTATGTGGAAAATTTAATATTTGAATGGTTTTAGTTTTTAAATGTTCACAAAGGTAGTGGTATGATAGTAGTATCTTATGTATACCCATTGAGAAGAGATAAACCCTATACTAATCTGTCTCTAGTTTAGAGGATGAATTTTGAATTCTTAACTATATTTTGGAATCCACACATATTAGAAATACACAATACAATGATAACAAGTCTTTCACAATCCCCCTTCCCTCAAGGAATTCACTATCAACATTTGGACCTTGACTATCCCCTCAACTAGTGACCCTTCAAAACTAGGTTATCATGCAATCAATGACTGATCCTTCATTCTCCTGGTCTGCCCTACATCCAAACATATTGGAAATACACAATACAATGATAACAAGTCTTTCACAATCCCCCTTCCCTCAAGGAACACTATCAACCATCCCTATATAGCTCTCTACTATATATCACTCCATCCTATGATGACCATAGTGATTCTCTTTACCACTGCAAATCTTTGAAGGTTGCTACACTGGGACGGATGTGTACCATTGTTAAGATAATTGGACCAAGTTTGGCTTACCTCAAATAGGTGAGGCATCATATGGAAAGGTTGTCATCTATTGACCTAAATATCATGACTATTTTGATCTGTGGGTACCCTAATGTTGGCAAGAGTTATTTTATTAATTATGATGAGTTGTATCATTCCCATCATGTCCCATGCTTGCACCATGTATACCCTCAAATATAGGATGTAAATCATTGTTCTCTTCTGGACCAAAGACTGCCATATCTTGAGGTAGTGGAGTTATGTCACTGTTATGAACTCAAAATTATGGTCATACCCTGGTGACAAATTTTAAATGGATACAAGAACCTTTTTTGTGCAATGGTCAATCAGGCCCAACCTTTATATCTTGAATGCCAATGCTAGATGCCTCTTCTTTACTAATTAATCCATGTTACAAATCTGTAGACTTGTGAGAATGAGGAAACGAGTATCTACTATCCAAATTCAAAACTTGGGACTTTTCTTTCCTTCCATCTTCAGATTCACCACACACCACTAAATTTAGATTTTCCTCATCTTCAGATTCGCCACACACCACTTCATGTTCTTCACCAATTGCTAATTCAAAATCAACCTTTGAGCAATTTGAATACTCATCAAACCTCTCTTGAATGTCCTCACTAAAAGGCACATGTCATCTTCATTGCATCTTCTTTGTATTTCATGTTTTAATCTTTAAGAACTTCATCAAGAACATAGGTTTTAATGAAATATTAATTTGATTTGGAAATTTTGTGTTCTTTACAAATTTGAAAGGCTCTAATACTTACTAGGGCAGATGTGGATGTGCAACCTTATGCTTTTACTAGCAAGTCTCTATTTGTTGGGCATACTGATTATAAGTACTTGACATATATCACAAATGTTGCTAATTAAGTTTGGCAGGATGATTCCGCCTATCTTGAAAAAAGACTGTCAAATTATTATGCTTTCAAATCAATTACCTATCAGTGTATCCCTTGCGAGGGAGAGAAGCCAAACACATAAAGAACATGCACATAAACATGGAAGCTAAAAAACTTAAATGGAATACGCCAAGAAGTACCAAATGATGAATTCTCAATTGTTGTACTAGCAAAGCATCAGAACCGTCCATTTCTAAAACTTGATTTTCTAGTCTAAATAACTTTTCTATAGTCGTAATGATTTTTCTAGAACTTGATTTTTTAGTCTTAATGATTTTTCTATAGTCTTAATGATTTTACTTTCATCCTAATGTTTGTTGCTCTTGATAAATTAGGCCTTGTATTTGAATTTTTTGGTTACAGTTTTATTTCAATTTGATATTTCATTCATTTTTCATATACACAGAGACCACATGCTGATAAAAAAATGAGCTATTTGATTTAGGTTAACTATTCATGATTGTAAATGGTCAATATTTCTGATGGTACTCCTTGGTGTATTCCATTTTAAAATAATCATGTTTCTATGGCTATGATAAATGTCCCTTCGTGTTGAGAAAATTAGAGTTGAAAAAATGGTTGCAAACAAATCATCCTTCTTCCACCAACATTCTAGTCAATGTACAAGTAATGAGTCATTCCATTCAAGAAAGACCATGTCTCACAATATCAACCCAAAACAAAATAAGGAGTATGCAGAATTTAGTGATTGTATCTTCCATTAGAGCCACTTCATATGCACAGGTGATGAACATGCATATTTTCCTTAGCATTATTGGGAGCTTACCCAGCAACACATGTACTATTGTGAAAATCACCACAAATCTATTTGTTGTTGGGTCTAGCTCCCACTATTGCTTGGTCAAATATGAATGTTTTTCACCTATGCATATACTTTCTATGATCAACACTTATATGCACAAGTGATGAACATTCAGATTTGGCTAAGCTTTGATGAACATTCAGAGTGACGAGTCTTAAGATTGTACTTAATATAGCCAAGCTTCATTCAATGGTACATTCAAACATGAAACAAACCATTCTTAAACAAAATTAAACTAGTAAACCAAAGGACATACTGATTATATGTAAACTAGTAAACCAAAGGACATGTTTTTACTACTAAGTCTCTATTTGTTAGGCATACTGATTATAAGTACTTGACATATATCACAAATGTTGCTAATTAAGGTTGGCGAGATGAGTACGCCTATTCTAAAAAAAGACTATCAAATCATTATGCTTTCAAATCAATTACCTATTGATGTATCCCTTGCGAGGGAGAGAAGCCAAACACATAAAGAACATGCACATAAACACGGCAGCTAAAAAACTTAAATGGAATATACCAAGAAGTACCAAATGATGAATGCTCAATTGTTATAATGGCAAAGCATCAGAACCATCCATTTCTAGAACTTGATTTTCTAGTCTAAATGATTTTTCTATAGTCATAATGATTTGTCTAGAACTTGATTTTCTACTCTTAATGATTTTTCTATAGTCCTAATGATTTTTCTAGTCTTAATGATTTTTCTTTCGTCCTAATGTTTGTTTCTCTTGATAAATTAGGCCTTGAACTTGAATTTGTGTTCACTATTTTATTTCAGCTTGATATTTCATTCATTTTTCATATACACAAAGACTACACATGCTGATAAAAAAATGAGCTATTTGATTATTCACTATTCATGATTGTAAATGGTCAATTTTTCTGATGGTACTCCTTGGTGTATTCCATTTAAAAATAATCATATTTATATGACTATGATAAATTTCCCTCTGTGGGCCTATGAACTTGGGCTTATTTCCATGTTTTCTTTCATTCTTGCATTTGAAATATTAAATATGGGCTGCACAAAGAGGTATTATGTGTATCGTTGTTGGTGATTATTTAATTGCAATATTTTATTTTTTATTTGTTTTTATTTTTTTTCTTGTTGTTTCTTTTCCATTTAATTGCAATATGGATATGTACTTTTCTTTGAGCAATGTGCTTTATGTTGTGGGCTACAAGGCAGAGCCATTAGGCCTCCATGACAGTCTAAATCTATTTAGCCTATTTATACCCTTGGTATTTTGGACCACCCCTTGGAGGACAGGAACACCATAGAGATGCTCAATATTATTACCTTGGCTCATTTGAAGGCAGTTTTTTTGTTTTTCCTTGATGTTTCAAGGTCTTGTGGTTATAGTATTGCACAATAAGAAGCTATGTTTCACAACATAAAACCTTTATTTACCAATAAGCCTCTTATTGTAGTTTGTAATAAGATTGATTTGCAACCACTGGAGACTACAAGCTTGAAGAAGTGGTATATTTTGGCAAATGAAGAGTGGAAAGAAGATGATATTCCTGAGATCATGGATGGACACAAGTTGCAAACTGTATTGATCTAGATATCTTGCAGAGGCTTGAAGAACTAGAGAGGCAAGAAGGGCTTAGGATGATAGCTGAGGGTGATGAGGATGATGAGATGAGGGAAGTGGAGTTGAATCCTGATGAAAAGGAATCTCTGGCTGTAATTAGGAAGAAGAAGAAGATGCTTATCGTCGAACACAAATTGAAGAAGAGTACTACAAAGAGCACGCCTACCATACCAATGAAGTTTGACAAGAACAAGGAATATGGCTTAAACAAAATGGGAAGACATCTTTCTAGCCTGGGCTTGGATCCTTCGACAATTAGCTTGATGATAAATGAAGCAGATGAGAGCTAAGCAATTAGCTTCCAAGAAAAATCTTGTAAATGAACTGTGTGTGCCCCTAATTCCTATGCCCTTTGTGTGTACCCGAAGGATATATTTGAAACAACAAGGGTAAGGCTTAAAGAAGTTAATTTTGTATCACTAGAAAAATCTTTAAGCCTTACCCTTATGTTTCAAATTTATCCTTTGGGTACACACAGAGGCCATAGGAATTGGGGTACGCATAGTTCATTTATAGGATTTGTCTTGGGAAGCTAATTGCTCATCTATCATCTACTTCATTGTTATGAAGCTAATTTCTATAGGATCCAGGCCCAGACTAGAAATATGTCTTCCCAAACACATAAAAAACATGCACATAAACACATATGACAGCTAAGAAACATAAATGTAGGCATCATGGTCACAATTGTTTGGAGACAACATAATTGAGTTGTATACCCAGATGATGCAAAGCAACTACTACTCCTCCAGTTCCAGAGGAGTAGTGGTTTCTTTGCATTGTCTAGGTATACCACTCAATTATGTTGTCTCCAAAAACTTATGACCATGATGCCTACATTTATGTTTCTTAATTGTTGTGTCCTAGGACCCCTTATGACCCTTTATGACCCTTTACGACCCCTAAGAATACACATCTTAGAGGTCTTAAAATGTCATAAAGGGTCATAAGAGGCTCCTAGGAGGGGCCAAATGAGCTTCCACCTTCACGTGGTTAGCCCTATTAAGTAGAGAATGTTAAAATATTCTCAAAACAAAGAGAAGCTCAATAATTTAAGGTCTTAGTCCATGGAGATGGTGAAAAATGATGGGAATAGATGCTGGAGAGTTTTTAGATACTGAGAAGACGTATATGCAATGGAGGCCAGAAGGGATTTTTGTGGAGATTTGCTAGATGTGGAGATTTTCTAGAGAAGGTTTCCAGATTGAGTACCAGTGTAGAGATGATGATTCAATACTACATCTATAAAACCTTCACAAATATCCCTTTTTTGGCCTCCACTCATACCTCTTCTCAGAATCTTGAAACTTTGGATACTGTTTCTCATCCATGCACGAAATGTTCTAGTGATCGTATAAAATTACTTTTGCAAGATTGAGATCAATTATGAGAAGGTAAACAACAAGATAATTTTCTTGTATCTTTCATTTCTTTTATCCATTCATATTTTCTACCTTCTCTTATATTGGATATTGTGTAGCATAAAGGCAAGGCGGTGATTATTCTCAACGATCAACAAGTATAAGTCTTCCAACCCTTACCCAGTAGCTAGGACTAAAGATAGCAGAGCTCAAGAGACCATCATAGTTGATCTCCTTCCTTTGTCCATATATTGAAAAACATTTTACATTTTGTTAGCTCATCAAATGTGGTGATTTGAAAGAATTTAATGGATGATATTTTCATGTATAACGTATATTATTTTAGTTTGACGGTGAATGAATTTATCTACTTCACACACTTATATACATCAAGCACAACCATAAAGAAGCATCCCCTCCCATGGCTTGAGTAATGTATGCCATGAGAGGACATCCTTCTTTATGGATGTGCTCATAGTATACAAGTGCACGGAGTCAATAAATTCATGCAACGTCAACTTAAATAATATACGTTATCATGAAAATATTCTATTAAATTCTTTCAAATCCCCTCATTTGATGAGCTAACGAAATGTAAAATGTTTTTTTAGTATATGGACCAAAGACAAAGACCAACTCTGATGGTCACTTGAGCTTTCTTATTTTTACTATGCTATTCTATCATTTTTTTGATAGCTAGTAATCCTTTTCCGACATAAGAGATATTCCTCCGATGGCTACTCGTGTCAGAACTTGATTACCTATCATTGGATATTACACAAGTAACCATTGGTGGGACCCCAATTTGATAGATTGGTGTGATGGGATGGCTATACCTCTGATAGGTACTCCTATCAAACCTCTACTAAATATATGTCACCTTTCCGACCGATGAAATGTCATAAGAAGAATTTTTTGACAGATCGGTCCCATAGTAAAATTGCTATTTATATAGCTAATTCTAATAGGTAGTGATGTTAGAATACTGATGGTTATCACTTCCATCACCATTTCCAATGCAAAAATGTTGATGGATAGATGTGTCATAGTTTTGACAAATTGTCGTTGAAAATCTGACAAATGGCCGTCAAAATTTGGCCTCAAATGTACTAGTGCGTGCTTGGTTTTCAACAGTTTGGTGACCAAATGGATTGGTTGCACCTTCTCCCTTTGTCCAATCTTTCCCAAAGACCTTAACTATGACCTCTAGTCACTAATATGCATATCCACATACACCTCTACAAGTTATCCTTCTTGTCTCAGTCTTTCCTAGCCAAGCTCACCTAGGTCATGACTGTAAAATTGCTTGGAAAGATTTATAGGGACCCTCCTCATATACATATTATATACATGGAGTCTACTCACTATCCCCAAAAGGTCATATAGAATTAATGGTGGGGTAGTGAGTTAGATCCCCATTTCTAACAACCTCCTGGTATGAACCAATGAATTGGGATGAATCAAAAGATTTAAGAAAAGACTATGCAATGAAAAAGAAAGAACAAACTAATGGCACATGCTAAAATTAAAAACACTATTTTACATCCTCCATCAATCACACTCCATAATACAACTCAAAACATGATCCTTGTATTCATTGATCATCAACCTCAACAAACTTCTACACAGTGTGCACACTCACAAAAAGAAATTTATGTACAGTAGAATGTCCAACGTCAAGATTTGGTCCAAGGTTTTCTTAAATAGCATGAGGATGGTCTTAGATAAGCTTTAGGGCACTCCTAAGCTAACTTAGGTCATTTGGACAACTTTGGTCTGAGCAACTTTTAAAAGTTGCAAAAGTTGCTATGCAACTTTTACAATAATTTTGCAACTTTTTACAACTTTGCTCATCATAGACCTTAATGAGGTCCTATGGAGTTCTAAGCTCCCTAATTGACTCAAAAACAACTTTCCACTTACCCTAAGCCCTATGACATCACAATGACATCATCTATCCATACTTAACTAGGTAAGAGACTATCACACTTTAGTCTCAAAATCTAGAACCTAGGACCTAAATAGACGTCAAATCCCTATTGGAACACACACCTTGGTCAAAATGACCTTAGGTAAATCAAACACATGCCAAGAATGGCTTAAAAATAAAGAAAAGACTTGGGTGCTCCTACACCATGCTCCCCCTCTACATAAAATACATCAAGGTATAGTAGGAGATATGATAGAAGGGTCAATGCCAAACTACTTGAAGTCACTTTCTTCCACCCATGTTGCTTCAAATTTAGGGTGACCCTTCCATTGTATTAGATGCTCTATGTTGATCCTATATCTGGTATGTTTCTTTACTCTAGATTCTAGTACCCTCTCTACTTGAGGCTTGGGCTTTGGAGGTATAGCAATTGTACTGATATCTGACAATACCTCCTTAGTATTCTAATTAACCTGAGTCAGTGGCCCCTTATACTTGACTAAATCTGTAATGTCAAAGACTAGTGAAATGGCTAGGTCTTGTGGAAGATCTACTTTGTAGGCATTGGCTCCATACTTAGCAAGAATTTTAAATGGTCCTACCCTCTTCATCTGTAATTTGGTATACATTCCCTTCTACATTCTATCTTTGTTTAGGTGTACCATAACATAGTCACCCAATGCAAACTAAACATCTCTCCTCTTTTCATCCACCTTTGCCTTCAACTTTTGAGTTACTTCTGCTAGGGTCCTTTTGACTTTCTCTTGGACCTCCTTCATGGTTTGGGAGAAGTCCTTTACATGTCCACTTCTATGATCCATGCTTTTTAAGTCTCTGATCTTATTTACTCCTCTTGGATGCATCCCATATACTATCTCAAAAGGACTTTTTCTAGTGGTTTGGTTCACACTGTCAATATAATCATACTCTACTTGAGGGAGGACTAAATCCAAAGTTTGACCATACTCCTTAGTTAGGCACCTTAGAAAATTACCTAGTACCCTATTAATCACTTCATCTTGGCCATCTTTTTGGGGATGATAAGCTGAGCCAAATGATAGATTAGTTCCCAATCTATTCCATAGGGTCTTCCAAAAATGACCCATGAAATTTGCATCTCTATCTGACATAATGCTAAGGGTAAGTCTATGGATTCTCACCACTTCCTTGAAGAAAAGATGAGAAATGTGGCTGGCATCATGTGTTGTCCTGCAGGGGATGAAATGACTCATCTTACTAAACTGGTCTACCACCACATAGATACTATCCAACCCTATTTTAGTTTTAGGAAGTCCCACTATGAAATCCATACTAATGCATTCCCATGGCCTATTTGGAATGGGTAGGGTTTGGTAGAGTCCTACATTTATGACTTCTCCTTTGGCTTTCATGCATATGACACATTGCTCCACATATCTTCTTACATCCCTAGGTAGCATAGGCTAATAATAGAACCTTTGCACTAACTCCATTGTCTTGTTGATTCCAAAATGGCCACTAAGACTACCATTATATTTTTCCTGAATGATATTATCTCTCATTGATCCCTTGGGAACACACAATTGATTCCCCTTGAACAATAATCCACTTTTAAAGGTATAGTCAGAAAAGTGACTGTGGAAATGATTTTGAAAATTAGAGCATACCTTATAAGCCTTTGAGAAGTCTTCATCATCCTTTTAGAGATCCTTCAAGCTATCAATCCCAATTATTTGGATTTGAACTTCCTTGACTATCAAAAATCTCCTACTCAATGCATCTGCTACCTTGTTCAATTGACCCTTCTTGTGCTTGATGCTGAAGGTGAAGGCCTACACATATTCCATCCACTTGAGATATTTTTTGCTTAGCTTCTCTTGGGTGTTGATGTAACTTAATGCCTAATTGTCTATGAACACCACAAATTCCTTAGGAAGGAGGTAATGCATCCACTTCCTAAGTGATTGCACTAGGGCATATAGCTCCAAGTCATATTCTAAGTATTTCTTCTTAGCCTCATTGAGCTTCTCACTGAAGAAGGCTATGGGTCTCCCTTCTTGACTTAACACTCCTCCAACTGCTATGCCACTTGCATCACATTCCAAGGTGAACAACTTATCAGAGCTAGATAGTAGGAGAATGGGTTGTGTTGCCACTTATTTTTTTAACTTCTCAAATGCTTTGTTGGCTTCTTGTGTCCATTTGAACTTGGTCTTCACTCCACCCTTTATGGTGTCTAGTACTGGTGCACATATGCCACTAAAATTCCTTATGAATTTCTTATAAAACTGAGCAAGACCATGAAAGCTTCTCACTCTTGTCTTTGTGGTTGGTGTAGGCCAGTTTAGAATGGCTTCTAGCTTGCTTAGATCCACTTTTAATTGACCCTTGGATACTAAAAATCCCAAGTAGACTAGTTCTTATTTGAGGAACTCACATTTCTCCAAGTTAATTTCCAACTATTCTTCATGGATTCTCTTGAGCACAACCTCCAAATGTGTTAGGTGTTGCTACATTGTTTTACTGAAGATGAGTATATCATCAAGATATACTACCACAAATCTACCTATATAGTCCTTTATCACTTCATTCATCAATCTCATGAATGTTCTAGGGGCATTAGTAAGCCCAAATGGCATCACAAGCCACTCATATATCCCTTAAGTGGTTTTAAAGGTTGTCTTCCACTCATCTCCATCCTTTGTCCTAATCTGATGGTAACTACTCTTGAGATCTAACTTAGTGAAGTATTGGGCTCCTCCTAGACAATCCATCAAGTCCTCTATCCTAGGTATAGGGAACCTATACCTGATTGTAATCCTATTAATGGCTCTTGAATTAGTACAAAGCCTCCATTTTCCACCCTTCTTGGATGCTAGGACCACTACTACTGCACATGGACTAATGTTCTTCTTTATGAGCCCTTGATCAAGAAATTCTTGCACCTACCTTGCCACTTCTTGATTATGCTCTGGTGTGATTTTTTAGGCTGCCTTCTTTAGCAAAGAGGCCCCTGGTATGAAGTTAATCTGATGACTTATTGACCTCTTAGGTGGTAAGGTTTTTAATGTCCCATCACTTACAATGTCCTTGTACTTTCCAAGCAACTCTTGAATCCCTACTAGTAAGGATGCTTGATTAGTCTTCTCCCCTTCATTAGGATTCACCGCTATAGCATATCCTTTAATGTCCCCTTCTTGGAGTGCATGTAACAAGTCTTTCCCACTAGTCAACAACACAGTAGGAGTTTTGGACTGCTCCACTTCATCATCTATCAAAGATTGGATCTTGAAGGTTCTTCCATCCTTCTTCAAGGTGACAGTGTTTCCTTTTCCATCATACATGGCTTCTCTTTCATATTTCCATGGTCTACCTAAAAAAATATTACATGAACCCATGGGTATTACATCACATAACAACTTATCCTTATACCGCCCAATAGAAAATTCAACCCATGTTTGTTCATTTACTAGGACATTTTGCTCTTTATTCAACCATGTTACCTTGTAAGGATTGTTATGAGGTACCTTAGTAAGGTTGAGCTTCTTGACTACCTCTTCTACAATAATATTGTCTATGGAACCTGATGAAGGGTACTCCCCTTAATACCACAAACACATAAAAGAAACAGAGAAACAATAATGATTTGCAAGAATAGAAAATGGGCTTCTTATTATCTCTTCAAATGTGGAATTACAAATTTTAGAATTACAATATGCAAAGCCACATGGGCATTTTCCTTACAATATTCTGAGAGACAAAGCCTCGAATTGTTACCAAGAAATACTCTGAACTGCTCCGAACTTCCTAAGACAACAATACAGCCTTCCTTATATAGGCAATTTTCCACCACCTGGGAAGGTTCCAGAATTTTAGCCAATAAGGCCGACCAAACTTAGAATTATTTTATTTTACAATTTATTACATCAGAGTTGGCTCAAAACAACTTTTGAAACCCAAACAAAATTTTTGAAGGAAAATCATTTTTTTCCATTTTAGGTGACCCAACTTCCAGAGACCATAAGTCATCACCCATTGACCCAATTAGCTATTATAACCCCATTTCAAAAAGGGTGTGAAGTGCTCTACAACATCTAAATTAATAAAGCTTCATTCAGCTGAAGTTTTGACCTCATCTAGGGCCTCTAAAGCCTTCAAAACTGAGTTCAAAGTTTTTGTACCCTGCTGCCAATACCGAAAATTTTCAATATCTTCAAAACTAGACTTGATCTGGCAATGAAACTTTACTAGCGGGCTGGTATAACCAAAATGGACATCCAGGGAAGAAAATAGACCATTCTAAGCACGAACGGAAAACTTACTAAAAATAGTAAATTTCCAAAAATAGAAGCTTTGCACAAGATAGCCCTTATTAAAAAGAAACCAAAAATATTTTTGGGTGATGCAAGATTGCTCTTACACCCAGGATGCTCCTGCATCAGAACCAGAATCCACAATTACTTTGCATACTTTTCCCATAATTTTACATCTCACTCTAAAGAGAGTTATTCTTTGCTTTGGCTCCTCTTTTGTTGGTTGCCTAATGAGGACCCTCCTGAACATGAGTTTCTCTCCCATTTCTGACTCTATATGGCTAACCTCTAGTGACTTGACACTTGAAGTGTCTTATTGAGTATAGGCTACCCTCTTTTCTATATTTGAGTAAGATGCCTTTTCTAGACATCTATAGGTTGGATGTCCCATCTGCCCACAGTTGTAACATTTCATGCTAGCAAAATAGGGTTTCTTCTTCCCGCATCTCTTCCTCTACTAGAGCCTCCTTGATTGCCTCCACCTCTACCAAAGTTACCTCTAGAACTTATTTCACTACCATGCTCTTTCAATTTGGATTCTCCTTGGCTTCTTTGTTCAGTCCCTCTACCTTGGTAACTACCTCTATGACCCCTTTGGTCTCTTCCTCTTCCTCTACTCTTGCAGGTTTGATCTTTCTTCCTCCTACTCTTGTCTTCAATCTTGATAGCCATTTGATAGCACTGGTGTACCATTTTGGGACTAAGAAGAGTCATCTCCTATTGAATACTCCACTTCAAGCCATTCAAATATCTAGCCATTTTTATGCTTTCATCCTCTGACACATTAGACCTCATGCAAAGCTTTTGAAACTCCTTTGTATACAAGTTGACATCTAGATCCTTTTGTCTTAGACATTGTCTCTTCTTATGTAGTTGTATCTCATAGTCATCTGGCATGTAAGCTTCTTTTATCTTTCTTACCATGCCCTTCTAAGTGGAAATTGGGTTCTTGCCTTCCTTCTCTCTCTCGATTTGGATGAACTTCCACCATGTCAATGCAGAACCTCTAAGTCTTTGTTTGGCCACCCTTACCTTATGTACCTCAATGACCCCATCACATTCAAAATGGTTTTCCATACCTTCTATCCAGTCCATGACTAGATCTACCTCCATCTTTCCAGTGAACAGTGGTATCCCTTCAAGAAATTTCCCACTCGTGGATTTTAAAGATTTCAAAAGGGGCTCCTCTTACAACACAAGATCAGGTTCCATAGTCTTATCCACTTCAGGAACCTCTTTATCCTTGGCTTCCCTCCAATCTAATTTATCATTGACTTCTTTAGTCTTAATTTGCACTTCACCCAATGTTTTCTCTAATTGGTCTATCCTTTCTCTTAATAGCCTATTGTCCTACTCCTAGTCTTCGACCTTCTTGGCCAATTACACATTAGTCACCATGTTTTAATACCCATTGGATTCACACTCTGACATACACTATACAATCCCAAAAACTTTTGGGCTTTTGATACCAATCTGATAGGGAGGTTGGGAGAGCTAATCACAAGCCCTTGCTTAGGTCCATCTAGTGACCCTTAGGTGTTGTCAACTACACCAATTTACCTTTAGGATCCCTCTATCAGTTCAATCCCCTGGTCCACTAATCCAACCTAACTACCAAGTGAAATCTACCAAGACAAAAAAAGATTCTTGGTGCTTACTTCCTTCATGCTCACATTGGCCCTTAAAGCTAAGATAAGGGCTCACCACCTCAAAATTAACTTTGATGCTTGCAGAGATGAGGAGGTGTTGTAAAATGACATGTTTGGCTCAAATTTATGTCTTGGAGGTCTTACTTCCCCAATATTCCTTACTGATCTCATAGTTCCTTCCTAAACTAGTTCCTATTTGCTTCCAAAGAAACCTACAAAATGATAATGGATTCTTGGATCAATTCCTAACCTCTCAAATATTTTGGAGGTTTTAGGGTTTCATTTGGCCGTACAACCCACTAACCAAAAATGAGTGCTTTTGGGAGGGTTTTAGGCTTTTACTGATTGCATGACTAGTTTTCAAGTGTTTGGTGACCAAATGGATTGGTCACACCTTATCCCTTTGTGCATTATTTTCCAAAGACCTTAACTATTACCTCGAATCACTAATATTCATTTCCACATACACCTATGCAAGTTATGCTTCTTCTTGTCTCATTCTTTCCTAGTCGGGCTCACCATAGGCACGCCTAGGGAATGACTATAAAATTTCTTGGGAAGATTTCTAGGGCCCCTCCTCCTATACATATTAAATGCATGGAGTCTACTCACTATCCCCAAAAGGTCATACAAAATGAATGGTGGGATAGTGAGTTAGATCCCCATTTCTAACAACCTCCTTGTATGAACCAGTGAACAAGGATGAATCAAAAGATTTAAGAAAAGATTATGCAATGAAAAAGAAAGACTAAACTAATGAGACATGCTGAAATTAAAAACACTATTTTACATCCTCCATCAACCACACTCCATAATACAACTCAAAACATGATCCTTTTATTCACTGATCATCAACCTCAACAAACTTCTACACATTGTGCACACTCACAAAAAGAAATCTCCATATAGTAGAAGTCCAATGTTGGGATTTGGTCCAAGTTTTTCTTAAATAGAAAGAGGATGGTATTAGATAGGCTTTAGGGAAGTCCCACACCAACTTAGGTCATTTGGACAACTTTGGTCCGAGCAACTTTTTACAACTTTTCTCACCATAGACCTTAATGAGGTCCTATGGAGTTCTAAGCTACCTAACTGACTCAAAAAAAACTTTCCACTTACCCTAAGTCATTTGACATCACAATGACATCATCCATCCACACTTAACTAGGTAAGAGATTATCACACTTTAGTCTCAAAATCTAGAACCTATGACCTACATAAACCTCAAATCCCTATTGGAACACACACCTTGGTCAACATGACCTTACGTAAATCAAACATATCTTATTAATGGCTTAAAAACAAAGAAAAAATTGGGTGCTCCTGCACCAATCTTGACAACATAAGAGTGTAATATTTCATTTCCATGCTATACATGCTTGTTTCAGTCCATACAATGAATTTTGTAGCTTGCACACTATATCCTTATCTTTCGTTAATTCAAACCCATTCGGTTTTTCTATGTATATCTCTTCTTCAAGAATCCCATTTAGAATTTTAGACTTGACATCTATTTTGGAAACTTTAAACTTCTTATATGTTGCATAAGTAAGTAAAATTCTTACCCCTTCAAGTCTTTCCATAGGATAAAATTTCTCTCTATAGTCCAGTCCTTCCTCTTGTGCATAGATCTTACAAACAATTCTTTCCTTATTATGAACCACTTCTACATCTTCATTGATTTTGTTCCTAAAAACCCAAATTACACCAATCACACTCTTATTTGTTGGTCTAGGAATAAGTGTCCATGTATCATTATTCTCTATTTTATCAAGTTCGTCTTCCATGGATTTCAACTAGTCTTCACTCTTCAAGAATTCCTTCATAGTTTTAGGCTCAAATATAGAAATAAGACATGTACTTTCTCTGACCTTCCATCTAGTTTTTAGTCCTACATCTTTTGTCACCTATGATCTTATCAACAGAGTGATTCAACTTAATATACCTTGGAATAATTAGATTAGGACTAGGAGCTTTTTCTTCTTGTTTCACCGGTTGAACCACTTCTTCATCATTGTTATGTTCAATAGTCTTTCTCTTGAAGTTGCACATACACAAATTCCTGAACATTTTTTGGTTCTTTCTTCCTTGTTTTATCATATTTTTCTAGAAATTAACCCACTCATTTATGTTTCTCATGTCATAAACCAATGCCTTTTCTCCTTCTAAGTTATCCTCTTTCACTGCAACAAACACTGTTTATTCTTCATTATCTTCAGATTATTCATCGGTCACACCTTCATCTACAACAACATAGCATTGTTTCTTTCCTTTTCCCTTGAATCTTTTTATCTTCTCTTTTTTCTCACCATTAGGACACCTAGAAGAAATATGTCCAATCTTATTACATGGGAAACAATTCAATGGTAACTTGTCTTTGTACATATTGGTATTTCTATGGAGTCTCCTTGCAAGTAATACTTCAAGTTCCTCTTTCTTTCTTTCGTCATCCAAAATGGATTTAAATTTCCTAGAATAACTTGACATACTATTTTATTCATGACTTATCTCTTTACCTATCTTCATTGAAGCCATGGACAAAGAGACCTTAAAAGATACTTCAACTCTAGGAATACTATTATTAAAGTTTTTAACTCAAAAGTAGTAAGATTACCAATCAAACCATCAATAGAGACATTATCTATTGTTCTCAACTCATGAATGGAAGAAACCCTAATGTGATAAGAAGGAAGAAAATTTCTCAACATTTTACTTTCCACATCTTCTTCAATGGCCCCACTAGCACTCTTGATACCACCAAAAATTTATTTTATCCTTTGACCATATTGAGAAATGTTTTCTCCTTCATATTTTCCCTTCAGACTATATACCTTGTCTTTTTCCACATACTTTCTCCACTATAGATTAGTTTAAGATTCTCCCAAACCTCATCAACAATATCTAAACCATGTCCATCAATATATTCAGTGTCAGATAGAGTACTTACTATAGCCTCCAATTCTTGCATATTCTCCTATTTCTCCTTCAATTAATATGCAGTAAGAGTCCCAACACAAATAAGATATTTTTTCTCAACATGATTCTATATTTGTGGCCCCATACCTTTTAGATAGACCTTCATTCGGTCATTCCATATTGTGTAGTTATCTCTTGTGAACTTCGGGCCTTCTTTCTTCTTCATTGGATATTTTCCCCAAGATGTTAGGCTTACCACAAAGAGGACCAAGGCTTTGATACCAATTGTTAATACTATAAGCTCCAAAATTACTGAGAGGGGGAGTGAATCAGTTATCTACCAAATCCAAAATTTTCATCAACCATTCAATAACATTTATCAACATATAACTTGTGCAGCAATAAATAATACAACAAGTGAAACCATCCAAATATGCAACAAAAGAACACCAATAATTTTATCATGGAAACCCTTGGTTAGAGGGAAAAACTACAGTGGGAATTAGCACCCACTAATAATTTTCACTCTTTTAAACTACTCTTGGTTAAAGGCCTAGCCTTGTTAGGAGCTTATAATGATGTCTGGTTAGGAGAAAACTGTATTGTAAGTCACTCGGTTAATAGATTTACCTCTAGCCCTATTAGGAGCTTTAACCTATTTAGGAGTAACCTTGTTAAAGGATTTCAAACCCTAATTAAAAAGTCACCAGATTAAGAGATTTACAATTTTAGACTTGTTAGGATCTACCTGGTTAAGGGATTTTCTTGCAAAACCTATTAGGATTAAACAAGTACAATGATCTTGGTGTAACACATCTCCACTTCTTGTTTAGATCCAATTAAGCATAACAATTATACTTCTTACAGATAATCTTCTCTCTTTACTTGACCACACCATCGCAACCATTATCTACACTTGCATAATTTATTGATTTACATATAAATACATTACATGTTTATTAGGGCATTAGTTGGATTAAAAAATGTATTACATTTGAATTTCATTCATTACAATCATTTCCTCTTGATCCTTTAACCCTAAAAAATATTACCAATCTAGAATATTTGATTACAAATTCAAGTTAGCCATAAGATTTATCACACATCAATTTAAAACAACAATAGTCAAAGTTTATTTGACTTCCCCAACACACTTCCAAAACTTGATAGACCAGATCACCTCAAATAATTAAATAGAAAATAAGAATTAAAAATTTGTTATGCCACATCACCTTGACACCTAGATCATGAAAACATCCACTATAACCAATGACACAACACCACTCACTAATCTAAAACCAATTGCTCAAACCTATTTAACTATTTTTCTATTTTTTACATAACAATCTTCTGTCAAGTAAAACCATGCCTTTATATACTCCAATCCTATAGCGATCATAGTATCAATAAAATATCATAAAAAGGATAATTATATCATGACAACACATGGATCTATACGAATTTTATAGAATAATCAAAACATTCATTATCTCACTATTTTTTCTTATGTCTTCTTGGATGATCTTCAATCAATCATAACTTTCTTCATACTTATTTATAGCCATTGCGGTCATACATACATCTACAAGGAACATCACTGAGTCTTCCTCTCTGATCGTACACTCAAATACCTTCATATACTCATCACACATTGTATTTAGCAACTCAAACACTTATCAACACATTGTCAACTGACATAGTAATTTGTTGACATCAATGACAACATCAATAACTGATCTTCCTATCATCAAAACTATACCAATCAACACTCAATCAATATCTACACTATTTATGTCAAAAAATAGTGGTTTGACTAAGGAAAACCCCTTTCCACAACCTTTTTTCTAATTTTTCTATGTGCATGAATAGGTTATAGAGTCATGGATTCAGATCTAGGAGGTACAAGAACAGTTATAGGTTCTATAAATTTTAGCTCATTTTGTGTCTATTAAAATATGTTTTCAATGGATTTTAGTGGATTTTCTAATAGATCTATCACATCACTTAGTCATTCCCATTTCATTCATTACATCTCTCTTGGAAGGATAGACCTGGTTCCCAATTAGTACTTGAGTCACCTCTTGAGACTATTAGTCGCATTCTTCCTTCCCGATGTGCAATCAATGAAATGAGGAAGTAATTCACTTAATACATTATATGTTGCATTTATCTCCACATTTCTAATTGTACATTTTGGTGAACCCAACTCTCTTACAAAAATTTTATTTGGTGGTTAGATCCCCTTTTCTAGATCTACTTATGTATATTATATTAGATTCCATCTTTATCACATTGTATGCATCTAGATATATAGGTTTATCTCTTTATAAATCTCATTTTATGTCTAGATATACTTATTCATATTGTATTACATAGATTAATATCATTCTTATCATCCTTATTGTATTTATTACATGCTTCATATTTTCATAATTAGATCTAGACTTTCCTTATGAATGCTTTAACATTACATCTTTGAACTTCATAGTTAGATGTGTCTTTCATAGTAATACTTTATTTTATTGGATTGTATATCTCTTTCAAATATTACAATTGCATTTCATTCATCCATTATCTTATTCCCTTGTGCATGAGTGTTATTACTTTGAATCCTACTATAGCATTTCAATTTTGAGAAGTCATATACTTATGGGTTACTTTGATCACAAGTCTTCTACTTTTCCTAGGAATTTAGATGGGACCAACATGCATACTAGTGACATCAATCCTATTATGGAGAAAAAAATATTCTCATTCTTCTCATGATAAAGATGAGGCTTTAATAGTTCATCCTATGCAATTCCAAAAACTTTCCAATGACTTTGAGAAATTTAAGCAATGGTTAGGACAAGAAAACCCTAATCTTGAAGTCATTTATGTTGTAGAGGTATTAATGAGATTAATTCAAAATGATGAATATGGTGTTAACATCTTTCATGGTATCTCCCATCTCATTGATAATAGTGTTAATCCTATTAGATATTATTCTAAAGATCTAGGTTTCATCCCACCTGCCCCTAGTGTTGAGACCTCTATGCCTATTTCTACCTCAATTCATAATGTGTCCACTTATGTTCCACCTATCATAACAACTTCTATCCAAAATCTCATTCCTATACATGTTAGCATTCCTAAGCATATTGTTTCCATTTTCCCTTCAAGTCTACAATGTGTTTCTTTACCTTCATCAATTCCCACTTACAATAGTGTTCTATTTTAATATTCAACTATTCTGTCCATTTCTCACAATGCTCCAAACATCTCAAACATATCTCTTCCTACCATTCTTTTTACCAATTTTACCATGAATAGCTTGGTTCAAACTATGTCTTCCTTGCAAAAAATTGCTTTAATGACTCAATCCAAGTTTAATATCCCTTATCTTTAGATATGATCTATGGTGAACTATTCAATAATACATGGAGATCCCTCATCTTGAGACTTATAATGGTAAAGTTGATCCTTTAACTCATTTCGAAACCTTTCAAACATTGTGCAGTGATTTCTCTCATTATCATAGGATCATGGATAAACTATTTACTAGAACCTTTCAAGATAAATCCTTGCAATAGTATTGTTCTTAGCCTCCTTATTCTATCAATTATTTTCAAAAGTTTGTTAATGCTTTATGTTGGTTCCTAGAAGGGTTTACACTACAAAATATCTACCAATTTGATTAATCAATTCACTATGAAGAATCCAACTCCAATAATCATAAATATATGAGTCTTGGACCAACTGACAAGGATCTAACAAACCCTTCTTCACTTTAGGCTCTACAAAACCAAAGCAGGTAGACCTATAATGCCCTAAAAACACACATTTAAAACCCTTAAATGACATTAAATTAAAAGAAGATAATCTCATATAAGGAAATCAACATACCAGGAAGATACTAGATAATGGATAATTATCCATTGAATGTCAACTTGCATGGAGCATGAGATTGGGATGAGACAACTACAAAACATACACAAAAGTAAAGATATTCTATGATTTTAACAAAATTTACAGCAAGAGCAACTTGTATATGAACAACAACAAACATGTAAAACCCACAATAGCTGAGATCAATGTCTTATCCCATTGGGCATTTGAGTCATAATAGCTACAACATTATACAACAAGGTATCAATAGCATATGATCCTAGAACATTGCCTTACAACATTCTTTAATAGTAATCCCAACCCAACCTACTTATCAAAATCTCTACACAAGTCCAATAAATCTACAACTCTTTTCAAGAATTTAATTGACCAATTAGATCAAAGCATGAAAATAAAGCCACATATCTCACAACAAGACACTAAATGAGAATAAATCTTTGTTTTATTCCATTTAAAACTTGACTGAATTTTACACTGAAGAGATCTAAAATCAGAATTATATTTCAATAAAAATTATTTTCTACCTCTAACATGCAACAATTATACAACTACAACACTCAAAAACCTACAAAATATTTCAACATAAATACATAAAAGTGCTCTATGGAAGATTTACAAAATTACCCAAAACTAGAAGAACTTGCTACTGGAACCAAGGATGTTTGGAGCCAAGAGAATGGTCTGCCAAAAGAAAGAAGTTGGAACACTTGAAAAAGAGAAGAGAAGAGAATATATAGGAAAAATAAGATATTTAGATTTGATCTCATTTTTCCACTTGTTCATGTTCTCCAAACCCTAATCTACTAAAAAACCACCTCCCTCTTCTCACTGCAATTGTATTTGTCGCATTCCTTTCCACTTGATATGTTGTAAAAAATGAATAAAACAATGTGTTGATAACCCATTTGCAATAACCAAAGTTGGCCCCATTTGGAATGCCTATGAAAAGGTGGAGAAAGACCCATAGAAATAACACATCTAGCTTCAAAAGGAAAGCATCATGTAACTTTTTATCCCTCTTTGTGTAAAAATTCTCTAGTTTTGAAAACAACAACACTTAGTTTACCCTTTATTTTCTACACATGCCTCTACATTTTACTTTTATAATCCTTTACTTTACATTTCCTTGTCGTGCACATTATTTCTTCATATTATGAAATGTAGTGCTTTTAAATTTTCATTTTACTTTATGCATTACACTACATTCTCCATTTAATATTTCACTTTATATTAGTGATGCACAAGAAACCCTTTAATTTTCAATTTCTCACCCAAATTATGACCCAATCAACCCTTGGTCAACTTCCTCGGACTGCCACATGGTGGCTTTTGATTGGCTCATCAGTCCACATGTGCACCACCTAGATACCATATTAGTGCCATGTCTGCATCTTGCCTAGTCATCTCCCCTAATCGGCCTCTCCATGTGGCAGAACCTCGCGATCCCATGTTGATGTCATCTCTCCTCTTACTAGGATGGTGAGATCATGAAATCCTACCATGTGTCACCCCGGGACCACTTGACCAACTTGACTTGTGCCTGCCACATATCACATTTTCATGATCCCGTAGTGATTCTCTCTCCTCAAGCCTCCATCTTGTGGGATTATGAGCACCCACCACCTATCATCTCCAATCTTTCCATCTACCTCATCTGCCAATGCCATGTGGCAACCTATCATGATCCTTTCTTCCAACGTAGCCTCCACCACTTGGATCATGAGATCATAATATGATGCCACATGTCATCCTAGACCCACTACCATGCCTCAAAATACATGCCACATGGCACCATCTAGTTCACTACTACTACATCGGTGGCTACTTCATCATCTACATCATCCTAACCTAGATACGTAGTATCATCTCGCGATGTTGCAATCATTATCTTCCTTGCAACTTATTTTGTAGGATCACGAGAACTACTAGATTTGATCATGCCTTAACCACCTTTGATTAGCCACCTTGTCATGTTTTGAATATTGATTCGCTCCTCCTGACTATGCACACAGGCCCCATCACTTTTCCACCTTAGCACCCATGCATGTAGGCCCACAAAATGTTGTAAGTTGTTGCTCAATTGTTGGCCACGTCATCGCTTGCATGCCTCCACATGCATGAAAATCCAACCAAAAGGCTCGTTTCCTTTGGTGATTTATTAAGTGTGTGTTTTCATATAAAAACACAACTTATATTGACCCCCACCTAGCCAATGTGGGATAATGGTCCTACAGCACAACTCATCCCATTTCTTCTCCTTTCACAGTGATGCATCGAACCAACTTGCAAACCTACCAAATCCAACCTGGTTTCCCAGCAAGGCCTATCCCACACCGACCTGCTTGCTAATTGAAATTTCATGAAGGTTTTTTGGTCACTTTCTGTAGTGTCCCTCCATAGTTTATTTTTTAGTTATCTTTGCCAAACTCTTTTAGGCCACTTTTATGTGTGCATTGATTATTTCAATGATATTTGGATTATTAATTTAATTAAATATGAACCTTTGGATTATGTGTTATATCATGTGTTTTCAAATAGATAAATATGTTTATTTTCATGTCAATTTAAATGATTATGATGATGTATAACTTATGGTTATATTTTGATGATAATTTATATGTTAGGATGTTATTTACATTTATGGTGCTACTAATCCCATACTTGCATGAGTATGGTTGGTGAGTATGTTTTATATTTTTGTTTGATGTGCTTGATGTGGTTGAGGGACAGAGTTGTAGTTACTTGCTTACGAGATCCACACAATTGGTCAATCCCCGCCATTGTCTGTTATATCTATACATGTATGTACATGCTTGTCTTTTATGCAGGATTTCAAGTACCGGGCATCGACTTCCCTGAATTGTTAGGATGAGTGCGCCCTATCGCATTATCTCAAATGGTAAGAGAGGGGAGATAACACACAGGTCCAAACCCCAACCCAAGACAATATTGTCCTAAATTAAGGGACAAGTTTTTGATTGAGTTCCCTATTTGAATGCGTTAAGGTGACGTGAATTTGTGAACCTTTCCTTGGTGTTTGTTTGTTATGGAGTTAGTTGATTTTCAAATTTTCGGAGTCAAGTGTGTTTTCTTTTGGAATTATTTGATTTAAATAATTAATTAGAAGTAATTATGGTATTGGAATAAGTTATATTTTATGATGTGGAAATATTTGATATAGAGAACATTAAATTATTAAGGTTGATTAAATACCTTTGATTAAATTAAAAGATTTAAATTTGGGATTAAAGGGTTTAATTAATTATTAAATCCTAATGTAAATTAAAAGGCCTAGTTAATTTATTTAATATTTAAATTTATTGGTTTGCATAGTTAACTATGTGCTAAAGTATTTATTATTTAATTAAATAATTGAAATACAATTTAAGTTGCACTTTTGGTTTAAGTGAAATTGAGATTATAATTAAAGTTGAGTTTGACTTTTATTTTAAAAGTGCATTATTTATTGAGTTATTTTATCATGCAACTAGGGAGAGAGAGTTGAGTTCTTCTTTTGAGTTTGCATGTTTTGGAAACCCTAGGAGGGATAGGTTTTCTATATGTAGGGATTTGGGTATTATTTTTCATTACGTCTATCAAGTTTTGGAGGAGGTGATCTGGAAGAGTTGGGAGATTTTTGAGAAAGCTTGTTTTCATGGGCATAGTTTCAGGATTGTTTGAAAGCTTGGATTTTGAAGGTTGAATTTGGTCTTTCTTGGCTTTGTATTTTTAGGCATTGGTTAAGGTAGGGTTTGAAACCCTTGTTTTCTTTGCAGATTTTCTTTTGAAAAGATTGAATACTTTGTGTCTCGGATTGCTTGTGATTGTTTTGAAATTGGCTTCTATTTTATTGTTGGAATTGTTGTTGTGAAAATTGGATTAGACTGATGTTAGATTGATCTGGTATTTCATTTTAGATATATGAAAACCCTAGAATAAATCTTAATAAAAAAATTATATTTTTCTCAATATGTTGCAAAAGATTATTTTTAGGAATTGCGTGTAAAATTGGAAATCAATAGTTGTTAGTTTGTCAAAAACCTAGTTTCTATTGCAGAAAATCAATTTGTAATTATTATGATTTGCATGAGGGTTTGAATTAAATCTATAATTTTGTTTTTAAAATATATTGTTTTTATTAAATAAAATAAAATTTCTCTATATATTGTTGTAAAGTTTTTTTTTAATTTAAAAAAATTAAATGAAAAAAAATATATTTAAAATAAATGTGAGGGGAGGCAGACCTAACCCGCCCCCCTTGCGCCATGTGGTAGCCTGTGGGGCTGTGTGCAACCCCTAAGGGGACTGACGCACAGGTCCCCGTGGACTGTCGTGCACAGTCCCTAGGGACTGTCATGACAACCCATTGGGTCCTATCATGCGCAGTCCAAAGGGAGTACCACAACAACCCAAAGGACTACCGTGTGTAGTCCTTAGGACTGCAGCGGCAGGTCATGGGTCCCCCCCCATGTGGTACTTTTTAAATTATAAAATTTATTTTTTTTAATTTATTAAAATTTATTAATTATTTTTTTAAATGTAAATAATGTTTATTTTTAAATTAGTTTATTTAGTTTAATTTAATTTTAATTTCAGTTAAATTTTAAATTAGATTATTTAGTAATTAATTTACTTTAATTTTAGCTTGTTAATTTATAATTAATAATATTAGTTGTATTATTAATTGATATTTAAGTTTCATGGTTATTTAATTAATTATTTTCTTTTATCATGTTAAGCTATTTTAATGTATGGACTTGAGTTGTTGATGGATTTTTTATCATTATTTGGACAAGTTATTTTAATTTGTTATTAGGGGTTTTTGAGTTGACTTTTTGGGATTGGATACCAGGGGCTAAGGATGTGCAACTATGTGATGTTTATACCTGATTTTGTTTACTCAATAATTTTTTCTTAGATGGTTTATATGGAGGCTTTGGGAATGGTCTTATGGTATTATAATTTTGAGGTATTGTGTTCAGTGCATGTCCCTTATAATTTTTGGAACTGTTGTAAGGGCTTTATTGTTATTGTTGGTTGTTATTTAGTTTGTAAACCTACACAGGGAAGGGATGGAGGATCCAATAATGGATGGTCCAAAGCCTACACTACCAATTATAACAACAACAAGAATAGCAGAATTCAACAATATAATGATTCAAAACATAATTTCATTCAACATGCCCGACTGTAAAGCCTTCCAGGTTACGGCCTTATACAATGAAATTACAAAGTATCAGCAAGATCTAGCAAGATCTAGGAAACCACTAACTAGTTCAGATCTGTAACAGTAAGCCTCTAATAGGAACAACCAAGACAGAGTCTAAACTTGTGCTTGCAAGCCACCCAAGCAACCTGTTGTTGTCCTAAGCCCGTAGGCCACTAGTTCTGCTACAAAGTCCCAAATTCACAAATCTACTTCTACTCTACTCTTCCATCATATCACTACACATTATACATCTTTTCTAATGATCTAATGATCATCTACTACTCCACTAACTCCTAAAACATCTACCCAAGCTCTCAATATATAGCCAGCTAAGTCACAAGTCGGCCAGTCAGGCTTTAATTACAATATAGATCCAATCTAATAAGAGAAACCAAAACTAATGCAAGAATGATCAAAACTTAATGCACCTTTTGATTTAGGTCCATGCATGACCCAATAATATTTTTTAAACTATGCAAGGCCCCATCTCATCACACAAAACCATGCAAGAAGAAACACTCCATGTTTCGCGTGAAAACTGCTAGAAAATAGGTCCCTGAGAAAAATGGTCATAACTTTTTACTCATAATGAATTAGGACTTGTGCCATTGGGAAATGATAGTACTTTAGGTCCTCTTTAAGGCCCTAATATTTCAAAGGATGATTCATAAAGGATCAAGGTTTCCATGACACACAATCAGAACAAAAACTGGAGGAAAATACTGCTCCGATGGCAAGGAAAATAGCTCTAACTTTCAAATTGTCCATCCAATATATCCCAAACCATGCTACCTCAAGAGATGCAATCTTAGACATAGACTCCACATACATCAAGGAAAAAATCCCTTTCATTTCATATTCTAGAGATCTCCATAGATCAGCACAACATAGAAACTCATAAAGCTGCCCAAAACAAAGTATTACATCCCTCTGACAGGGAATTCCTCCAAGACAAAGAAAGATCTTCAGGAACCCAAAATGCTCCTACATCAGACTACCCAAGTAAATAGAAATTATGTCCCATACTTTAATCTCAAAAAACTATCTACAATCAACTTCATCTTTACCAAAGGCTTCCAATTCATCAAGGACAAGAGAACAAATTGGAAAATCAACCATCTATGCTTCATCCATTCAAACATTAGGACCATATGAATCTCAATAATCTAATCATTTTACCACTGATCACCACAACTCATCTCAGCAAAAAGAGTATCCAACTCCCTAACAAGTAGATCCAAAGTCAGATCCACATCAATATGAAATCCCTCATCATCAACATCCCATCTCTACAACTCATCACAAGACTCATTACTGTCAGCCAGCAATTGAAGTCCACATCCAGCAAATAAGATCTACACCATAACACTGAACAAAAGAAAGTTGACAATACCACCATCACAAAGGTGTTCAAAAAAGACAACTTTCTTCCAACAAGACTTCATCATCTCTTCAATCCGCAGATTGAATTTAGGCCAAAACTGACCCAACTTCTCCATAAAGTTCCCTTCAAAGTGCAACTACCTCTGCTCGGTGATCTGATTCAAAGATACTAGTTGCCTCCACACACTCGGTGATCTACTATTGATCTCCACAACCTACCTTAATTTTGTGATCTATTCACTCAAGGAAATCTTCATCTCTCACATCAAATATGCTCTCCTCGGAGGGATCTTCAAATCAAGGTCCTGGTGCAAACAGCCTCAACTAGTTTACACACTCAAGATCTTCAAGCTCTGATACCACTTGATGCAGGGTAGGCATGGAGGATCCAATGATGGATGGTCCAAAGCCTACACTACCAATTATAACAACAACAAGCATGGCAGAATTCAACGATATAATGATTCAAAATAGAATTTCATTTAACATGTCTGGTTGTAAGGCCTTCTGGGTTGCGGCCTTATACAATGAAATTACAAAGTATCAGAAAGATCTACAAAGATCCAAGAAACCACTAACTAGTTCAAATCTGCAACAGGAATCCTCTTATAGGAACTGTTGCCAAAAATTTCATATCTATTCAATTTTGGTCATGGGCTGAATTTAATCCAGGGTCTCCATTTTAACCCTGCCGAGCATCTCAAAAAATTTCATGGCCTTCTGCTTTTTCTTCTGGCCTCTACAACCATCCAACTCTCTAGTTTGCAAGTTTAAATTTGAAAAAAGGTGACCGTTGGAGCCAAAAAAAACCCTAGGAACCCTTGGCCACGTTAATTCCCTGTTACCTTTTTGGGCCACTCAAGTCCCTTTAAACGCATGTGCCTTTTAAAAGTGACCCCTTTATGTGTTATACCATTAGGTCATCGGGCGGGGTCCCTTTTAATTATTTTCTTTAAAGCCTAAGTTTTCCCAGTAATATTTCCAAATAACTAACCTTGTAAAGCGTGTGGCTATCGTTAAATCTCAAGACTTTGGGTTGTCATACTTTTTGACATACGATATAGCGATAGGGTGACACTTGTTTGGGTGGGCCCATTCCTCTTTCTTAGCTGGTGGTTAAGATCCAAGCAAGATCGACGATTATCATTATACCACTAAGGAGATGTGCTTGAAGGTTAACATCATGATGTAATGACAACCGTCGATCCTCTTCTTTAGCTTAGCACTCTTGTCAGGTGGGTCTTGTGCTAGATAGATCTGAGGGGGCAGTCAATAGTGAATAAAAGAGACATGGCAGGTCTGGGCCCAGTTTATTAAATATCCTAAGCATCCTTCATTGACAGGGTTAATCTCTTGATCTAATGGTTGTCGCATGTTTGTAAGGCTTAATCTTCCCCCTTGCAGTTTTGTGACGTCTGTTGATCCTCATAACGCAGCACTTTTGTGTCAGTGGGTCCACTTCCACGTAGTCTGATGTGTACACTTTTGATTAGTCAAAGGCTGGTGATGTGGTGCCATGTCAGAGTGGGCCTAGTGTGATGTCTCAACTTTGGATCTAACAAATATCATATGATCACATGGAATATTCTTAGCCCATCAAATCATACACTAGCCGTTGATTCTACTTTATCGCTAGGGCTATGTCAGGCGGGTCCTCTTATTGTGATGTGCTCACATTTCATTGGTCGGCTAGGTTGTGATGTGGAAGTTTGTCAGTGGGCCCATGGTCTTTGGCTTATGAGGCAGATTAAATCTCAAATAGAATCGATGATCATTGTTATACCATTGAGGAAAAGTGCTCGATGTTTAGTATCACGGTATAGCGACAACTGTCTGATGAGGATCTCAGTGGGTCATGGGTCCGATGTGCTATGTTTTGCTGAGGTGTTCATTTTTTATTAGCTTTCAACTGGTGATATGGTTGATGACTTTTGAAAGGGGCTTATGACTAATACGAAGGTGATCTAGGCCGTTCATCTGCTAGGAAAGATTGATATCAACGGCTACATTTTAAATTGGATCAGCTAGCTGTTGTTTTCAAATTTAAATATATTTCACGTGGTTTTTCTTGCTAGTTTCTTGTTGTCGGTCGAATGTGACTGTGGGTAGCTTAGAATTTATGCCTTCAAGATAGTTGCAACTGTGAGGATGATGAAGAAGATCTGATGGCTGCATCTTGCTGATTTCTTAGGGTACCATGTCGGTGTTCTTGCACTGAAGAGGCATTAAAGGTTGGCACCACCTGTGGCCTTATGTACTTCAAGATACAAATATCTGTAAGGATAAGATTTGAGCATTCATGATAGACTCAATTTAGTAGAGATAGGGGCCATGGTTTGGCGTGAGGTTTTCAACTTGCAAAGGTGGACATGCAAAATATCTGATTGGCCATGATACTTTCAAGGATACATTTATGATCAGATTTGACAGGGTTAGGGTTTGATTATTATATGACAATTTATGTAACCCTAATTAGGTTTAGCTCCTACCTACGTGCAAAAGTAGATGTATATAATTGTTTTGGAGATTTTTGAAGCTCAGAGTTTACATTTTGTAAAAAAGAGTTTTTCTCTTTCTAGGAGTTATCTGTGGCATTCTTTCTGCCCTCTAACTTTTACAGTCTGTAACCTTTCATTGAAATCTTAGATTTAATAGAGGCTATCTATGGCATTTTTTTGCCCTCTGGTCTTTCCCTTGTCTGCATTTCTCTTATTGAGTATAATATACTGGCTTTGTTAGAGAAATCTTGGAGTTCCAAAGCCCTTCTTTCTTTCAGCTTATATGTGTACTATTGAGTGTGATTTGATTGGAGTGATTTTGTAGGTATACTTCAACCCCCTCTCATTCTATCTCATTCCTATGCCCTTTTGCTTAAGAGAACGTCTGCTTGCAGGTCACAGTCTGTGTCTTTTGTTTAGACCCCTCTATGAAACACTTATGCAAGCCTATTTAGAAAGATTATGTTCTATTAGATCTGAGGGCTTTCATGCTAGTTTGGTCAGTGTATTGTGTTCAGTTAATTTTGGTGTATCACCTAGTAGGATAGTTTTCTTTTGAGTTATTTTCCCTTTCATGGAATCCTTCTATCCCTTTTCCCCTCAAGAATTTACTTTCTTGTCTAGAAGCAAATTAAGGTGATTATCCAAGAGGAACCATCATAGAACCTAGAGGTCTCATCTCAGTTAGCATAGGTCCCACAACCTGGAGATGATTCTCATGTTATACTAGGTTATCAAGACCAAGAGAGCTTGAAACAAGGGTGCAAACTTAGTGTATAACAATTATGGCATGCCCAGTGGGACCAAAAGTTCAGATTCATGTTCAAGGTATGATATCTTTGATATGCTGATAGTATCCTATAGACCTAGAAGAGGTCATTGTGCTACATATCTAGCGACTCTGGAAAGTCTACTAGTTTCAAAGGTCAAGTACTGGTATGTTTCAAATCTTTCATATTAAAATTCTAGCTAATTGCATGAGTAGACATGTCAAGTTATCATGGACAGTCAAGTTACCCACCATCCTATTATGAGGACAATGTTCAATGGACTAGTTATCAGCCTTATCAAAGCCACCTAAGGCCTACTTTTACCCCAAGCTTTCATACTATACAAGGCCATCAATATATCCAACATGCCCCAAATGATTATATCCTTGTACAAGATTATGAGTGGGCCCTCCAACAAGAGGGATCATGGGCACAAATGGTACAACAAAAAATGAAAAGACAACTACCTCATCATGCTTACCACCCACCCTCCCCTTCTCAACCTAATTGGTAGCATATTCATAGCTCAAACTTAATGAAAGAGTAGGAAGAGACAAATAATCTATTGCTTGATTTGATTAAGCAAGTATCTAAGATCGGGGAGCAGCAGGAGACAGAGGCTCTTGTTGATGAGCAACAAATGAGACAATTTCAAGAAGGGATTAATCACTGAGCTGATATTGAGTCAACAAGGCTAAGATCACAAATTGCTGAACAAAAGGCTCCTAAGCCTAGGATCCCAAGCTGGAGAACCCATTTGTCTCAAGAGGTTACACATGAAGAGCCTACAAAGTGTTCATTCCCAAGCTTTAGGAGTACCCTTCAAAAGTCTGAGCCTATTTTGGAGCAGTGGCAACCTTATTGTGATCTGCAAGGACCTAAAGACTATGTTGAGATAGTGCAACACCAAGATGGCAAGGCCTTTAGTTTTCCAAACTTCAAGATAGGTATGCCTTCTATGTCTTCCCCTGGGCCCTCTCAATTTCACATCCCAAGTTTTAAGGCAAAAAATTCTTTCCAAGAGCCTTTGCTTGAGATTCAGTCTACCACTCTACAAGAGTAGTCTGTACAAGAAAGTTGTTCATCTCAAGAAGCCCCTCTGGTCTCTCAAGATGATGAAGTGTTGAGGATACCCCAATGGACTCTGCCTCCTAGTTGTCAGATGCCAAGTCTTTTCAAAGATACTACTCTAGTGTCTGAGAAAGGACCAGTGGTAAATGAACTTTCATGTGATGAGGAGGAGATGAATTCTAAGGTATCAGTGGTGAGTGATAGCAGTGGTGAAGTGAGCCAGCAATGTGATGAAATGGAGTTTGATGCTCAACCCGAGCTCTTGGTTAGTTTATTTAATGAGCTCCCCCTCTTTGTTAATGATGAAGAAGAAACCATGCCATTACTTATGGCTAAGGATCAATCAGAACAAAAGGGTCATCATCAACAAGAGGTTGATATAGAAGAGGATTCCTTTCCTTGTTGGATGAGCTACCTAGTTTTGTTGAGCAAAATGAAGAGGCTATGATCATAGCCACCTCTGTAAAATTGCAGTAGCTAGAAGAGATTGATCTTGAGGATATGCTAATTCATGAGCTTGATCTCATCTTCGAGGATGAGACTTCCCAATATGAAGAAGATAACTGGAGCCTTGGGGAAGATTTTTTGCAGAGCATCATAGGAATCTTGTGTATGGAGCTTGATTGTAAAGAGCCAGTCATTCCTGGGGCTCTTCAGGATATTGACAACTTTGATGAGCTCTTTGCATGCTTGAACAAAGAGGATGATAGTTCCTTGTCCATGGAGGATGAGCTAACATGGCTATCCATAATAAAAGGAAACCATGAAGATAAAAAGGAGACCATCAAGGAAAGTCCTACCTTTAGACTTTCAAGAGGCTTCCCTATCAGATACTTGGCCCAGAAGGAGTTTACTGAGACATCTCCATATGATCAATTTGAGGTGAGTAAACTTGATCCTATCCTTGCAGAGGTAGTTCACCATTGTTCAATAAATCTTTATATGCCTCAGATCCTTGTAGCTATCCTTATGCACTCAATGTAAAATATCCTAATGAGGAGGGGTAGTTATTTTAGCCTACCAGTGAATGGCTTTGTTTGACTAGTTTTCTACACTAGTTAGTTTAGGTTAGGATATTTTTCCTTCTTTTTGTCCCTATTTTCTAGTTTAGTCTTCCTATTTTCCAAGAAGTGCCCTTGCATAGTTTTGTCCCTCTAGTTCCAGGTCTGTCTCTCTCTCATGATTCTTTGTGCTCAAATGATGACTCCATGCCCAATGGATTGCTCAAGGCCACTGATCAATGTCTAGCAAGCTGACATCCAACAAAAATCACCAAAATGTTGCCCAAAATTTCATATCTATTCAATTTTGGTCATGGGCTGAATTTAATCTAGGGTCTCCATTCTAACCTTATTGAGCATCTCAAAAAATTTCATGGCCTTCTGCCTTTTCTTCTGGCCTCTACAACCATCCAACTCTCTAGTCTGCAAGTTTAAATTTGAAAAAAGGTGACCGTTGGAGCCAAAAAAAACCTTAGGAACCCTTGGCCACATTAATTCCCCATTACCTTTTCAGGCCACTCAATTCCCTTTAAACACATGTGCCTTTTAAAAGTGACCCCTTGATGTGTTATACCATTAGGTCATCGAGCGAGGTCCCTTTTAATTATTTTCTTCAAAGCCTAAATTTTGCTAATAATATTTCCAAATAACTAACCTTGTAAAGCTTGCGGTTGTCATTAAATCTCAAGACTTCAGGTTGTCAGACTTTCTGACATATGATATAGCAACAGGGTGACACCTATTTGGGCGGGCCCATTCCTCTTTCTTAGCTGGCGGTTAAGATCCAAGCAAGACTGATGATTTTCATTATACCACTGAGGAGATGTGCTCGAAGATTAACATTGTTGGTACTCAAAATGCAGTTTTGAGGTACCATGTAAAATTTTGAGTAGGTGCTCATTTTGGCTTTGTATTGCATGCTAGTATGGGTGTATTTGGGGTCATATCTTGAGGTCTATGTGTTCATTGCTTTGCATTCATCCTATCGAGTTGTTTTGAGTCCTTAGATGGCATGTTCAAATGGGTTTGCATCAGTTCGTTTCTAGGTCTCTAAGTCAGAAAATGCTTAAGTGTAAATCACTGAGAAGGGCCACTTTGAGGTTGAATTATGTGCATCCTAGAGAGTGTCATGAAAATTTGAGCCTGGCATCTTGTTGTACACATTCCATACTCTCTATGTGTCAAGTTTCAGGTCCCAGTGATGAGTTTTAACCCTGTTTATTCATCCCTTCTGGAGGTGTTTTCTTAATTCTGCCTTGTGCACTTGTTTGTTTGTTTGTCGGAGGCCCTGTTTGAAAGTTTGTATCTTTTTTCGGGTGATTGAAACTGAAGTGATGGTCATATCCCTACATTATAAACATGTTTTACTTCATCCCTGTCAGTTTGCAGCCCATGACGAATCCATTGGATGAGTTTCCCAATGCGATTCCATTTGCAATTTTCTACTATTTGCAAAGACTGTAAAGTGCGTCAGTTTGCCGGAGGCCAACTTTGCTCGGTTATAACGGTTGACCAGTCAGCCTAATGGTGAAATTCTTATTGGTTTACATTTCAAAGTTGACATATTGCTTCCAGTTTCAATTGGGACTCTCTGCCAATCCATTTTCGTAGTTTTTGAAGCTGATTCTGATTGTAACTTTTAAGAGTTTTTTGCATTTTCTGAGTGTGTCTCTACAAGTTCCAATTTTCATAAAGCTATATCTCTTGTCGGATTGACTCCTAGATTGGGACGATGATTGAATCATGATGTTTGCATCTTAATGTACTCACATGCCAGTTTCTGGCTTCCCAGGGATCTATTTGCTATTTTTGTCGGGGTGATTCCGATGGCAGTTTACTACTTCTGACAGTGTGTTTGCAGAAAATAGAATGAAAAGGGCAACTTTGGAGGTTAATAACTTTTGCCTCGGGTACAGTCATGAAGTGTTGTTTTGCAGAGTATTAGAATGTGGGTCAAAGTTCATGCATGTTCAGTGGTGGGGCCTAGTCAGGTGATTATGTCAATTTTTAAGGCCGCTTCTAGGGCTGACTTGTTTGATTTCAGCAGTGCACGCGGGCAATGTTTTAAGTGGGCAACTTTGGTCAGTTTTAAGAGCTACTTATCGAATCCAGTTAGTACTATTTGACAGTCTTGTAAAAGGCAATGATTGCTTACTTGCAGCAGAAAGGATTCCCTGAAGTAGCTCTTCATAATGAGGAAGTGAAAAGACTATATGCTGAAGTTTGGTTGTTGCGTTGTGGGAAGGAAGGTTTTAGGTTACAAGTACTGCAAGAAGTACCAAAGGGATTATTTATCAGTAATATGTTGGAAAGGTGCTAGATATGTAGGCATATAATGCTCGCCAACAAGAATATGCTTCGAGAGGTCAAAGGCATTTCTATTTCATGACATTGGATAGCAATGAGGTAATTGATGCTTGTGTGAAAGGAAATTTGGGGCGATTTATTAATCATAACTGTGATCCTAACTACCGGACATAAAAGTGGATGGTGAACGGAGAGGTTTGTATTAGGCTTTCTGCAATACGAGACATTAAGAAGGGAAGGAGCTCACATTTGATTACAACTATGTACAAGTGTTTGCTGTTGCAGCAAAGAAGTGTGAGTGCAGTTCAGCTGAGTGTAAAGGTTTTATTGGTGGAGACCAATCTACCTCGGCTATTATTGTACCAAGTAAGCCAGATGATGACTACCCAGTACCAGTGATGCTTAATGAGGAAATAACAGATGACAATGCTCAAAACAATCATATGGGGTTTCCTAAGGTGCACCATCTATTCGATAGTCTTATACCAAAAGGACACCCAATGGATGACATTGAGAGGAAGCTCACTCTAGATGTAAGATGCATGAATCTAGAGCAACATGCTATGGAGGACATGCATATTGATTCAAGATCAAATGGTCAAGGAAAACCAAATTCAGAAGCCAGAGGTGATGAGTACACAACTGATGACCATGGTTTAGTACATTCTGTAAAAGGGCATAAGTTAAGTTCACACGAGTCACTGGTACCAGCAGGAGGCTATGTCCATCGTTTCAAGTCATTGAAAAGTGGAAACAGTAAAGCTGATTCTGTAATAGTCGAGCTTATTGTAAAGTTAGAGGAAAATGTTTAGCAAATGGAGTGAGAGGGAAGAGCTTAAAATATAGCTAACAAAATTCACGCACACCTTAGTTTCTGAATCTTTCAAAGAGATAAACAACGGCGTGATCCATCAACTGTAAGCACCTTCTGCCCACTATTTTGGAATGACACAAAATTCCAATAACATTAAATACAAATTCAAAGCTAGCGTACTTCAAATTGCATTCCAGAGTCCAAATCAGAACCTTGTGTCATGAAAAGAGTCAGCAATGAAAATGGAACCATCATATTCAAGCAAAGACCAGTGCTAAGAAAAGACTCAGCATTTTCAAATAAAAAATGTAGATCAGCGTTCCATGAAAAAGAAGAAACAACAGGTAAATGAAGGGAGGCTCACGTTTTAAAGAACCCGCGCCAATGAAAGAGTGCAGATCAGTGTATCAAACAACAAAACACTCGCACATTTCAAGTGGGAATGATCTGAGGAAGGCGTGCCAACTAAAAAAAATTGGAGACCTTCACTTCCCTCCAATCTGTGCATCTCATGAATGCATTCGGATGAAATGTGAGTAGCATTCAGAACATGTTTATGTTTTGGAGTTATAGAAGATACCGTCTGCTAGGCGACAATCAATCCTCAGCCAAGGCATGCAATTGCCAAGCGGTCCACGCTCAGGTAAGAAGACCAGCATGAGTGGTAAGCAGACCCCACACAAGTATAAGAAAGACTCCCAGTGTCAAAACAAAATGCAAGCCACCGCATAAAATGAAAAAAAATGCAGACCAATGTTTAGAAAATAATGGAACACCCAACAAATGAAAAAGTCTTAGCATAATAAAGAGGATGCCAGCGCCATGGATTAAGAAAGAGTTGGCATTTAAAAGCAAATCCCAGCATATTCAAATTGCAAGCAACGTTAAAATGAGCAGTAGCGTTTCAGCATATGAATCATCCAATGTTAATAAATACTAGCATGCAGCACCAATAAAAGAAATCTAGCATTTGAAAGCATAAAAAAGGCGTTAGAAAGTTCCAAACAAATACTTGGAGCCAAGGTTACTTATCAGGATATTGAGGTTGTGGATCTGGATTATTATAAAAATCTTAAAGTGGATGCTTGAAAATGATACAAGAGACATTGAAACAGGACAAGGATGGCGTTGTGACACTTGTGTTGATTTTGACATATGCCATAATTGTTACCATAATGAAGAGTTCCTTGGTCATCCTCATAAGCTGATAGCCCATCCATCTATAATTGAATACAATGCACAAAATCAAGAAGCTTGACAGCAAAGAATCGTGCAGCTAAGGAAGATGTTGGACCTTATGGTACATGCTTCTTGGTGTTACTTTTCTCAGTGCCAATATCCAAATTTCCAGAAAGTAAAAGGGCTCTTTCATCATGGCACACAGTGTAAAATTCATGCTTTTGGAGGCTGTCCCCATTGTAAGAAAATGTGGTATCTAATACAGTTACATGGACAGGCATGCAAGGAATCCAAATGCCATGTTCCTCACTGCAAAGATTTGAAAGAACATTTTCAAAGATTGCAACAACAAATGGAATTTCGATGTAGAGTCACTATCCACAAATGGAGCCTTATGTGCATTCGAGGATGCCCTTTGGACTTTGGAGATGCTCACACAAGGATAGCCGTGCATTGGCCAGTGTGTGAAGGGGATTAGAATTTCCCTTTCTCTCACAGTATATTGACTCACACCAAATGTAGGGAAGCAGCCAATGCCAAAGAGGCTGCCAGCGTATTAAAACATGCAGGGCAGCCTGCAAGAGGGCTTGTGCAAATGGACAATGGATGATGCATCCCAGTGTTGGATGGCCTTCTGTAGAGTGGATGCTAGAGTTTTGAACATGGGAGCTCAACGTGAGAAAACAAGAATGCCCAATGCATTAACATAAAGCAAAGGGACCAGCGTTGAAATTGGGAGTAGCGTGTGTTGTTTATACAGAATGCTCACACAAGGGCCTGATAGTGGATTGGGCATTTATTAAATTGATGCATGATAGCACATTTGAATGTGGGTGCGTGAAGTCTGCTGGAGATGATTTCAAACTCATAAAAGGACTTGTGCATATGCAAAGTGTGTTTGTGCAAGTGAGATGGAGCAGCATAATGATGAGAATTGGCTGCCCACGCATTTGAAAGGTTACCAACATGACAAATGGAGAGGCAAATGCATATCTGGTGGTTTCTTTGAATATATCATGCCTGTACGAATGAGAGGGTCATACACTATGAAGTGGGATCCAAAATTGAAGATTGCTAACAGTATGCAATGCTTGTGCATATCTTAGAGACTCCACGCGTTCTTAAAAGAAGACTCCACGCATTCTTAAAAGAAGGCTCATGCAAAGGTGAGTTTGCATAGAATGGCTGCTAGCGCATGGGGAGGTTGCAGCGTGCCAAAATGGAGCCTCACGCCATTTAGGATGGAGCAGTTGCTACCAATGGGAGCTCTCGTCAATCATAAGAAATGAGCCTTATGCAAGAAAAAGAAATCCCCAGCGCCAGAAACAAAAAGCATGCGCAGGCTTAATGAGGCTTAAGGCATTTGTCCCATATTGGTTGTGAAATAGGTTTTTAGAGTATTTATATACTCCAGCACTCTATTGCAATAAATAAATAATAAGCCCAGCGGCTCTTCGTGGGCCCTTAGCTGGAGATCTTTGTGCTTGGTGGGCCCACTAGTTTGGTTGGAGTACTCTGTGTGCTAGTGGGACCCGAGACAATAATTTTGTAGGAACAGTCTGCTGACAAGGACAATGACATGTGGTAGTAGGTCGCACGGTCGCGGAATAAAACCATCGGGTAGAGGAAGATCGAGTGACTTGGAGGTGGCGGTTGGTCGCCAAGTCGCAGGAGGTAGAGATAACATTTGGTGACCTAGTTGGCGGTTAGTCGCCAAGTCACCAGATTTGAGCGGCTAATGAGATAATATTCCAAGATCACGAGAAAGGCCCTTCATCACTAGTTCGTGGAATTAAATAGGTAATGTGAAAATAATTAAGCGACTTGGAGGTAGTTAGTGTTCGCCAGTTCACGAAGAAGTCATTGGCATTTAGAAAATATTAAGCGATTCAGCGACTGTCGCCAGTTCTCTAAATTAAATCAGCATATAAGAAATTATTAAGCGAATTAGAGATTGAACTATGTTGCCTGGTCGCTAGTTGAGGTGGTAAGCCAGCCAATCCGAGCCTGCCATGTGGCGTGTGGGTCCTACTCCAGGAGTATTAAAAATAATATTTTATTATTCTCCTGTGCATTCTCAGATTCAAAATCAAAATTATAAATATATTTTATATAGTTTTAACTATATAAAAAAATTCAAAAAATCTAAGTTGGAGAGCATGGATAGAATTAATGGTTGGGGGCTGTATTTTTTGCCCAGATGGCAAGTATTATATACCGTCGGAAAGGTGAGAAGACAAGGAATCCATTTCTGAGGTCAGTTTCAATGCAGGTCATGCTGGTTTTGAGATATTTGTAGTTGAAAGAAATAGGGGGCCAGGAAGATATTTTCGAAATATCTTATTTGTTGCATTCGGTGGTTCACAATCAGTTTGAGGAGATGACAGGTGCTTTCCAGAATATAGAGCATGTCCCATTTCTAGTTTGAAGGTAGATGACTCATTCAGTGAGTAGTTTAGAGTTTGACAAGTGTCAGTTGGTGATGCTTTCTGGTGTTTCCCCCTTCTCTTCTTAGTCTGGTTTCTTTTCAGTTTGAAGGGTTCCAATCTTTTTGCATGAGCAGAGCTCTGCAAGTTTGAGTTCCAATATTGGTTCATGATTGTCTAGCATAATGGTTTTCTGTGTGTTTCATTTTCTATCATAGATTCAATACAAGTGTTTGTGAATTTGATTGCAAATCGAAATACATGTAAGGCATGTATGGTTTTCAGAGAATTGTCTTCATTGTATTGAGTTTCAATTTCAGTATGAATTCAGTGTTCAAGGGATAGTGAGTTTGTCTTCTCCAAGGGAGAATGTATCTATTTGTATTTGGATATCCTTCAAGGAAGGATGGTAAAATCCTTAAATGCAGATTGGAAATTAATCAGTGCTATGAATTTGTATGATTCTTCATATTGAGCGATGGAAATGTGTTAATGTAAGGCATTAACGCAAGGATATTAATCAATGAAACATGGTTTGTAGTTTGGGTTTATATTTACTGGTTTTGACTCCATGCCCAGATTGAAGGCACTGGTATTTATTGTTAGAAGTCATTTGCCAAACTAGCATCAATTTAATCAATCAAATTTCCCTTACTGTTGATGAGTTTGAAAGATAGATTGAGCATATGGGTAGGCTTCCCATTACGGAGGTTCATCTTAGTTATGAATCATGTTGCAGAACCTATTTATTCTATTTAATCCATTAGTGAAATCTACTTATTAGGTGTTTGTATTAGTTCATATCAGTTTGCATAAGCAGAGAAGTGAGGTACACCCGCCTGGGTCTGTGGAGCCCGAAGTGAAGAAGGATTTAATCCTTGTCAATTAGCATTTCTCTTGCCAGGAAAAGAGCATCAAAGGGGAGAGATCAGGTTATGATCTAGTTGTTTACTCATGCAAGAAAAATAGCTAACAAACATCACGATGTAATGACGACCATTGATCCTCTTCTTTAGCTTAGCACTCCTGTCAAGTGGGTCTTGTGCCAGATAGATTTGAGGGGGTAGTCAACAGTGAATAAAAGAGTGACACATGGAAAGTCTGAGCCCATTTTATTAAAGATCCCAAGCATCCTTGATTAACAGGGTTAATCTCTTGATCTGATAGTTGTCGCATGTTTGTAAGGCTTAATCTTCCCCCTTGTAGTTTTGCGATGGCTGTCGATCTTCATAACATTGCGCTTTTGTGTCAGTGGGTCCACTTCCACATAGTCTGAGGTGTACACTTCTGATTAGTCAAAGGCTGGTGATGTGGTACCATGTCAAAGCGGGCCCAATGTGATGTCTCAACTTTGGATCTAATGGCTATCGTATGATCACATGGAATATTCTTAGCCCATGAGATCATATGCCAGCCCTTGATTCTACTTTATGGCCAGGGATCTTTCAGGTGGGTCCTCTTATTATGATGTGCTCACGTTTCATTGGTCAGTTGGGTTCTGATGTGGAAGTTTGTCAGTGGGTCCATGGTCTTTGGCTTATGAGGTAGATTAAATCTTAGACATAATCGATGATCATTGTTATACCGTTGAGGAAAAGTGCTTGATGTTTAGTATCGCGGTATAGCGACAACCGTCTGATGAGGATCTCAATGGGTTGTGGGTCTGATGTGCTATGTTTTGCTGAGGTGTTCATTTTTTATTGGCTTCCAATCAGTGATATGGCCGATGACTTTTCAAAGGGGCTTGTGACTGATACGAATGTGATCTTGGCCATTCATCTGTCGAGAAAGATTGATATCGACGGCCACATTTTAAATTGGATCAGCTAGCCATTGTTTTCAAATTTAAATATATTTCACGTGGTTTTTCTTGCTAGTTTCTTGCTGTTGATCGAATGCTACTGCGAGTAGCTCAAAATTTATGCCTTCAGGATAGTTTTAATTGGGAGGATGATGAAGAAGATCTGATGGTAGCCTCTTGCTAATTTCTCAAGGTACCATGTCGGTGTTCTTGCACTGAAGAGGCATTAAAGGTTGGTGCCACCTATGGCCTTCTGTACTTCAAGATACAAATATCTGTAAGGATTAGATTTGAGCATTCATGATAGACTCAATTCAATAGAGATAGGGGTCATGGTTTGGCGTGAGGTTTTCAACTTGTAGAGGTGGACACGCAAAATATCTGATCGGCCATGATACTTTCAAGGATACATTTATGATCAGATTTGACAGGGTTAGGGTTTGATTACTATATGACAATTTATGTAACCCTAATTAGGTTTTGCTCCTACTTGCGTGCAAAAGGAGATGTATATAATTATTTTGGAGCTTTTTGAAGCTCAGAGTTTACATTTTGTAAAAAATAGTTTTTCTCTTTCTAGGAGTTATCTGTGGCATTCTTTCTGCCCTCTGAATTTTACAGTCTATAACCTTTCATTGAAATCTCAGATTTAATAGAGGCTGTCCATGGAATTTTTTTTTCCCTCTAGTCTTTCCCTTGTCTTCATTTCTCTTATTGAGTATAATATACTGGCTTTGTTAGAGAAATCTTGGAGTTCTAGAGCCCTTCTTTCTTTTAGCTTATATGTTTACTATTGTGTGTGATTTGATTGGAGTGAGTTTGTGGGTATACTTCAACCCCCTCTCATTCTATCTCATTCCTATGCCCTTTTGTTGAAGAGAATGTCTGCTTGTAGGTCACAGTCTGTGTCTTTTTTTTAGACCCCTCTGTGAAACACTTATGCAAGCCTATTTAGAAAAATTGTGTTCTATTAGATCTGAGGGCTTTCATGCTAGTTTGGTCAGTGTATTGTGTTCATTTCATTTCGATGTATCACCTAGTAGGATAGTTTTCTTTTGAGTTATTTTCCCTTTCATGCAATCCTTCTATTCCTTTTCCCCTCAAGAATTTACTTTCCTATCTAGAAGCAAATTAAGGTGATTATCCAAGAGGAACCAGCCTAGAACCTGGAGGTCTCATCTCAGTTAGCATAGGTCCCACAACCTGGAGATGATTCCCATGTTATACTAGGTTATCAAGACCAAGAGAGCTTGAAACAAGGGTTCAAACTTATTTTATAATAGGAACAACCAAGACAAAGATTCTAAACTTGTGCTCACAAGCCACCCAAGCAACCTGTTGTTGTCTTAAGCCCGCAGGCCACTAGTTCTGCTACAAAGTCCCAGATTCGCAAACCTACTTGTACTCTACTCTTCCATCATATCACTACATATTATACATCTTTTCTAATTATCTAATGATCATCTACTACTCCATTGACTCCTAAAATATCTACCCAAGCTCTTAATATATAGCCAGCTAAGCCACAAGTCGGCCAGTCGGGCTTTAATTACAATATAGGTTTAGTCCAATAAGAGAAACCAAAACTAATTCAAGAATGATAAAAACTTAATGTGCCTTTGTATTTATCTCCACACATGACCCAAGAAAATTTCCTTAATTACACAAGGCCCATCTCATCACATGAAACCACGCAAGAAGAAATACTCCACATTTCGCATGAAAACTGCCAAAAAATAGGTCCCCGAGAAAAATGGTCATAACTTTTTACTCATAATGAATTAGGACTTTCACCCTTGGGAAATGATATTAATTTAGGTCCCCTTTAAGGACCTAAGAGAGAAAAGTCTAATTCATAAAGGATCAAGGTCACCATGATGTGCAATCAGCACCAAAACTGCAAGAAAATACTACTCCGATGGCAAGAAAAATAACTCTAACTTTCAAACTGTCCATCCAATATCTCCCAAGCCATGACACCTCAACAGATGAAATATTAGACATATCCTCCACATACATCAAGGAAAAAATACCTTTCATCACATATGCCAAAGATCTCCATAGATCATCACAACACAGAAACTCAGAAAGCTACCCAAAACAAAGTATTACATCCCTCTGACAAGGAATTCCTCCAAGACAAAGAAAGATCTTCAGGAACCCAAAATGCTCATGTATCATAAACCTAGGTAGGTTAATTATGTGTATATGTGGGGAGTGGCTTTTTAATAGGCATCAGGGCCTGCAAGTGGCTGCCAGGATAACCTATTGTAAGTGGCTTAACAAGTGATAATTAAATGATATTGAAAGTTTAAAATGAATTAATAAGACATTGTGTGCCTCTTCCATGCCTGAGTTATTTGATTGAGTTTTTGACTAGGATGGAAGTGAGAAGATGCTTTCCACCTATGTGGACTAGATATGGCATAGTTAGTACCTTGTCTACTCGAGAGGTTACTAATACCACATAGGGTCACTAAGGTGTCAAGGTCTTGAGAGAGTACCATGATAACCTTAGAGTTGGCTCATGTGATGACACTTCCCTTTATGCATCTTAGGTTTCCTATGTGTGTTGGTTGCCTCTAGTTATGTATGTGTTACCTTGTTATGCTATTGTACCTTTGAGTTAAGAATCTTTCAGGATTTCTTCCTTATCTTTTGTTATTCTTATTGGTGATGTTTATTATTCGATTGGGATCTATTGTTATCTCCTCATCATGGTGGGAGTGGACCATTTAGGTTCCATGAGGTTGGGTGGTAGTGATTCTTTTACCATTTGAGATTCTAATGTTCATGTACCAGTGCTGGATGATCCCTGTGGAAATTGATCCTTCTTGTTCTTCATTGATGGAGATGTGTTATTATCTTTCTCATTCTATGTTTCCTTGTATCCTTGTATCAATTATTCAGGTGATATCATGTTGTACTTTATTTTGGTTATTATATTACATACCCTACGACATATGCAGTGGATGTGGATTTTTATGGATACCTTATGGTACCAATTGCATTTATGTTATCTTTTATATGATGTTGTGCTTATCATTTATTTGTATACATGATATTTATAATTATATCTAATCTAAAGTAATTAATTAATATTTATTTAATCTACATCAAGGAACCCTTGAGATTTGTAATCTATGTTGAGTTGTATTTGTATGTGAGTTGTAAATTATATTGTATTACTTCTGCATTGTTAAACATTGTTGTTGTTGTTTGTAAACACTTAAGGAAAAAATTATGTTGTAAACTTAGTTGCATGTTTAGGTTTATTTCTCTTGGGTTCCTTGGTGAAACATTACACTTTCCACTATGAATAAGGAAGAAATATAGGTTTGGAACCCACCAAAAATAGGGTTTGAAAGTTTCAATCCTTCACAAAATTTTCAACATGGTAATCTCAAGAATTTGAGAGTACCAATAGTGGCTCCATCTGGGGATGTATGCCTCTTGCAGGAATAGAAAGATCTTGGATCTTTAGGAAAGTATACCACACCATCTTTTTCTCATCTTATTCATCTTACAAGTAGAAAATTAGACTTCGCTTTGATTTAGCGGCCCTAGGCCACCAAAAATAAAACACCAAAACATTTCTTTATCTAAATTATAATTCTCATCAACATAGATGACCACCCTCCTAAAAACATCAATGTATACCCCTTGTCCACATACATAATAATTCATGGGCTCAAAAGTACTTCTATATTTTCAACTGCTCATGTTCTTCCAATCACACCCCTCATAACAGTCATACTCAAACAAGCATGCCTCACTATTTACTTCATCACTAGGTGGAAAGGAAATGAAACATTCATCATGTAATACATCAACATACAATATTCAATGATCATCATACATTACCATACATTCATTTGGTTGAAAAGAAGTTGCAACCTCTGATTTGACTTCATGCATTTCTTAAACTTCACAAATAGGTACAATCATCAATATACTTGGTTCCTCAATAATTTCTTCATACAAAGGAATAGAAACCAAATGCAAACCTCTTTCATAATAATTATGGCAAAGGACCAGTTGATCTACATTAACATCTTCATCAAATAATTCATTAAAATATTTATTAAACCCACAGTCCACATCAATGCCACAATCTTCCTCATCAAAAGAAGACAAAGCTAAATATGAACAATAATAATGTTCATCACTATAGTCCTCATGACATGAAGCCTCACTATCATGCCTCTCATTTTCTTTTTCATAAAATTTTCTACATGGTGGTGATTCATGCAAAAATTAATCAACATCATCAACACTTCGCACACTATCATCATCATGATTTGATGCATAGCCTTCCTCATCTTTTTCTTACAATCTACATTACTCTTTTGAAACATAGGAAAATTGATCAACATCACATGTAGCCTCCAAAGTGGAACAAAAAATAGTTCCATCACATGGTGTAAAATCTAAAATCAATTCTATCTCTACTTCTGAAATGTTACATAATTCTTCACTAATCTTTTCATCACTAATATGAGGAATAACCACTGGCTACAACCAATTCTCTTCTCTCACATCATTTGAATCAAAATTTCATACATGGTTAGTATGATCAACAGGGACATAGATATTCTGATATCTAGCTTCACTTCTCAACTCACATCATCCTTCATTTGATTTTTTATGACAATGAATGCCATATGAAAGAAAACCTTTCATGATTTCATATTTTAAATTGTTTTCAATGTCCATCACTATCATAAATGCCTGATGCAAGGTCTTGGGCTCTTTATATCTAAACAAGAAATTTATCTTCTCATCAAAATCCCCCAAGTAAACCACTAAACACACCTTATCATTAGGTCTATAGATAATTGGGATATCACCCAATATTCTTTCAAATCTAATATTGAAAGAAGGAATCAGCTCATCATCATTTTTTTGAATCTCCTTATTACTATAAGGATCAACTCTTTCACCAAATGATTTCATGAGAGCTGAACTTAACTCTTCCCATAAATAAATAGAACATTTTGGCAAAAAATAAAACCAAAACCTAACATATTTCTTAAAATTTTTAAACAAAAAGCTTCATGAAAATATCCTCTTCACCAATCTCAAAGTCACCCATTAAATCTGAAAACTCCAGCAAATGCTAACATACTAATTCAGATTTCTTCCCACTAAATCTTGGTAAGTATTTCCTAATCTCAATAGGAATAACATTGGGGAGGCCTCTAATGACATCAAAACAAAATGGCCTATATATTTCCATAGAGAAATAACTACAAGAACCTGTCATGGGCTGCATACTATGTGAAAACATATCTGATTTTTCACATTTACATTCAAACCACACCCATCTATATAACTTTCAGATTTATAGCTTGTAGCATAAGACTTATTTCTCTATCACAAAATAAAAATCAAACTTACTTCAACAACTTTAAAGCCTAAGCTAAAAAACATATTATAAGTATGTAAATTCTCACTACCATTCCTCACTTAGTGTTGAAATCACTCAATAGGGAAACATATTTTCTACAACATGATTTTCATGGAAAACATTTGCTCATGAAAATCAAAATACATGGAAGTATTGTGGCTGAAAATCAGCTTGTTGGCTGGAAATTTTGTAGATCTAATGCTTGCTTCACACCTTCACTAAATTCTTTTGGTAGATTCACCACCTTATTGAAGAGGACAAAGATTTAAAATAGTTGAAACTTCTTTCAACTCAAACTTTCTTAAAAACCAGTAACAACATAACAAAACCTCCACGTCCAACAACATGACCTCATATGATTTCCTTCCTTGACCAAAAACTATGTCACAAGGGCTTCAAATATTCTTAATCATAGCTAAAAATCTATAAATATCTTCACAATAATACACACTAATGTCAAGATCTTCGGAGTCACCACTCACAACAAGTGAGATAAAATGAAACATTACATAACATGGACAAATTTGGACCAGATTTACATTAGATAAAAAACAATAGATTATAGAGCCACCCTTGCAGAATTACACACTTGACAAGGAGTTTTAATTTTCAATATAATACATAACTCTATGACAACAACATGGCCTAGGACAAATTTATCAAAACAAGGAGCAAGCTCACTGTAAATTCTACCATAAATGACAAGTTCTTTCACATTTCATCCCCAACAAAGTCACCATTTTGTTGGTGATTCAGATGGGTTAAATTAGTTAAGTAACACAAATTTTATGTTCCATTTATCATTCATTCCCCAATGGAGTCACTATTTTGTTAGTTTCTGGAAGGGTTTACACTACAAAATAACTACCAAGTTGAGCAATTAATTCCTTATGAAAAAGCCAAATCTAATAATCAAAAATATATGAGACTTAAACCAACTAAAAAAGATATAACAAACCCTTCTGCACTTTAGACTCTGCAAAACCATGGTGGGTAGACCTTTAATGCCCTTAAAACATGCATTTAAGACCCTTAATTGACATTAAATTCAAAGCAAATAATCTCATATAAGGCAATCAACATAACAGGAGATAATAGATAATGGATAATTATCCATTGAATGTCAACCTACATAGAGCATGAGATTGTGGTGAGACAACTACAAAACATACACAAAAGTAAATATATTCTATGATTTTACCAAAATTTACAGCAAGAGAAACTTGGATATGAACATCAAAAAACATGTAAAATCCATAATAACTAAGATTAATGTCTTATCCCATTGGGAATTTGAGTCATAATAAGTACAACATTATACAACACAATTCTATCAATAGCATATGGTCTAAGAACATTGCCTTACAACATTCCTTAACAATAATCCCAACCTAACCTACTTATCAAAATCCTTGTACAAGCACAACAAATCTACAACTCTTTTGAAGTATTTAATTGACCCATTAGATCAAAGCATGAAAATAAAGTCATGTATCTCACAACAAGACACTAAATGAGAATAACTCTCTTTTTTAGTCTATTTAAAAGTTAACTAAATTTTACACAAGAGAGATCTAAAATTAGAATTATATTTCTATAAATAGTCTTTTCTACCACTAACATACAACAGTTATAAAAGTACAACACTCAAAAACCTAAAAAATATTTCAACACAAATTCATAAAAGTGCTCTATGGAAGATTTAAAAATCTACCCAAAACCAGAAGAACTTGCTACTGGAACCAAGGATGTTTGGAGCCAAGAGAATGATCTACCAAAATAAAGAAGTTGGAACACTTGGAAAAGAGCAGAGAAGAGAATATATAGGAAAAAGAAGTGTGTGTGTGAAAATTGTACCTAGTTGTGGACACAACACTTTAGTAAAACATTAGAGGTTAGCAAATCAAGAAATCTGCAAATGAAATAAACAATGCTAACCAGGTGATTTACTACCTTCTAGTAGGTATGAGTTTGATATTCTCATAATTAGACCAAGACCAGTGACAATGCAATACTTAAACGAAGGATTTAATGATGAAAATAATTGAAAACTGAATGCAGCTTAATCTATGTTTTTTAGTTTTCTATGCAATGTGTATGAAAAAATGTATGAAATTGATCTAGAATTGAAATGAATACAAATCTAATCTATTAATGATATGGAATTGCTGTGAAAGATGAATGAAAACAAGAATCAAAGCAATAGCACATTCTCACCAAATCACCAGATCGCATAAGCCAAATTCTCCAAATTTGCAAGTGTGTGTTTAAAGGACTGAGCCTCGTTTATATAGAAATCCAGGTTTTGTGAGAACTCATGGAAAGCCAAAAATATCTCCCTGATCAACTCAAATTGATTGTTGAGTTATCAAAAAATCAAATAGAGTTAACTCACAAAATCATGCATAATCATCTTTTTAACTCGAATCGGAGTTTGGATCACTTTTTCAACTCACAATCACATGTTGAGTTCGAAACGTTAACAAATTGAATTGATTTATTGATTCAGAGTTTAACTGCTCTTTTGAATGTGCATGGATAATTATGAATTTATTTAATAATTCAAGTGATTTATCCTCAACTTAACTTATTTTTGAATAAAAATAACTGATTTATGGGTTAATCAATTATTTAATCAAACTTTATCCCAAAACTATATCATTAAATTTGACAATTTGATTTAATCAATTAAATGAACATTTAATCAATTATTTCTAGGAATTTGATTTATTATCAAATAAAAATAATATTAATTAGGAATAAATGTAAATTAAATCTAATTAAATAATTAAGTGGCAAAATTAAATTAATTAATCAAATATTCAACATATTCAATTAATTAACTTTAGGATAAATAATGTCATTTATCGCCAAATAATATTTAATTAAAGATAATTAAAATAGAATAAGAATATTAGGAATATTCCCCGATGCAGAATTAGGATAAAATCGATTAGGGTTTTGATAGTTCAATGTGCAGATGTGCCTTAGGTTAGGACTTTTATGTTGATTTTGATCAATTTTTCGATGTAGGAGGTCAATGGTCCTATAGCTCATTTTTGGGTATTACATTTTGCCCCTCTTTGAATTACTATGTGAAGCACAATGGTTCAAAGATTTTATTTTTTTTGATGATGATGCAGACTCAGTTATGTGGTGGAGAAACTGATCCTGAAAGATTAACCGTTTCTGAGACAAAAATCAATTGAAGGATTTGAAGATGTTGATCCAGGTCCTGATTGACCAAAGAATCGAGATGATGCTCACTATATCAACAATGAACCGGTGATTACAAAGAAGTGTCAAAACACTTGATTATGAACCTTATGATTACTAAGAAGTGATTGTCCTAAATCCAAACCTGTTTGTCTAAAGGAATCAAAAGGATGCCAAAACTAAACCCTTCAGTTACGAAGAATTAAGGAAATAACACAAATGAACCGATGGTTACAAAGAGCTAACATAATTTACAAGTTGTGAGAGAATGCCAGATTGATATGGATTTTGATGAATCTGATATGCCCCAAGCGATGAGGACTTTTGATGAATCAGCAACTAGACATGGTTGTTGTCTTGATTACTGAAAGAAAATTTTGATTGACAGATTTGATTAATGATGTGTAATACCATGCCCCCTTTGGGATGAAAATTGAAATCTCATGAGAAATCTAGCATGAATTGGTTTAGAGGTGATGCAATCAATTTGAGAAGTGGTTATGCATGTCCAAAGATGCGTTCTACATCGTTTGGAGGTCATGTTGACCAAGTTTGACGAGGTGTGACCAAGTTGAAATTTAAAGTGTTTGATGTATGATAATCAGTTAAGTTGAATACTGGATTTCATTCATGTGTTGAAGGTTGATTATGCAAGTAGTCAGCCGTCCTGGGTCCGAAAATTTTAAATCATGATTTTGACAAAGTAAATGGTCTCAAATTTTGATTTTGATCCCATAAATTGGTTCAAAACATCGAAATTAGCTAGGGGTGCAATTTTCATGCAAAATAAAGCACTTTGAAAAAGTAGGTCAAAACCTATATAAGGCCCAAAAGGGTCATTTTCAATTCATTTTAACCATTGACTTTTATAAACCTTGTGGAGCCCTCTGAGCAGAAATGAAGGTTCCTATCTCCTCGCACCGATTCAAGTGCAATTGATGATACTAGAGACCACCATAGTATGGGAATCTGGTAAGTGGACCTCTGTGCCTTTCTGTGAATTCAAAATTGGCATCTTTTTATGCTTTTTAGGATCTTTTAGAGATTTTGAGAATTTTTGAAATTTTGCTTCACATTAACTTGTATGACAGTCTGTTTAGACTCGTACAAGTTTTCAATTCAACTTTGATTATCATGTGAGACATATGTGTAATCATATGAGAGGGACCCATTTGTTGTACGACATTTCATCGGGTCCCTCAAGTGTCCTGTGAGAGCATGCACATTGTCGTATGACCATTAAGTGTTGTATGGAACCTAGTATATTGGCGTACAACATTTGGCACCAGTTTGAATTGTCATATGAAAAACAGTGACCATTTTTTAGGTCCTTAGGTCAATTTTTCAAATTTTTTGATTTCATAACTATTTTCCTTGGTCTTTTATGCACCTTCTAAAGTATTTACTTGCTCATTTTGCATGCTTATAGCCTAATTTTTTACCAAGTTACTAATAGGTTATCTCATTTTTGTGTTGTGTAGGTTCATTACCTAGATGTACATGTTTGTATTTCACACCTTGCCACCTAGAGGCTCTATTTTTTGCTGCCTGACCCTATGAGAGTACACCTTGTAGCATGTGGGTTTGAGTTTTTGATTTGGTTACCTGATATTTGGGTTAACCATGGCTTTTTATTGCATTGATTGAGTGGTTTCATTCAGAGACCTAGACATTTCACTTGCCTACTGGGGAGATCACTGTTACCCCAGAGGACGTATATAGGATACTCTAGATTCCTTTCCATGGCCATGTCCAGATTATATCAGTGTGGGCAACATAGGATTGTAGGCCATTAGGACTCTTTTTGGCACTGATGAGCAGATAGCATAGCAGATCTCATGGGAGATTTTGGTACAGAGATATGGTGCATCTCATAGATTAGAGTGCATCATAGCAAGGATGATTGGAGGGATCATCATGTCTAACCATCAGCAGGATGGTCTTCTGATGGGATGGGCCTCAATAGTTGCATGATTGATGGTGACTCTTGTTGAGCTCAGATGGGGTCAATGCCTCCTAGCACATATGTTCTCTGAGATGCACGAGATTGTCTAGCACGAGGTGAAGAAGTTTGCATCTGGTGCCTTGGTTTTACAAATTTGGGCTTGGGAGTAATCCCTATATGCCGACCAATATGCAGTGATGAGTGACAGCCATAGGAACCACTGATTTATAGGTATTTTGGATACATCACACAGGTCCAAATGGGTCACACAAAGTACTGGTGGCATGTGTTGGACGACATGACCTTTGTCATCTAGAGGCCTTATTTACAGATTGAGGCATGGCCAACTACTCGTGTTCAGTTTGGTTACTTTTATCAGAGTCAGATCTTGATAGGATGATCCACCATAGTCCTTGAAAGATTCATCATTACGAGTGTCTAGCATCAGTATAGCATCATTCAAGATGCACCCCAGGATTTTGCAACTTACGCACAATTGGTGCAAGAGATAGGACTAGGATGGTTAGCCAGATTGTATTATGCATAGTGTAGTCTTGAGTACAGGGGACTTGTTAGCCATAATTGGGATTACAGGCCATAGGTGGTGGATACTGGATTCATAGATGCCTTCATTTCATATTTAGCAGAGCATCTAATGAGGTGTTTCTCTGACCCTATAGAGCTCATTCCTACTATGGAGGATGTGGAGGATGTCACAGGTGCCCCTATGGGTAGAGGTCAGAGACGGCATGAGGTAGAGATCCCAATGGTGCAGCTAAAACCACCTAGGCCATGAGTAGTGATGACCCCTCCTAGGCCATCAGGACATATGAGACCTCCCAAGTGATAGACATTTCCAACAAGGAGGCCTATAGTTTTGCATCGTAGATATACCATAGGTGATGGTGGTACCTTGGGTGGGATTGGTAGTGTAGATGAGATGCTAGGAGCTTAGCAAGATGCTCTAATGGAGGAGCCATAGGATGCTCCTAATTTTGACTTAGGTGCAGAGGTTCATCACTGCAAGGAACAAACTAAGGCTATCACAGATCAGCCTGTGGAGGAGGTAGGGGTAGTAGCAGCTGAGGTAGATCCTAGCTCAAGGTAGACTACTCAGGATGTTATCATATGAATCTAGTAGAAAATATGGGATCAGAGGATTCATAAAGAAACTTTGGAGGTCCAGCTCTGAGATCATGAGAGATAGCTATGGGAGTGGGAAGTTGATGTTAAATGATTGCAAGCTGAGGTGATCCACTAGATGGGTCATGTAGCTTATTATGTTTCAACCTATTATTCTATTGTGACACCTGGGCAGAGGATGACTTCCTACTCCCAGTATATAATAGACTCTGAGGGAGCTAGGGTGCCTCATGTCGATTCACCACTAGATCCACCTACTAGAGGAGGAGTTACCCCAGATGCTGAGGACCAGGTAGACAATTGATCTGTTATAGTGCTTTATTTTTGTCTTTTTTATTATACCTCATAGCTCATTGTAGCTCATTCTTTTGTATACAATGCCATTAGTGCACCCCATTGTACTCTTCTGATATTCTGATATATATATATATATATATATATATGTGTGTGTGTGTGTGTGTGTGTGTGTGTGTGTGTGTGTGTGTGTGTGTGTGTGTGTGTGTGTGTGTGTGTGTGTGATATCAATTTTTGGTTGTGACTTCATATGCACTTGTCATTTTAGTTGATGATGTAATATCATGTGATGTAAATGTATGAAATACTTCTTTTATTGTGGAATGTATGGATCATGTAATGAATGTTTTCTTTCAAATGTATGAATATGCAACACAACGATAGATAGTAGATGAATAAATGCACATGTATGTAATGGATGTTCATGTATGTATGTAATGGATGAATGAAATGAAAATGTAATGTAAATGCAATGATACACATGATATGTTTTTGTAGTTATTTGAAGAAGACAAGTGCTCAGTCATTGTCAAAATGGATGTTTAATCCAAGAATAGTGATTGCTTTCTAATTAGCTAAGGGGACCTTCATACGATGTTTAGTCCTTGCATTGTGTTTGGTGCTAATTTAGAGAATTCAAGAATTGATTGATACTCAAGTCATGATAAATGTAACCATGCAAAGTGCAAAATGCAAAATGAAATGCAAGACCTAGGACTTAATCACTAATCATATGTTGGTCTTTTATCATCAATGAATATTTTTAGGTAACACTGAGTAATTGATACAATGTTCACTAGTTATGCAACCATGAACATATGAATATGAATTTTTATTTTGATATGTTGGATTTAGATATAAGCATCAAGGCACAAAAGCTAGGATGACCCGAATATCATGTCCATTTTGATATAGCAATTTGTATAAGCATCAAAACATAAACATTATGATGACCTGAATACGCCTTGCAGACAAACACACCAAGCAGTTGTAGAAATCATTCTTTTTCCAATGTGAATTACCCACAGTGACCCGTTATCATTCACATCCTTAGGTAGTATGTTGTTTCACAATAGGATTAAGAAATCATTCAAAAAGATAATAGTTAGATCAAACTTCCTTAAAGCATTTGGATATCGGTGTTCAAGGTACACATGGCCATCCAATACATGATGGAGGCACTTATAGTGAACACCAATTCAATCCATAATTTCCAAAGTTGTTAGATTTTCACATATAAGAAGAAGACAAATAAAAGATTATGCCCCATTCATCACTCTCTAAATCCTATACATGACATCATCGAAGAGCTCAAGGGGACAGAATATGCAAAAATCTCAATGTGAATCAGTTAGCATATAAAAAGATTTAAGCATGTCGCAGAGATTGTTTTCAGTTTGTTGTTGATGTTGGTTTGTGTTGTTGTAAGGTGCAAAATCCTTTCCTGGTGAGGAGACTGACTGACTAACTCAGACATAGCTTTGGAAGGACCTTGGCTAGAAATGACTCATCTGAAGATACTGAGGACTTTTGGGATAAGGCACTGATTGCCCCCAGTTTGCAACTTTGATAGGATACAGATGCTTTTGCTGGATGGTGCTTAAACTGACTTTATTGAAAATGGAATGCGAAAGAAAACCAAGAGATATGTACAAACTAAAGCAGTACTGAAAGTTGGGAAATACCAAGATTGCATTGATAGATGGAGCATTGTGATACAAGTGGTGCTCGTTTGCCAATTTTTCACCATCTTGGCAAAGATTCTATTTTTGCCATCAAGGCACTTGTTTACTAGGTTTTCATCAAGGCACTTTTTCTTTTTCTTCATTTTTTGTATTTTTCATCTTTTTTTATTTTTATGTTTTTTTCAAGACATTTAACCATAGATTGAATGCATTAGGCATAGAATTTCTTCAGATGGAGAACGTTGATTGGTTCTCGGAGCTGTTCTCCTTCAGTCATTGAGAGTTGATAGGCTCTAGAGCCAAAAGCAGCAATGACAATAAAGGGACCCAGCCAGTTGGGTTCAAACTTCCCCTTGCATTCTTGATGAGATTGATTTTTAGTATTCTCTCTCAAGACTAGATTGCCAACCTGAAATTATCTATGTCAGACTTTCTTGTTGTAGCCTGCAGATATTCTTTTCTGATATACTCTAAGATGATCATATGTAGCTTTTTTGTGCTCATCTAGTAGTTCAAGTTCTTGTAACCTAGACACTCTGTAATTATCATCGGTTATTAGACCATGCATTCTAATTCATAGTGATGGCATTTAAAACTCAATAGGTAGCACTGCTTCAGCCCCATATACTAAAGTGAAAGGATTAGCCCTAGTGGATGTTCTGATACTTTTTCTATATGCCCAAAGAGCTAGATTTATCATCAGATGCCAGTCTGCACAGGGGCAGGGTAGATACAAGCAGAATCAAGTATAATTGAGTCCACTTGAATCCACAACCAAGCCCTACTCAAAGTTACACAATGGAAGCAATATAATATCATATGAAATCAATTGAAACACAATGGATATGAGGTAATCAACTAGTAGCAACAATAGAGAATTATATTATTTCTTTCAACATGCCTGGCTGTGAGGCCTTCTGGGTTTCGGCCTTATACAATGAGAATTATGGAATCAGAATCATAGTTTGCATCCTATCTTTGTCTCCAATGATATATCTTGATAATTATCCCTCTTAGATCTCCTTGATGCCCTACTACATCAATCTAGACTCCTTATATAGCCAGCTAAGCCACAGGTCGGCTAGTCAGGCATTTAATTACAATATAGGTCCAGTCTCAAGATTTAAACCAAAACTAATGCTAGAATGAATATAATTTGATGTGCCTTTGGATTTAGGTCCTTACATGACCCAAGAACATTACTTTAAGGTTGAAAGGTCCCATTTGATCACATGGAACATCGCAAGAAGAAACACCACATGTTTCACCTGAAAACTGATAAAAAATAGGTCCCCAAGAAAAATGGGCATAAATTTTTACTCATAATGAATTAGGAATTTAGATATTTGGGAAATGATATTAATTTAGGTCCTCTAAAAATCCTTAAGAGAGAAAAGGCTTATTCCTTATGGATCAAGATCACCACTATGAACAATCAGCACCAAAACTGTAGAAAAACATGGTTCCGATGGCAAGGAAAATAGATGTAACTTTGAAATAGTCCATCCAAACTTTATGTGCTCATAGGAGAAGGTTCCCAAATAGGCCCTCAACATAATGTAAGCTTTTCACACCATGAAACCAACAAATACAACAATTATAAAGAAAAAAATAGCAAACAGGTATAGAAATCAGGAAATGTTTTTGATTGATGCAAGATTGCTCAAAGACCCAAGATGCTCCTGCATCAGACACCTGGGGTAAATAAAGAACTAATGTCCACATCAATAACTACTCATATTCTAACCTGAATCATAAAGATCCAACTCAGCTTGTGTAATCCATGAACTATCTTCGACTGGCTTGTCTTTCCACTGAACTAGATATTCCATGTAGGCTTTTCCTCTTGTACTCTTACTCTTTTATTCAAGATCTTCTCAATGTTGTCTCTATTCTTCTTAGGATAATATAGATCATCTTCTACATCATCATTTGATTCAAAGTACTCAAATATATCAGCAATTTTGAATATAGGTGATATATCCATATCCTCTGGTAATTCCACTTCATAAGCATTTCCACTGTCAAACTTCTTCAGAATCTTACAAGGTCCAAACTTCTTCATTTTTAGCCTATTGTAGGTACCAACTTGAAATCTATTCTTCTTCAAATCAATCATAACCTCATCTCCAACTTCAAAATATTTATGTCTCCTTCTCTTGTCTGCTCTTTGTTTATATTTCATATTATTGTCCTCCAAATTCCTTTTGACTTCATCATGTAAAGTTCTCATGTACACTGCAAAATCTTCAACTTTAGCACTTCTTCTTGTCTCAATAGGTAAATCTCTCAACTCTATGGTTCCCTTAGGATGAAATCTAGTAACAATCTCAAATGGTGTCCTCTTAGTGCTTCTATTCACAGAATTATTATATGCAAACTCTGCTTGTGCCAAAATCAAATCCCAATTAGTAGGTTTCTCTCCAACTAAACATCTCAACAAGTTTCCCAAACTTCTATTCACAACTTTAGTCTGTCCATCTGTCTGAGGGTGAAATGTAGAACTAAACTTCAATTTTGTATTCATCTTTTTCCAAAGTGTTCTCCAAAAATAACCAGTAAACTTAGTATCTCTATCTGAAATAATAGACTTAGGAAAACCATGCAATCTTACCACTTCCTTGAAGAATAATTCAGCTACATGCAATGCATCAGATGTCTTCTTTGAAAATCTATCAACCACTACCAAAATAGAATCATTAACTCTCTGAGTTCTAGGTAATCCAAGAACAAAGTCCATACTCACATCTTCCCAAGGTCTATCAGGTACAGGCAAAGGTGTATACAATCCCAAATTCTGACTAGTTCTTTTTGTTGTTTGGTAAATTTTGCAACCTCTAACCATTCTTTGTACATCTCTGTAAATCTGTGGCCAAAAGTATCTTTCTGAAATCAAATTCATAGTCTTATCAATCCCAAAATGTCCAAGTCCACCACTATGTTTCTCCTTTATTATGTTATCTCGCATAGATCCTCTAGGTATGCACAACTGAACTCCTTTAAACAACATGTCTTCTTGAATGAAATAATCAGTCCACTTATCACTCACTGTGTGTTCCTTACAAGCTTTCCAAGGTTCTGCAAAATCAATGTCAGTCTCATACAAACACTTCAAATCATCAAAACCAAGTACCTCAACTCTCATCTTTGTCATCAAACTTCTTCTTTAGCTCAAGGCATCAGCAACCTTATTTGACTGTCCACTTTTATGCTTCAATGAAAAGAAAATATTTTGTTCTTTCATTTCTCTTGTAAATGTTTTATCACCAAACAAACATACTCTGACTGTAGTACATTGACTTTCATCAAACTTCTCTACTAAAGGCAATAATACTTGCTTCTTCCCATCCATCCAAATAGTATATTGATTCAATCTACCATCATGCAAAGCTTTCCTATCATACTGCCAAGGTCTACCCAAAAGAATATGACAACAATCCATAGGCATAATATCACACAAGACTTCATCATGATAATTCTCAATTTTGAATTTAACAAGGCATTGTTCACTTACAAGTAGTTTATGCTCCTTCTAGATCCAAGCAATATGGTAAGGCTTAGGATGTTTTAATCTCTACAACTATAATTTTTTAACCAACTCTTTAGATGCCAAATTATCAGAACTTCCACTATCAATGATTACCTTGCAACATTTGTCAGCGATCTTACATTTGGTTCTAAACAAACTTTTCCTCAAAACAGGTTCCTCGTCAACTTCTTCATTCTACAAGATCCTTCTTAACATTAATTTCTCACCATGTTCAAGTTCATTTGACATTTCCTCAACTTCTTCACAAACCAAATTATTTCTACCATTACCTCCAGTCTTCTTTCCAGAGTTAGTACATTCAAAGGCTCTATGTCCTTCTTCACCACATTTATAACAAGTACCTTTAAACCAAGATTTCTCTTCTATTTTCCCATTATTGTTATTCCTAGAGTAACCAGTATAGCTACCTCTAGAGTAATTATCTCTTCTACTAGCAAGGTCATCTTCCCATCCTTTATCTTGTACTTCATTTTTAGATCTACTACTTTCTCCATCAGATCTGCCTCTACTTCTCTGAAATCTACCACCTCTTCCTCTTTGTCTTTGTTCATGTCTCTTTGTTAATCTCTCTTCAGCCTCCAAAGAAAATTGGTATGCTTCTTCCACACTATCTATTTTCACATAACTAATCTCATCTTGAATTGATGTCCTCAGGCCATTCATATATCTAGCCACTTTCTCAACTTCATCATCCACATGTCCAGATCTAATATCCAATTTGTAAAATTCCTCAGTATATTATTTCACACTCATGTACTTTTGACTCAGATTTTGCATTTTTCTCATCAGACTAACTTGGTAGTTAGCTGGAAGAAACTTCTTCTTCATCTTTCCAAGCATCTTCATCCATGTCTTGATCTTTTCTTTTCCTCTCTTCTGTCTCATAGTTTGCAAATGATCCCACCAAAGAGATGCATGACCTTTCAACTTTGTGACTGCTATCTTAACCTTCTTATTATCAGGAGTACCTTCATACTCAAATTATTTATCCATCTCAAAGATCCAATCCAAAAGTGTATCTGTCTCAAGTCTTCCATCATAGCAAGAAACTTCAACCGCAGGTCTGAAGTTAGCCTTAGACAAAACTCTCAAAAGTTTTTCCTCATCTTGTTCAACTTCAAGTTCAGGATTTGGTGCTGCTTCTTCTTCATCACTAACATCTTCAAGATGTGTGACTCTTCTCTGGGTTGTCTCTATAGCTTCAAGCCTAGTTGCAATCTACCTCAACATATCCATGATAGCATTATCATTTCCTCTACCATAAACCATCTTGACAATTAGGTTCCAGAAAGATTGTAACCTTCTACAAGTTATAGGTCAAATCTCAGATCTTCCACCCTACAACCAATCCAATAAGGTTCTCCATGATCCAATCCACAAGAAAGAAAGAATTCTGATACCACTTGACGTAGGGGCAGGGTAGATACAAGTAGAATAAAGTAGAATTGAGTCCACTTGAATCCACAACCAAGCCCTGCTCAGAGTTACACAATGGAAGCAATATAATATCACATGAAAGCAATGGAAACACAATGGATATGAGGCAGTCAATGTTAGAGTTGTCATATTATAGCAAATAATTAATTTATTTAATTATTAGTCTATTATACTCTACACTTAAGTTAAACTTAGGCATCTTATTATTCTTTAGGTTTTTCACCTTTAGGGTTTCAGTATCCTTTTATAAGGATTCCCTCTTTGTATTTTATTCATTCACTTATTGGATCAATTAATGGAGAATAGATTATTGTATTGAGATTTTCTCTCTCATTTGTTATTCTCAATAATGGCTTCTCTTTCTTAGATCTGTGATTACATGCCTCCATAGTTTTTCCTCTCTTTCTATGATAGGTGTTTGCATGTAGGGATTCTTGGGAGCTATGGGTTGCTTTTCATCAACTCCAACATGGTATCAGAGCTTCAGATCTTCATGCCCCTGTTCATTATTTGAGAGGGTTTGGTTGTGTTCTTCAAATCTATGTTTTTCAAAAGCTTTTTATGTGGATTTAGGGGGCCTTTTGTTTTTGGTCATTTTGGGCTCAAACAGACATCACCATTGAGCTCAAACCACCCAAAAACCCCAGAATCCATATAAAATTTGTCCATTTTGGACAACTTTGCAATTTGAGGCAAATTTCTTGGGGCCCATAGCCATACAGATTTGGCACGCATCCTGAGGTAAAAACTAGCATGATTCCTTATGTAGTGATTTTTGGCACGATTCCAGATGCAACTTTTTTATTTTTGACATGCATCTTGAGGAAAAACCTTGGCATGATTCTTGAGACATCATTTTTAAATTTTTCGTTACATTTCTCGAGGTGAAAATTTGGCATGCATCTCGAGGTGCTTTGCATGTGTTTTTTGGCTTTTTTGTTCTCTGGAGTGGCTTATGGTCTTTTGGTTGTATCTTGAGCATACGGTATCAGATTTTTTACTTCTTTATATCATTAGAAAGCTCTTTCCGAGCTCGATCCAATGGCAAAGGTTTGATTCTTTGATTTTTCCATTTTGATGGCATTTTTTCTATCAAAGTTGATGTTTGTTTTTGCCTTCCAGGAGCCATATCTTGGTCATCCGGACTCATTTTTGGGAAAACTAGATATCGTCAGAAAGCTGGTTCTATGAGTTTTATAGTGGGAGGGGTCTTTTATCCAAATTCTACTCTAGGTTCTTTCTCCTCTGAGTTTTGCACTTTTGCACTTTGGTAGATTACTTGGATTCTACAGGTCCTAGGATCTCTTCTTCTATTCTTATAGCTCACTCTTCTTTCTTTCTTCTGAGCATTGTATACTTCTCTTATGTAGCATTCTCTTTTCTATAAATGCACTAAGATAAAGTGCCTACTTCTGCATATCTGGGATTTTGAGCACCTTGTGTTTGTTTGTACTTGCACTCAGTTATAAAGTGCCATGGGGGGTTATGATGTTTTTCCTTTTGTGCTCATCCACCTTTTTCAAGTGAGCATACCTTCCACAACATTAGCCCATGCTATGTGTCTATGACACTACCCTTTATCATGTGCTTGTCCTTCTGTTGCACTATTGGTGTTCCTGATTCTTCCTCTTGCAGATGTTTCTGGCATTGCATTTCAGTGTTCCTATCACACCTCTCTTTGTTCAGCATTATGGGGGGGTTAACCTATTGGTTCTATTGCTTCATTGGTTCATTCAAGTGATCTACGTATCCAATTTTTGTTCCTATGTACTAGGTGGATGCAGTGGCTAGGCACCTATGCATTTTGGTGAGATGGATCATCTACTATATAGAGACTCATTCATTCCTACTTTGGAGGCCACCTCTTCGATTGATCAGCTCTTCAGACTTTGTCTTCTCTACCTAATCATGCACTTCTTCAGTGGAGGTTCCAGCAGTTACTTCTGATAGTGTTTATAGCTTCATGCTTTAGAGATGTTAGACATGCTCTTTCTTGTCCCTTTCTTTGGGACTTTCCCTAGATTGGAGGCTTTGTTTCCTTCATCTAGTTTATTTCTTGTATTTGGGTACTTGATCAAGCCTAGTTTCCAAGACCCATAGTTCTTTCATGCTTTTTTGTTTTCATGCATCTTTTAGTCCTTAGTTGTTTATCTTCTCCCTAAGTTACACTTAAGGGGGGGTGTTAGAGTTGTCATATTATAGCTAATAATTAATTTATTTAATTATTAGTCTATTATACTCTACACTTAAGTTAAAATTAGGCATCTTATTATTATTTAGGGTTTTCACCATTAGGGTTTTGGTATCCTTTTATAAGGATTCCCTCTTTGTATTTTATTCATTCACTTATTGGATCAATTAATGGAGAATAGATTATTGTATTGAGATTTTCTCTCTCATTTGTTATTCTCAATCATGGCTTCTCTTTCTTAGATCTATGATTACATGCCTCCATAGTTTTTTCTCTCTTTCTATGACAGGTGTTTACAAGTAGGGATTCTTGGGATCTAGGGGTTTCTTTTCATCAACTCCAACAATCAATTGGCAGCAACAATAGAGACTTATATTATTTCTTTCAACATGCCCGGCTATGAGGCATTCCGGGTTTCGGCCTTATACAATGAGAATTATGAAATCAAAATCACATCTTGCATCCTATCTTTGTCTCCAATGATATATCTTGATAATTATCCCTCTTAGATCTCCTTTATTCCCTACTACATCAATCTAGACTCCTTATATAGCCAGCTAAGCCACAGGTCAACCAGTCAGGCATTTAATTAACATATAGGTCTAGTCTCAAGATTTAAACCAAAACTAATGCTAGAATGAATATAATTTGATGAGCCTTTGGATTTAGGTCCTTACATGACCCAAGAACATTCCTTTAAGGGTGAAAGGTCCCATTTGATCACATGGAACATCGCAAGAGGAAACACCACATGTTTCACCTGAAAACTGGCAGAAAATAGGTCCCTGAGAAAAATGGCCATAAATTTTTACTCATAATGAATTAGGGCTTGTGCTATTGGGAAATGATATTAATTTATGTCCTCTAAAAGTCCTTAAGAGATAAAATTTTCATTCCTTATAGATCAAGATCGCCACTATGAACAATCAGCACCAAAACTGCAGGAAAACATAGTTCCGACGGCAAGGAAAACAGTTGTAACTTTGAAATAGTCCATCCCAACTTTATGTGCTCATAGGAGAAGGTTCCCAAATAGGTCCTCAACATAATGTAAGCTTCACACACCATGAAACCAACAAATACAAAAATTATAAAGAAAACAACAGCAAATAGGTACAAAAATTAGGAAATGTTTTTTATTGATGCAAGATTGCTCAAAGACCCAAGATGCTCCTGCATCACAGTCTCTTCTTGTCTTTTTGACTGTGTGATGTAGGATTTTCAATAAGTTCTTATTGGATGCTCTAGCTTGTCCATTCCCTTGAGGATAGTAAATGGTCAACCAATGTTGAGTTATCTTTAATTTAGTGCATAAGGAGTCTAGGTCCTTGTTCTTGAATTAGCCTCCATTGTCTATGATGAAGGAGTGTGGGATACCATACTGACAAATGATGTAGTTCAAAATGAACATTGAGAATTTTTTTTTGGTTTCTTGTGTTAAAGGCACTACTTCTACCCATTTCGTGAAGTAATCTATTACTATGATGATATGGGTATGACCATTTTATGAATGTGGATAGATAGCTCCTATGAGATCAAATGCCCATTGTTGAAAAGGTCATTGTGTTGTAAAGAGAATCAAATCTCTCCTTGGTGCATGAATCAAGTTACAATGGACCTGGCACTTCTAACAATTCTTAGCATATTTGACGGCCTCTTTTTCCATGTCTGGCCAATAGTACCTATCCCTAATGAGTTTTTGAGATAGTGTCAAACCGATGGAATGTGATCCACAAATACCTTTGTGGACTTCCTCTAATGCATGTTGAGACTCTTCACAATCTAAACACCTAAGAAGTGTACCATCTAGACTCCATTTTTATAGATTATTACCAATGATGACATACCATGATGCATTTTGGATAAGGTAACATTTTTTTATGTTGGTTAAATGAATCAGGAATGATTTGGTCTCAAAGGTAGGAATATAGGTGTTGGTAACAAGAAGAATCATGACCTACAATGGTGCAAATCATGCGGGTTTCTAGACAATCATAGGCAGGGAATGATAGTGCTTCCACCAGGAACTCGTAGCATATCTCATGTTCAAGCTGCTATAGTAAAGATGATAGCATTTCCATAGCATCAGCAACCTTCTTCTCCATTCTAGGAATCTATTCAAATGTGATAGATATGAAGTATTTCTTTATGTCATCTACCATGCATTTGTATGGAACAAGTTTCTCATCTTTTATTTGATACACATCATTGACTTGGTGTATGACCAGTTGTGAGTCTCCATGAATGTGTAATTCTATTACTCTCTATTCTAATGCTATCTTCATACCATTCAATAAAGCTTCATACTCATCTATGTTGTTGGTACAAGGGAATTTGATTCTGAATGATTTTGGAATGGAGTAACCTTGTGGTGTTATGAATAATATACCAGCTCCAAATCCATTCTATGTATAGGATCCATCAAAGAATAGTTGTCATGTTCTGGAAGATAGGTGCATGATAGAGGAATTGGGAAATTCCATTTGCATTGGTTGATCATCAAACATTGGTGCTTTAGCTAACTGATCTGAAATGACTTGTCCCTTGATAGCTTTTCACTCAACATACTCTATGTCAAATTCACTCAATAGCATGACCCATTTTTCTAGTCTACCTATGAGGGTAGCCTTACTCAATAAGTACTTTAATGGATCAATCTTTTCTATTAATTGTGTATTATGAGCTAACATGTAGTGTCTCATCTTCTGTGATGCAAAGATAATAGCTAAACATGCTTTTTCTATCATAGAATAGTTCTTCTCATAAGCTACCAATGTTCTGTTGATGTAGTAGATAGCTATCTCCTTTTTGTTTTCATGATGTTGTGCTAGTAATGCCTCAAGTGATGTATCGATGGTGGAGACATATAATATCAATGGCTTCCCTTGAATAGGAGGCATCAAAATAGGAGGATTTTCCAAATATTGCTTGATGTGATTGAATTTTTTTTCACATTCTTCGCTCCACGAGAAGGTCACACCTTTATGTAATGTCTTTGTAAAAGGTTGTGATATGTCAGCTAGCTGAGATATGAAATGTCTAATTGATTATACCCTTCCTTGTAAGGTCCTCATTTGACTGATGTTTTTAGGAGATTGCATCTCCATGATTTCTTTGACTTTTGCTAGATCTACTTCAATTCCTTTCTTTGAAACAATGTATCCTAGAAGTTTTCCTGAAGTGACACCAAAGGCACATTTCTTAGGGTTCAGTCTGAGACTAAACTTTTCCATTCTATCTAGTATTTTACGCAAGTCTGCTAGATGTTTTAATCTTATCATTGATTTATCTAAGGTGTCATCAACATAATCCTCCCTAGTTCAGTGCATCATATCATGGAAGATAGATGTCATAGCTAGTTGATATGTAGCACCAGCATTCTTAAGACCAAATGGCATGACGTTCCAACAGAAAGTCCCCCATGCACAAGTAAAAGCTATTTTCTCTTGATCTTCTAGACTGATCTTGATTTGGTTGTATCCAAAGAAATCATCCATTAAAGAGTAGATTTCAAAGCCCACAGTCATATCCACTATCATATCGATGTTTGGTAGTGGAAATTCATCCTTAGGGCATGCTTTGTTTATGTCTTTGAAGTCTATGCATACTCTTATTGATTTATCTAGTTTTGAAACTATAACTATGTTTGAGATCCACTCTGCATAATCTATGACTCGGATAAATATGGATTTTAGTAACTTTTCTAGCTCAACTTTGACTAGGAGTGCAACATGTGGATGCATTTTTTGCAACTTTTATTTGATAGGTTTGACTCATGTAGCTATAGAAAGATGATGCATGATTAGATCAAGATCTAACCTTGGCATATCTAAATATTTCCATGCAAAGTTGATCTTCTTCTTTGTTAAGAATTTTATAAAGGTTTGCTTTTTTTCTTCAAATAGACATTGAGCTACATGAATCAACTAAGGTTCTTCTGTTGTACCCAAATTGATAGATTGAGTGGGTTCTATCAATACTAGAGATCTGTCCTATAAATGACTTGGAAGGACATCAAATATCTCATCCTTAGGTGCCTCAGAGAGGTTTTCACCCTCAGATACGTCTTTCATTTTTACTATTTTAGGTTCTGAGACTGCCACATAGTGGTTTTCACCCTCAGAACTTCTTTTCTTTTTACTTATTTCTTTTGACTGAGATATTTGATATCCAACTCTGTCATGTTGATTCTAGGTTTGTTGATGGAAGTCATCATGGGTTCTACTGCATTTAGGTAGCAGGCAAGATCATAGTTTGTTTGGAAAGTATGGATGTCTTGGATAGGATCATTGGATGTTTGGTCAATAAGCTCTAGATGTTGGATAGTAAGCTCTGGAAAGTATTGGCTGATCATGTTTACACATACGGTATTTTCATCATTAGTCATGATCTGACTTGCAAATTCAAAGGTGATATTACTACTCAAGATATCCAGTTTGTTAGTCATCTCAACATCATTATTGGACCCATTGTTGGTGATAAGTGAATCAGACCCACAAGGTTCGTCATTTCATTCTAGACTCACATCGAGCGTAGGTGCATATCTGTGAATGGCATCTATGTGTTTCTCTGTGATAAGCTTGTCTACTTCTGGAATAATTCCCCATTCACAGTCATTTTATTCTTTATCTGGATCTCTGGGAAAATCAAGAATATGTGTGAAATCAGGACAGATTCCCCAAGCAAGGTTTCCTTCAGAGTCCAAGTGGAACTTATATTCATGGGAGTCTATCTTAGAATCACTGTTGTATTCCAAATTTTTAGCTATTGTGATAGGTTCACTTTTCTCTTCTTGTTTGTTTCCAAGGTCAGTCGATTCTTGTGTGGCGACTGTCACTTGTTCAACAATAGGTTCTTGTGTGTCTACTATGTTGATTCTTCTAGGTTCATTTTCCTCCTTGAGAATGTCTAAGATGTTTTGAGGAATGCGTTCATAGGGGAAAACATCTGTAGTATCAGAGTCATCACTATCTACTTGGTGTGTTTCCTCTTTTTTCAATTTTATATAATCCTGGTTCTATCTATTCTATCACATGAGAAGAATTTCCACTAAGATGGAAAGGTTTCTTCTGATAACCTAGACCTATAGTATCTTTTTTGGTCTAGACACAGTGTGTGATGGGTGATATGAGACCTTTAACTCATGTTCCTAGAGGTCCTTTTCTAGTATATCCCATTTAAGTCATTAGTTTATGTCCTGGTCCATATGATTTTGAAGGAAATTTGGGTGTTTTAGAGTCACATTTTTTAACTGTCTAGGATTGAGACTCATCTTTGTATAACTAGGCAAGTACAGCTTCCTCTTCATCAGATTATTTTTTTTATACCTTTTTTGTGATAAAGCTTCCATTGAAGATAACTTGATGTTCTTTAGTTGATAGTCTTGCTTTCTCATAAGGTTGTCAATATGATTTCGGTGAAAGCGGGAGAGATGTGAGAGATAGGACTGGTTCCATCATATATTCTCTGATGCCGGTGTTTTTGATCTTGACTCCTTTTGATAGGTCTTCCATTTTAGATGTAGATGTTATGTCTATTAGTTTGGTGGAAGACTCTCTGTTATGTGGAACCAATTTATCTACACTTTCTTTTAAGGTGTTGCAAGATGCTGATGTGTCTATAGGTATAGTGTCCTCTACTCCATCATAGGGAAATTTTAGACATTGATAGTACATTGATGGAATAGCTTGCATTTCGTGTATCTAGGGCCTTCCTAGAAGAATTTGATAGGCTAGTGGGAGATCTAATACTTGACAGGTGATATCACTGATGATAGGTCCAGTTCTAATAGGTAGCACAATGACTCCCTTGAAATTTCTTTCTTGTTCATCATATGCTTTTATGGTTATCTTGTTTTTAGGATCAATAGCATCATCTAACAATCCCATTTGTGTAACCAATTTGTAGGAGTAGATATTTAGACCAGCACCTCCATCTATCAACACACATTTGACACGACAATTTTGGATCAAGACTTCAATATGCAAGGGCTAATTATTTGGGTGACTCAACAAGTTTTCATCTTCTTCTGAAAGGGATATATATTGAGGGGACATCAAATGACCCACCATTGTTTGGAATCTATCAAGATCAAGATCTTCAAGAACATTAGAGCCAATCAGAGCTTTATCTAGGATTGTAGGATGAGTGGGAGAGATGTGAAGTAGCTCAAATATAGAGATTTTATCATTGGTGTGTTGCAATAACCAAGCAATCATAGCTTCCTCTTCATCAGGTTCTTGTTTTGACACCTTTTCTATGATAAAGCTTCCATTGAAGATAACCTGAGGTTCTTTAGTTGATGGTCTTGCTTTCTCATAAGGTTGTCCATATGATTTTGATGAAAGCGAGAGAGATGTGAGAGATAGGACTGGTTCCATTGTATATTCTCCCATGATGGTGTTTTTGATCTTGACTCCTTTTGATAGGTCTTCCATTTCAAATGTAGATGTTATGTCCATTTGTTTGGTGGAAGACTCTCTGTTATGTGGAACTAGTTTATCTGCACTTTCTTTAAAGGCATTGCAAGATGTTGATTTGTCTGCAGGTATAGTGACCTCTACTCCATCGTAGGGAAATTTTAGACATTGATGGTACATTGATGGAATAGATTGCATTTCATGTATCTGAGGCCTTCCTAGAAGAATGTTATAGGCTAGTGGGAGATCTAATACTTGACAGGTGATATCTCTAATGATAGGTCTAGTTCTAATAGGTAGCACAATGAATCCCTTGGAATTTCTTTCTTGTTCATCATATGCTTTTATGGTTATCTTCTTTTTAGGATCAATAGCATCATCTGACAATCCCAGTTGTGTAACCAATTTGTAGGAATAGATATTTAGACTAGCACCTCCATCTATCAACACATGTTTGACACGACGGTTTTGGATCAACACTTCAATATGCAAGGGTTGATTATGTGGGTGACTCAATGAGTTGTCATCTTCTTCTAAAAAGGATATATATTGAGAGGATGTCAAATGACCCACAATTGTTTAGAATCTATCAAGATCAAGATCTTTAGGAACATTAGAGCCAATCAGAGCTTTATCCAGGATTTCACGATGAGTGGGAGAGATGCGAAGTAGCTCAAATATAAATATTTTAGCATTGGTGTGTTGTAATTGTTGGATGATGTTGTATGATATCTCTTTGGACTCTTTGGAATTTGAAGATTTGGAGGTAGTCCTTTGTTTAGATGTTGATGCAAGATTGAATGGAACCTTCAGGGCATTTGATGAACCTGAGTTTTGTCCTTGGAGATTTGCCTGAGTTTGAGATCTAGTAACTACATTAGTAGTTTGGTTATCTCTATCCTTTTTGACAATAGTAATGACATTACAGTTTTTAGATAAGCATGGTTCTACCATGTTTATGACATCATTGTTACCAGAGTAAGTGTAATTGACTTTGGCACCCACATTAGGTTTAGAAGACAAATCTCCTTGATTATGTTTCAGAAAAGGTTTCTTGAATGTCGTATGATCATTGTTGGATTTATGGTTATCAATTACAATTTCTCCAGCATTAATTTTGTCCTGAATGAGATGTTTTAGATGCATGCAATTATTGGTTTTATGACCCTTGTTTCAATGGAAATCACATAAATCGGTCTCTTTCCACCACTTAGGTTTGACTTCGGGGTCATATGGTTTGATTTCAAGAAATGTGATGATGTTATTTGCTAATAGAGTTTTCATGGTAGATTCCAAGGACTCACCCAGAGGAGTGAACTTGAGCTTTGGTATTATAACCCAAGGTTTATAGTTAGTTAAATTTTTAGCTGATTTGGTTTCTTTCATTTTGAAATCTTTTATGGCTTGGGTGCCAATGGTGAGATTGAATGATGGTGCTTTAGATGGAGCATTGATGTGATCGACAACACCGTCTGTGACAATGTTTTTGTTCTTGTTCCAGTTTTTGTTTTTATCTTTGTTGTTGGAACTAGAACCTAAATCATACTTTTTTTCTCTATGAAGCAACATGTCTCCCTTATGAACAAGCACATTTTCAATTTTTATGGCATTTTCTACCATTTTATCAAAGGATGTATGATTTTGCATTTGCAAATGATAATTGAGTTTTGGAATTAGATTGTTGATAAAGATTTCTAATTTCTCATTCTCTGGAATAGGTCGGGCATAGAGTGAAAAATTATTCCTCCATCATTTGAGGAAATTCAGGAAGGGTTCTCCTAAGTTTTGCTTCATATTATAGATATTGATCATGGTGACTGGATGTTAGATGTTGTATGAGTATTGCTAATAAAATAGTTTGATTAGCTCCTCAAAGGTTTTGATAGGTGGAGACATTTTAGAGAGCCAGTTGATGGTTTCCCCTCCCAAAGATCAAGGGAAGAGATGCATTAAGTATGTAGGTTCATGCATAAACTCCATGGATAGAGTACAAAACTCTCTGACATGATCTTGAGGATCAGAATTACCATCATATTTGTCATATTTGGGGAGCTCCACTCTTTTTGGGAAGGGTGGCATGTATAAATTATGATCAAATGGAAATGGACATAAGGCTTCCATAGAGAATTATTTGGGTTCTTTTTCCTTTTCCAGCTCATTAAGTTTGATTTGCATGGCATGCATTTGTTTCATCATATCTGTCATGGGATTTTCTTCCTCTTGTGTGATGATGGTTTTCAACATTGAAGTTGGGAGGAAGTTTGGCTCCTTGTCTTGCCAAATCGAGGAAGTATGCCTCTTTGTCTTCTTGTATGAAGTGTTTCATTAATCTTCTAAAGAGATCATCATCATGAAATCATTCAATTTTAGTTGGTGTGGGTTCTGGATCTCCACCATGATTAGACTGGTGACCTTGGGAGCCTTGGTTTTCTCCTCCTTGAAACATATTGGTGCTTTGATTTTGGTTTTGATTTTCCTCTGGAACTAAAGGAGGATTAGAGAAGCCCTATCTTAGATGTAGATTTCCCAAGGCATCTTCTTCATAATGAGTGGTATTGTGTGGTTGATGAATTGTCTAAGCAATCAGATAAGATGATGCTGATGTTTTAGGTTCTTCTCTTCATTTTTTGGGTGAGGAAGCTCTAGTTTCCACCATTAACTTTGGGTGAATCAGAAGAGTAGGATAAGACAACTGATAGATGATCTGATTTAGGAAAAATTGAATGATGTAACCTTATCAATATTGAATAAAAAGATTGGCTGGATGTAAGTGCAGGATATTGTGCCCTATGTGTATGGGTAGATGCCCAAACAATGACTAAAAAGATCACTTTTGGGAAAATAGTTGGATTTTGTGTTGGCTCTATTCTGTTCCTGACACAGGGAATTTTCTAACAAAATTTGACTGATGATTGCAAATGATTGAATTTCTGACAAAATAGGGAATTTCTAACAATTTTGGGTCAAACCTCATACAACTTTATCTAGGCTCATATGACACAGAATCAAGGCTGGCACGATAATTGCAAAAACTCGTAAGACAAATGACTCTAGGGTTTTTCTTTGCTTAAGATTTTTGACAATTCTCATACGACACTGTAGGGTTTCCCATATGACTTTCTGGTGGTTTTGATATGACAATTGAATTTCAGGTCAAGACTCATATGACAATTGAATTTCTAGGATGACAGTCTACACTAGAAAAGGATTTTTCTTCAAATTTTGCAAGTTTTTCAGTTGTTGGATGTTTTTGGTATCAAGTTGTTCACAAATTTTTTTGTCTAGGTTTTGAAGATCTGCGTATTAGATTTGTCTTAGGTTGTTTAACATAGCAGTAGGCTCACACCATAGAAAATAGAGTGAATTGACTCAATGAATCAATCACACCTATCTTACCCTAGCTAAGAGAAGAGATGTATTACTTGCTCATTGACTTAGGAAAACACTCATGGAGTCCTCAGAATATGCAAGTCCAACAACACATAATGGATTTTGAAGCCCATATTAGCCAAGTTCAAACATCGAAGAGGTCTCGATATGATGAGTTTCTTGGGGTGATTACTATTCACCTTGCACAAGCACTACAAATCCTTCGAGGGTGGATCGGTGTCAAACTAGCTTAGTCTTTTAATCAAGGCACTTATTCACAACTATCTCCCATAGTCCCACAAAAAGGATTGAGGCTGTTAACCCTATGAGCACTCTGACAAGTGTAGTCTCACAAGAAACATTTAAGGAGCTCTGCTCTATACAATATCAAAGCGTGTTCATGGCACAAGTCCAAAGAACAAACACATCTATGTCTTTCGAGGATTTAACCTCAAGGAAGCATCAAATTTTATAGTGGGGTGGAAGATTCAACTTAAGACTGGTCCCCACTTGGGTTGTTCTTGGGAGCCTTTTACCTCTTCAGCAGGCCCTCTAAAGGATTAAAGCAAATGTGAGGTTGGGGACCATAGGATCTAGGTTTTTGATTCTCTGAAAGACAAGAGAATAATCCCCTAACCTTGTCCTTTTCCCTATCCAAGACACGTCAAGTAGATAAATCCAGAGACAGTATGCAAACTAGCACCAAGGAAGACACCTTTTGGGTTTTTGGTTCTCCTAAGAAGGAGAAGAGCATAATCCCCTCAGTATTTTCCTCAATGGAAATAGACGCATTCACCTATTTAGCTAAGTGCCTATGAAAATGAAATGAAATTTAACTAGACATAATATTTGCTTGAATTAATGTAGGCAACCTGCAAAACCACTCATCAAAAGTCTTGTTGATTGAGCATCTCTAACCAGCAATTTTCTAAAAGGGTTATCTGCAAAAGATGGGCTTAGAAGTCTAGACAAGAAGAGGTCAAGGAATGGGGTTTTTATGCTCAGTCTTCATCTCTCATCCTACACAAACATGTTAAGCTATAAAATTTGATCATAAACTAGCAAGCATCAATTGTTAGGATTAGCTATTAGTTGAAATCCAAAATTTAAATCTCAAAAATAGCTCAGAATTATGATACAACAATGCAAAAATGGCATCAAAACTCGTATGACAATATATTACTTCCCATACAACAATGTAGAAATGATATGATAGTGGGTTCTTGCAAACATGACACTTTAGCTCTCATACAACAATGCCCATACAACCAGCATGACACTTTATATTGACGTCTATCATATGACAGATAGGGTATCCTGATACGATAATTTGCAGACTGTCGTACGAAATTGTACGGATCAAAAAAATAAAAATTGAAGCTTTAAAACAAAATGTCAGAAAATTGAAAAATCAAAATGGAAACCCATTGCAGGGCCCCATGATGGGCACCAAAAATGTGTGTATGAAAATTGTACCTAGTTGTGGACACAACACTTCAGTAAAACATTAGAGGTTAGCAAATCAAGAAATCTGCAAATGAAATAAACAATGCTAACCATCATATTTATTGCCTTCTATTAGGTATGAGTTTGATATTCTCATAAGTAGACCGAGACCAGTGACAATGCAATACCTAAAGGAAGGATCTAATGATGAAAATAATTAAAAACTGAATGCAGCTTAATCTATGTTTTTTATTTTTCTTTGCAATATGTATGAAAAATTGTATGAAATTGATCTAGAATTGAAATGAATGCAAATCTAATCTATCAATGATATGTAATTGCTATGAAAGATGAATGAAAACAAGAATCAAAGCAATAGCACAACCTCACCAAATCCCCAGATTGTACAAGCCAAATTCTCCAAATTTGCAGGTGTGTGTTTGAAGGACTGAACCTCATTTATATAGAAATACAGGTTCTATGAGAACTCATGGAAAGCCAAAAAGCTCTCCCTAATCAACTCAGATTGATTGTTGATTTATCAGAAAATCAATAAGAACTCACAAAATCATCTTTTTAACTCGAATCAAAGTTCATATCACTTTTTCAACTCGCAATCACATGTTGAGTTTGAAAAGTTAACAAATTGAATTGATTTATTGATTCAAAGTTTAACTGCTCTTTTGAATGTGCATGGATAATTATGAATTTATTTAATAATTCAAGTGATTTATCCTCAACTTAACTAATTTTTGAATAAAAATAATTGATTTTTGAATAAAAATAACTTATTTATGGGTTAATCAATTATTTAATCAAAATTTATCCCAAAACTATATCATTAAATTTGACAATTTGATTTAATCAATTAAATGAACATTTAATCAATTATTTCTAGGAATTTGATTTATTGTCAAATAAAAATAATATTAATTAGGAATAAATGTAAATTAAATCTAATTAAATAATTAAGTGGAAGAATTAAATTAATTAATCAAATATTCAACATATTTAATTAATTAACTTTAGGATAAATAATGTCATTTATCGCCAAATAATATTTAATTAAAGATAATTATAATAAAATAGGAATATTAGGAATATTCCCTGATGCAGAATTAGGATAAAATCAATTAGGGTTTTGATAGTTCAATGTGCAGATGTGCCTTAGGTTAGGACTTTTATGTCGATTTTAATCGATTTGTCGATGTAGGAGGTCAATGGTCCTATAGCCCATTTTTGGGGTATTACAAGAAGAGATTCATATTTGATCTAATTTTTCCACTTGTTCATCTTCTCCAAACCCTAATCTGGTGAAAAACCACATCTCTCTTCTCACTGCAATTGTATTTGTATAATTCCTTTCCACCTAGTCTACTATTTAAAAAAATGAATAAAATAATGCACTGATAACCCCTTTGCAACATCCAAAGATGGCCCCATTTGGCACACTTGTGAAAAGGTGGAGAAAGACCCATAGAAATAATGCATCTAGCTTCAAAAGAAAAGCCTCCTGTAACTTTGTCTCCCTCTCTATGTAAAACTTCTCCTATTTTGAAAACAACAACACTTAGTTTACCCTTTATTTTTTGCCCATGCCTCTACATTTTACTCTGATGACCCTTTACTTTAGATTTCCTTATCATACACATTACTTCTTCATATTATAACATGTAGTGCCTTTTAAATTTTCTTTTTACTCTATGCATTACACTACATTCTCCATTTAATATTCCAAGTTATCTTGGTGGTGCACAAGAAGCCCTTTAGTTTTCAATTTCCCACATAAATTTTGGCCTAATCAACCCTCAGTCAACTTCCTCACACTGCCATGTGGTAGCTTCTAATTGGTTCATCAATCCACCTATGCACCACCTAGATGCTACATCAATACCACTTCTGCATCTTTCCTAGTCATCTCCCCTGATCGGCCTTGCCATGTGGTAGCTCCTTGAGATCCCATGTTCATGTCATTTCTCCTCTAACTAGGATGGTGGGATAATGAAATCCCACCATGTGTCTCCCAAGGCCCACTCAACCAACTCGACTTGTACTTTCCAAATGTTGCATTTTCATGATATCCCACAGTGATTCTATCTCCTCAAGCCTCTAATTTATAAGATTATGAGTGTCTACCACCTATCATCTCTAGACCTGTCATTTACCTCATCTTCCCATGCTACGTGGTAGCCCATCACAATCTTGCCATCTAACTCAATCTCTACCACTTGGATCATAGGATCATAGAAAGATGCCATGTGTTATACTAAATCCACCACCATACCTTGAACTATGTGCCATATCACACCATCTAGTTCACTACCACTTCCATATCATTGGCAACCTTATCATCTGCATCATCCTAGCCTAAACACATGGTGGCATCTCGTGATCTCATAATCATTTTCTTCCTTGAAAATTCTTTTGTAGGATCACAAGCACCATTGGATTTGATCATGACTTAACCACCTTTGATCACCCACCCTACCACATATCAAATACTAATTCACTCCTATTGACCACATACATAGGTCCCATCACTTATCCACATCAGCACCTGTGCACGTGGGCCCATAAAATGTTGCAAGTTTCTACTCAGTTATTAGCCATATCACTTTTTGCATGCCTCCATGCATGCGAAACTTCTTCCAAAAGGCCCATTTCCTTTGGCAATTTATTAAATGTGTGTTTCCATATAAAAACATAATTGTTGACCCCCACCTGACCAATGTGGGATAATGGCCCTACAACACAAATCGTCCCATTTCTTCTCCTATCATGGTGATGAATGGAACCACCTTACACACCTGCCAAATGCAACCTGATCACCCAACAAGATCTCTCCCACATTGACCTACCTACCAATTGCATTTGCATGAAGGTTTTGTGGCCACTTTCCAATGTGAACAAGGAAGAAATTCAGTGATGAAGGGTGCTCCCCTTAATACCACAAACACATAACAGAAATAGAGAAACAACAACAATATGCAAGAACAGAAAATTGGCTTCTTATTATCTCCACAAATGTGGAATTACAAACTTTCAGAATTACAATATGCAAAGCCACATGGGCATTCCCTTACAATATTTTGTAGGACAAAGCCTCGAACTATTACCCAGATCTGCTACCCAGAACTATTCTGAACTGCCTAAGACAATAATACAGCCTTCCTTATATAGGCAATTTTTCCACCGCCTGGGAAGGTTCCAGAATTTTTAGCCAATAAGGCCGACCAAACTTAGAATTATTTTATTTTACATTTTATTACATCATAGTCGGCTCAAGATAACCTTTGAAACCTGAACAGAAATTTTGAAGAAAATTATTTTTCGCCATTTCAGGTGGCCCAACTTCTGAAGACCATAAGTCATCACCCGTTGACCCGCTCGGCTATTATAACCCCATTTCGGAAATGCCATGAAGCGCTCTACAGGCTTGACCTGCGCAAGCGCCCGTCACCCAAATTTTCAACCTCATCCGGGGCCTCTAAATCCTTCAAAACTGAGTTCAAAGTTTCTGTACCCTACTGCCAATACCGAAAATCTTCAATATCTTCCAACATACACTTGATCTGGAAATGAAACTTTACTGGCAGACTTATATGACCAAAATGAACCTCCAAGAAAGAAATTAGATCATTTTGAGCACAGATGAAAATTACCAAAAATAGTAACTTTCCATAAATAGCAGCTCTGCACAGGATAGCCCTTATTGAATTCAAAAATAGAAATATTTTTGGGTGATGCAAGATTGCTCTTACACCTAGGATGCTCCTGCATCATTCAGGTTTGAAACTCACCAAGCACATGATTTGAAATTTTCAAGCCATCACAAATTTTTCAACATGGTAATCTCAAGAATTTGAGAGTACCAATAATTTCAAAACAACATTGGTCCTAAGATTTCTTTGATTGATTTAATGCATTCCAAATAAGGTGTTAGATAAATAGTGATTGATTTCATTGGTATATTTAAGCATTTTCATGCTAAAATTTCTTATTATGTTCTTGATATTGGTGTAAAATGTATTTTCATTGCAAATTTACAAAAATACATTAAAGATAAGATTTTTCTTTCTTAATTCTCTTCTTTTACTTAATTATGTGTAGAGCTTCATAAATATCAACTTCGGGTGAGTCAGTTTGAGAGCACCACTCCAATGGCTCTAATTGATAAGAGTGATGTTGCATCCAAAAATTTTAACAAGTTTCAAAACCAAATAAGCTCATTAAGATCAACAATTCAACTAAAAATGTTGATGAGCAAGTGGCAACAACATCCAAAGGTGTGGCTCCTTTGTCATTTATTTTTAGACCTTGTAATTTTACTCATCTTTCTGAATCTTTTCATAATGTTATGTTGAAGTTTATTAATGCTAAAGTATCAACTCTTCTTCCTATTTATCCAATTGACACATCAAAACCTTTACCCATTCATTTTGATCATAAAGCTTTTTGTCAATACCATCATCAACATGGTCATGATACTGAAAAATGTTTATGTTTGAAATCTATTTTTCAAGACCTCATTCATTTCAATGTTATATCTTTTGAGGACATTAATGATCAAGGAAAAAATCCATAGCACCTCCTAACCAAAAATTTTAAATCTAGAAAAACCCTTTTCCATATCATTCTACCAATATCATTGAATCTACTCAACCTTTGAATTCTTCCACTCATGTTTTTTACTATCATGATAAATGTAATGAAGTAAATACTATTGTCGATCTCATTAATCAAACCAAACCTAAACCCTAACTTACACTTCACACTACCTTTGTCCCTACTAAGACAATTAAAGCATCTAATGGTCCTCTTTGTATTGTGTAAAAGGTTAATGGCCTTCATTATTGTGGTATCCTTATTGATCCTACTTGCATGGTGAATGTGATAACTGAAGAACATCTTTTTAATAGAAAATTGCAATGTGATTTTTATGATAAATTTGATGTTATGATTCAAACTAGAAATATTTTCCTTTGTCCTTCCAATGCTTCTATTTCATTTCATGTTGAAGTTGGTGGTAAACATTTAGATGTTACCTTTACTTTGATTCCAACTTCTGATCAATTTAAGTCAAACTTGGTCTTCCTTGGCTTACGTCTATGAAATTTAGGGCCTCTCCTATTCATAAGTGTTTGAAATTTTCTCATAATGGAAAAATCATGACTGTTAACCATAGCCTCTATCAACCTTTAGTGCCTCAAGAGCCTATTGACCTTGATTTTTTTGGTCTTTCAGACCTTAACCAGCTCAACCTCGTAGATATCATCTCTTCTGATCATATCAAGTCTCCAAAATCCAAAATATTTGTGAGCTTAGAAAATATAATCATATTCCATATCCTTTTCCTATACATGGTCTTCTTCATACACCTCCTATGTATGCTTTAGTTTCACCTCACATATCTTATAATGTTCTACCAATATTATCTCTCAACCTAGTGTGGTTCCTTCTGCTATTCCCTTATAGAAGAAATGGACCTGATGTTGATAGATCCTGAACCAAACACAATTTCTAGAAAAACTAAATATAGCAGTCATGCTTGTGACCTTTGCTGTAAAACCCTGCTACAACTCATCAATGTTCTTACCAAAACATTGCTTCACCTAAAAAACCTACTAATTCCTTGATTCCCTTTGATCAACCTAGAAAAAAATGAAATTGAACAAACATGATAATTATCTTCGTATATACAATCTTATTACAATAAATTTAGATGAAGAAGATACTCTTGATGGTGATTCTTTTGTCAATCATAATGAAACTAATGATGATATTCATGCTAGTGATTCCAATGATATGTTTGATCTTATTGATTTTAATCATGATTTACCAGTTATGTGTTCACAATCGTTATCTCTTAATCTTAGTGACAAGCAAAATGATCCATCTTCACTGCATGGTCCTTGTTTGGAATTGACTATTTATCCATCTACAATGCTTAATGTTGTTCATTGTATGTGTTTCCCACCTACCCTAAACACTATAGATTGAGATGGGGGGGAAGAAATAAACTTGACTAGATCCTATTGTGTAGTGGATTTTGTGTGTTTTCTTATTGTAATGTGCTTCCCCCATGATGTGATGCATGTCATATTTTTTTATTAGATATCTTTATATGACCCTTGTTTCTCCATTGGAACAAGGTGATAAAGGAATCAAAATGTTGTAAACATTCCTCTATTTGTATCTCACTTGTTCTATATGTTATTTGATACATTTTCCACTAATTGTAAATGTACCTCGCATTGTCTAATTGGGGATGATGCAAAATGGAAGCTACCTATTTTTTTTGGTCTCCATGATGTCGACCCAAAAATAATCTTCTTTGTAACTCTTACATGACATTATTCCATTGTGTTTGTAGTTCTACTACCTTTGGGGGATTATGATAGTTTATTTTGATATAATATCTCATTTATTATCATATGATCATACTAACCCTAGATTTAGTAGATCCCTTTCGAGCTCTCTTTTGGAATCTATTGATTTCTCTTAATTTGTCCTTTCTTGGGGGCATGTCATAGTGGAAATGTTTCTTGTGGGTGCATGTATGCTCCATTAAATCCATTGCTCTCATTAATGTGTTTGTAATTTATTTAATGTGGGGGCATTATACACTCCAATCTGTGTTTCACATTTTTCACACACATACCCAATGATTCAATGTGATGTCCCTTGCATATGATCAAGGAGAAAATGATTTCCTTGTGTTTATCCTTTAATTAGATCATTTAATGGGAATACAAATTTTCTTAAGGATTGATCCTCTTTCTTTGATCCCTAAGGAGATAAAGCTTTCCTTAGGTCTAATTTCTTTTCTTTATCCCTATGGAGATAATTATTTCCTTAGGATAGATCACCCTTGTTGGATCCCTTAATGAATATTATGCTTTTCTTAAGGACTGGTTGTTTTCAATAGATTGACTAGCATAAAATAGCTTGCTAGACTGTAAATATCATCAATGTTTCCCTTTGTGTGGTCCATAGTAAGGAAATCCCTTACTAGGCTAGTGATCATGCATCTCTTTCTTCTAAGAAATGCCTCTCTTATCTTGGTTTCAGATTTGATGAAGACTTGAGTCACTTAGGGGCTTGATGTTTCTTTTTCTCCTTGACCTTGATAAGATTGTTCTTATGCATTAATCTACTTTATCGTAAGCATGATCTTGTCTCATACTCCCACTAAAGTGGGGGATAAATTTATAGTCCTAGAAATTTAGCACCCATAATTGGATGCTTTAAGACCTATTAGGCCTCATTTTGGAAATTTTGAGGTTAGAATGCATGTTATTCTTGATCCTTTAAAGCTTCCTTTTCTTTTCCTACTTCTTTTCTCTCTCCCTAAGCTCCCCCTAAGATTTGAGCCCATTTTTCTTGGGACAAATCACCAAAATCAATCTATCCCTAGGATAGATTGCCAATGGTGACCTATCCCTAGGTTTTGGGGCTCAAATTTTCCCTAGGGATCGATGTTGGGGTCATATTTGTAGATTTTGATATGTGGTTAGCCTAGATCAAATTTGAATCCTAAAATGATGGGTTTAGTATAATAACCCCTTATCACTCCTAATTTTGACATCTATAATACACAATCATATGAAAGCATTTTGGAAATCAAGTTCTCGAGATTTCAAGAAAACAAGAGCAATCGGATTCAAGATTTGAAGGCAACCATCCAAGAATAAGATCTCCAAGTCTCCAATTCTTAAAGATAATTCAAATTCCAAGACAATATGATCTATTTTATATAATTTTCTCTCCCATAATGGCAAAGTAGAGGAATTATCAAATCAAGTAAGAAGATCAACTCATTCATCCATCCTTCTCTTTCCTCTTTGAAGTGTTATCAAACATATATCTATATTCAATATCTAGGAGTGATATTCATAATTCATGTATTTGTGAGGGATTCCTTGATTCCACATTGCATTCCAAGGTCAGTTCTTTGGATTCCAAGCACATTCAAGCCTCTTCATGAATTTGTGCATCCATTAATGAGGGTTTATGCAAGGTAAAATAGTAATTTTCCCTTTTACATACATTTATTTATGTAATTTCTTTCATATGTCAAGGTAAATTCCTAAAAAAGAGTTTGACCAAGGAAAACCCCTTTCCACAACCTTTTTCTCATTTTTCTATGTGTAGAAACAAGTTAGAGAGCCATGGGTTTTGATCTGGGAAGTACAAGAATAGTTACAAGCTTTATGAAAGGTTTAGTCGAAACTCGATCTGTCTCAAGGAAATATCACCAAACCCATTCTCTCCTAACCATTTTTTTCTCAAATTTATATCAAAGGTCCATTTTGTCATATGTATTTTGTTTTCATAAATTTTAGCCCATTCTTTGTCTATTACGGTTTGTTTTTAGCATCATTTAGTGGCTTTTCTAATAGATCTATCACATCACTTGATCATTCATGTTTCATTCATTACATATCTCAAGGAATGATAGACCTTGTTCCAAATTAGTTCTTGAGTCACCTCTTGAGCCTATTGGGGGAATTCTTCCTTCTTAATGTGCAATAAATGAAATGGGGAAGTAATTCACTTAGTACATTATATGTTGCATTTCTCTCCTTGTTTCTAATCTATAGTATATATAGGTACACAGGAACATACATATATATATTTTTTATTAATTTTTTAAACCAAAGAATCATAATATCCTTTATTTTTCTCTCTTTTAATTCTAAAGGGTTATTTCATAACTCTCTCTCTCTCTCTCTCCCTCTCTCTCCAAACACACACACACATAGATATATATATTAACCAAAGAATCATAATATCCTTTATTTTTATCACCCTTTAATTATAAAGGGTTATTTCATAACTTTATTTTCTCTTGGGGAAAAAGTCACAAAAAAATATCATTGTTATTGATTCACTTTAGTGCATGATATCCATAGATATGGAGGAAGTCTTCAAAAATATTTTTAATTATAGGTGTGTATACACCAAAGGTCTTGGTACATGTGCAATTTTTGTGGGTAAACATAATGGCTAATGGCCCACCATCTCTATTTATTCTAGAGGAATAAGAGGAAATTTCTAAAAGATTGAAGTGGGTGTGTGTATATCTATATGTGTACATATACATATACATATACATACAAACATACATACATACATACATATGTACGTGTGTACATACATATACATATACATGTGTATGTATCTTTATTTCTAAGTAAATGGCCCTTGTTAAGGGAGTTAAATATGAGATCTAATGAACTAGCATGGGAATATTAGAAGAATATGACAACTGAGCATTGTGGAAAGCTACTATAAACTAAAATATTTTAAGAAGGATATATCAATAGAAAGATGATCAATAAAATTTGTATTCCCTCCATGATTGCATTCTATAATTGTTTATTTTGATTTGATTTGGACTCTATTTATGTTTCTCTATGACTATTTGTATATTATTCTTTTGTGTTGGTATCTTTGATATGCACTCATTTAAAGTTATATTCTTTTGTTCATGTGGATATCATTGATGTTGTGGTTAGTCGTTTATACTTAGAATTTTAGTGATGATCATATATGTATGATGACTTTGTGAGTATGTGTCATTATGTTATATGATAATGTCCTAATATATTTACATATATATAGATGATATTTTGGCATTGGAATTACTGATTATTTCTTGATGAGTGTGAAATGGTGCCAGTGGTTCAATGTGTTATGCTATGATTTATCATGTATTACAAGTAACCATTTATGTGGATTTATTATATGCTTGTTTACATTGATTAAATAATGTTAATGTAGTTAATGATCTTTGATGATATATGGTGTCATTTGTAGATGATTATATGTTGGTTCACTGATGTTGTTCAAGTGGTTACTAAGATATGGTAATTTATCTTTCCTTTCTATTATCTAGTTTGAGGAATTCATTTATGATCATTATAGCTATTAAAGTGATGTCCCATGTCATCCAATGGTAATTTATGTTATTTAATGATAATGTTTGATCTGTAATGTTAATTAATAGTTTTATGATGTAAATTAGTTAGATGATAGCATTGATGAAATGTTTTAAATGATGATTTTATGTGAGAATATTTAGTGTTATAACATTCATAGAATTATTATATGGCTAAATTTCTACTTAACCGATTTATGTTATCTCACAATGTTGTATTTTGTTTGCCTATTTATGTATATGATCTAGTACACTTGTCATGTAGGATCACCCATGCCTTCTCCAAAATAGGATGCTTAGCATGTTTGTTAGTTTTTTTGGTTGTAATAAGGTCCCCTAGAGAATTTTGAAAAGTTCTTGAATCATTTTGTAAGGTTTCCATGTCGAATTGCTCAATATAACCATTCAGGACCTAGTTGGTCAAACTATGGTCAAAGGATCCAAAATGTAGGAATACAATCAAAAAAAAAAATTCATGTTTGTAATCCTTTTTTGGAATATTGGCATAGTTATATGGTTATAGGAGGTCATTTGATAGTCAAATGTCAAAAATTGCAAAAGTTGGCAACTTTCATTTCCAAAATTATGTAACTAATAGCTCCAATAGTCCAATGATTCAAAATTAAATTGGATTAGGTTAGAATGGATGTAAAAAATTTATTTATGCCTCTTGGGGTTGAGGCATACCTATTGTTGAAGTTTTAGAATTGAATCAATAAGATTTTCTCTGATTTTCCTTGTTTCTACATGGGTTTCTTGTAATCAAACCTCTGGTACGATCTTGTATGGATTGGAAGAAGTCTAAAACTTTCATGGATGTTTAGATAGGATAATAACCTTTTAATTGGAAATGTTTTGAAAAATATCCATTATAGTTTAAGATAGATACAAGAAGATTTGTAAAAACTAATCTGAAATACTAATTGCCTAAGATTTTAACATAAAAATGCCCCTTTCTCATCATTCCACCATTAGGAAAATATAATTCTTATTGAAATGATTTTTTATAGGGTTAGGAATAGGATTTTGGAGGCATTAGCATAAACTCAAATGGATTCCATGGTCAAATTTGCATTTTATGGTCTAACATCTCTATGTGGTAGACCAAGCATTAAGGGTTTGAAGGTTAAATGAGTAACAGTGCTAAATTTGAGAGGTTTAGGTACTAAAATTTGATGAAATTGGTGGATTCAAGACAATATTGAGCTATTCAAGGTGGATTTTGATTTGCGTGAAGAAGATAAAGATCACTTACTTTGTAATTTAGGCATATTTTCTATATTAGGCTTTGGTGATCAAACTAGTTTGACCAATCATTTGAAAACACCCTAAGTCAATTTTGTAGTATATTTTGAAGTTACAAAAAGGGTGTGAAAAAACCCTTATATTGTCTCTATGACTAGGAGGTGAGAAGTTGTGGTCCAAAAAGTCATTGATTAGGCCTAATAGACCTAATAGTGCTAATAGGGTGTATTGACTGAAACAAGGTTTTGGGTCTATTTGAGTGGTCTCTTTATGTTGTACGTAGTCCATTAATGTGTATAAATTCATTCTAAAGGTCTCCATAGCCACTTGTGTAAATTTGCAGCATAACCCATGAATCAAGGGTTTAGTGAGATAAGTGCCATAGGAACAAATGCATCAAGTGTATAAGTTGGGCTTGTGTAAAGAGTTAGTTTGGATGTTGTTGAGTCTTTAAAGGAGTCAAGAATCTCCTATGTTTATGTCTCTAACCAAGAAAGGAATAAGGGGTCTTATGTGATTAAGGAGCCCACCTGGGTCTATAGTGAGTTGAAAACCCCCGAGAGTTCTAGATTATTGAACCTTGTGACCAAGTCAATTGTCATTGTTTTTCAGGGCTTCCAACAACTTCTGCATCATATTGGTATCGAAGATGAGTTTGATTGTTGGGAGTAAGACTTTGTGTATGTTAGAAGAAGAAAGTGAAGGAGAGTCTAGCACAATTCCTCCAAAGGGGATGACTAAATAAGTGGTTGTGAGGCCTCACCCTAGCCGTCATAGCACTATTTTATATTTTCAATGGACACAAATTTTGATACTTTATTTTTTTTATGCAATTAGATGATTAAATTTCATGATAGATATTTGGACCATGTTTTGATTATGATGTTTTTGCTAATGCTATGTTTTTGCACTCATGTTTATGATGTATTTTGATAATCTGACTTATGATCCCTATCAGTGGATTTGATGAACCTTGTTCAATATTTATGAATTCTATGATGGAATTTTGTGTACATTTTAATTATGCAATAGAATAGACTAATCTAGATTATTATTCTGATAAAAAATTGAATTGTGAATTTATGATTGAACCTTGTGTACATGTAAATTCTATGATGCTTGAATTTTGCATGTTCCTTATGAGTGAATATGTTTTGGAAGAAATTAGAATTGTTAATGTTAATTTATAAATGGTGAATTATGTGATTTCAATTATGGAAAAATTTGTATGCATAAACATTTCCAATCAATTTCATTATTTTTATGTATGGTTTTTCTTAGACTATTGATATTCAAATTTAGTTGTGTAGGAAAATGGACCGTGGAAACAAATCGGGGAATCAAGGTTAGGCCTATGTGAAAATCAGTAAAGCTAAGGTTGCATCCAATGAAGAGACAAAAACCTCAATGTATCACATTTTATTCATATAAGTGGTTTAGTATGACTTTAATTAGTAAATTATAAATTGTAATTGTGTTCATCCTATTGTCATGCCATGTGTACATGTGAGGTGTAAACTTTGTAGTGTCATTTTGTACTTGTGTATGTGATGCATTGGCATGAAAAGACCTTGGAGAGTAGGTTAGAATGTGACTCTTACCCCTGGGGTTAGGTTGTAGTGCTCCCATGTAAACCCTTGGTTAGGAAGCCTTAATTTGAGTCAAACCATGTTGAGCCCGAATGAAAATTTCAAGTGATCTTTAGGAGGGTTAAATGAGCCCCAATGGTGTAGTTAGGGTCATTTTTAGCTACCCCACTTGATGTAACTTGGGTTGGGGGTTAAATTTTGGTCAATCTTGAGCCCATAAATCATTTATGGCCCTTCAAAAGTACCCCTCAAGTCAAGTTTAGGAATTGGGAGTTTGGAAAATGAGGTCAATCCCATTCCCCTTTCTCCATTCTTGGTCTCCATCCCATTTATGAGGGGAGACAAGAATGGAGAAAAAAATCTCCATGATCCATGCCTCTTAATGAGGGTTAGTTGGGAGTTCGGTAAGAGACCTCTTTTAGTAGGAAGTTTGGGATAAAATTTGGGTTGATCACCCACTCTCTATCTTTAGTGACTTCTAGAATTAGCTAAGGAGTAAGGACTTTGACAAAAGGAAGCTCTTCTTCAAATTTCTTGCCATAAGCTTGGATCTAGGTTGGTGATGCTCTCTTTTATTTCTTTGTGCTTTTCATTGTTGTGTTTCATATGTGTTGAGTATGGTAGTGAAGGGTATTGGAAGTATGTAATGTAATTTCATTGATGTAGATCTTGTATGTATTGTGTTTTCCTTTGTGTTGTATTGTGCATTTTTGTGTATGGGAGTCTCAAGGAACACTCACCCTTTGGAGAGAAGAGTAACCTTGGGGGTGGAGGGTTTTTGGCCAACTCTTGAGTGTAGAGTCTCTCCTCATGGAGGAGAGGGATAAACATGGATTTATGGACTCCATGATGCCATTTTTTTATGTATATTATTGGGGGTCATAAGATATTTTGGAGGGTATGTGTTTGAGATATAAAAATATGGTTGTTGCTCTTGGAAGACATGTGAATTTTGATTAAGATTTGACTTCTCCTTGAGAGTAGTTGGTCCACCTTCACCCCATATTTTTGGGTCATTTGGGGACCCATTGTGTGAGCCTTGGTTGGGTATTTTTTGTTTTGAGATCATGTTGTAAAACTATGTGCTTTGTGTGTGTGTGACATGTCTTACCTTGTTTCCCCAAGCTCGAGGGTGTTCTCTTAGAGGCATGGGTTGGGAGGTGAGCTCCCATGGTCAATTTGTAAAGATCTTTCTATTTTAGGTGTTTGAATGGTATGAAGGAAAGAAAGAATGGTTAAAGAGATCTGGATTAAGTGTGAATTTTTCCCATTGTAAAGTTTCTTTGTAAAGTGTAATTAATTTGAAGAAAATGAAGAAAAATTGTATTTGGAGGATATGTAGTAGAAAATCTATTCAAAAGAAATATGTATTGTAGTATGTTTAAAAAGGATTTTTAAAATGTTAGTCTTTGTTGTTTATGTCAAATTTGAACTTGTATATGAAAGTAAGATTTATGAAAGTTGAATGTTTAAAGTATTGTTATTTGCAAGGATAGTTGTTTAAAAAAAAGAGAGAGAGAAATGTGCATCTTGGAAGTTTTTGCTTTATTTAATAATGTTGTTATTTCTTTTTTTTTTTAAATAGATTTGAATGTCAATCATTTTTATGTCAAAAAAATATACATTTGAGAGTTAAAAATTTGAATTGCATTGCCTTAGTTTCCCTTTAAAAAAAATATAGAACTTTAATATATATTCACATCTTCATATTCAATCAAATATATACATGAATAGATAATTACAAAATCATGTGTGTTCCATTTCAGGTTTTTAAAAAAAGGGATTTTCTTTATGTCTATAATTGCTTTTTTTTTAGGACAGGTATATATATACATACATACATATATATATATATATATATATATATATATATATATATATATATATATATATATATATATATATATATATATATATATATATATATATATATAAGTAATGCTGATTTTTCTTTAGAATTCTTTTTTTTTTTAAAACTACTTCTAAATAGAAAGATGATCATGTGTATTAATATATACGCATGATCATCTTTCTATTTATAACTAGTTTTTTTTTTAAATCTAAAGAAAAATCAACATTACTTTATATATATATATATATATATATATATATATATATATATATATATATATATATATATATATATATATATATATATATATATATATATATATATATATATATATATATATATATATATATATATATATATATATATATATATATATATATATAATTAAATAGATATGTTTTCTTTCAATAAAAAACCTAGAATTATATATATTAATTAAATATTTATATAAAAAATAAAAATAAAAGGGGGAAGGGTTTGGGGAGGCATGACCCCCCCAACCCCTTGTAGCCCCAGTGGTCTCCCTTAAAAGGGGAGCCATGGGAGGCAGCCCCAGTGGCCCGCTAGTGGTGGTGATCACCAAAGATCAGAGGTTGACCATTGGTTGTGGCGGCACCACCATTCATGGCGGTCGCCCAGCCTCTAAGGGGTTGGGTCTGGGGGTTAGGGCTATGGCCCTCCCCCATATTTTTTTCATTATTTTATATATTAAAAATAATAATTATAATAACATAAATTTGTTACAAATAATAACACATAAACCCAAACAAATTAAATGACATACCTTCCTTGTCGATGATCTTTATTCTTCTCATGGCCTCCATTAACCTACAAGTAGAATGTGTTACTATAACTGATGATGATCATCATCATCATCATCACCATTGTTTAGGTTTGAAAATATCACCCTAACTCAGGCATTAGGGTTCACAAATATTTCATCCTAACAATGGAAACCTTCTTGAGTTGTTGATGGACTCTGATTAAGAAGGAGTCACCAGATTCTAGGTTGGTTCCTATTTGATTTGGAATATCACCTGAACTAACTTAGGTTGGGAAAAAGGTAAGAAATAAATGCTTTTGAAAATTGAATAAAAATGGGGTGATACACCAAAATTGAATTTAGATTTACTTAGAATACAAAATAGCATCCACAATGTGCATACTAGTGAGATTGGCACTATCATTCACTGATCAACATATAGGTTAAATTGGATTTTACTACTAGGGTATAGACCAAAAATAGTACAATCTATTAACAAACATACATATTATGCACAAGGTTTGGATTTTGTTCACCTAAAGGAGGAATGGAAAAAATGCACTTCTCTTTGCTACCAAAACAGATAAACACTTATGTATAATGATGAAAAGGACTAGATTCAATACTCGCAATATGAGAAAAATGGACCATCTACTTTATTTTCCTCAAAAATCTAAAAATGTGGGTTACAAAAGATAAGCTAAGGCACAAAGGAACAAAAAGCTCACTAAGTCCTCTCCAAAATCTTGAACCCCTAAAACTAATTTTGAAAATTAGTCTTATAGCCCTTAAAAGTCTAAATTTGAAAACCATGACCCTTATTTTGGCCCTAAAATCACTCCAGTTTTGGCCCTAATTCATGCCAAAACCCTAAAAATAAGCATATGAAAATGCCACACATCTAGCCCTAAATGTTGGTTTTTAAAGATAAAAATCTTTTACAAAGTATACCAACATTTACAAAATAAAAATTGAGATAAACTCAACATATCCCCAACCTATACAAAAATCTAAACTTTAGACAAAACCCAAGTCTAAACTAAATGCAATTTGCAAAGGGTCAACATGACCACTAAGCAATCTGCGAGCAATAAAATATCAAAGGCCATGTGAGGTGGAAACAACAAACTTGAAGCTCTAGCATGATGTATCATTCTAGCATTAAGGCATTGAATATGCCTATCACCAAACTTCAGATTTCTCAAAGTTATGTTTCATTCTTGATTTTTGCATTTTACTTGTGTTCTAAAGAAAACATTAGGGTAAAAAACCCTAGAATGTGGCAGCATCTTGAGAAAATTGTGGCACTCCCCATGATTTCTAACTAGTATTTTGAAGGTTTACTATGAGTTTGAAGGCCTCTAGCAGTAAAATATTGGAGAGCTTGAGCTCTATCCATTGCATCACGGGCTCAAAGCTCAGGCTGAGTTGTGATTGAAATATGCGCATGGCTAGGAAAATCATTGTAATCATGAACTTGGGTTGTGGTTGTTGTTTATCACCTCTGTGACTGGGAATGCTCCTATGATAACTTGGGTTGTGACTGTCACATTTCAGTCATAGCTTTAGATCGAGCTTTGAGCTAGAACTCAGCATATATTTAGTCCTTAACAGTGAGCTTAGGCTTTGGATCTAAACATGGGCTCTTTAATGGGAGATGAACCTTGAGCATAAAGCTCGGATGCAACTATGAGTTGGGCTTTTAGATTTGGTAGTATACTTGTTCTCGGGCTGAAAGTTGTTGGGATCTTTAATGGGCACAGAGCTCAACTTATGACTTTTGTTGAGATTTTGTTACCGAGAGCTTGTGTCAGTTGTAAATTGGAGCTCGACTCATGAAAGGAACCTGGCTTTGGGCATTTGTAACCAGCACAAAGCTCAACTCATGAAAAATGAACTCGAGATGGAGCTCTATTTACTGAGTTCAACCCCTCTCCCCATTTATTGCAAAATATTGGAGCATCAAGCTTGGCCTGTATGTGACTGGGCTCGAACATGGGCTTGAAACAGTGAGCTCGGGTTCTATTATGGGACTGTGACTTCATCCATGATTTGGGGTTGTGGTTGCAACTTGGTCACCTGGATTGTAACTAGCTCAAAACTCAGCTTAATTAAAAGATAAGTACAAAATATTACTTCTTCCCTTTATTTCTTTAACTATTGTTGATGCCGAGTTCATTTAGCACTACTTGCAATGATATAAAAGTTTCTTCTTTCTATTTTAAAAGAAAATGAGAGTTAGCTTGCTTGACTATCCATTGTTCTATTGCTTTTCTTAACTCCACCTTCAACTGCTCTTCCTCAACTCGGTTGTTGAGTCTTTGTATGTAGTGCTCATTGTAGATGTATGTGGTGATTGTTAACTTTAGATTCACTATTTTGTTATTTTCTTGTCTTTCACTGACAACAGTGAACTTTGTGAACTAAATGATGTATTCTTTCTTTAATTTTCCTTTTGTACACTAGTTTTTTTAAGCACTAAGTTTGCATACACCGGTCATTTACCTCCAGCCGGCTCTATTGAATCCACTATTATACTTTGAGCAGTGACCATTCTTGAGAAATATCACTATACCCTTGTGATTTTTATCTTCACCAGTCGTTCATTATAGCATCTTCATCTAAATGTTCAATCTCCATTATGTTAGCTACATTGATCTATAACTTGGGCATTATGTGTTGATTCCATTGCTTGAATTTATACCATTGTCATATGTTCTTGTCTAGATCTGAACTTTGTATACACCAGTCTTTACTTGATGTCTTTAGCTTGGCTCATATTGATGTTCATTAACAACTCAGGTAATGAGATCATACTAGCTTTTTAACTCGAACTTCTATTTTATAAAAAATGAGACCAGCATGTTTAATTTGAAATAATTATGCACTTTGCTCCATTATTCTTGGCATGGCTCCCACTAGTTGGAAAAACTTGAACATAACCAATATTTTGTAAAACATGCTTTTATACATTCTACCCTTGTGCATGAACATGAATCCTTATTGATTGAAAATATTAGTATATAATCAGTGAATGACTAGTTGTTCATTACTTTTCAAGAAAAATAGTGATCTGTGTATGATATGTTTTCATTAAATAAGAAATGCTAAATTGTAGAATATTATATTTATTTTCTTGAGAAGATTGAGCAAGGGCTCATGACACTCACAAACACCAGAATATAAACATGATGGAGTTCGAGCATGGGCTCATGACACCCATAAAGACACTATGTAAACACTTCTGATACTTTGAAATACAATTCTTGAAGCATTCTTTCTTTTGTTAAACAGCAATATCATTGCATATGATCAATTCTTGTAGCATTTTAAATTCAGCATAATCATATGAACATGGAATTTAATGCCATTTTTTACCAGTCATTATCCAGTAGGATTTTTAGCATTTATAGCATGGTTGTCTCTCTATCTTGTACTTGTAAATTCTCTATCTTTGAAAATACATGTTGTAGCATCTTTTAATGCACTTTGGTACTGCATCAATTTCTTCTGACTGTGATGTAAAAACTAGTCAATTGAGCCCTACATTTTTGCTCTGACAAGCTTTAAAAACAACATCAAACTAATAATGTTAGGTTAGTGAACATGATTAACACATAAATTTTATGAAAATGCCAAAAATGGTGACATTTATGAATCAATACCAGCAAAGTAATGGTGTTCACTATCCTAACAAGATCCTATTGATTCTAAAAAAGGTTTCTCAGTCTCAAGTACTAAGTCCCTTTGATTTAGATATTTGGTTTAAATATAAAAACAACATGCATAATGATGACCATAAATAGCAAAAGGTTTCATGTAAACATGTCCCTTTAATGTTACCTTTTATTTTATTTGGATGCACATTTCCTTATTGCATTGAAATACCAGATAGATATGTAGCTCTGAAAGATTGATTGTTGTGCAATGTTTATTTTTATTACATTGCTTAGATCCAACTGGATCTAACACATTTCTCTCTCTCATGATGCTGGATAACCCTAAAGACTCCTAGGAGATGAAGACCTGGACAATGGACCTGAGGACCTAAGGACCTAACAAACAACCAGCCATCAACATACAGATGACCAAGGCAATGTATGGGACCCTACTCATACTTCTACCATGCTTTCTATAATGCAAAGTGTACTCTTTACTAACATGAAATATGAAACAAGAAAGAACATTTGTATACTACATTCAGTTTGAATGCACAATGTAATGATCAATTATGAATTTTGAAAAATTTGAATGTGATCAATACTAGAGTAAAATATAAACAATTGGTATTGAATGCAATAATGAAATGTTAATCAACATCACCTGAAATGTAATGTTAAATGGCCTCCTAAAATGCAATCTTTTCCTATTTGTGTTCATCATCCTGTATGTTGTAATTTTAGGTAAAAATGATGATGATGATGATGATGATGATGATGATGATGATGATGAAGACAAGCCAAGATCAGAGGAATACAAAATAGTAGAAAGGTTAGATTAGTTATTATCTTTTCATTGATGTCAAGCAATTGATTTCTAGTTTATATTATGTTGTCATATCATTCAAAGTATGATATAAGTTGAATGAGTTAAGGAGAAGATGAAGTGAGATGTTATGAAGTTGAATAACTTAAATGGGCAACTGATACAAATCAGACAATGTTAAGAATATGTTGATATAACTATTTTCTACCTAACATATGATTATATCAAGTCGGTAAAGAATGGTAATGAAAATTTGACAAGTCGGTAAGCAAAACAATTTTGGCTACCGAGCAAGAAAAGTAACTTGGTAAAGAACAAAGTAAGTTTCGGTAAAGGTGAAGGAACTCAAGACACCGAACAAGACATTTTAGGCACCGGACAAAGTTAACCAAAATTTAGAGTTATCCACCTAGTAAGGAACAAATATTAAATGCAAGGATCAGATCAAAATTTAATGATTAATTATGATGAGCTAGAAGGTTATGATGATAAGGAAAGTAAGTTAGAGAGATTTATGATTAGGAAAATTCAAGATGATGATATATGGATTAGATCTAAATGATTAAAATATAAGGAACAAGTTTTAAGAAAGTTCAAGTTCCTAGGTGATGAGAAAATGTGTTACCGAGATCTAGATTCAATGAATAAGTTTGTGAAATGAATTGAATGGCTAATATTGATCAAGGGAAAGCGTAATACAAGAGATTAAGTGGACAAATAAATTTTATATAAAGGATGAATTTGTATGAAGAAATGGTTGGAAAACTAAAGTGTTGAAGAGTCACCGACTGATGAAGTGAAGAAGGAAAAGATAGATTATGAGTTAGAAAGAAAGATCTAATGAAGTGTTGAAGCCAGTGGAAAGTGAAGGATTGAAGTGATGATAGAAGAGCACACAAAGGATCTAGTTATGCAAAGATAGTTGTAAATCTATAGGTCAATTTATTTACTATTTCTTCTTAGCATTTGTAACAGAGAAATCTCTTAACCGAGTGGACTTAATAGTCTTATTATAAAATTGTTGCAAAAGGTAACATTCTAAAGAGTGTTCAAAGTCCTTTTACCAGACCACTCCTAATAGGGTGAAGATCCTAACAGATCTGAGCCAAACCCCTTAACCGGGTCACACCTTACATTATGTATTGTAATCTTTAACCAGATTGGATCTTAACTAAGTATGCTTCAAAAGAGTATTTTCTTTAGTGGGTGACAATTCCCACAGTGGTTTTTCCCAAAGTTGGGTTTCCATGTTAAATACTAGTGTTACATGTGATGAATGATTTATGTGATTGATTTGTTGATTGCTAAATTTTATTTACTATTGTTAGTAAATAGTGAATTGTGTATGACCGAGTTGACACTGAGTTAATCATAGAAAATCTTTTAAGGTACAAAGAATCAAGGATTATTGATTCACCCCCCCACCCCCTTTTGTAATCCAATAATTGGTATCAAAGATAAGTACTATGAAAAGTTAAGTTTGAAAGAATTGAGTAAAATATTTGGAGATGTATAGGAGAGAAGTACCTAAGCTGAACAAGGAAAGTTTCTCAACATGGAAAAGAATGATGAGATTGTACCTATCTAGGTTTGGATAATCTGCATTGAATCTTTTGGATAATGACTACACTCCACCACCTCCTAGACCCATGATAGTTGATCAGATGAGAGAAAAGCAGGAACACAACTCGGTAATCATTGAAATTGCCTCTTCCTTGACTGATGCTAAATTCAATGATGTCAAGGATTGTAATACTTCAAAAGGGATGTGGGGTGGGCTTACACTTATTTATGGAAGAGATCAACATGTAAAAAAAGCTAAGGTTGACAGTCTCAGAGGAAAATATGATGAAATGAGAATGAAGGCTGAAGAGAACATTGCTCAATATAGTTTCAAAATCAAGGAAGTTGTAAGTGCAATCAGGGGTGCTAGTGGAACATTGACTAATGAAGAAGTCATAAGTAAAATTATGAGAAATCTTTATTCTAATTATTCTATTAGAGTATCTTCTATTTAGGAACTGAGATCCATACTGAATAATGTTGTTACTCTTGAAGCCTTAATCAATAATTTGTCTACATTTGAGCTAAGCAATTATGATAATAGTCTACCGACTATTGAAACTACATTTAAGTCATCTTTAAGTATTGAAATTTTAAGAAAAGAAAGACAAAAACACATTAGTTCATGTGGGAATGATGTTGGAATGGAGAGATAGGGTACTAAGAGGGGAGGGGTGAATGAGTGCCCTCAAAAGCTTTAACTCCAAAAACTCAATCAGCAAACAATAGTAAACTCATCTATCAACTGAATCCATTGTATGCATCATTCATTCAATTAACTTTTAAATGTAAATTGCATGAAATCAAACAATAAATCAATCACATAACATAAGTATTTTGGTTACGTAGAAACCCTTGTTAGAAGGTAAAAACTATGGTGGGGATGACACCCACAAATTCTTCACTATTGCAGATAATAAATTTTTCCAGTTAAGGCTACAATTTTTTATCACTTCTAGTGATCTTACCCTATTAGGAGTAACAATTAGATCAGCTAGATCTACCTAGTTAAAGGATTTCAACAACACTACTTGAGTGTGTACTCGGTTAAGAAATTTACAATAAAGACTATTAGGTCTACTCTGTCAAGAGATTTTTGCTAACTCTATTACAATGATTAGAGAATAACATGATGTATCTGCAATTGACCACTTAACCTTGTTTGAAACATATCTATGTAGTATTGAGTAAATATCACCTTGATATGTGAAAATCTTGTCTCTATACTTCTTGGTAGCCTTGTATGATTCTATCTAAATTGAATGTCTTTGTATTCTTCTCTTCCTTGTCTGATAACTAATGTCTTGAAGTTGGCTTCGTGCTTCAAGATCTCCTTCGCTTGTTCATACCATGCATATGTCAAAATGACATGAAATACAATTATATAGCATATTTTTATTGTTTCTTAACAAAATTAGGTTACAATGTCTTAGGAAAAACCCTAAGATCTATGGTATACAAAAATAACCTAGATCTAGAAATTACATAGAGATCATAATCACAATTAATGATTACATCTATAATAAATGATCATTGATCTTGGTAAAACATTTTATGATTTTTTTGTAACCATCTACATAGATAGATGTGCCAAAACTAATTACTATGCTCAGTAAACACTATCAATACTACTCGGTAGTTACACTGGTGCTCAGTGTCCAGTCTGCTTGGTGTTTACTGACACTTGGTATCAGTATACACTGATTCTTGGTAAAATTGCTTTCGTGCTTAGTTAGAACTAATATCTTTTTGTTCTCGGTACTGCCTTGAGATAACTCAGTGTGAAGGCTTATATAGTTAATTGACTAGCATGTATAGCTTATAGTACTTCCTTTTACCGACTAGATAGCATACGTAACAGACTGATCATCTTTGATACTAATGACAATCCTTCATGCTCAAATAGAGATAAAAAATGAATATGAAAGTATCCTAACTAAAGAGAAAGAACAAGAAGAGTTGGAAGCACTACTGGCTAATAAACTACCGAGAGGTAAAGGAAAGTATAAAGGCAAATTAGCCTTGAAATGTTTCAATTGCAATAAGATTGGCCATATTGCATCTAGATGTCCTAAAAATTAAAGGAATGATAAAAGTGATAAGAAGGAGAACCGATACCAAAGATTTAGAGATTACAAGGACAAAAGAATGAAGTCTTGCTACATAGTTGAGGAAGGTGTAACCGATGAAGAATCTGATGATATAGAAGAAGGATATGAAGTTGTCTATGTTGCTATGAAGGAAGACTTGAATGAAGAAAAGTATGAAGATGAAAAATATCTTATTTCTCATGTAAGAAAAGCTAACCCATGGATAATAGATAGTGGATGTTAACATCATATGATTGGTGATATTTATAAGTTTGAGAACCTAGAAATGTATTATGGAGGATTTGTTAGATTTGGCAATAATTCTCCATGTCCTGTTAAAGGTAAAGGATCCATTATATTGACTGAGAAGATGAGATGTAATGATGCATATGATGGAATATGGATGAAGTGACTGAGAGGGGGGGGGTGAATCAGTCAACCATAAAACACTTCACAATTAATTCTTTGCAGATCCCTTAAGATATCTTAACAATGTTATCTGTTTTAGCACTCGGTAAATAGATTGCAGTAACTTTGAAGATGCAGAAAGTATTAGCAAAATTATCTTTTAGATATTCATCAGCACATGTATATGATTGAGAAAGCAATTAAGAACACAAGAGACACAAGATTTAACATGGAAACCCAATATGGGAAAAAACCACCAATGTATCTAGATACTAATTTTAACTTTTTTGAAGTGATGCCCGGTTAGAAGCCAACCTGGTAAAAGGTTACAAAACACACTGTTAGGTGTGACCTTGTTAGAGGATTTAAAACACCCTGCTAGGAGTGGCCTGGTAAGAGGTCTTGAAAACAATTCAATGGAATTGTCACCTTGTTAGAGGATTTACAATATGGTTGTTAAACCAACTCGGTTAAGAGATTCAGAATTCACTGTTACAATGATAAGAAGGTAACAATGAAAAATGACCTGTATAATAATGCAACTGTCTTGTTGATTACAGATCTCTGTTCTGCATAAGTCTGATCCTTTCTGATCGAATAAATCTCTGCTGCACCTCAAGGATATCTGAACATCCTTCACAAATTCGCATACACCTTTCCTTCTTTTCTTTTGTAAATCTTCTGCTGTACTTCTTGTTTACTTTTCACATTTGACCTTTTATTTATATGATTTTAGATTTGTCAAATCGACATTATTTAGTATAACAGTCGGCTAAATTAAGAAAACTCTATTTGCAAAAATCCTTCAAGGGCCGACAGTGCTCAGTGACCATAACTTTCTATATTCTTTCAGAGACCGAGGGAACTCGATAAACACTGACAATCTTTTATCTTCGATAACCGACTGAACTCGGTAAACACTAACTTTTCTTCGACAACCGACTAAACTCGGTAAACACTAACTTTTCTTTGACAACCAACTGAACTCGGTAAACACTATCTTTTCTTCGATGACCGACTGAACTCGGTAAACAATAACTTTTCTTCGATGACCGACTGAACTTGGTAAACAATAACTTTTCTTCGATGACCGAGTGAACTTGGTAAATACTAAATTTCCTTTGGTAACCTAGTGAACTCGGTAGACACTGCTTTTCTTTGATAACCGAGTGGACTCGGTAAGCACTAATATTCCTGTCTGGCAGACCGACTGAGCTCGGTAGGATCTGATTGCTGCGGACTATGACATTGTGTGACATCAAGGACAATACATAATTGAGTAGCAATTTCCTTCAGACAATTGTTTCCAACAATCTCCCTCTTTGGCATTGATGGCAACACAATATGTCATATCATAAGAAATTTGAAAGAGTTAGCTCGGTTCAGATTCAAATCTCCCTCTGTCAGCAAACTTCCTTTATCCTGAAAATTCTTCCTTCTGACTATTGAAAATTTCTTGAAATAATAGCAAAGACATAGCAAACACTCCCTCTTTGACAACACATGCCAAAGACAATTCACATATTACCGGTGAAAATTAATGTACCTCAAGTACTGATTCATATGCAATGATTCCTTGAATATGCTGCATCAACAAGTTCATTTTCAATCATGTTCTGGTTGATGCATCACTAAAACTGTATTTAGTGAGCCTCAGATAGGGGAATGACCCCTAACTTACCTCTTAGATACACAAATGCATCCTTAGGTAATGGTTTGGTAAAAATGTCTGCAATCTGTTCTTTTGTATGAATATATTCTAATCTGATTTCCTTGTCCTGCACCAATTCTCTGACAAAGTGATATTTAATAGCAATGTGCTTGGTTTTGGAATGCATCACTGGATTCTTAGAGATGTTTATTGCACTGGTATTGTCACAAAATATAACAACTGGTTCTTTGATTTCAACCTTCATACCTTCTAATAGCTGTTTAAACCAAACAATATTTGAACAGTTTACTGCAGCAGCAACATATTCTGCTTCAACTGTGGATTGAGATGTGCAATTCTGCTTTTTACTAGTCCAGGATACTAGTCTTTTTCCAAGAAAAAATGCTCCACCACTTGTGCTTTTTCTATCATCAATGTTTCCTACCCAATCAGCATCAGTAAACACTTTCAAGTCTAGATTGCCTCCAAATTTATACCACAAACCATATTCTTCAGTTCCTCTTAAGTATCTTAAGATTCGTTTGATTGCCATCATGTGATTTTCCTTAGGTTTTGCTAAGAATCTAGCTACTATACCGACTGCTAAGGCAATATCAGGTCTTGTATGTACTACATACTGTAATTTTCCAATCATAGATCGGTATAGGGTCTGATCAACTTCTTTTGAATCATCATTTTTGGTAAGTTTCAGTCCAGTACACATGGGTGTACCAACTGGTTTTGAATCTTCCATACCAAACTTCTTAAGTATCTCCTTAATGTATTTGGATTGAGTAATGTATATACCATTCTTGCTTTGCTGAATTTGAAGACCAACAAAGAATTTTATTAAACCAAACATAGACATTTCAAATTCTCTGTTCATTTGCTCTGAAAATTCTTTGCACTGATCCTCATTCCCTGTAAATATAGTATCATCCACAAATATTTCTGCCAATACAATTTTGTCATCAAGTCCTTCTTTAATATACAGATTGCTGTTATCATTAGCTCTTTTGAAATTAATCTGAATCAAATAGTTATGGAGTCTTTCATACCACGCTCTAGGAGCTTGTTTTAAACCATACAATGCTTTGTGTAACCTGCAGACCATGTCCCTTTTATCTGGATCAACAAAACCTTCAGGTTGTTCAATATAGACTTCTTCATCAAGAATTCCATTGAGAAATGCAAATTTTATATCCATCTGATATACCTTAAATCCTTTGTGTACTGCATAAGCAAGTAGAGTTCTTACACCTTCTAATCTTGCAACAGGAGTGAAATTTTCTCCATAATCTATACCTTCTTCTTGAGAATAACCTTTACATACCAGTCTAGCTTTGTTTCTAGATACTTGACCATCTTCATTCAGCTTATTCCTGAATACCCATTTTGTTCCAATTACATTCTTATCTTTAGGTCTAGGTACAAGAGTCCAAGTTTTGTTCTTTTGTATTTGTTCTAATTCTTCATTCATTGCTTCAATCCAACTTTCATTTTCCAATGCATCTTTGATATTTCTAGGTTCAAAATCAGTAAGCAGACATGTACCTTTTAGCTTGCTTCTTGTCATAGTACCATCTGATTTGTTTCCAATGATTTGATCTGGTGTATGATGTCTTCTGACATATTTGGCTAGTATAGGTTCCTTGCCTTTTGAATGATTCATGCTGTTGTCTTCTAGGATCTCTTCTTCAGGTTGCTCGGGCTCGGTAGATATTTGCTCGGTAACTTCAGGCTGAGACTCGGTCTGAATTTCTTCCTGTGACTTGGTCTGAATTTCTTTCTGATACCAATTGATGGAATATGGATGAAGTGACTTGGTAACTATCCTTGGCTTGGTAGATATAGTTTCCTTACTGATAGTTGTGTCTGCCAATGTTTCAGGTTCAATGTAAATGAATCTTCTGTAGTTCTCAGGTTCCCTTTTGCTTTCTTCCTTAGTCTTTTCTGCAAACTCATCAAATTTTACATGTATACTTTCTATGACTTTGTGAGTAGATAAGTTCAGACATTTGTATGCCTTGCTTTTGCTAGAATATCCTAGGAATATTCCTTCATCACTTTTCACATCAAATTTATTTCTTCTGGATTCTTTTAAGATATAACACTTGCTACCAAATATTTTCATGTAACTTATATTGGGTTTATAGCCATACCATAATTCATAAGGAGTTTTGAATGTGTCTTTCTTCAGTTGTACCCGGTTCAAGGTATGAACTGCAGTGCTGATAGCTTCCTTCCAGTACTTTATAGCGATGTTCTTTTCTATCATTAGAGTCCTTGCACAATCCATAATAGATCTATTTCTTCTTTCTGCTATTCCATTCTGGTCAGGAGTTCTAGGAGCTGATACCTGTCTTTTGATTCCTCTTTCAATGCAAAAGTTGTTAAAATCATGGGAGATGAATTCACCACCTCTGTTTGATCTTAAGCATTTCAATCTTTTCCCTGTTTCCTTTTCTACTCTTGCTAAGTACCATTTGAACTTTTCAAATGCTTCTGATTTTTCTCTTAAATACATAACAGTCATCATTCTAGAATAATCATCAACGAAAAGAATAAAGAATTTATCTCCAGTATAGCTTTGTATACCAATAGGTCCACATAAATTAGTATGCACAATTTCCAAAATTTCTTTAGACTGATAGTTCTTACTCTTGAAACTAGTTTTACTCATTTTGCCAATCTGACAATTCTTACATAGACCAGTGTCAGGTTTCTTCAAAGTAGGAATGCCTCTAACCTTCTTGAATTTGCTTATTTTTATCATGTTATCAAAATTCACATGACATAACCTTTTGTGCCATAGCCAACTTTCTTCTATTTGAGCAATAAAGCATGAATATTCACTGAGATCGAGATAAAATAAGTTACCTTTTATTTGTTTGCCTGATCCAATGAGTTTTCCTTTTCCATCCAGCAGTCTTGCTTGACCATTCATGAATTCAACCTTGAAACCAGTGTTGATTAGCTGTGCTACACTTAGAAGATTATGTTTTAGTCCTTCAACCCAATAAGCATTATCACATATGAGTTCTTTGGTTAATGAGATTCTTCCTTTTCCTTTTATACAACAAGGTTCATTGTTTCCAAATCTTACATTACCACTATCACAGTCTTCTAGATATTCAAATTTTGTTTTGTCACCAGTCATGTAGTGTGAACATCCGCTATCTATTATCCATCTATCATCTTTGCTTATATGAGAAATAAGTGCCATCTTATCTTCATCATCATCAGATTCATCTTTTATAGCAATAAAGACAATTTCTTCTTCACTATCATCAAAATCTTTAGCCATAAAACATGATTTCTTACCTTTATCCTTGTATGATTTGAAATTCTTTTTGCCATAGTACTTGTGACTTCTCTTCTCTTCTTTGACTTGCTTGTTTGGGCACCTAGCTGCAATATGTCCAATTTCTTCACATGAAAAATAGATTAAAGGAGTTTTACCTTTATACTTACCTTTCCCTCTAGAGTACTTCTTTGCAAGTAATGCTTCTACAATTTCAAGATCACTATCAGAACTTTCTTCTGATACTTCTTCACTTTCTGACTGAACTTCTTTAATTTTCTTGTTCTTCTTTAGTGAAACCTTGGCCTCAAATGCTGATTCAATATTTTTGGAACTAGGAACATAGTTGTCATAGTTGTCTAATTCAAAGGCTGTCAATCTTCCAACTAAAGCATCCAAAGTTATATTGTGGTTTGTTTCACATCTTCTTTCTTGAATAGCTGATACTCTTATTGCATAGATAGGGAGTAATGTTCTGAGTACCTTACTTATAACAGTCTCATCTGAGATTTTTCCTCCAGAAGCTCTAATTGCACTTACACTTGCTTTGATTCTTTCAACATATTTTGCAATGTTTTCATCTTCCTTCATATTCATCTTGTCAAACTATCCTCTTAGGCTTTCTGCTTTGGCTCTTTTCACATTTGCATCACCACCATATATTTTCTTCAGTGCCATCCACATTTCATATGCAGTAGTGCAGTCTTTAATATCATCAAATTCTTCATAGCTGAGAGCAGATGCAATGTCTATCATCATGGTGTTGTGAGTCTTTTTATCTGCAATGTCTTCAACAGTTAATGCACCATTAGAAATTGTGTATTCTTCATCAATGTATTTGCATCCTGAATCACCAATGGAAGCCAGATGAAGTCGCATGAGACCTTGCCATGATGAAAAGTTATCTCTGTTGAGCTTTGGAATTTCCCTCTTGTAAGACATCCTGACCTTTAGCTTAGGTCCTTGAAACCCTTCCTGCAAGCACCAAAAGCTCTAATACCAATTGATGGAATATGGATGAAGTGACTGAGAGGGGGGGGGTGAATCAGTCAACCATAAAACACTTCACAATTAATTCTTTGCAGATCCCTTAAGATATCTTAACAATGTTATCTATTTTAGCACTCGGTAAATAGATTGCAGTAACTTTGAAGATGCAGAAAGTATTAGCAAAATTATCTTTTAGATATTCATCAGCACATGTATATGATTGAGAAAGCAATTAAGAACACAAGAGACACAAGATTTAACATGGAAACCCAATATGGGAAAAAACCACCAATGTATCTAGATACTGATTTTCACTTTTCTGAAGTGATGCCCGGTTAGAAGCCAACCCGGTAAAAGGTTACAAAACACACTGTTAGGTGTGACCTTGTTAGAGGATTTAAAACACCCTGCTAGGAGTGGCCTGGTAAGAGGTCTTGAAAACAATTCAATGGAATTGTCACCTTGTTAGAGGATTTACAATATGGTTGTTAAACCAACTCGGTTAAGAGATTCAAAATTCACTGTTATAATGATAAGAAGGTAACAATGAAAAATGACCTGTATAATAATGCAACTGTCTTGCTGATTACAGATCTCTGTTCTGCATAAGTCTGATCCTTTCTGATCGAATAAATCTCTGCTACACCTCAAGGATATCTGAACATCCTTCACAAATTCGCATACACCTTTCCTGCTTTTCTTTTGTAAATCTTCTGCTGTACTTCTTGTTTACTTTTCACATTTGACCTTTTATTTATATGATTTTAGATTTTTCAAATCGACATTATTTAGTATAACAGTCAGCTGAATTAAGCAAATTCTATTTGCAAAAATCCTTCAAGGGCCGATAGTGCTTGGTGACCATAACTTTCTATATTCTTTCGGAGACCGAGGGAACTCGGTAAACACCGACAATCTTTTACTTCGATAACCGACTGAACTCAGTAAACACTAACTTTTCTTCGACAACCGACTGAACTCGGTAAACACTAACTTTTCTTCGACAACTGACTGAACTCGGTAAACACTATGTTTTCTTCGATGACCGACTGAACTCGGTAAACAATAACTTTTCTTCGATGACCGACTGAACTCGGTAAACAATAACTTTTCTTCGATGACTGAGTGAACTTGGTAAATACTAAATTTCCTTTGGTAACCGAGTGAACTCGGTAGACACTGCTTTTCTTTGATAACCGAGTGGACTCGGTAAGCACTAATATTCCTGTTTGGTAGATCGACTGAGCTCGGTAGGATCTGATTGCTGCGGACTATGACATTGTGTGACATCAAGGACAATACATAATTGAGTAGCAATTTCCTTCAGACAATTGTTTCCAACAGCATATTGGGTTAAAGGACTAAACTATAATTTTTTGAGTGTTGCACAATTGAACAATATTGGCCATCGACTAGAATTTTAGAACAGAAAGGTGAAGATTTATAGTACTAATGGAGATTTGATTAGAAATAGTGAACAATTTAAAGGTAACCTATTTTATCTTGATACTAATGCAAAGAGTTTCTTATTTGTTAAAGATGAAGATATTTGGTTATGGCATAAAAGACTTTGTCATGTAAATTTTGATAACATTATTAAATTGAGAAAAAAGAATAGATTCAGAGGTCTACCGAAATTTAGAAAACCTGATAAAGTGATGTGTAGGGAATGTCATATTGGTAAAATGAAAAAATCAAGTTTCTCAAGAAATTATTACTTATCTAATGATATTTTGGAATTAGTTTATACTGACCTTTGTGGTCCTATGAAGATACAAAGCTACTATGGAAATTTGTATTTCATTTTGTTTGTTGATGATTATTCAATAATGAAGTCGGTTATGTTTCTAAAAGAAAATTTTGATGCATTCCAAGTTAATCAGAGAAAAAATTTGAAGGTACAGAGAATCAAGGATTATTGATTCACCACCCCTCTATGTAATCCAATAGAATGAGGAAGAAAAGGGAAGAAGAAGAGGGAAAAGAGAGATTGGGAGAAGGCATATGGATGCCAAAATCCTCCCCAAACCCTAATTTTGGATTAGGGTTAGGGTTGAGGAGGTAAGAAGGGAAAAGAGAAATGAGACAAATGGAATAACTCATTTCCTTTCCTCTTTTTTTGTTGTTTTGAAAACCCTATAGAGTTAGAATTAAAATATTGATTTAATAGTGGGTTTGAATTTCAAAATGACAAGACTTTTATGGGAATTATTTTTCAAATTCTTTAATTGGGTTTTATTTAATAAAAATTATATGATAAGATTTAATTTTTTTATTATTATTTTGTAAATTTGATAATTTAATCTATTTAGGTAACTTTATATTTATTAGTAGGATTTTCAAATTATTAGTCAATTATATATTCATTTAATCAAATAACCTATAAATAACTTGTTGGAAACTACAATTGAAACAATTGTTATATTATCATTGATGTCAAACCTTAATGGGTAAGATAGTTGCTATCTAGGATAGTACCATATCTTTTGGTTGATGAAGAGGATTTGAAAAGAGGAGATAACAAGAGGACCTAAGGAAAGGCTGAGTTATGTGATAATTCAATATGTACTTAATTAGTTGGCACATTGACAAGGTAATGTGTTGTTTATCTAAGTAAGAAGAAAGAATGGAAATGTAGGCTTAACCAAGAAAAAATGAAAAAATCTAGTTTAAGCTGAGTGATGTTAGTGTCGACCAAGCACAAGTATATGTCAAGTAAATCTAGTGTTGACCGAACATCAGTAATTGTCGAGCGATAGGAAATTACCGAGCAAAGACAATGTTTGTTAAGGAAGATTATTTCTAGTGATGACCGAGATGATGAACACGGTATTGATTGAGTGTCAATAATTTACATTTAAAGAAAGAATTGAGAATCCCATTCGACATAGCTAAATTCTTGGGATATGTAAAATGTGTTGACATTATTAATGAATTGTAGGGAGCACTTAATGCATGGTAAATAATTTTCTTATGGATTCAAAGAGAATTTTGGAGATGTATCTAGAAGGAAAAAATGAAGAACATAATGATGGAAGGATTTGATGAATCTGACCTAAACCTAAGAACTACAGAGGAGATTAAGTGGAAAAAGATTGATTTACCTGATCAAATAGGTATAAGATTAACCTAATTATGAGGTTATAGATAGAGAGAGGAAGAGGTTGATGTTTATATTGACTGGTAAGTCTAAGTAGAAGGCTGAAGGTGAAATTATGAAGGAGCTAAAAAAAGTTGTGAATGCTTGAAGCAAATTTTGAGAAAATTAGAGATGGAGATGGAAATGGAGGTGAATCAGTAAATCAACATATGTGCAAAGTGGATCTGTATTTGCAAAGTGAATTGTATTTTTTTATATCAGAAACTATCATTACTTTCTAACCATTATATCGGTCTAAATCCTTTAATCAAGGTTGACCTAACAGTCATTGTATAAATCCTTTAATCAAGGTGGAATTTTAATGGAATGTTCTTAAGTCCTCTAACCAGGCCACTTTTGACAGAGTGTTTTAAATCCTTTAACAGGGTCACACCTAATAGTGTGTATGTAAACCTTTAACAGGGTTGGCTTTTCACAGAGCTCACTTAAGAAGAGTGAAAATCAGTAGCATGTTACAAAGTAGTTTTTCCCAAATTAGGTTTCCACTATAAATCCTAGTGTTATACTTGTGTGAATGATTTTGATGTGGATTTTGTTGAAAGCTTTATATTCTACAAGTTAATTACTTTTGGACAGTGGACTACATGTTATATGTTTCTGATATATGCTATAGAGACCGAGCTGAATTGTTGATTAGATCTAATTTTATTGAAGTACTAGAAAGTTCAATTGGTACATCTAGACCTGAGAATAACTGATTCACCCCCCCCTCTCCGTTGTTCTAAATCATTCTAACAATTGGTATCATAGTTGTTGGTGCTTACAAATAAAGTTTAAAGGTACTTGAAGCTAATGATCAAGATGTACAAAAAGGAGGTACCAAAGTTGAACAAAGAGAACTTCCCTGTATGGCAGAGTCTGATGAAATTGCATCTAGCTAGTATTGGTGATTTGTTGATATACTATGTGGAAAATGAGTATGGTATACCTGTTGCACCTTTGACTTTCGAGGAGATGAAAGAAAAATAAGAACACAATCAAGAAATGTTGGAGATTGCATCTACCCTAAGCTATCCTAAATTTGAAGACATCAAGGATAGTACTAATGCAAAGAAAATGTGGGACACTCTTGCAACTATCTATGGTAGAGATATAAATGTGCTGAGAGAAAAATCTGAAAGCCTGAGAGGTAAGTTTGATAAAATGAAAATGCAAGAAGGTGAAAATATTGCTCAATATTATGGTAGAATTAAGGAGGTAGTGAATGCTAATAGAGGAGCTAATGGAAACATTGATGATGAAATTGTTATTGGTAAAGTATTGAGGACTTTTCTTCATATCTATGCTATCAAAATTTTTGCAATACAAGAATCAAGATGTAACCCTGATAATGTTCTAACTCTAGAAAGTCTTGTTGGTAAGCTTACTGCTTTTGAGTTGTCTAACTATGATAACTACATTGTTCATAATGTTGAATCTACATTTAAGTCTCAAATAGTTATGCATAAGTCTAAGAAGGAAAAAGAAAAGTGTGTGAAAAGTGATAATGATAGTGACAATGACAGTGATAGTGACACTTTTGATGAAGAACTAGATCCTATTGAGGCACTTATGGCTAGAAGGCTAAAAAGAGGAAAACGGAAATATAAAGGTAAACTTCCTATAATCTATTTTTCATGTAACAAAGTTGGCCATATTGCAGCAAGATGCCCTGACAGGACTGATAAGGATAAGAGAAGGGAAAGCAAGTACAAAGACAAGAGAAATGAAGGAGATCATCAAAGGTATAGAGACTACAAAGACAAAGGTAAGAAATCCTGCTATATTGTTGAAGAGGAAACTGATAGTGATACTAGTGAATCTGATGAATGTGATATAGAAGTTGTTTATGTTGCTATGAAAGATGATTCCAATGAAGATGAGAAAACTACACTTATTTTTTATGTGAGTAAAGGTGATTTTAATCACCTAAAAATGGACAAAGATAATTTAATGATAAATCAAGTCAAATCAAAGAAAACTAAGGACAAAATTGAAGTAATTGAATCACAATGCATAATTATCCAATCAAAATTAAAATCAAGTCTTAATTTGAGATAAATCAAAATTGAGAGTGTTTTAATCAAATGCAATCAAATCAAAATACAATTAAATCAAATAATTGTATAGTCTTGGATTAAATCAAATTCAACCCATTCAAGGGGTATATGGCTAAATAAATCAATTAAAATCAATTAATAAATCCTAATTTCCCTCAACAAGCCAAAAGGGGAGGAAATTCAATCAACCAATAGGATTTGAGGAAAGGCATTCACATGGATCAAGCCAAATTCAATCTCAATCACTCAAAGTGAAAGAGAATCTTGTCTATTCATCTTGTCTACTTGTCCCAAGCTTTGAGGACACAAACTTTTCATTGTCTTCAAAGGGTGGAACCAAAGACTCAACCAAGGCTTAATCATGATCAACTACACTACGCCCCCTACCATTGGTAAAATCTATAAAAGGAAGGCCTAAATTCCCCATAATTCATAACCACACATCTGAGAATTGCATTGAACCTCTTGCAATTTGAGCTTAGAAAGGCAATCTAGACTTAATTTAGCTTTCAAATTGGAATTGAATAATTATCTTTAGCTTTAATCATTTATCTTTCTCATTCTAGGACTATCATTAATGGAAGCTTGCTGAGAGATTTGCATTAACATTGTTAGTTAGAGAACCATAGGATGCTTAATTGTCAAATTCTAGCTTAAATAGATTGCTTAATTATGGTTTATTTAGTTTCTATTTCATTTATTGTCAATACTAATCCTATGAAGATACTATTTCTAATATACAAAATGGTGCCCACCGTGGGGCAGAATGCTTCACTTTACTAAACGCTTGGATTTATATCATTTTTATGAAATTTGCATGTGTTTAACTCTCAGCTTTTTCAAGAAACAATGCTTTTGATCTTTCTATTATTTGTCTAGCATTCTCACAGCGCTTTTGCACAGATGGATAGCTCATTTTCCCTGACTACTGAGTGCTTTTGATATTTTACTAAGCACTTTTACTATATTTTTACCACCTTTAATCATTTTAGTAGCACTTTTGGTAGTTATTTGCACGCTTTTAAATTTTTTGACAGAGTTAAAGCAGCACTTTTAATCTAATTAATAGCACTTTTAAGCAGTAAAATAGCACTTTCAAGCATTACAAGAGTGATTTATCATAAATTGCTTATTTTCATTATTTGACTATGGAAAAATGATTTGTATAAACCTGTAGGATGTCTGATCACCAAAAATCCAAAAATCCAGAGAGCAAGTTCAACCTAGAAGGGAAGGCTTTGACTAGGAAAATCAAGAAGGAAAACTTTGCTCACATCAAATCGGTTCTTGAGGAGTCACAAGAAGAAGAAAATAAGGTATATGAGAACTATCTAAAAATTGTAGAAGCTTACAAAACTAAGTTTGTGTCACTTAATTAAATTTTCTCTCCTTAGTTCAAGTTTTTCTCAAAATTTGCAAATAAGGCTTTAAGATTCAATAAATAACTTTGCTTCTTCAAATTCATTTTGGTTCCCCTCATTTTTGTTGTTTGTGTTGACTAACTTTGTTGGAGGAAAGAACATTGGAAAGGAGCTATAGCCAAGGTAAGCTAAAAATGACAAAAATCACTCAAAAATGCCCCTAGCTTATGCTAGCTACAAGGAAAGGTAAGCCTCAAACTAGTGAATATTTTCCCTTCAATTGTGGCATTGGTGCATTTAAAACTCTAGGAATTAAAAAATAGCCTATCTTTGTTTGAAAAGTTTAGCATTTAGGCCTATGCTCTTCACTTCTTCTAGTGAATCAAAGTTCCAAAGGTGTTGAATTTTTTTGATTAAAAAGAAAGGTTGAGGAATAAAGCACATAAAATCAAAGCCCCTTGTTTGTAGAAGAGAGTAGAAATACTCAATTCTCTATAGTTAGTGGGTGAAATAATTGAACATTGTTTATTGTGTTTGGGAAATTAAGGAAAATTTAGGGATATGCTCTTCACCTTTTAGGTGAACCAAATTCCCAAAAACTTGTTCTTAACTTCATTTCCTTTCTTTAGATGAACATGCTAGAACATTAGTGGGCTTGCCTCCCGAGAAATTGCCTTAATGAGGCTAGTGAGAGGGACAACCCAAAGTGGGATATGCTTGTTTTTTCTGTGAGAATCCAACCCACTATAAAATGAAATGCATACATCCTTAATGGGGTGTGTGACAAAAGGATTTTAAATTTTTGAACTTCCTCAAGTAGTCCTCGTGGATTGCACAAAACTCTGATATACCGGTGGTGGGAAGCCCCTTAACATACTTGGGGGATGACAATTTAAGATCCATTTTGAATGAAATCTATATTAAATCCTTGATAAAATAGCAAGACCACCTTTTAGAGCCATGTTTACAAACCAAATCTTGTGCTAGGTAGGTGCTTGAGGTTTCTTTTTGTGCAAAACCTGTGACAACGTTCTTTCAAATCAAACATTTTGTGTTAAGTGGATAAAAAGAGACAAGTGAATGTGTGATTTTTGTGTTTGAAATACATAAACAAGTGAGATAGATATCCATTAAAAATTCATCTTATATTTTTAATCTCTTCAATTTAAAATCAATAATTCTCGAACCAAGGATCATTCCAAATCAAACCCTTGTTGGATGTCAGTTTCCATGTGGTCCCACACATATAGGGTATCTTTACAAGGAGATAGCACTCTTGTTGCAAATGAAGGACAAGAATACCAAAGTCTCTTCAAAGGTCCTAATCAAGAAGAAATTTTCCCAAACTTGTTTGAGAAAAGACTTGGAGAAATGGATAGAAACTCTACATATCATAATTACCTCCAAGGAGGAAATAATCAGAACATTAACAATGTCAATCATAATCCCAAAGAAACACTTGAAGAAAAGGTTGAGAGAGCAGCCCAAGATCAAGAATTCCTAGAGATCATGGAGAAATTAATAGATAAGGATAGGGAGAAGTTTTTCGTAAACCTAGCTCAAGCGGGAGTAAAACTTCCCTTTGATTTTGATATAGAACAACTTAAGAAAGATCAAGAGCAAGATAATCCCATGAATACTATGACTAGGAAAATAAAGGCCTTTCAAGAATAAATAGATACCATGAAAAAGGCAGCTGAACCTAAGGCCTTTTCCATTGAAGCTTTGTGTCCCTTTCCATTCAATAAAAGCTTAGTTATGGTATCTTTTCCTTTTAATACCATTTTTCCTAAATATGATAAATATACGGGTAAAATAGACCCACATGATCATTTAAGGGAGTTTTGTGCCCTAAGCATTGAGTTCATGCATAATAACACATACCTAATGAGACTCTTTCCTAGGAGTTTAGGAGGTCCCGCCATGGAGTGGTTTTCAGAACTACCCCAAGGAATAAAGACCTTTGAGGAGTTAGCCTCCAAGTTCGTAACCCATTATTCTTATAACATTGAGCATGAAATTACAATGCTCAAGTTGTGTGATAACAAATAGAAAGATGGAGAGTCCTTCCTAGGATTCCTACAAAGGTGGAGGACCATTTTCGCAAGGTATCCATGAAGTATCCCCGAGAAAGAAAAGATGGAAATCTTCACTAATAATTTGACCACGAAAATGAATTATAGATTGCAACCACAATGTCCCCCAACATTTGAAAAAGTCATCGAAAATGGGATCAAGATTGAGGATGTATTGGTCAAGAGAGGTGAAATAAAATTATTTAAAGATAACAAATCCAACAACAACAACAACAATTATGTACCTAAATATGCCAATAATCAAGGGTCCAACAATCACAATGATAAGTCTAAGTCATGAATAAAGAATAACAACAAAAACCTTGTGAATGATGGAGTTGTGGAGGCCCACAACTTAAAGGCAACCCCTTTTACCTTGCCATATGGAGCTAATTCTTCAAATAATGTTAATCAATCAAACAAAGCTCCATTTAATTCCAATAATTCCAATAAAAACTCTAACAATTCCAACAATAATGCCAATAATCCTTATAATAATGCTAATCAGAATAAGTCCAAATCCTTTTACTCCACTTATAACAAGAGAAAATTCACCTATCTAGGTGAACCTTTGGAGAATGCATTAAGGACCTTGGTTGCCAAAAAAATCATCACATTACCCGATATGAAATATTATGAACCTCAAGTCAAACCTAATTAGTGGAATGACTCACATCATTGTGAATATCATCGAAATAGAGGTCATCCAACCAATGAGTGCATGAGGTTAAAACACTTGGTGCAAGATTTAAGAGATAATGGAACTATCAAAATTGAAGGACCTCAAAAAAATGAGGATCACATGGCCTTCAAGAATCCCTTTTTGATCCATGAAAAGGGTGAGTCATCTAATGCTAATCAAAGTAAAAAAAAAGGCAATGAGAAAGTGAACTTTGCTCATACTTATGATAACACAATCAACACTTTGAGAGAAGAGGATAATACTATAAATGTTGTCATAGTAAAGAATAATTCAAGAGAAGCATCATCAAATGTTGTCACTAGGGGGAAAGCATAAAAAATTATCCTACCTAATAATTCTCCTAAAATGGTGGTATCAAACCAAGCTTCAACGTCATCATCAAAACAATAGTACAACTTGGTTGATCAAATACAAAGAACTCCCATGCAAATCTCTATTTTAGAGTTACTCAAATTATCACCAATCCATAAAGACATTTTGGAGAAAGCCTTATTGGAAACCAATGTGCCTTTAAACTTGGAGGTAGAAAAATTCCAAAATATGGTGGGGCACTTCATTGCACCCCATTGCCTACCATTTTCCAAACAGGATGACATGTCCCTTAATCATCCTCAAAATCTGCCCTTGCACATAGAATTTTTAATTCACAAGCATAGGGTGAAAAGAGTCCTTATAGATGGGGGAGCCAGCCTAAAAATTTGTACTCTTAGCCTAGTGAAATCCCTAGGAGTTTCTGAGGAGGCTATTGACCCTAAGAAAAAGATAACCATAAAAGCCTACGATGATGAAGAAAGAGCTTCAAAAGGAGTCATAGTGTTACCTATAAGATTTGGCCCTATGCAAAAAGAGACCATATGCCAAGTGTTGGACCTAAATTTGACTTACAATATCTTACTAGGAAGGTCATGGATTCACAAGATGCAAGTTGTGTCATCTACTTATCATCAATGCCTAAAGTTTCTTTATCTAGGGCAAGAGATAATGGTAAGTGGGGACCTAAACCCTTTCCAATATTGTAACAACATCAAGCCTATTAATGACTCTTTAGTCCCACACAATGTAGAAGGGTCTATACATAATCAAAGGGAGCAAGGGAAAAGTTCTAAAGACATCCCATTATTGAAGGGAAAAGAGAAGATGGAAGAGTAAATTGTTATTGTGTTAGAAAGTAAAGTCCACCAAGATAACTAAGAGGGGGGGTGAATTAGTTATCTAATAATTATAACTTTTATCATCTTCAATAGCATTAAACCATATAAGTAATATAATTACCAACCATAGCAAGATATTCATACACAATTACACAATAACATAAGATATGTTGACTAGGGAACCTCTTGATCAAAGATTAAACCCCAGTGGGAATGATGCCCACAAAAGATGCACTAATATGAATATTCCTTGTGAAAGGATGGACTCAGTAAGGAGTCTTATGAAATACATTCAGTACATATAAATCCCTGTTAGGAGATTTTGAATCCCTGTTAAAAGATTCTAACCCTGTTAAGGGTTATGGAAGACAGAAGGACCCACTGCCCAAACAGCTTCAGGGTAAGATCACTGAACTCACTATCCAAATAATCTTTTCATTATTCAATAGAATAATATGTTACCTCTTCTCTGACTATGCCAAACTGCACTCACTGCTACATCAAATCTCAATTTCAGATCTCTATACTTCGCATGTCTTCCTTCATAATTTCACTTACCGCATCACACATCATCACTACAACAAGGAAAAACATTCCTTCCTTTATACCACACTCAAATAATTACAAATGAGTCAGCACACAATTACAAAAATAAAAGATTCCACACGCTACACCAAAATTACATAAAACTGTCAGCTTCCAAATACAATAAATCTTCACTCATGTGACTTCAAATTTTGCGCTATCATCCATGTCACTATCAATGTTTCTCTAACTTCCCTTTAACTAGTCAAAGCCAAATTCCATCCCAATTAGGAGATATCATCCGATTTCCAAAAATTGCTACTCAAGAACACTGCCTGAATACTACTTCCACCAAAATGATCATAACTTTCATGAATAAAAGAATTATTGTCTGCGCTCTTAACCATATACATATAACATATCAAAGAGTATATCCTCAATGTCACATAGCTCCAACTACAATATACCATGTGCACTAATCAAAACACTATCTGCTTCTTTGCAAGTCTTCGGTAAAACACTGTGTTGACATCAATGACAATCATAGTCATGAATGCAACAACAACTACTATAGAATGGTGCCAAACACTTTAGCATTCATTGCTAACAATCTCCCCCATTGGCATTGATGGCAACATAGATGAAAAACATCCAATCTTCCAAAAATCCAATACTGCAACACTGCTTCTTCAAATCCTCTTCATCAATCAAATCTTGCTTCGTTATCCTGTTCAATTCTCTCATATTGTTTTTCATGCATACTTCTCCCCCATTGACATCAATGACAAAAATTTCATCACTTTGTCAACAACTTAATGTCAAAAGACACTATTCAGAAGAAAAATATATTTACTAGAGTCCTCATGACTCAACTCAGATACACATACTCCCCCATAGAGGAAGTACCAACATCCAGTCTAGAAGAAAGATAGGGCTCATATATTACTAGATGGATGCAACCAACTACATCACTACTCAAAAGTAGGCTGGGGCATAACCCCAAGCATACCTCTCAGATACTCAAATGTATCCTTAGGCAAAGGCTTTGTAAATATGTCTTCTATCTGTTCCTTTGTGCTTATGTGCTCCAATCTGACTTCTTTCTCAGCAACTTTCTCTCTTACAACATGATACTTGACCTCTATATGTTTTTTCTTAGAATGTAGTATAGGATTCTTAGACATACTGACTGTACTAGTGTTTTCAAAATGTATAACAATAGGTTCAACAAATTTAATTCCAATATCTTTCAGCATCTACTTCATCCAAATTATCTGGTTACAATTGTTTGTTGCTGCTACATACTCTACTTCTGATGTGCTCTATGAAATACAATTCTGCTTCTTGATTAGCCAAGAAACTAATCTTCCTCGAAGGAAAAATGCTCCTCCACTTGTGATTTTCTTATCATTAACACTGCCTCCCCAATCAGCATCTGTATATGCACATAGGGTAAAATCATCAGATTTTTCATACCACAATCCATAGTCCATTGTGCCTCTTAAATATCTTAGTATCCTCTTTACTACTGCATAATTTGATTCTCTAGGCTCAGCTTAAAATCTTGCTACAATTCCAACTAAATGTGCTATATCTAGTCTTGTGTGTGTCAAATATTGCAATCCTCCAATCATGGATCTGTATTTCTTCTTCTCAACTGTCATTGTTTCATCTATGCTAGATAACTTATGTCTGGTTACCATAGGTGTTCCAACTAGTTTACAGTCCTCCATTCCAAATCTTTTCAGAAAATCATTCAAGTACTTTGTCTAACTTACAAAGATACCATCATTGTTTTGTGTTATCTGTAATCCCAAAAAGTATTTCATCTCACCAATCATACTCATTTCAAATTCAGTCTTCATTTCACCAGCAAATTTGTCACTAGCCTCATCTTCTCCTCCAAAAATAATGTCATCAACAAAAATAACTATAATCAACAAACCATTTTCAATTTCTTTTGTGTATAGATTGCTATCAATTGTTCCTTTAGCAAATCCCAACTTTAACAAATACTTATCCAGTCTTGCATACCAAGTTCTAGGTGCTTGCTTTAGTCCATATAATGCTTTCTTCAGTTTACATACCATGTCTCCTTCTTGAGTCAAAGGAAAACCTTCAGGCTACTCAATGTAGACTTCTTCTTCCAATTCTCCATTCAAAAATGCTGACTTCACATCCATTTGATATACTTTGAATTTCTTAAAAGCTGCATAGGCCAAAAACATTCTTACTACTTCAATTCTTGCTACTAGTGCAAAATTTTCTTCATAGTCAATTCCTTCTTGCTGTGAGTATCCCTTACATACCAATCTTGCTTTTTTTCTTACAACTTCTCCTTGTTCGTTCATCTTGTTTCTGAATACCCATTTAGTTCCAATCACATTCTTTTCTTTAGGTCTAGGGACCAATTCCCATGTCTTGTTCTTTTCTATCTGATCTAGTTCTTCTCTCATAGCATTAATCCAATGTTCATCTTCACAAGCTTCACTAGTAGATTTAGGTTCAATTTGAGAAATCAAACATAAATGTACCTTATTCCAAGTCAGAACTCCTCTGTCCAAACTTTCAATAACTTGTTCAACAGGATGATGTCTTGATAAATACCTGTTTGGTGTCATAGTTTCAGATCTTGCTTCAACTATAGATTCTTCTCTAGATTCCTCTCTGGTCTCTTCAACATGACTCTCATTCAATAATTCACTGTCAGTCTCATAGAATAATTTATTAGTTTCAATGTTAGGTTTAGGATGAGCTTCTTCATCAGATTCATAATCAAGCATTGTTTCCTAAATTTTAAACTTTTTATCAACTTTAACATTTGCGCTCTCAACAATAGTTTTAGTTCTCTTATTGTAACATCTATATGCTTTTCTCTTCAAAGAATATCCAATAAAAATACCTTCATCACTTCTAGGATCAAACTTTCCAATATCGTCATCTCTCTTTATATAACATTTGCTTCCAAAAATTCTAAAATACTTAACTAAGGGTGCATGTCCAAACCATAATTCATAAGGTGTCTTGTATGTGTCTTCTTTGATTTGTACTATGTTCATTGTATATACTATTGTATTCACTTCTTCTCTCCAAAATGTCTTCGCTAAATCATTCTCAAATAACATATCTCTTGTTGCTTCAGTCACTGATTTGTTTCTTCTTTCTGCAATACCATTTTGTTTAGGTGTTCTAGGGGCTGAAAACTATCTCTTAATACCATTCACTTCACAAAAAGTGTTACACTCTCTAGAAGTAAATTCACCACCTCTATCAGATCTCAAACATTTAATCTTCATTCCAGATTCATTCTCAACTTTGTTATTAATGATCTTAAACTTATCAAATGCTTCATATTTTTCTTTTAGAAATGCAATCCACATCATTCTTGTAAAATCATCAACAAGAATCATAAAATACCTTTCTCCATAGAATCCTCTAGTCCTGGTAGGACCACTCAAGTCTATATGAACAATCTCCAACTTCTCTGCCAATTTGAACTTCTTACTAGGAAATGAACTTCTCTTCTGCTTAGCCATCACACATTCTTTGCAAATAATGTTAGTAGGCTTCATAATTTTAGGCAAATCCCTTACTGCAAGTGTAGTACTCACTTTCACAATATTATCAAAGTTTATATGACAAAACCTTCTATGCCATAATCAACTATCATCAATCTTAGTAATCAAACATGTCATCTCAGTGGAATTCAACTGAAATACATTACCTCTAGTTCTAGATCCTATTCCAATTAGATTTCCATCTTTATCCTTTATCACACAAGTTTTCTCAGTAAACCAAACTTGATATCCCTTATCAACTAACTATCGAACACTCAAAATATTATATTTCAATCCATCCACAAAGTAAACATCATCAGTATTAGTTTTTCCATCAAGAGTAATAGATCCTATACCTTTAATCAAACAAGGTGCATTGTTACCAACTCTAACAACTCCTACATCATAATTGTTAAACTTTATGAACTTCTTCATATCTCCATTTATATGATGTGAACAACCACTATCTATAATCCAATCAGCTTTCTTTTCAACTTGGGAAACTAAGGCTTTTTCTTCCTTAACATTAGTTTCAAAATTTTCTTCTTTAATTGCTACAAATCCTATTTCATCATTATTCTCAATATCACTTTCACTTAAAGTTCTTTCAATGCTAGCTTCAAGGTCTTCATCATTAGCATAATAGCATTCCTTAGATCTTCTAGGCTATACTTCTTGACTCTCTTAGGGCATTTAGATGCAAAATGACCATATTCTTGACAACTCCAACATTTAAAAATTTTCTTACCGTCTGGTTCTCTTTTCACAAGCAAGGCAATACCTTCTTCAATCTTCTTATCTTCTTCATTTCTAAATCTGCTACTGCTAGCATAATCTCTGCTCACACTAATGCTTCTTGACAATGTAGGGTGAACACTAAGAGCACTGAATGCTATCTCCATTCTAGGTAAGTCTCTTGATAACCTCAGGTTCATCTTTGTTGCTTCCAATCTTCCAAGAAGAGTCTCTCTTGTAAAGTTTGTAGTACAAGGTATAACTTGTTCAATCATTTTTGTTGTCTGCTTAAATATAGGAGTCAATTTCCTCAGAATTTTCCATATCACTTCATTCTCTATCTTTGTTCCTCCACAAGATTTTATCCCTACAACAATTTCTGACATTCTACCAATATAGCTTCTAATAGATTCATCTTCCAACATTCTTATATCTTCAAATGTACATATCCAATTATGTAATCTAACTCTTTTTGCATGATCATCACCTTCAAAAGTAGAATGCAAAGCTTTACAAATTTTATGAGACTTTTTCAAACATTTTACCTAACTATATTCATTCTCCAAAAGTGCTATCAAAAGTGCTTATCTTGAAAGTATGTTACACATGAATAGATCTCTCTCATCATTAGAGCATGTCTCAAGATCATCTTCTTCAATGATAGTCTTATCATTCTTTGTAGTCAACCAATAACCTTGTCCTAAACATAATAGATGTGTCTTCATCTTCTCTTTCCAACTGTCAAAATTTACTCCATCAAACTTAGGGCTTTCTTTCCTGAAATTCACCATGGATCTCCTTAAGCTATTAAACTTCTCTTTCAAGGACCTGCTGCTCTGATACCAATTGTTAGAAAGTAAATTCCACCAAGATAACTGAGAAGGGGGGGTGAATCAATTATCTAATAATTATAACTTTTATCATCTTCAACAGCATTAAACCATATAAGAAATATAATTACCAACCATAGAAAGGTATTCATACGCAATTACACAATAACACAAGATATGTTGACTAGGGAACCTCTTGATCAAAGAGTAAACCCCAGTGGGAATGATGCCCACAAAAGATGCACTAATATGAATATTCCTTGTGAAAGGATGGACTTAGTTAGGAGTCTTATGAAATACATTCAATACATATAAATCCCTGTTAGGAGATTTTGAATCCCTGTTAAAAGATTCTAACCCTGTTAAGGGTTATGGAAGACAGAAGGACCCACTGCCCAAACAGCTTCAGGGTAAGATCACTGAACTCACTATCCAAATAATCTTTTCATTATTCAATAGAATAATATGTTATCTCTTCTCTAACTGTGCCAAACTGCACTCACTACTATATCAGATCTCAGTTTCAGATCTCTATACTTCGTATGTCTTCCTTCACAATTTCACTCTCATACTTAGCTCTTTTCTTCACTTCATGCATACCACATCACACATCATCACTAAAACAAGGAAAAAAATTCATTCCTTTATACCACACTCATATAATTACAAATGAGTCAGCACACAATTACAAAAATAAAAGATCCCACACACTACACCAAAATTACATAAAACTGTCAGCTTCCAAATACAATAAATCTTCACTCATGTGACTTCAAATTTTGTGCTATCATCCACATCACTATCAATGTGTCTCTAACTTCCCTTTAATTGCACAAAGCCATATTCCATCCTGATTAGGAGATATCATCTGATTTCCAAAAATCGCTACTCAGGAACACTGCCTGAATACTACTTCCACCAAAATGATCATAACTTTCATGAATAAAATAATTACTATCTATGCTCTTAACCATAGACATATAACATATCAAAGAGTATATCCTCAATGTTGCATAGCTCCAACTACAATATACCATGTGCGCTAATCAAAATAATGTCTACTTCTCTACAAGTCTTCGATAAAACACTGTGTTGACATCAATGACAATCATAGTCATGAATGCAATAACAACTGCTACAGAATTGGTGCCAAACACTTTAGCATTCATTCCTAATATTTTGAAGATAAACCAAAACTCACTAACCTAACTACATCAACTAAAGGAAAAGAGAAGGTTGGTGAGGATAATATTATTGAAGAACCCGAAGAAGACAATACCAAAGCTATCCAAGTGTACACTAAAGAAGCCCATTATCAAAAAATGGACCAAATGATGAATAATTTTGATAAGCAATGCAAGATCAAGCAAAAAGGCATAGGTGAATACTCCTTATCTATGATGGACCTACCTTTATCACCCAAATCCTTTGGAAAACCCACAAATCTACCTGATAGATATAATGATAACTTTGTGAGAGCAAGTACATCATCCACCATGGATGAAGAAGACAATGAGATCCTAAATTGGTTATATAAAGATGAATAATCAAGAGCACATGTTAAACATATTCAAAATATAACCATTCCCACACATCAATATGGAAAAGGATTTTCAATCATTCAAAAGATGGGGTACAAAGGTCAAGGACCTTTGGGCACAAAGAATGAAGGGCTCATTGAACCCATAGAATCAACATGGTGAGATTCCAAGGAGAAAATAGGATTAGGGTATCTTGAGGAAGGATACACTCAAAAACATTATCCCAAACTTCATAGCCAAATATTACAATTAGAATCTCATAGTGATGAGGATTATAATGAATGGGAATGGGATACCCTATCAAATGAGTCATGTCATGATAAGGGTATTGATGTTATCCATACCTATGCTTCTATCAAAGATAAAGGACCAATAACAGAATCAAGTTCAAATCAAGCATCTAGTTCTAGCCAAGTGATTCTAAATGATGTGCCAAGCATAGCAATAGAGATAAATCAATGGGTAGGTGAACCATACGTTCCTTCATGGAGACCTACTATGGAATAATCAAACGTTAAATTTAATCCGCATGAATTTTATCCAACAAAAACCTTAGAGGAGTCTAGTGAGGAGGACTTTGATCCTTCTTCTTTAGAACATTTAGAGGAAGCCCATGTCAGAGACTTTCAAGATACAATGTATGAACCATCCAATAATGAGATATACACCTTAAATCCAATTGAAACTGTATAGTAGGGAAAGTATCTTCATAGAATTAAGGTTAATCAATAATTGAAATAGTAACTAAATTAAACTACAAAGCAATAGAGAAAACTATAGTAAATTAATGATCAATTGAGCATCCTATGGCTCTCTAACTAAGATTGTTAATGCAAAGCTCTCAACAAGCTCCCATTAATGACAGTCCTAGAATGAGAATGATAAGATAAACAAGTTAAAGCTAACAATTATATCACAGTAAATGCTAATTAAGCTCTCAAATGCCTTTCTAAACTCAAATTGCAAGAGGTTCAATGCAATTCTTAGATGTGTGGTTGATCATAATGAAGGAGTTTAGTCTTCCTTTTATAGATTTTCCAATGGTAGGGGGTGTAGTTGTATTTGATCATGATTAAACCTTGGTTGAGTCCTTGGTTCCACCCTTTGAAGACAATGCAAATTTTGTGTCCTCAAAGCTTGGGACAAGTAGACAAGATGGATGGTCAAGATTATCTTTCCCTTTGAGTGATTGAGATTGAATTTGGCTTGATCCATGTGAATGCCTTTCTTTAAATCTCATTGGTTGATTGAATTTCCTCTCCTTTTGGGTTGTTGAGAGTAATTGAGATTTATTAATTGATTTAATTGATTTTGTTTAGCTATTTACCCCTTGAATGGGTTGAATTTAATTTAATCCAAGACTATACAATGAATTGATTTAATTATATTTTGATTTGATTGCATTTGATTAAAATGCTCTCAATTTTGATTTATCTTGAATTAAGACTTGATTTTAATTTTGATTGGCTAATTATGCATTGTGATTCAATTGCTTCAATTATGTCCTTGATTTGCTTTGATTTGACTTGATTTGATTTGATTTGATCTTTGTCCATTTTTAAGTGATTACAAATGCCCCTCTTTGAGTTGACATGCGAAGCATGTCGATTCAAAGAATACTCTGATCTGGTTTGATGATAGGTCCCAATTCATTGATGGTCGATCTTTGATGTTCATTTGATGTCTTTGATGGTTAGTCCTTGATTTCTAATATGAGATTGGTGCAAATATGATCGATATGAAACTCTCAATTGATATTGTTCTAATGATCATTATGATATGATGGTCCTTCTGATGATTAACCCTTGATATGATGCTTGATTCAATGATTGATCCTGATATGATACTTGATTTGATGATTAATTTTGATGTGATGCCTCATTCATTTGATTATGAAAAATGTCTTCATAAAAGCTTTCGCTTTGATTTTGATGATTGGTCTCTTGATTTTTGATGTTACTACTAATATTGATCTGATTATCTAATTGTATGCCCCCTCAGAAATAAAACATATTGATGCTTGATTTGGAAAATTTGATTGATTGATTGATTGATATAATATGTTTTCATTTATGAAAAAAATTGATGATATGCCATGATTCACAATTTTCCCCGGTTTAATTGATAGGTTAATATAGTTCAAAGTCAAAATTTCACCTCTAAATTAGGTCAAATTAGCTTAAATAGGTTGAAAAACCTTGATTCACTATTCATTTTCACTTTTGACTTTTGAAATTTTTCTCTGGTCCTCCTTTGATTTCCAAGATGGTTGTCCCTATCAGAGAGCATCAATTTGAGAGATGTCGATGGTATCAGAGACCACCTGACTACGGACCTCCTATGAGTCATTTTTACCCTCTTCATTGCATTTATTTCTCATTTATCGCATTTATTACATCTTTTTCATGTCGTCATTGATTTAATTTTGTAAAGTAACATGTAGGATAGGTGAAATGTTGCATCAACCCTTAAAATGTCACATTCATGCTTTTTACTCATGCTTCCGCGTAGTAAACTATCACCTTGCAATGTTTCATTCTCGCCTGACAAAAATTTGATGTCGCGTAGCCTTAGGCTTTTTATGCCAAATTGCATGTGATTTTCCACGTCAAACCCTAGAATTTTGTTGTCTCCTAGGCTTGATTAGATGTCACCTAACATCATTAAGTGTCACTTGAAACATGAATTATCACCTATGATAGATTAAGTGTCGCCTGACAACTTTTCTATATCGCAGGAGATGAAATGTTGTCTGGTATGATTAAAATCATGCCTAAGACATTTTTTTAAAAAAAAATTTCACTTGTCCTTGATTTTTCCTGATGAGAAATTTGATAACTTCAGATGTTCAATTCCAATGATAAGATTAGGTCTGTCACGTTTAAATAAAACAATTGATTAGGATATCAGGATAATGGTACCAACGAATTTAATTTAACACTCTGATAGGGTAAATCTATCAGTGTAAAAACTGATACGATTGATACTGATATTTCATTCTCAAGATATAGAGAAATGAACAAATAGTACTAGGTGTGATTACTTGATACTTTTGATGAAATTGATTAACTTTAGATGATTCCCTGATATAAAATACTAATATGATTCCTTTGCTTTGCCAAACAGGCTCAGTTTCCTGTTCTGTGCATCCAGTATGTCGCATCATGGGTCATTGACCTCAGTCAGGCTCTAACGGCGGTAGAGCTTCATGTTGTTGAGTTATCTAGCCATAGTTTTCTACTCGACATGCCTCGGTTCCAGCTAAACCAGGGTCTTTTGACTACTATGGCACAGAGATGGCACTTCGACCATAATACTTTTCATCTTCCCTTTAGAGAGATGACTATCACGCCCAAGGACGTGTATAGATTGCTATGCATCCCATGCAGAGGAGAGTTAGTTTACTATGATTCCATATATGATTCCATAGTCTTTCAATGAGTATTTGGGGATAATACTATAGATGATGATACCATCACTTGGCCACAGTTTGCTTCATTTCTTACATTACTAGTAGTTCTTGGTGCCCTTATCGATGGATTCCTGCTTCCCGATCGGTGAGGTCATGGTTTCTCAGTTGGATGGGGTAGGATCCTTGAGGATTTACTTGCGTAGCCTTGATGATTTGATTTGGGCTCATGTGTTCTCACTCAGTTATATCATGATTTGCATGAGGTTGTCTATAGAGAGAGCACTGCTTTGTCTGCTGGTGCAGTGGTTTTATAGCTATGGGTATGGGAGCATCTTCCCATTACAAGGCCTATTTCTGATAGGATTCATGGTTGAGGGTTTCCATATGCTTTTTTGCATAGTGATATGGTTATCCAGCATCATCTAGGCAAGCTTGAGTATTGGCACCGATAGATTGATGATCTTGATCAGGTACAGTGGTCACCATATATAGGCTGCAAGCATTGGTGGGAGGATGATGATGAGCTTCCTTATATGTTTTCTCCTCAATGGATGATCGGCAGGTCTACTACTGTTATTGAGCATTTTTTCTTTGGTCAAGTATCTCACTAGTATGGTAGAGCACAGGATATGCCTCAGGGTGTAGTATTATACACTCGTGTACAGGCAAAGTGATCTATGTGGGGTCCTCTAATTGATTACTAGTTTGCATGTGATTAGATCATTGGTTTGGGATATTGCAGATGGGATATGCTTACAGGTGTTGTAGATGCGGGGATTTCTCATGAGTATCAGGATTGGTGGGCTCAAAATAGTTTTCCTCATTTTACTGATCCAGTAGAGTGTATCCAAGACCAGGATGAGAGAGATGATGATGGTGGTGATGGTGGTGGTGGTGGTGGTAGGAGATGGTAGGGATGGCGAGGACAAAGAGATCCTCAGGTTATTGGTAGAGTAGGTGATGGACCATGAGTGAGAGGTGGGCATGTCTAGGATAGAGCTAGAGCTAGACATGATGATGTAGTTGAGGTACATCCTAGAGTAGCAGCGGATAGATAGCAGAGGGCTCATTGTTAGTAGAGATAGTAGAGACAGGCTCATATAGATGCTGCTAGGTAGATTCCTGGTGGACAAGATCCCTTAGTTCAGTTATAGAGGGTTGCATTAGCTCAGAAAGATGAGGTTCTAGCATAGCAAGTGCCTTCACAGGATCAACAGGTACCTCCATAGGTGCAACAGTCATAGGATATGGGACAAAGTTCACAGACTGCTCCTAGCATTGATACTCTGTCACAAGATATGCAGGTGATGAGGATAGACATATCTACTATTGTGGGTAGATTTGATCAGGTTGCTCTCTTGATGCAGCAGTTTATCACTCATGTGATTCAGAGACCTAGCACAGTAAGCACCTCTTAGGATCCTCCCTCATAGGATAGATAGGATGATAGGGGTCTAGATGGATCTTGTGCTGGAGATAGATCTTGATGACTTGATAGATTTACTCATTGTTGATGTTCTTGTGTCACATTTCCTGATGTTTTATTGATAGAAACATTTGATGTATCACTTTCATGATATTTGTATCTTGATATACTTGGATCATTTGATGAGTACTTATATGATGATACCCTTCCTTGAGTTTCTTGATGAGTTTATGAGATTATCTTTACATGCAGCTATATGATCTTTGTGATGCATTTATTTGTGATTATGCTATAGATGGAATGTATCTTATTTTATGATATAAATAGATGAATGCATTGATGTATGGATTTATGATATGTTTTGCTTTGTTTTTCACTGTATGGATATAAATTATTTTATGAATGCCCCTATGTTTTTGGTTTTCAGATGTATGCAGTTCTATCTTTAATTATATCTATGCAAATGATGTATGAGTAATGATTCTTTTTCTCTTTTTCTTCGATATATGGATAATGAATAATGATTAATGCTATGTATGAATGCAAAAGATAATCTCACTTTGCTTTTGATTGAAATCTAGAATAAGATGTTTGAATTGAACCCCCCATTTCTTTGATGCTTTGATTAACCAAGTTTATTGATGTTCCCCCTTGCAATTTAAGCTAAGAAAGAAAATAGTAAATACAATGCACTTAATCTAAGATGTATGCAGCTAACTATCATTATTCAAAATTTGGAGCTTATAATCATCATTGAGCATGTTTGGAATCCCGCTTTAGTACAACCATCACTAGTTCAACTATGATGATATGAATACTTTTTACACCTCTTTGTTTTCTTTCCCATCTCTCTTCGGTATGACTATCACTAATTGAATCCAATCATGAGAGTGTGAATACCAATTTTGTCAGATTCTATGTTGCAAGTGGATTTTGGTATTATGGTATTGAAGATCAAAATAGCCAAGGTATTTGTTTGCGTAAACAAGAAGAAATCTTCATTTTATCCTATGTACAAGTCCTTGATGATTCTTTGATGATCATGTCCTTAGACAAATAATACATGATTTAAAACTTTTATTTTAAGACAGTCATTCAGAAATCAAGAAAATATCATTCTTTCATCATAGCTTGTCTAGTCTAAAACTTTCATCGATTCACTAGAAAGAAATGATTTCATCAATTGAGTTAACACTTAGAAAAAAATTTGTGATGTTTTTCAAATCCATATGTCAAGTGTAGTTCCCTCCATTTCAAATTTTTAATCCTGATAAAGGTAAGGTCATTTTAGTTCTTGGATCAAATTTTGCATTTTTAGGCTCAAATTAGATTGGGATGTTGATTTGATTAAGTGTTCCTCTTTTGAGTGTGATGAATTGATTCTCTGATTGAATATAGTTTGCTTCGATGAATCCTTCCTCCTCTTCAGTAGATTACCCCCATTTTGAGATAATTTCATTTGTGGGACTTAGGACAATTTTTTGATTAGGTGACCAAAATCTTGAGGTACTCACAAATGCAATTGTGGGGTTTTATCATGCAATATATACAAATGCTGGTGAATCCAATATTTACAAGGTGACATTCTAGGTATGTGACTGACTTGGACTTTCAATGGTGCTTGTTTACTAGGTTTTCACCGATTGAATGAATCTAGCTCTTTTTTCTATTTTGAAAGCTTTTTCCCTCTTTTTTTTTGCTACCAAGGCACCTATTTGCTAGGTTTTCACCAAGGTACTTTTCTTCTTTTTTGATTTTTTTGTATTTTTCCTTTTTTCAATTTTTTTTCTCATTTTGAGGATCATATATGATTGTTTTTGCTTTCTTCATGCTCAATTTTTCACTATTTTTTATATTTTCTACTTTTCAAATGTTTTTGGTATTTTCAGGATCTCTTTTCACTATGTACAATAAATATGATGCTCCTCATTTGATACTCTTTATACTCTTTCATCTACCTCATGTATAGAACTTCTTGAGATGTATGCTATTGATTGGCTCTTGCAGTTCTTGACCATCACAATCTTTTAGTTTGTAGGTGCCAGTCCCAAAATTTTCAACAATGAGAAATGGTCCTAACCAGTTTGCTTCCCATTTTCCTTTCTTTTCTCATTCTTCTTGGTTCTTGGGATTTTCTCTCAAAACTAGGTCCCCTATTTGGAATGTTCTTGGCTTGATATGCATATTGTACATCTTTGACATCCTATTATGGTACACCTTCAAATGATCAAATGCTTGCTTCTTTTTTCATCCAAGAGTTCTAGTTCTTGTAGCCTAGCAACCCTATAGTCTTCCTCATTTATCAAACCATGCATAGATATCCTCAAATATGGAAGTTCTACCTCTAAAGGCAAAACTGCTTCTACTCCAAAGACTAATGAAAAATGTGTAGCCCCTGTGGGTGTTCTTATGCTTGTTCTATAAGCCGACAAGGTTAGGTTTATCTTAATGTGTCAATCTCTCCCTCAGTTGTCCACCGTTCTCTTCAAAATCTTCAAGATGTTTTTATTGGTTTCTTCGGCTTGTCCATTACCTTGAGGGTAATAGATTGAAGAAGAATGATGAATCATGTGAAACTTGGTACATAATTTTGTTAAGTCTTTGTTCTTAAAATTATTTTCATTATCTATTATAATAACATGAGGTATGCCATATCTACAAATAATATGATTGAGGATAAACAAAGAAATCTACTTTCCAGTTGCCGTTGATAGGGGTACAGCTTCCACCCACTTAGTCAAATATTCATTTGTCATGATGATGAATTTGTGACCATTCAAGGATGGTGAGTAAATCATGCCTATTAGGTCTAAACCCCATTGATAGAATGGTCAAGGTGTTGTCATCGGATGAAGCTCTTGTGCGACCGCATGTATCAAGTTTCCATGGAATTGACACTTTCTACAAGTTTTTGAAAAGTTACACGTGTCTTTCTCCATCGTGGGCCAAAAATATCATATCCTTAGAAATTTCTTAGCTAAAAATAATCCATTTGAGTGTGATCCACAAATTCCTTCATGGACTTCTCGTAAGGCTAAGTTTGATTCTTCTTCTTCTAAACATCTAAGGAGCATTCCATCTAGACTTTTTCAATACAATGTTTTAGAAATTATAGTGTATCGAGCGGCTTGGAAAATGAAGCTTTTCTTTTGATTCCTGGTTTCATCTATGGGAAGGATTTGATCTTTCAAGTAAGTATAAATTGGTCCATACCAATGTGATTCATTTGTAGTTAACAAGAAAATGGTGTGAGGGTGGGTAGGGTCAAACGCGGGTTGAACACTTCTTCTACCAAGAACTCATATCTGGCACTCTGATCAAGCATTTGCAACAATGAAGCCAAGGTTGCCATTGCATCCGCTACTTTGTTCTTTTCTCTTGGCACTTGTTCAAATGTGATGAGTATGAAATAATTCTTGAGACTTTGCACCATGTTTTTTTAGGGTACCAATTTGTCATCCTTCATTTGATACTCCTCATTGACTTGATTTATGACTAATTATGAATCTCCATAAACCTTTAATTATGTTACTTTCCACTCTAATGCTAGCTTGATTCCAATCACCAATGCTTCATATTCTACTATATTGTTGGTGCATGGGAATAGCAATTTGTAAGACTTAGGGATAGTAGAACCTTGAGGAGTGATGAGAAGTATGTTGGCTCCTAATCCATCATGAGTGTAGGAACCATCAAAATAAAGCTGCCATGTTTTTGCCTCCACCTTCACAATCTCTGAATCCAGGAATTCCACTTGGATGGGATGGTCATCTTGAAGTGGTGCTTCTAGTAATTGGTCTGCAATGACTTTCCCTTTGATTGATTTTCTATCAACATATTCTATGTCAAATTCACTTAGTATCATTACCCACTTTGCTAGCCTTCCATTCAATGCTATTTTACTAAGTAGATACTTCAATGGGTCAATTTTGGCGATGAGCTTTATCTTGTGGGCTAGCATATAATGGCATAATTTTTGTGAAGAAAAAACTACAGCCAAGCATTCCCTTTCCATAAATTTATAGTTAAGCTCGTATTTGACCAAGGTTCTACTAATGTAGTAAATTGCCTTTTCTTTTCCTCTTTCATCATCTTGTGCTAAAAGTGCCCCTAATGAATTCTCCATTGCTGAAATGTATAGGATCAAGGGCTTGCCTCTGATAGGTGGCATCAAGATTTGTGGATTCATGAGATATTTCTTTATTAGATTAAAGGCCTCTTCACATTTTTCATCCCATTTGAAGATTGTATCCTTATGCAAAAGTTGGGTGAAATTATGACATTTTTCAGCTAATTGGGAGATAAATCTCTTAATGGATTGGATCCTTCCTTGTAAAGATCTCATCTGACTAATGTTTTTAGGTGCTTCCATTTCCATAATAGCCTTCACTTTAGTGGGATCCACCTCTATTCCTTTTGCAGATACAATATACCCTAGTAGCTTGTCAGATTGGACTCCAAATGCACATTTCTTTGGGTTAAGTCTTACTTTGAATTCTTCTAACCTTTCAAAAAAATTTGCCAAAATTGGAATGTTTTCTTTTCTTGAATGGGATTTGGCTAATATGTCATCCACATAATCCTCCATGAACTTATGCATCATATCATGAAATATTGTAGTCATTTCTCTTTGATAGGTTGCTCTGGCATTCTTTAACCCAAATGGCATGACATTCCAACAAAAAGTACCCCATCCACATGTAAAAGTGGTCTTATCTTGGTCTTCTGGTGCTATTTTTATCTGTTTATACCCGCTAAATCCATCCATGAGTGAAAACATGGAGTGTCCCATTGTTAAGTCCACAATGGCATCAATGCTTGAAAGTGGGAAATTGTCCTTAGGACATGCCAAGTTTAAGTCTCTAAAGTCTGTGCAGATTCTGATGGATTTTTTTGCTTTTGATACTGGCACTATATTTGAGATCCATTGTCCATTATCAATGGCCCTTATAAATCCCACCTTCAATAGATTTTCTAACTCCACTTTGACAAGTAGTTCTATATGAGGATGCATCTTCCTTAGCTTTTGTTTAATAGGTTTGGCTCCTTCCTTGATGTTTAGATGATGCATTAATAGATTTAGGTCTAAACTCGGCATATCATCATAAGACCATGTGAAATTGAATTTTCTTTCCTTAAAGAACTCAATGAATTATGTTCTTTCTTCGCTAGATAGTGATACTACTAGGTGAATGATCTTTGGGTCTGTTTCTGATCCAATATTTATCTTTTCTATTGGCTCAATTAAGATCAAAGATCTTTCTTCATAATGTTCTGGTAGAGCATCCAAACTCCCTTCCTTAGGTGCCTCAATTGGGTTTTCACCATTGGAAACATCCTTTATTTCTTTATTTTTTTCTTGATCTAATGTTGCCACAACGTGGTTTTCAACACTTGATTCTTTTCTTTTTCTATTTTTTTCATTTTTTTAATTTTTTCTTAGATTGAAAGTTTGGATGCTCCTTTTGATCATTTCTTCTTGATATTCTCTGATAGAAGAAGGTTCAACCACGTTGAGGTATTGGGACACCATGTTGTCATTTAAGAAAATTGGCAAGGTAGTTGGTTCAATGGTATTCCATTCAATTAAGTCTGGGCGGATGAGAGTTAATGGGTCAACACTTAGATTTGTTTCAATTGGTTTTAATGTGTATATCTCATTATTGGAGGGTTCGTACATTGTATCTTGAAAATCATGAACATGGGCTTCCTCTAAATGTTCTAAAGAAGAAGGATTAAAGTCCCCCTCACTAGAATCCTCTTGGGTTTCTATTGGATAATATTCATGTGGATTAAACCTAGTGTTTGATTCTTCCATAGTAGGTCTCCATGAAGGAATGTATGGTTCACCTACCCATTGATTGATCTCTATCTCTATACTTGGCACATCATTTAGAACCATTTTTCTATAACTAGATGCTTGATTTGAAGTTGATTTTGTCATTGGTCCTTTATTTTTGGTAGAAGTATAGGTATGAATGACATCAATGCCCTTGTCTTGGCATGACTCATCTGATAGGGTTTCCCATTTCCATTCATTATAATCCTCATCACTATGAGATTCTAATTGTAATATTTGGCTATAAAGCTTGGAATGATGTTTTTGAGTGTATCCTTCCTCAAGATACCCTACTCCTTCTTTCTCCTTGGAATCTTGCCAAGTAATTTCTAAGGGTTCAATGATCCCTTCATTCTTGATGCCTAAAGGTCCTTGACCTTTGTACCCCATCTTTTGCATGATTGAAAATCCTTTCCCATATTAATGTGTGGGAATGGTTATATTTTGGATATGTTTGACATGGGCACTTGATTCTTCATCGTTGTACAACCAGTTTAAGATCTCATTGTCTTCTTCATCCATGGTGGATGATGTACTTGCCCTTACAAAGTTCTCATTATATTTATGGGGTAGATTTGAAGGTTTCCCAAACAACTTGGGTGATAATGGTAGGTCCATCATACATAAGGAGTATTCACCTACACCTTTTTTCTTGATCTTACATTGCTTATCAAAATTCTTCATCATTTGGTCCATCTTTTGATAATGGGCCTCTTTGGTGTATACTTGGGTAGCTTTGGTATGATCTTCTCTTGGTTCTTCAATAATGTTATCCTCATTAACCATCTCTTTTCCTTTAGTCGATGTAGTTAGGTTAATGAGTTTTGGTGTGTCTTCAATAACAACTTCTTCTTCCATCTTTTCTTTTCCTTTTAACAAAGGGGTGTCCTTAGAACTTTGACCTTGCTCCATTCGCTTAGGTATAGACCCTTCAGTATTGTGTGGGACTAAGGAGTCATTGATAGGTTTGACATTATTACAATATTGGAATGGGTTTAGATCCCCACTTATCATTATCTCTTGCCCTAGATATGGGAATTTTAGGCATTGGTGATAAGTTGAAGCAATGGCTTGCATTTCATGGATCCATGGTCTTCCTAACAAGATATTGTAGGTCAACTTTAAGTCCAAGACTTGGCATATGGTCTTTTTTTGCATGGGACCAACTCTTATGGGTAATACTATGACTCCTTTTGAGGCTCTTTCTTCATCATCATAGGCTTTTATGGTTATCTTTTTCTTAGGGTCAATAGCCTCCTCAGAAAATCCTAGGTCTTTCACCAAGCTAAGGGTACAAATGTTTAGGCCAGCTCCTCCATCTATAAGGACTCTTTTCACCCTATGCTTATGGATCAACACTTATATATGTAAGGGAAGATTTTGGGGATGATTAAGGGACATGTCATCTTGTTCGGAAAATGATAGGCAATGAGGTGCAATTAGGTGCCCTACCATATTTTGAAATTTGTCTACCTCCAAGTTTTGAGGCACATTTGTTTCCAACAAGGCTTTCTCCAAGATATCCTTATGAATTGGTGATAATTTGAGCAGCTCAAGAATAGAAATCTAAGTGGGATTTTTTTGTAATTGATCAACCAAGTTGTATTGTTTTGATGATGATGTTGAAGCTTGGTTTGATATCACAAATTTTGGAGCATTGGTAGGTAGGATAATTTTTTATGCTTGCCCCCTAGTGACAACATTTGATGATACTTCCCTTGACTTATCTTTCACTATGATAACATTTATGGTTTGATCCTCTTCTCTTAGAGTATTTATCATGTTATCATATGTGTGAGCAAAGTTCACTTTCTCATTGCCCCTTTTTTTAATTTGATTTGCATTTGATGAATCCCCTTTTTCATGATTCAAAAAGGGGTTCTTGAAGGCCGTATGATCTCCATTATTTTGTGGTCCTTCAATTTGAATGGTTCCCTTGTCAATTAAATCTTGCACCAAGTGTTTTAACCTCATGCATTCATTTGTTGGGTGACCTCTATTTCGATGATATTCACAATGATGGGCCACATTCCACCAATAAGGTTTAACTTCAGGTTCATATTCTTTTATATCAGGTAATGTGATGACATTATTGGCAACCAAGGTCTTCAATACATTCTCCAAAGGTTCACCTAAGTAGGTGAATTTCTTTTTATTATAATTGGAGTAGGAGGATTTTGATTTGGCCCCACTAGCATTATTGTTGGAAGTGTTGGAATTGTTATTGGAATTATTGGAATTATATGGAGCTTTGTTAGTTTGATTAACATTATTTGAATAATTTGCTCCATATGGTAGGATAAAAGGGGTTGACTTCAAGGTGTGGGCCTCCACAACTCCGTCATTCACAAGGTTTTTGTTGTTATTCTTCATCCATGATTTAGATTTATGATTATTATTGTTGGACCATTGGTTATTGAAATACTTAGGCACATAATTATTATTATTGTTGTTTTTGTTGTTGCACTTGTTATCTTTAAATAATTTGACTTCACCTCTTTTGGCCAAAACATCTTCAATCTTGATCCCATTTTCGATGAGTTTCTCAAATGTTGGGGGACATTGAAGTTGTAATCTATAATTTATTTTCGAGGTCAAATTTTTGGTGAAGATTTCCATCTTCTCTTTCTCGGGGATACTTCATGGATACCTTGTGAAAACAGTCCTCCACCTTTGTAGGAATCCTAAGAAGGACTCTCCATCTTTCTATTTGGTATCACATAACTTGAGCATTGTGATTTCATGCTCAATGTTATAAGAGTAATGGGTTACAAACTTGGAGGCTAACTCCTCAAAGGACTTTATTCTAGGGGTTAGTTTTGAAAACCACTCCATTGCGGGACCTCCTAAGCTTCTAAGAAAGAGTCGCATTAGATATGTATCATTGTGCATGAACTCTATGCTTAGGGCACAAAACTCCCTTAGATGATCATGTGGGTCTATTTTATCCATGTGCTTATCATATTTAGGAAAGATGGTATTAAAAGGAAAAGATACCATAGCTAAGATTTTGTCAAAAGGGAAAGAACACAAAGCTTCAATGGAAAAGGCCTTAGGTTTGGCTGCCTTCTTCATGGTATCGATTTGTTCTTAGAAGGCCTTTATCTACCTAGTCATAACTTTCATGGGGTCATCTTGGTGTTGGTCTTTCTTGAGTTGGTCAATATCAAAATCATAAGGTAGCTTTACTCCCTTTTGTGCTAGGTTTAAGAAGAAGTTCTCCTTATCCTTGTCTATCAATTTCTCCATAACCTCTAGGAAGTCTAGGTCTTGGGAAGCTTTCTCAACCCTTTCTTCAAGTGTTTCATTGGCATTATAATTGACATTGTTGGTATTGTGATTATGATATGCCAAATTTCTATCCACCATCTCTCCAAGTCTTGGTTCAAATAGGTTTGGAAAAATTTCTTCTTGATTTGGATCTTTGTAAAGACTTTGGTATTTGACTTCTTGCCCTTGGTGTGAAAAAATAGTGCTATATCCTAGTAATGATACCCTATATATGTGGGACCATGTGGAAACTGGCATCCAAGAGGGTTTGATTGGAAATGATCCTCGGTTCGAAAATTGTTGATTTTATATTGAAGAGATTTAAAAATATAAGAAGATTTTTCAATGGATATATCTCTCACTTGTTTATGTATTTCAAACACAGTAATCCTGCATTCACTTGTCTCTTTTTACCTACTTAACACAAAATGTTTGATTTGAGGAACATTGTCACTGGTTTTACACAAAAAGACACTTCAAGCACCTACCTAGCACAAGATTTGGTTCGTAAACATGGCTCTAAAAGGTGGTCTTGCTATTTTATCAAGGATTTAATATTGACTCCATTCAAATAGACTATAAACTTTCATCCCCCAAGTATGCTCAGGGGTTTCCCACACACACAAAAGTATGATTTGGTGCAATCCATGAGGACTACTAAAGGAAATTTTAAAATTTTAAAATCCATTTATCACACACCCCATTAAGGATGTATGTGTTTCATTTTATAGTGGGTTGGATTCCCACAGCAAAAGTGAGAGTATCCAACTTTGGGTTGTCCCTCTCACTAGCCTCATTAAGGCACAACTCGGGAGGTGAGCCCACTAATTCTCTAGCATGTTCATTCAAAGCAAGGAAAATGGAATTAAGGTCAAGCTTTTGGGAATTTGGTTCACCAAAAAGGTGAAGAGCATATCCCTAACTTTTCCTTTAGTTCCCAAACACAATAGACAATTTTGTTCAATTTCTTTCACCCACTAACTATAGGGATTTGAGTATTTCTACTCTCTTCCACAAACAAGGGGCTTTGATTTAGTGTTTGATTTATTCCTTTTAGCTATCCAAATTACTAGATTATGAAATGTACCAATGCCACAATTTAAGGGAAAATATTGACTAGTTGAGGCTTACCTTTTATCTTGTACCTAACCGAAGTTAGGGGTATTTTTTAGTGATTTCATTATTTTTATCATTACCTTGGCAATAGCTCCTTCCAAATGTTCTTTTCCACCAGAAAGTTAGTCAACACAACCAATCACAATGAGGGAAACCAAATTGAAATTGAAGGAGCAAAGACTTATGTAATGAACCTTAAGCACCTTATTTGCAAATTTTTAAGGAAAAAAAAAAACTTGAACTAAGGAGTAAAAATCCAATTGAGAGATACAAATTTTGTCTTGTAATCATCTACAACCTTAACATAATTTTCATATACCTGGTTTTCTTCCTCTTGTGATTCCTCAAGAACCGCTTTAATATGCTCAAAGTTCTCCCTCTTGATCTTTTTAGCCAATGCTTTTCCTTCTTGATTAAACTTTCTCTCTGGTTTTTGGACCTTTCTATGCCTACTCATTTACAGTAAAAATAGACAGACAGAGAGTTAGATAACTGAATTGATCAATTTGACAGCAAAATAAGATAATAGACAACAGGCAACATTGTCCAACTAATACGCATGATCAAATTGTTAGCAGGTGTAACTTTAATGATAGCAAGCGTCACTTTCCAGTTATATAGGCAACACTGAAAGCTAATCAAGAATGAAAAATTTATTGCTAAGCATGAATAGTACTAAAAATTGCATAAAATGATTTAATTGAAGTGTCAATTTAACAATACTAAGCGTAAAATAGCAGATACTAGGCATGACTGTTTCTTCAAAGTGCGTAGCAAAGTGCGGTCACAAGCAATAACAGATAGAAGATCCGTGAAACTTCTTAAGTCACAAGCGTAACTTTATGCGCAAAGGCTGAACAATTTGTCTCACAGGTGTGAGCATCTATCTCATAGGTGACAAGAAAGAATTTAAGATAGAATAGAAGTGATCAACCAGGCGTGAGTTATCAACTAGTAGGCGTCAGAACAAAGATCTCAAGCATCATCAGAATGACTGTAGGCATGACTGAATTGTTTGTACACATGACTTCACCTATTTTCTATAGAAAATTCATGGAAAAGTGAAGATAAAAGCATACAAAATATGATGAAAATGATGAAAATGATGAAAAATGATGAATGAGGCTTAGAGCCCCACGGTGGGCACCATTTTGTATACTAGGGAAAGTATCTTCATAGAATTAAGGTTAATCAATAATTGAAATAGTAACTAAATTAAACTACAAAGCAATAGAGAAAACTATAGCAAATTAATGATCAATTGAGCATCCTATGGCTCTCTACCTAAGATTGTTAATGCAAAGCTCTCAGCAAGCTCCCATTAATGATAGTCCTAGAGTGAGAATGATAAGATAAACAAGTTAAAGCTAATAATTATATCAAAGTAAACACTAATTAAGCTCTCAAATGCCTTTCTAAACTAAAATTGCAAGAGGTTCAATGCAATTCTTAGATGTGTGGTTGATCATAATGAAGTAATTTGGTCTTCCTTTTATAGATTTTCCAATGGTAGGGGGTGTAGTTGTATTTGATCATGATTAAACCGCGGTTGAGTCCTTGGTTCCACCCTTTGAAGACAATGAAAAGTTTGTGTCCTCAAAGCTTGGGACAAGTAGACAAGATGGATGGTCAAGATTTGCTTTCCCTTTGAGTGATTGAGATTGAATTTGGCTTGATCCATGTGAATGCCTTTCCTTAAATCTCATTGGTTGATTGAATTTCCTCTCCTTTTGGGTTGTTGAGATTAATCGAGATTTATTAATTGATTTAATTGATTTTGTTTAGCTATGTACCCCTTGAATGGTTTGAATTTAATTTAATCCAAGACTATACAATTAATTGATTTAATTGTATTTTGATTTGATTGCATTTGATTAAAATGCTCTCAATTTTGATTTATCTTGAATTAAGACTTGATTTTAATTTTGATTGGCTAATTATGCATTGTGATTCAATTGCTTCAATCATGTACTTGATTTTCTTTGATTTGACTTGATTTTCTTTGATTTGATCTTTGTCCATTTTTAAGTGATTATAGAAACAAACCTAAATATTGACCCATTGACTCTCATACACCCGGACTTAATCGAATGGAATTCCATTGAACCAACTACCCTTCCAATATTCTTAAATGACAACATGGTGTCCCAATACCTCAACACATTTGAACCTTCTTCTATCAGAGAATATCAAGAAGAAATGATCAAAGGGAGCATCCAACCTTTCAATCCGAGAAAAAATGAAAAAAACAAAAAAAATAAAAAAGCAAAAGAATCGAGTGTTGAAAACTGCGTTGTGGAAACATTAGATCTGAAAGAAAGAAATAAAGAAATAAAAGATGTTTCCAAAGGTGAAAACCCAACTGAGGAACCTAAGGAAGGGAGTTTGGATGTTCTACCAGAACATTATGAAGAAAGATCTCTGATCTTAATTGAGCCAACAGAAAAGATAAATATTGGATCAGAAATAGAGTTGAAGATCATCCACCTAGTGGCATCCCTATCTAGCAAAGAAAGAACAGAATTCATCAAGTTCTTTAAGGAAAAACAAGTCAACTTCACATGGTCTTATGATGATATGTCAGGTTTAGATCCAAATCTGATAATGCATCATCTAAATATCAAGGAAGGAGCTGGCCAAACCTGTTAAGCAAAAGCTAAGGAAGATGCATCCACATATAGCACTACTTGTCAAAGTGGAGTTAGAAAAATTATTGAAAGTGGGATTTATAAGGGCCATTGATTATGCACAATGGATCTCAAATATAGTGCCAATATCAAAAGTAGACAAATACATTTCAGCAATGGAGAATTCATTGGGGGCACTTTTAGCACAAGAGGATGAAATAGGAAAAGAAAAGGAAATTTACTACATAAGTAGAACCTTGGTCAAATATGAGCTAAATTATACATTCATGGAAAGGGCATGCTTGGCTGTAGTTTTTGCTTCCCAAAAATTATGCCATTATATGCTAGCCCACAAGATAAGGCTCATTTCCAAAATTGACCCTTTGAAGTATCTACTTAGTAAAATAGCATTGAATAGAAGGCTAGCAAAGTGAGTGATGGTGCTAAGTGAGTTTGACATAGAATATGTTGATAGAAAATCAATCAAAGGGCAAGTCATTGTTGACCAATTAGAAGAAGCACCACTTCAAGATGATCATCCCATCCAAGTGGAGTTCCCAGATTCAGAGATTGTGAACGTTGAGGCAAAAACATGGCAATTATATTTTGATGGTTCGTACACTCAACATGCATTAGGAGCAGGTATACTTCTAATCACTCCCCAAGGTTCTACTATCCCTAACTCCTACAAATTGTTATTTCCATGCACAAATAATGTAGTAGAATATGAAGCCTTGGTTATTGGAATCAAGTTGGCATTAGAGTGGAAAGTAACAGAACTAAAGGTTTATGGAGATTCACAATTAGTCATTAATCAAGTCAATGAAGAATATCAGATGAAAGATGACAAATTGGTACCCTACAAAAACATGGTGGAAAGTCTTAAGAAGTATTTCATACTTATTACATTTGAGCAAGTGCCAAGAGAAAAGAACAAAGTAGTGGATGCAGTGGCAACTTTGGCTTCACTTCTACAAATGCCTGATCATAGTGTCAGATGTGAATTCCTGGTAGAAGAAGTGGATCAACTCGCGTTTGACCCTACCCACCCTTATACCATTTTCATGTTAAGTACAAATAAATCACCTTGGTATGGACCTATTTACACTTACTTAAAAGATCAAATCCTTCCCATAGACCAAACCAGGAATCAAAACAAAAGTTTCATTCATCAAGCCGCCTGATACACCATAATCTCTAAAAAATTGTATCACAAAATTCTAGATGGAATGCTCCTTAGATGTTTAGAAGAAGAGGAATCAAATGTAGCCTTGCGAGAAACCCACGAAGGAATTTGTGGATCACATTTGAATGGATTAACCCTAGCTAAGAAATTTCTTAGGATAGGATATTTTTGGCCTACGATGGAGAAAGCCGCTTGTAACTTTTCAAAAACTTGTAGAAAGTGTCAATTCCATGGAAACTTGATACATGTACCTGCACAAGAACTTCATCCGATGACAAAACCTTGGTCATTCTATCAATGGGGTCTAGACCTACTAGGCATGATTTATCCACCATCCTTGAATGGTCATAAATTCATCATCATGAAAACTGAGTACTTTACCAAGTGGGTGGAAGTTGTACCCTTATCAACTAAAATGGGAAAGTAGATATCTTTGTTTATCCTTAATCATATTATTTATAGATATGGCATACCTCATGCTATCATAATGGATAATGCAAAGCATTTCAAAAATAAAGACCTAAAGGAATTATGCACCAAGTTTCACATGATTTTTCATTCTTCTTCAATCTATTACCCCCAAGGTAATGGACAAGCTGAAGCAACAAATAAAAACATCTTGAAACTTTTGAAGAGAACAGTGGACAATTCAAGTAGAGATTGGCACATCAAAATAAACCCAAACTTATGGGCTTATAGAACAAGCATAAGAAGGCCAACAGGAGCTACACCTTTTTCCTTAGTCTTTGGAATAGAAATAGTTTTGCCTTTGGAGGTAGAACTCCCATCTTTGAGGGTATCTCTTCATGGCTTGATAAATGAGGAAGATTATAGAGTTGCTAGGCTACAAGAACTAGAACTCCTAGATGAGAAACAAAAGAAAGCATTTGATCATTTGAAGGTATACCAAATAGAATGTCAAGGACTTACAGCAAGCACATCAAGTCAAGAACATTTCAAATGTGTGACCTAGTTTTGCAAGAAAATCCCAAGAATCAAGCAGAAAGAGAAACGAAAGGAAAATGGGAGGCAAACTGGTTAGGACCATTTATCATTGTTGAAAATTTTGGGACCATAACCTACAAACTAGCAGATTGTGATGGAGAAGAGCTACAAGAACCTATTAATAGCATACATATAAAGAGGTTCTATACATGAAGTAGATGAAAGAGTATAAAGAGTATTATATGGAAGGCATCATATTTATTATATATAGTTGAAAGAGATCTGGAAAATACCAAAAACATTTGGAAAGAAGAAAAGATCAAAAATAGTGAAAAATTGAGCATGAAAAAAGAAAAAATATTCATATATGATCCTCAAAAAGATGTTGTCTTGGTGAAAACCTAGTAAATAGGCACCTTGATGATATGGTAAAAAAAAATGAAAAAGAGAAAAATACCAAAAAAATTCAAATAAGAGAAAAAAAGTGTCTTGGTGAAAACCTAGCAAATAGGTGCCTTCGTAGTAAAAAAAGAGAAAAAGATTTAAAAATAGAAAAAAGAGCAAGATTTATTCAATCGGTGAAAACCTGGTAAATAGGTGCCATTGAAAGTCCAAGTCAATCACATACCTAGAAGGTCACCTTGTAAATATTGCATTCGCCAACATTCGTATATATTGCATAATAAAACCCCACAATTGCATTTGCAAATACCTCAAGATTTTGGTCGCCTGATCTGCAAATTGTCCTAAGTCCCACAAATGAAATTATCTTAAACTGGGGGCAATCTACTCAAAAGGAGAAAGGATTCATCAAGGCAAGCTTTATTCAATCAAGGAATCAATTCATCAAATTTGAAAGAGGAACACTTAATCAAATCTACATTCTAATCCAATTTGAACCTAAACACAAAATTTGATCCAAGATCTTACATGACTTTACCTGTAACAAGATTAAAAGTATGAAATGGATGGAACTACACTTGAAATATGGATTTGAAAAACATTGCATTAAATTCTTCTAAGTGTTGACTCAATTGATGAAATCATATCTTTCTAGTGAATCGATGAAAGTTTTAGACTAGACAAGCTATGATGGAAGGATGATATTTTTCTTGCTTTCTGAATGATTGTCTTAAAATCAAAGTTTTAAATCATGTATTATTTTTCTAAGGACGTGATCATCAAAGAATCATCGAGGACTTGTACATAGGATAAAACTAAGATTTTTGCTTGTTTACGCAAAAGGACACCTTGGTTATTTTGATATTCAATATCATAATACCAACATCCACTTGCAACATAGAATCTGAAAAAATTGGTATTCACACTCTCATGATTAGCTTCAATCAGTGATAGTCGCACTGAAGAAAGATGGGAAAGCAAATAAAGAGGTGGAAAAAGTATTCATATCATCATAGTTGAACTAGTGATGGCTGTAATAAAATGGGATTCCAAAAAATGCTCAATGATGATTATAAGCTCCAAATTTTGAATAATGACAGTTAGCTTCATACATCTTAGATTAAGTGCATTCTATATATTGTTTTTCCTTTCTTAGCTTAATTTGTAAGAGGAAAATAAAAAGGGGGGTGTATTCAATTCAAAAATCAAAAGATCATCAAAAACAACTATATAGGATCGAATGTGTTGGAAATCAAAGATAAATAAAAAACAAAGTGCATTTCATTAGATAACTTGCATTGATTAAGTCATTCTCATTAAACTTTGCATATATTTAGATGTGTTTAACATTTGAATTATTAGATGCATTGCATTAAGGCATTATCATTAGATTGCATTCATCTCATTTAAGGTGCATACATTAAGTGCATTGCATTAGTTAGAAATCATCCATTAAGATCATTCAACATTAAATACATGATAGTACCATCCATACATATTACATATATCATTGAAAGCTCATGATCATTGCATCATTACATCACAGTTGCATATCAAGTGAATAGCATCCATAGATACCTCACATTTACATATCAAAAGACATGCATTCATTAGATACATCATCCATCTAATATCCATTGTATACATCAATATCCTTAAGTAATACCATTACACATTGCAATCATCTATTCTATGTCATACATAAGACAAAGCATTTAACCATCATATGCATACATTAAAAATTGCATTCTAGAAAGCATAAAATAAAGCATATAGAATATAGAATCTTATAGAGCTGCATATTACGTAAAACACCTGAAAAAAAGATCCAACACATAAAGACATCATATATAGTCAAATATATCAAAGAGAGTATCAGAGTCCATGGTACCATCATCATGAAATCAACAATATATCAAAGTCTATAACATGATCATAAAAGAAATATCTAAAGATCAATGTCCATCAGCTATTAAAGTATCAACGCAAACAACATCAATTGATCAAAAATGATACAACAAGGGTCCAATGTCTCGATCATAGCAACAGAAAGGAGATCATATAACATCAAAGTGCAAATGAAATAATGGAAATATCTCATGAGAAATCAACTAATAGAGTCACCTGCACCATCGGTACCATCATGATTAGGAGCACTATCAGGAGGCCAACTCGAACTAGCCTGTAATCCATGCTGACTCATAGCAGCCATAAAAGTCTGCATCATTGAGCTCATCTATGAAACCTACTATTGTATAGATGATATCTGAGTCTGCAAAGATGCAACATCTGATGGTGAGGCTAGCGCATGACCCTGTACTACAGAAGACTATGGAGGTGGAATAAAAGAAGATGGCATCATTGAAGAAGATGGATCACTCAAAGATGGAACAAAGCGAGAAGAAGATGGATGTGAAGAAGATGAAGGCATCGAGGCAGAAGCATGTGCCTGAGTTGTAGGAGCCTGAGGAATAATAGAAGGAACAACCTATTGGGCAGGAGGACCCTATGCCTAATCAAGTAATATATGTGCTAAATCTACATCAACATCTCTATGTCATCTAGCTCGAGGCCTCTATATAGGATCCCTGGCCACCTTATGTAAAATCCTATCAAACCATCCACCTCTCCCTTGATCACCACCCCTAGGAGGAATTGGAGCAGCAGCTATCACTGGCATCTATACTCTACCTTCTCTAGCTCCGCGATGACCCCGTCATCCATGCTGACCCCTGATCCTACCATGACCACCAGCTCCACCATCATCTCCACCATCGCCATCATCATCACCATCTCCACCAACACTGTCATCCCCATCTGATAACTCCTTAATGGTGGGAATCCTCTCAGCTGAATCTGTGAACCTGGGAAAAGGATATTGATGTAACCAGGCACCATACTCATCAATGATACCTGTATCCATGACCTATGATCTAGGAGACCAAGGATGATATCTAATCTCTCGTATCTCTTGTATAGTTATACCAAAGTATACACATGGGCCCCACAATGACCTCTCAGCTTGTACATGAGCATACATAGCTACGCCTTGTGGCATATCCTGAACACACCCATACTGACAAAAAATGTGGTGAAAGCAGAATCTCTCTATAAAAAATGTAGAGAAATCGATCATCCAGTGAGGACAAAACATGGAAGAAAGCTCACCATCATCCTCTAGCCAAGCCTCACATCTGAGATAAGGCCTCCAAATGATAGTATCCATGTCATCAATCTAGCATTGCCAGTAATCCAGCTTACCCATGTGGGTCTGGATAATGATACTATTGTACATCCATGCAAAAGGCCAACCTGGCTCCTGATCTTGTGCTATAATAGGACGTGTCACTGAGATATTCTCCCAAGTCCAAATCTGTAACAAAATAGCTCCCACAATAAAAGTGGTAGAATGTCTATATATAGCAGTGTGTAACTCATGATATAACTGAGCTAACAAGAAAGAACCCCAATCAAACCGATGAGGATCTACCATCAAATCCTCCAAAATGGGACCCCACCCAAAAGCAAACCCATGTCCATGCCTATCAGGAAATAGGAAACCATCGATCAGAGTACCTAGAACAACTGGTAAAATAGGTAATGAAATTAACTGAGCCCACTGGATATGGTGATCACCAATGGAAGGATCATTGAAGACTCATCGACATGCTGAGCCATCATAAAAAGTATCATAGTAGACAAGCTCTCCTCAGGTAGGTAACTACAAAATGTGATAGACATCCTCAGGTGTAATCGTCATTTCCCCCATGGGAAGATGAAAGGTGTTATGGTCTGAGTGCCAATGCTCAGCCATAGCAGTAATAAGACCTCGATTCACTCAGAATCAAGGAAGATAAAGAAGAAAGGACAAGCCACACCGAGCAATATGACGACGGTCAGCATCACTCAAATCAAGTATCATATCCCATGACAAAGGATACAAACCATGGATACGTAAAGACCCAAGATCCTCCTACAAAAAGCAAGTTCAAACACATTAGAATTCAAATCAAAAATTATGAGACTATCCGAAGTCAATCAAAAATCTATAAACCTATCAAATCATAATCAAATTTCGCATTTCTACTCAGATAGAACGGAAATTTTATCCTTGCGCATCATCTAAATATAGATTGATGGACAACATTCCGACTATAACTGATTCCTAACTGACATATCACAACTTGTTATAAAATATCAAGATTGGGAACTTAACCTATCAATTAATCAATGACGTAAAAAAAAAAATTTCAATTTGGACTTGATCAAAATGGAAAAAAATTTGCAAAGCAAAAGCACTGTTTCATGGTGTAAAAGCGTAAAAATGCAGAAGCGCTGGTTAAATTTGTAAAAGCACCTATTAATTGATTAAAAGTGGTGAAAAGGTGAAAGTGCTCTTTAATATAGCAGAAGCATTATTTAAAGTTGCAAAAGTGCAAAAATGATTAAAAGTGCACATAAACATTGTAAAAGCAAAAAAGGGCACAAAGTTGGCGAGCAAAAGCGCACAACCGCTTCGTGAAAGCACTCATTAATGATGTGGAAGTGCAACTTCAGGGTTAAAAGTGTTGTTTAATGACGCAAAAGTGCTCATTCAAGAAAAAAGAAAAAAAGGGGTTATTTATTAGGAAAAATTTGGAAAAATTGAACTTAAAAGCATAAATGGAAAAAGTGAAGAGGCGGCGGCATTTCGCGAACCGATGCTCATGAAGGGGGAAAAACATCGTGGGAATTCAAAGAGCTTAGAGAGGGTAAAATTCAAAAGTGAACATAAAAATGAATAGTTAAAAAGGGATTTTGACCCCTTTATATAGTTTTTTGACCTAAAAAGAGGTAACTTTGACCTAAGAGAGGACCTTTTCATAAAAATTGACCTAGAAACTCAAATTTATCATCAAATTAGCCAAAATAGGGGCATTTGAAATCTAATGGACCAAACATAGATATCGAAAATGAAATTAAAACTCATTAGAAATTTAATTACATCAACATCAAATTCACCTAAATCATCGAGATTATCAAACAACGATCAAATTTAATTTCATTTCTTAGGGGGCATACCATTGGATAAATCAACATCAATAACATCATCAAGAATCGAGAGACCAATCATCAAATCAAAGTGAAAGCTTTTATCAAGAAATTTTTCATAATCAATCGAATGGGGCATCACATGAAGATCAATCATCAAATCAGGTATCACATCGAAATCCTTCAATAGATCGAACATCATATCAGGGAGTAATTAAAGAAAAATCATCATTAGAATGACCATCAGAATCAAACATCATATCAGAATGATCATCAAAACTACATCAAGGGTATTAAATCAATTGAAAACTACATCAATTTCATATCAGCTATTAAGAATCCACCATCAAAAGCTATCAAACAAACATCAAAGATCGATCATCAATATAATAAGGACCTGTCATCAAACAAGATCATAGTATTCTTTGAATTAACATGCTTCGCACATCAACTCAAAGAGGGGCATTTGTAATCACCTCAAAATGGACAAAGACAATTTAATGATAAATCAAGTCAAATCAAAGCAAACTCAGGACAAAATTAAAGTAATTGAATCACAATGCATAATTAGCCAATCAAAATTAAAATCAAGTCTTAATTCAAGATAAATCAAAATTGAGAGTGTTTTAATCAAATGCAATCAAATCAAAATACAATTAAATCAAATAATTGTATAGTCTTGGATCAAATCAAATTTAACCCATTCAAGGGGTACATGGCTAAATAAATTAATTAATAAATCCTAATTTCCCTCAACAACCCAAAAGGGGAGGAAATTCAATCAACCAATAGGATTTGAGGAAAGGCATTCACATGGATCAAGCCAAATTCAATCTCAAACACTCAAAGTGAAAGAGAATCTTGTCCATTCATCTTGTCTACTTGTCCCAAGCTTTGAGGACACAAACTTTCCATTATCTTCAAAGGGTGGAACCAAAGACTCAACCAAGGCTTAATCATGATCAACTACACTACACCCCCTACCATTGGGAAAATCTATAAAAGGAAGGCCTAAATTCCTCATAATTCATAACCACACATCTGAGAATTGCATTGAACCTCTTGCAATTTGAGCTTACAAAGGCAATCTAGACTTAATTTAGCTTTCAAATTGGAATTGAACAATTAGCTTTAGCTTTAATCATTTATCTTTCTCATTCTAGGACTGTCATTAATGGAAGCTTGCTGAGAGCTTTGCATTAACATTCTTAGTTAGAGAACCATAGGATGCTTAATTGTCAATTTCTAGCTTAAATAGATTTCTTAATTGTGGTTTATTTAGTTTCTATTTCATTTATTGTCAATACTAATCCTATAAAGATTCTATTTCTAATATACATTGATAAATAGATTATTGATAGTGGTTGCTCACATCACATTGTTGGAATTAGGAGAGATAGCTACTAAGAGGGGAGGGGTGAATCAGTGCCTTCAAAACTTTACTTGTAAAACCTTTCAGATCTATAACTGAATATTGTGATAACCGATCAAAATAACTTGAATCCAATTGTATAAATCAATCATCTAGTTAACTTAAGAAAGTAAACAACATGAAATCAATATGACAATCACATAACAGAAGTATTTTGGTAACACAAAAACCCTTGTTAGAAGGTAAAAACTGCAGTGGGGATGACACCCAAAAATTCTTCACTGCTGCAGATAGAAAAGGTTTGTCTATTAAGGCTACAAGTTTTGATCACTTCTAGTGATCTTACCCTATTAGGAGTAACGTATTAGATCAGCTAGATCTACCTAGTTATAGGATTTAACAACACTAAATGAAGTGTGTACTTAGTTAAGAGATTTATACAAAGACTGTTAAGTCTACTCAGTTAAGAGATTTCACCAAAAACTCTATCACAATTGTCAGAAAGTAATAGGTAAATTATCTGCTAGTTGAAAAATCAATTGTCTGAAACAGATCTATAAGTGCTCATTAAAATAGCACCTTATCTATGATGGTTTCCTTCTCTATTCTGCTTGGTAGCCTTGTCTGATTTTACTCAATCTGATATCCTCTGTGCTCTGTTCTACTCGGTAAACTGATTGTCTTGAAGATAGGCAAATTCTTCAAGTGCTCCGTGATTCATATATAACATTTCAACAACCTTTTTAAAATGGTGCGAACATATACAATATATAGTGTTCTGTTTTACCATTTTAGCAAAAATTAGGTTACAAAAATAATCATAACCCTAAGATCTACGATGCAAAATAACCTAGATCAACTATTACAATAAGATAAACATTACATTTAATGAGTATCTATTTACAATAAATGCTCCTCGATCTTGGTAAACCATTTTATGATATGTTATAACCGTCTACATAGAATAATGTGTCATTTCTGATTACTATGCCATTTTTTGTTATCATCGGTAAACAATGTATAAGCTGTTCGGTGTATACTGTGATGCTCGGTGTTTACTGACCATCAGTGTCGGTGCCGCTGGTGCTTAGTAAATTGTGTGATCATCGGTGTAAGAGGCTTTATTGACTACTCTATCTTACTTCTAGTTACTGACTATCTCAATATAAGTAACCGACCAACCTATTTAACATCCTTTGATACTAATGACAACCTTGAATGCTCAATAGAGATTAACAATCTCCCCCTTTGGCATTAGTATCAAAACTTCGAATGTATATAGACAAAATGTTTTTATATATTCCTTATATCTCTACCATATACATATCCACAAAAATTTCTAAGTACAAAGTACTCCCCCTCAGTGCATGCTCCCAGTAGTATGTAATATACATAGAAAAGCTATACTTATTTGGCATATACATGTTTTCCCCCTTTTTGATAATAATGCCAAATGCAAAAAAAAAATATAATGTATACTTACATCTTATAAAAAATGTGTGGATGGGTTTTCTTTACAGACTCCAAGAGGTTATCCCATTCCTCTTTCAAGTTGGTAAGACCAATATGCTCAAGACTGACTTGGGCATGCATGTCAAAGATATTATCCAACACCAAAATCTTTGGTGTTGCCACAAGTTGTTCATCTTTGACAATGTGTGTTTCAAAAATCTTCAGGTAAGGAGTGAGTTCTTTCTGTAACTCTGTAACCTGATCGGTGATGAGCGTTGTTTGTTTCCTTAAGTCTTCTATCAGCCGCTGGAGTTCTTAAACTTAGTTAATATGCTTTAAGAAAGCATTTGGCTCGGTGATAGCTGCTTGTGTACTTAATTGTATCTCTACTTCTAAACCTTTTATCTTTTCACTAACTTCTACAGTGAAGGTGTCTGAAGTACAAAGCTTGATTAGCAGTTGACAGATTATCTGGGTGATGGATTTTACCTCGGTAATGACCTCAAATAATTTTACCTTGTTTAGTGCCACTTCTATGCTAATCCTTGCTGCCAATTTGTTCTGAATCTTTGATTCTTCCCGTTCTTCAATTCTTTTGTCTGCATCTATATCAGGGGCATTGATTTTGTCGGTGAGTGTGGCAAGTTGATCTATGATGGGAGTATTCTCATCAATATTTATTTCTGGTACTATCTGTTGCAGATCAATATCCCATACATCATTTAACACTTCTTTACATTTGTGTTCTTGCCTTAACTTCTCTTATGCCACTTTCCTTGAACATAATTCCCCATATCTACTTAGTTCCTCAGGGCTTAGGGTTCTTGGGTCACATTCTAGTATAATGATAACTTCATCAATGGTGACCGGCCCTTTGACTTTCTTCTTCTTCTTCTTCTAGGAAAGAGGTGACTTCTTCTCACTTATGACAATAGCTTTTTCTTCACTCCTCAGAGTATCCTTCCTAGTTGACACTTTATCATCCTTCTTTTTCTCCTCGGTAGATGGTGTGGGAGTCTCGGCTGTAGTGTCAGGTGGGTTCACCTCGGTTGACTTGGTTTCTTTTGGTTCCTTTGTTTCTATAGACTATGCCTCTAGTTTGCTAGGCTCATTTGTATCTACAGGTTGCTCAGGTGCTTGAATCTTAGTATCTTTAATTGGTTTAGGATGAGGTACATCAGGTTGTACTTATGAAATTATTTCAACTACCTTTGCAAGTACAGGTAGTTCACCCGGTAGAGATGTGAGCACACTATCAATGTCTAATGCTTCATCTTTATATGGTGCAATTGTCACATCCTCATCATCCTCATCATCAGGATCACTGTTAGTGATTTCCTCAATGAGTGCATCATCATCAATTTTCTTTTGCAAGTGGATCTTAACTTGATCTGGTGCATCCTGTGAAATTTTGATTTCTTCCTTTTGTTCGGTGATATCAATTACCTTGGTAACTGATATACTAGTGTCTTCTATTTTCTTACCTTTGTTATCATCAATTAAAATACTTTTATCTTTTGAACTATGTCTCTTCTTAGATAGTTTTAGGAATGCTTCTTGTTCAGCTTTCTCTTCTACTTTCAAAATTGATGTCCATAGAGAATCGCATATGACATCCATATCATCCACATTCTCATCCATGATCTGCATAGCTCTATTCTTGACTAGAAATCTAGCCTGATATTTTGTCATGTATTCACTTACCATAGCATAGCTAAAGTGTGAGGCTGCACGGCTTAGTGACCATTCTCTTTTCCTTTTCTCTGTATCTAGTGCAATAGCCCATCTCTCACTTATTTTTTCATCAAGTTCTTTTGGCAATTGACATGCAAATTCCATCAGTACTTTCTTGAACTTGATCATCATCTAGATGACAGCATGTTCTATCTTTGTCTTGTCCTCAATTGATATGTTGTTAAATTTGTCTATGCCTAGATCATTAAGATTTCGATTCTCAATTATATCTTCAATTATTTCTTCTATAGTACTTTCCCTGTTATGAACTAACTTAAATTGATTAGGATCATTTTCAGTTTTTGTATCCTCTAGATCTTCCTTATTTCTTATATATTTCCTCTTTTTCTTCAGTGTCTCAGCTACTTTCTTGTTCTTTCTCTTAACATATTTCCTGGTCGGTGTAGCTACTCTTCTTTTTGCTATGTTTACTACTTCAACTTGCTCGGTGGATTATGTAGCAGTTGAAGAACATGTCTTCATTCCTTCAGGTTCTGGTAGCTACACTTCTTGTTCATCAGTTGTGGAAGGAACCAGTGTTTGATCCTTGTCTTTGTCTGACTCAGTTTCCTCACTATCATAGGGCTTGTCAGCCAACTGTAACTGACCTTTGGTTGCTTCCTTAACTAGTGACTCCTTAGGTGAGTGTGATGCATTTCCATATTTTGCTGAGAGATCTTTTCTCATTTTCTTTTCCCTTCTTGACATTTTTCTAATCTCTATGTCCATTGAGATTCTAGAATTAGCTTCCTCATATACACCAAACCTACTAGCAGTGATGTCTATCAGTAATTCCAGCAATGCATTAATATATTTCAAAGAGAAATCATGATTCATTTCATATCCCATTGGTGCTAGCCATTTTGTTCTCGGTTCTACTGCCTTTATCATTGAGTGGTCTATGCTGACTACAAAGCATATGTCATCTTCAAATTTACTTACTAATTCCTTTGGAATTCTACTCCTTTGTTGCATCTTTGTTTGAAATTCCTTGAAATATGCATTGAATTCCTTCTTTAGATTGTCTCCTAGACTTTTCATCATTTCACCGATTTGAGCAGTTATCGGTTTGTCTGATTGCTAGTTTACTTTTTCGATACCCAGTACATATTTTTGTAGAAAGAGAAATGTACAAATAAGCAGTGATCTGTACTTACATGTATTAGATTTATTTTCTTTTATTGTCTTCATATTGTCATGCAATTGGTGTAGTAGTAGCTCGGCAAGATCAACCTGGTGATCTTTCTTCACAATTTTGTAAGCCATGTCCACAGCGCTGTAGGGTACACTATTTGGTCTGCTAGATTGGAATATCTTGTACCCTATGACATGAGCTATGAATTTTACCACTGGATCTTTGATAGTTGATATTTTCAGTGCCCTACCATCCCATTGAGCTCTAGTGTTCTTTTCTACATCGGGACAAGATGAACTTTGAAAGGCTTTGGTTTTGTCGATTGTAGGGTACCCAATAACCCTACTGATGATCTTCTTCATGACCTCAATAGGTTTATCCAACCAAAATTTTCCATTGTGAAATCTGCTTAGCACAATTCTTATCCAGTCATTGTGAAAGGATTGCAGGAAGTATGTGAAACACCGTAACCCTGACTCCTCAATCTTCTTGTATTCGGATTTAATCTTACCATCCAGTCCATAGACTTGCTGATAAGCTGCAATGGTCTCAAAATCACATACTTCACCAATCTTGCAGTGAATGTAGGCCCTAACATCTTATGTTAACAAAACCTTATCAGGAATACTAGAAAATGCACCCATATCGTCTGTTTGTGCTGCGACCTTGGGATGAGATTTGAATTTCTCCTCGGCAAAATGTGCCCTATCAATTAATTCCACTTCCTCCTCAATGTTCTCTGATTTTCTTGTGGTCGATGTCGATGTCATAAATTGTTTCTAGGGTTTCGGCAAGAAAATAGATAACCAGTGTTCAATAGGCAAATGAACTTACTCGTTATCGTCAAAGATTTTATCATCAATTCGATCTACAGTAGCTTGGAATCTTTTCTAAAAATCTTTAGCTCGAACTCTTCTCTGTAAAATCTCCTTTCTTCAAAATCGCAATGTAAAAATGAACTCTATTTCTGCATATTTATAGACTTTTTGATATTCCCGCTCAAACTTTGATGCATTAAATGTGTGACCTAACTTTCAGTATGAAGCAGCTGTCAGCTCAATAATGTCTACAATATCTTTTGCTCAGTTAACATAGAATTTCTTCATCAATTTTCAATGTTGTCGATTAACCTTGTATCGTGATTACTGACGGGTAACCAGCTCACGTTTCTTCTTTTACCGACTATATAACATTTGTAAACTTATAACACATAAACCATGATGCATCTTTATTCATGCAGATTTGGTATTTGTACATCATATATAAGGAACTATATGTAAAATGTGATCATTTAAAATGTCAGTTCCATACATACCTTTGTCATCTTAAGTGGATGTACTGATGTCACCCAATCCAGTGGATGAGGTTTCATCGACAGTGTTACTTGACTCAGCATTCTCATTAGATTCCTTCTTCCACATTGTGTTCCTTAACTTCATAATTTCTACAATGTTATATCCACTCTCAAATATATGGTTTTCATTTGGTGCTCAGTCTCTGCAGTTCTTGCTTACATGACTGACCTTGTGATAGTGCATACATGTCATTCCTACATTTGTCCAGTTTCTTGATTGTCCAATCTGACTCTTTCTATAATATTTTTCTGCAATATGTCCATACCAACCATATACAGCACAATTAGTCCATGTAGTATAGTCCCAAACATATGAGTTACCTTGTCTCTTCAGTTGATATGGCTTTCGTTGTAGTTTCTCTTTAAGTGTCCAGACTTGTTTCATTTTTGCCTTGCAATCCCTTGCAGTGTAACCATGCTTATTACAGGTATAGTATATTTTCTCCTTAGTAGTATTATTAGCAATGTAATTCTTCTTAGCTCTGCATTCATAAGCTGGATGTCCAAACTTACCACAATAATAACAATATCCATTGAACTTAGAAATGACAGGAGGTTTACCTTGTGCTTTGCTTCTGCACACATTAGATGTATGTCCTAGTTTTCCACAGTGGTAACATGTCATCACTTTAGGTTTCTAAGTTTGATTATTGTTGACTTTTTCATCTTGTTGTGATGATTCACCTTCATCGGTGTAGCCTATACCAGCTCCGCTTCTGAATCTTCTTTGATTAGTCAAGAAATCACAAATCTTTTTAGAACTGTCCTCAGCTATCTTCATCATTTCATTGTGTTTCTTTTGTGTCTTTATTTCATTTCTCATTTTTTCATTATCTTCTCTGAGTATTGCAACATCTTCAAGTCTTCTTGATAATTCTCCATTTACTCGGTTCATTTCTTTATTAACTGTCATCATCTGATTTGATACTTGGAAGTGACAATCAGTGAGTCTCTGTATTTCATTTTCTTTTGCTTGAAGTTGTTCAGTCATCAGTCTTCGGTCTTTAATAGCTAGATTCCAATCTTGTTCAGCTTGTCTACCATTGTTCATGATTTCCACCATTCTCATGATTTGAGATTCATGACCGATGTGAAGTGCTTTCACTTGCTTAGATAGATGCTGATTCTTTTTAGATAATTCAGAGATTATGCTTTAGGATCTGTCAGAGATGCTTCCAGAGCTTGATCCAATATGATCAAATATTTCATCAATAGGTTCTTCATGATAACTAATTTCATTCAGCTGAATTGTAAGGTTCTTTCTTTCAACCAGTAATTTCTTCAGTTCTTCCTTAGCTTGTTTATAATGTTCCACAAACATTTGCATTTGTATTTTCTGATTCTCAATAGTCTTGTCAAGTTCGTATCTCTCCATGAATTAGATCTTTACCCTTCAGTGGTTAGACTATTCAACAAGAGAACTAAGCTCTAATACCAATTATTGGAATTAGGAGAGATAGCTACTGAGAGGGGAGGGGTGAATCAGTGCCTTCAAAACTTTACTTGTAAAACCTTTCAGATCTATAACTGAATACTGTGATAACTGATCAAAATAACTTGAATCCAATTGTATAAATCAATCATCTAGTTAACTTAAGAAAGTAAACAATATGAAATCAATATGACAATCACATAACATAAGTATTTTGGTAACACGAAAACCCTTGTTAGAAGGTAAAAATTGCGGTGGGGATGACACCCACAAATTCTTCACTACTACAGATAGAAAAGGTTTGCCTATTAAGGCTACAAGTTTTGATCACTTCTGGTGATCTTACCCTATTAGGAGTAACATATTAGATCAGCTAGATCTACCTAGTTATAGGATTTAACAACACTAAATGAAGTGTGTACTCAGTTAAGAGATTTATACAAAGACTGTTAAGTCTACTCGGCTAAGAGATTTCACCAAAAACTCTATCACAATTGTCAGAAAGTAATAGGTAAATTATCTGCTAGTTGACAACTTAATTATTTGAAATAGATCTATCAGTGCTCATTAAAATATCACCTTATCTGTGATGGTTTCCTTCTCTATTCTACTCAGTAGCCTTGTATGATTCTGCTCAATCTGATATCCTCTATGCTCTGTTCTACTCGGTAAACTGATTATCTTGAAGATAGGAAAATTCTTCAAGTGCTCTGTGATTCATATATAATAGTTCAACAACCTTTTTAAAATGGTGTGAACATATACAATATATAGTGTTCTATTTTTCAATTTTAGCAAAAATTAGGTTACAAAAATAATCATAACCCTAAGATCTACGGTGCAAAATAACCTAGATCAACTATTACAATAAGATAAACATTACATTTAATGAGTATTTATTTACAATAAATGCTCCTCGATCTTGGTAAACCATTTTATGATCTATTATAACCATTTGCATTGAATAATGTGCCATTTCTAATTACTATGCCATTTTATGTTATCATCGGTAAACATTGTATAAGTTGATCGGTGTATACTATGATGCTCGGTGTCTACTGACCATCAGTGTCAATGTCGCTAGTGCTCAGTAAACTATGTGATGCTTGGTGTAAGAGGCTTTACTGACTGCTCTATCTTACTTCTAGTTACCAACTATCTCAATATAAGTAACCGATCGACCTATTTAACATCCTTTGATACTAATGACAACCTTGAATGCTCAATAGAGATTAACACACATGACTAGTGATAAAAGTAAGTTTGAAACCCTAGATCATTACAAAGGTAGAAGTGTTAAGTTTGGTAATGATCCACCATGTCCTATGAAAGGAAAAGGATCAATTAGATTGACTGATAAGATCACATGTGAAAATTCATATTGGGTTGAAGGTCTTAACTATAACTTGTTGAGTGTTGCACAGTTGAACAACATTGGTTACCAAGTGGAATTTCATCACAGAAAGGCTAAAATATTTGATGCCATTGGTGAACTAATTGGAAGTAGAAAACAGACAAGAGGTAACTTGTTCTATCTAGACCTATATGAAGAAATATGTTTGTTTGCACAATTTGATGATGTATGGTTATGGCATAAGAGGCTGTGTCATGTGAATTTTGGAAATCTGGTAAATATTAGTAAAAAGAAGAAAGTTAGAGGTTCGCCAAGATTAAAGAAACCTGATAATGTGACGTGAAAAGAGTATCAATTGGGGAAAATGACAAAGTCTAGTTTTAAGAGAAAGACATATACTTATGAAAATATTTTGGAATTAGTTCATACTGACCTTTGTGGACCTATGGGTGTATAAAGTTATTGTGGTGATAAGTATTTCATTCTTTTTGTTGATGACTATTCTAGAATGATGATTGTAATGTTTTAAAGGAGAAATCTGATGCATTTTAGTTGTTTAAGTGGTATTTAGCAAAAGTTGAAAAAGAAATAGGTAGAACCTTGAAATGTTTGAGATCTGACAGAGGTGGACAATTTATATCAAATGAGTTCAATCTGTTCTGCAATGATAGAGGAATAAAGAGATAGATGTCTGCACCGAGAACACCTCCACATAATGGTATAACAGAAAGAAGAAATAGGTCAATTATGGATTGTGCTAGAACACTAATGATAGAAAATAATGTTGCACAAAAGTACTGGAGAGAAGTTGTAAGTACATCTGTTTATACCTTAAATCGGGTACAAATAAAAAATGTACAAATGCTACACCTTTTGAGTTATGACATGGATATACACCTAATGTGAAGTATTTTAGAGTCTTTGGGAGTAAATGCTATACAATGAAAGACAATAGGAATGGAAATTTTGATACAAAAAGTAATGAAGGCATATTCCTAGGATATTCCACTAAGAGAAAAGCTTATAAGTGTTTGAATTCTAACACTAACAAAGTTGTGGAAAGTGCAAATGTTACAGTTGATGAGCATGCAGAAAAGAATGAATTGGAGTGCAAGCAAGAACCTAAAGATTACGGATCTTTTGTATACATGGAAGGAGAGGCAATTAATACACCTAAACCAGATGCAAAGTCACAAATAGGTAATAGTGTCGAGCATCAGTAGGATACTGTCGAGCATCAGGAAGATGTTGTCAAGCATCAGGAGGATGTTTAGAAAATAATTTGCATGATGAACCTGAAGATCCAAAACAAGGAGAAAGGAAATCTGAACCTACATTGGTATAGTATGTAAGAAGACATCACAAGCTTGAACAAATCATTTGAGATAAAGAATTTGGAATCATGACAAGAAGTAAGTTGAAAGATCATACATGCTTACTATGTGAGTTTGAGCCTAAAATAGTAAAAGATGATTTAGAGAATGATGACTGGATACAAGCCATGAATGAAGAAATAGAGCAGATAGAAAAGAATAATACCTGGACGCTAGTGACATGACTAGAAGATAGGAATATTATTGGAACAAAATGGGTATTCAAAAACAAACTAAATGAACATGGAGAAGTCACAAGAAACAAGGCTAGATTGGTATGTAAGGGGTATGCACAAGAAGAAGGAATTGACTATGGGGAGACATTTTCCCTTGTTGCAAGATTAGAATGAGTAAGGACTCTACTTGCATATGCATCATATAAAGGATTCAAAGTATATTAGATGGATGTCAAATCTGTACTTCTAAATGGGATATTAGAAGGAGAAGTATACATTGAACAACCAAAAGGATTTGTTGAACCAAGCAAGAAGAATATGGTTTGCAAGTTGCACAAGGTGTTGTATGGATTGAAACAAGCCCCTAGAGCATGGTATGAGAGACTACATAATTATTTGATAAAGATTGGATTTGTAAGGAGAAATGACAATAGTAATCTATATATGAAGACTGATAAAGGTAAAGGGATTTTGTTAGCTAAAATCTCTATTGATGATATCATATTTGGAGGACAAGATGCCTTATGTCAAAACTTTTTAAATGAGATGCAAACTAAATTTGAAATGTCTATGTTTGGTGAGATCAAATTCTTTGTTGGTTTGCAAGTTTATCAGATGGAGAAAAGTATCTATATTACTCAATCTAAATATGTCAAGAAGATACTAAAAAATTTTGGTATGGAAGATTCTAGACTAGTAAGTACACCTATGGCTACTGGATAGAAACTATCTAAAACTAATGATACAACTGAAGTGAATCAAACCTTGTATAGATCTATGATTGGAAAACTATAATATGTTGTCCATAGTAGATCAGATATTGCCCTAGTAGTTGGGATTGTGGCAAGATTTTATGCCAATCCTAAGGAAAACCATACGATGGCAGTGAAAAGAATACTGAGATATCTGAAAGGAACAAAGGATTATGGATTGTATTACAAGAAGAATGACAAGTTTGAATTGAGAGTTTAGACTGATGCAGATTGGGCTAGAAATGTTGATGAAAAAAAAAGTACAAGTGGTGGAGCATTCTTTCTAGGAAAGATATTAGTCTCCTAGACAAGCAAGAAACAAAACTGCATTTCCCAATCTATAGCAGAAGTTGAGTATGTAGCAGCAACAGTAAATTATTCAAATTTAGTGTTCATCAAGAAATTGTTATAAGGTATGAAGGAAGAAATCACTGAGCTGGTTGTTATTTTCTATGATAACACAAGTTTTATTAACATATCAAAGAATCTAGTTATGCACACTAAGACTAAGCATATTGCTATCAAGTATCATTACTTGAGAGAGCTAGTTCAAGACAAAGAAGTGAGATTGGAGTATGTGAATACAAAGGAACCATTAGCAGATATATTCACAAAATCTTTACCTAAGGATGCTCATGAATATCTTAGAGGTAAAATAGGGATGATTCCCCTAACTAAGGCTACCTAGTAAAATAGGAGCACTTCATCAAATGTGCTAATCAAAATATTTAACAAATTGGTGTAGAAAAGGTCACACTTTAGGAGTTGCCTAGAGTTGTGAGAAGTAAGGAAAATATATTAATCAGTCATAAGAAAGATGAAAGAAGGAGTATACAACATACAAAACTAACATAAAGACACCTACATAGTAAATATGTAACTGATAGATACAAGCTTTGGCATTGTTGTCAAACAGGGGGAAGATTCAATGAAAAAAAATGGAGTGATACAACACTGAGGGAGAAGATTCAATGAAACTTGAGGGAGTAATTGAGCAAGTGGTCAGGCAAGGAACAATTTGTGAATCAGAGTGAAGCTAAGGATATTAATAAAAATATGATGCACAAAGATTTTGGATTTTTTGGTAAATTATGTGTTATTCATGTGGTGTTTCCATCAATGCCAAAGAGGGAGATTGTTGGAAACTATAATTGAAACAATTGTTATATTGTCATTGATGTTAAACCTTAATAGGTAAGATAGTTGCTATCTAGGATAGTACCATATCTTTTGATTGATGAAGAGGATTTGAAAAGAGAAGACAACAAGAGGACCTAAGGAAAGGTTGACTTATGTGATACTTTGGTACTTGATTAGTTGGCACATTTGTTGGAATTAGGAGAGATAGGTACTAAGAGGGGAGGGGTGAATCAATGCCTTCAAAAACTTCACTTGTAAACCTTTCAGATATATAACTGTAAACAGTAATAACTGACCAAAACAACTTGAATCTAACTACATGTATTAATCATTCATTTAACTTATGAAAGTAATCAACATGAAATCAATATGAAAATCACATGACACAAGTATTTTGGTAACGCAGAAACCCTTGTTAGAAGGTAAAAACTGTGGTGGGGATGACACCCACAAATTCTTTACTATTGCAGATAGAAAAGGTTTGCATGTTAGGGATACAAGTTTTGATCACTTCTAGTGATCTCACCCTGTTAGGAGTGACATGTTAGATCAGCTAGATCTACCTAGTTATAGGATTTTAACAACACTAATGAAGTGTGCACTCGGTTAAGAGATTTACATAAGATTGTTAAGTCTACTCTATTAAGAGATTTTATCCAAAACTCTATTACAATTTTCAAAAAGCAATAGGTAATTATCTACTAATTGACAACTCAATTGTCTGATATAGATCTATAAGCTCTGATAAAATATCACCTCACTTGCAATGAATCTCTACTTTGAACTGCTCGGTAGCATTTTTTGATTCTGCTCAATCTGAATTCCTCTGTACTCAGTTCTGCTCTATTAACTGATAGACTTGAAGTTAGGCAATTGCTTCAAGTGCTCCGTGATTCATATATCAGCTCACACCAAAAATGATGTGAACACACAAATATATAGTGTTCTATTTTTGCCACTTTAACAAAATTAGGTTATACAACATAGTCATAACCCTAAGATCTATGGTGTACAATAATAATCTAGATCAACTATTACAAAATATATACATTACATTTAATGAATATCATCACATTAAATGTTCCTTGATCTTGGTAAAACATTTTATGAACCGTTGTAACCATTTGCATAGAAGTATGTGCCATTTTAGATTACTATGCCATTTTCTATGATCCTTGGTAAACACTGTATAAACTGCTCGGTAACAGCACAGACAGTGAAAGTATTTTATGTTTATCAAGTAGCAAAAGTTGAAGAATTTGTTTTGGATTATACATTTTATTTTGGGACACTGGATAACTAATTCACCCCCCTCTTAGTTATTCTAACAATTTTTCATGCATTCTGATCATACTAGTTAGTGAGAACCAAACTGCAGAACAATTACCGAGCTACAGAGAGTAATTACCAACAGACAGTAAGTTGATATAGTATTGAATCTGAAGTGATATATTGATCAAAAATATTTATGAGCTGAATATTGATCTATAAACTACAATTGAAGTTATTTCAAGGTAGATCATCTACTGTTAGATATTTAACCATTATACACAGTCAAATCTCTTAACCGAGTGGACTAAGAAAGTCTTTGTATGTTTCATTCATAGAGTGAACATTGTTATCATGTCAACCCTAGAGTGACTGTTGGTTGGACGATAACTTCCGATCTAAAATCCTCTAACAAGGTCACACCTTACAGTGTGTTTGTAACCTTTAACAAGGTTGGGTCTTCACCAACCTCACTTTAGAAGAGTGAACATTTTGGGTTGCTGGTCTAGGTGGTTTTTCCCTTCATAGGGTTTCCACGTTAAATCTCTTGTGTTATGTGTTGATTGTGATATTTTTTTGTTATCATACTTTGCATATTTCATGTTAGATTTGATTAGTAACTACTATAAGTTTTAGACTGATAATCGGTAACAGCACAGACACTGAAAGTATTTTATGTTTACCGAGTAGCAGAAATTGAAGTTGTTTTGGATTATACATTTTTTTTGGGACACTAGATAACTGATTCACCCCCCTCTCAGTTATTCTAACAATTGGTATCATCATTGTGGTTGCTTAGAACAGATTTTTAAGGACTATAGCACAAAGATCTCAAGATGTATAAGAGGGAAGTTCCAACGCTAAACAAAGAGAACTTTATAGTATGGCAAAGCTGGATGAAGTTGCACATATTTGGAATTGGGAACTTTGCACTAGAACTGATGCAGAATGGCTACATTGAACCAACACCTGGTCCCTTAACACTTGATCAACTGAAAGACAAGCATGAACACAATATTACTATGATGAAACTTGTTTCTGCCTATATTGATGCCGAATTTGAAGACATTAAGGGATGCACTACTGCCAAAGCCATGTGGGATAAACTAACTCTAATATAAAGTAGAGATTTGAATGTTAAAAGAGCCAGAGAAGAAAGCCTAAGAGGTCGATTTGATGATATGAAGATGAAAGAAGGTGAGAACATTGTGCAGTACTCAAATAGACTAAAAGAGGTAGTACATGCTATTAGAGCATCACATGGAATTATTGAGGATGAAACAGTGATAAGCAAGATTCTCAGAACTTTACTACCAATTTATGCAATCAGGATCTCTGCAATTCATGAAACAAGAGCTACATCTAACCTTACTCTTGACACACTGATCAATAAGCTTACAACTTTTGAATTGAATAACTTTGACAATAGTGTTGTACCTTTTGTTGAATCCACTTTCATGTCTTCTTTGAAGATTGGTAAATCTAGTAGTAGGAATAATAAGAATAATGATAGTGATAGTGATACCGATGATGAACTTGATGAGCTTGAAGCTCTTATGGCTAGAAGGCTACCCAAAGGTAAAGGAAGGTATAGAGGTAAGCTATCTTTGGCATGCTTTAATTGCAAAGAAGTTGGCCACATCACTGCTAGATGTCTGAATAAGAAAGATGATGATAGATCCAAAGACCGGTCTGAAGGAAGCTATGGGAGAAGAGTCAACAAACGCTACTGCCATAACAACAGAGATAATTGAGATAGCTATAACAAGGGAAAATAGCCGAAGATATTGAATCTGAATCTGATACTGATGATGATATAGAAGTAGTATTTGTTGCTATGAAAGATGATTTAGAGGAAGAAGAGAAACATGAAGAAACAACACTGATCTCTAAAGTAAGCAGAAATAATACATGGATCATAGACAGTGGCTGTACACATCATATGATTGGTGATGTAGAGAAATTTGACCTACTTGATGAATATGATGGAGGATCTATTAGGATGGGAAATGATGCACCCTATATGGTAAGAGGTAAAGGTTCACTGATGATTAATGATAGAATAAAATGTGAAAATGCATACTGGGTAGATGGAATGAACTATAATTTGTTAAGTGTGGCACAACTGAATAATTCAGGCCATGGACTTGCTTTTGAGAGCAAAAAGGTAAAAATCTATGATGATGGAGGAAGACTTGTCGGAACTGGTACACAATCCAGAGGTAATCTATTTTATCTTGATATTAATCAGTCTTCTTGTTTATTAATGAAGGATGAAGATGCATGGTTGTGGCATAAAAGGTTATGCCATGTGAACTTTGCTAACATGATCAAGATTAGTAAGAAGAAAAGAGTTAGAGGGTTGCCTAACTTGTCAAAACCTGATCATGCTATGTGTCATGAATGTCTAAAAGGTAAGATGACTAAGTCTATTTTGAAAAGAAAAGACTACTCAACAAAGAAGATACTTGAGTTGGTTCATACCGACCTATGCAGTCCTATGAGAACTCAGAGTTATTATGGTGATAGATACTTTATTCTTTTTGTTGATGACTATACTAGACTGATGATAGTTATGTTTTTAAAATAAAAATTTGAAGCATTTAAGATGTTTAAGTGGTATAAGTCAAAGTTAGAAAAAGAGACTGGAAAAGAATTAAAATGTTTAAGATTTGATAAAGGAGGTGAATTTATCTCTGATGAATTTTCTAATTTCTGTAATGAGCATGGTATCAAAAGACAGGTCTCTACACCGAGGACACCTCAGCAAAATGGGATTGTTGAAAGAAGGAACATGTCAATAACTAACTGTGCAAGAACACTAATGCTACAAAAGAATATTTCTCAAACATACTAGAGGGAAGTTGTCAGTACAGTTGTATATGTGCTTAACTGAATACAACTAAAGAAGGACACCAATCGGACACCCTATGAGCTATGGTTTGGACACAAACCTACTATAAGTTATTTCATGATTTTTGGAAGCAAATGTTTTATTCTGAAAGATGAGAGAAATGAGAAATTTGATTCAAAAGGTGATGAAGGAATATTCTTAGGATATTCTACTAAGAGTAAAGCATATAAATGTCTGAATAAGGTTACAAATAAGATAATTGAAAGTACTAATGTCTGTGTTGATGAGTTTGATGACAAGAACACAAAGGAAAGTAGAAAATAACTAGAAGACTATGGTAGATTCATGTACATTAAACATCCTGATTATCTACCAAAGTCACAACCTATGATAACTAGTCAGCAGAAAAATAACCCCGAGGAACAAGAAAGGGAAACTGATGAACAAGATGGAGCTATCGAGCAAGCACATGAAACTAAATAGGATGAACAAGAATGAATAAACCAAGTACTAGCTAGTTTTTTTAGGAGACATCATCCTAAGACACAAATTATTAGAGACAGACAAGCTGGCATGCAGACAAGAAGCAAAGAAAGACAAGGTACATGTCTAGTTTGTGAATTTGAACCAAAAAATGTGAAAGTTGCATTAGAGAATGAAGAATGGGTTAATGCAATGAAAGAGGAAATAGAACAAATAGAGAAGAACAAAACCTAGTCCTTAGTACCCTGACCTAAAGATAAAAATTTGATTGGTACTAAGTGGATATTCAAGAACAAACTGAATGAAAATGGTGAGGTGACAAGAAATAAAGCTAGATTGGTATGCAAGGGATATGCATAGGAAGAAGGCATTGATTATGATGAGAAATTTGCACCTATTGCTAGATTGGAAGGAGTTAGAATGCTACTTACATATGCTACACATAAGAAATTTAAAGTTTATCAAATGGATGTGAAGTCGGCATTTCTGAATGGTATACTTGAAGAAGAGGTCTACATAGAACAACCTAAAGGATTCGTTGATCCAGAAAACAAAGACATGGTATGTAGATTACATAAAGCTTTATATGGTTTGAAGCAAGCACCGAGAGCCTGGTATGAAAGGCTGCATACTTATTTGTTAAGTATTGGATTTGTTAGAACTAGTGAGAACAACAATTTGTACATGAAAGGTGATACTGATGACACTATTATTATTGCTGAGATATTTGTTGATGATATTATTTTTGGAGGTCAAGATCATGTATGTAAATCTTTTGTTGATGAGATGAGAAAAGAGCTTGAGATGTCTATGTTCGGAGAGCTTAAATTCTTTCTAGGACTACAAGTGATTCAGCAAAGTGATGGGATATTCATCTCACAATCTAAATACATAAAGAAAGTATTGAAGACATTTGGCATGGAAGATGCTAAACCTGTGGGAACACCAATGGCTACTAGAAGTAAATTTACAAAGGAAGATGAAACTACAGAGGTAAACCAAACACTTTACCAATCCATGATTGGTAAGCTAATGTATGTAGTTCATAGTAGACCAGATATAGCACATGTTATGGGAATTGTTGCTAGATTTTCTGCTAACCCTAGAGAATCACACATGATTGCTACTAAAAGAATCTTAAGATACCTAAAAAAGATAGAGGATTATGGATTATGGTATCCTAAGGAAGGTAAGTTTGAACTGAAGGTCTATACCAATGTTGATTAGGCTAGAAATGTGGATGATAGAAAAAGCACCATCGGAGGAGCATTCTTCTTTGGTGAAAGACTTGTAACTTGGACAAGTAAAAAGCAGGCTTGTATTTCTCAGTCTATAGCTGAAGTGAAGTATGTTGTTGCTGCTACTAATTTCTCAAACATTGAATATATCAAGCAAGTGTTGGAAGGAATGTATGAAGTAATCACTGACCTGGTGCTTATATACTGTGACAACACTAGTGCTATTATTATTTCAAAGAATCCAGTGATGCACTCTAAGACAAAGCATATATCAATTAAGTATCACTACTTAAGAGAACAAGTGCAAGAGAAGCAAGTGAAGTTAGAACTTGTTACATCTAAAGAACAACTTGCAGATATCTTTACAAAGCCTCTACCAAAGGACACATTTGAATACTTGAGGACTAGACTTGAGGTCCGTCCCCTGTCTATCGATCACTAATGTGATTTGGATGTTGCATCAACTTAAACTTATCAAAAGATCACACATGTTGATGCATCATAGTTCACACTTTGGATAATGTTCAAGGTTGTCATTAAATTTGAAGAACTGAAACAGATTGGGGTATCAGTATACAAAGATACAGAGACTGTATTGGACAACAGAGAGTTACTTAGCTACTACAAAGCTGATTATTTATTTATTTCTTTGGAATTGATGTCAAAGGGAGAGATAAATAATATGAAAGAAAATTTAAACATGCACCGATGAGAACTATCTAAGGGAGAGATAATTTGACAAGAAACATAACATTGAAGATCAGTTACAGAGAATAGAGCAAGAACCTGAGAGCTGAAAAGATCATCTCTACAGAATGACAAAGCTATATTTTATAAATGTTGTTTAGTAACGTAGTGATTAAACATATTAAGCTAGGGAGAGCTTGTATAGCATTTGTTCACAGAGTTGTAGAATACATGTTTGGTATGTGTATGGTACATTTCATATTACTTGAGTTGCCATCAATGCCAAAGGGAGAGATTGATGAACTACAACTGATTTAGAACCTAAATGAAGAATCTATGATTAAAGATCACTAAGAAGTTGCTGATTAGATATGCAAGATGATTAAATCAGTATTATGTTGTCATTGATGTCAACTAGCTTGGCAGTACTTATCTTGTAAGTTACTATACCGAAACATCTGAAGAAAGGTGAAAGAGATGAAGAATAGAAGTATCTACATGAGGAAGATGTATATGTCAGATGAGGATAAGGAATACACTAAGTAATTTGTTGATGAGTCTATGACTTGATGAAATTGACATTATTATGTTGCATTCATCTATGATGAAGAATAGAGTTGAAAGACACAAAGCAGTGTTGTCGGTAAATGAAGCATTCTAGTATACACCAATGGAGTGTAGTGTATACCAAGTGCAGTGTTAACTAAGCTTGTGTTCACCGACACATTTCTTTGTTAACCAAGCAGAACAGAAAGGAATTAAATGATTAGTTTAGCCGATAAGATTGACGAGCTAGAAAGAGTATGAAATCTAGGTAACAGATAAGGTTTGTTATGAAGATCGACGACTAACATAATTCAAGGAAGATCTAATGGAGCAGATTGAAATGTGTTACTAACACATCAGCTGAAGAAGGTTAAAGCAAAAAAATCAATGAATGAGATTAAGTAGCAAAATCTGATGGAAAAAAGAAAATGATTTACTTGTCTATATAAGAGACATTGGTTTCATTGTTGAGAGAATGCCAAAAGAAGAAGATACTGCAGACTTATCGCATGAACAATTTTTCATGCATTCTGATCATACTAGTTAGTGAGAACTGAACTGCAGAACAATTACCAAGCTATAGAGAGTAATTACCGAGGGATAGTAAGTTGACATAGTATTGAATTTGAAGTGATATATTGATCAGAAAGATTTGTATGAGTTGAATATTGATCTGTAAACTGCAATTGAAGTTGTTTCAAGGCAGATCATCTACTATTACATATTTAACCATTGTACATAGTTAAATCTCTTAACCAAGTGGACTAAGAAAGTCTTTTTATGTTTCATTCATAGAGTGAACATTGTTATCCTGTCAACCCTAGAGTGACTGTTGGTTGGACAATAACTTCTAGTCTAAATTCCTCTAACAAGGTCACACCTAACAGTGTGTTTGTAACCTTTAACAAGGTTGGGTCTTCACCGACCTCACTTCAAAAGATTGAACATTTTGGGTTGCTGGTCCCAGGTGGTTTTTCCCTTCATAAGGTTTCCACGTTAAATCTCTTGTGTTATGTGTTGATTGTGATATTTGTTTGTTATCATACTTTTCATATTGCATGTTAGATTTTATCGGTAACTACTATAAGTTTTGGACTGATAATCGGTAATAGCACAAACAGTGAAAGTATTTTATGTTTACCGAGTAGCAAAAGTTGAAGAATTTGTTTTGGATTATATATTTTGTTTTGGGACACTGGATAACTGATTCACCCCCCTCTCAATTATTCTAACAATAGTATACTCACATTTTTTCAAAAATATGCTGGTGGGTTTTCTTCACTAACTCCAAGAGGTTTTCCCATTACTCTTTCAAGTTGGTGAGAGCAATATGCTCAAGACCGACTTGTGCATGCATGTCAAAGATGTTATCTAACACCAAAATTTTTGGTGTTGCAACAAGTTGTTCAGCTTTGACAATGTGTGCCTCAAAAAATTTCAGGTATGGCAAGACTTCTGTCTGTAACTTAGTAACCTGAACTATTATGTGCTCTTCTTGTTTCTTCAAATCTGTTATTAACTATCAGAGTTCCTAAACTCAGTGAATGTGCTTTAAGAAAGCATTAGGCTCGATTATAGCTACATTTGTACTTAACTTTATTTCTACTTCTAATCCTTTGATCTTCTCACTGACTTCAATAGTGAAGGTGTCTATAGTACAAAGCTTCAGTAAGAAATTACAAATTAACTGGGTGATAGTTTTTATCTCAATGATTACCTCAGATAATTTAACCTTCTTTAGTGCCACTTCTAGGCTTATTTTCTCTACCAGTTTGTGTTGTATCCTAGATTTTGCCCTTTCTTCAATCCATTTATCTGCATCAACATCCAGGGCATTGATCTTCTCGACAAGTGTAGCAAGTTGATCTATGATAGGAGTATCCTCATCAATATTTACCTCAGGTACTACCTATTGTAGGATATCCCTCACATCTATTAATATTTATTTTCATTTGTGGTCTTTCTTCAACTTCTCTTGAGCTACCTTTCTTGAACATAATTCCCCATATTTACTCAAGTCTTCGGGGCTTAGGGTCCTTGGGTCACACTCAGGAATAATTATCACTTCATCTAGGGTGACCGGCCCTTTTCCTTTCTTTTCCTTCTTCTTCTCTAGTGCTAGAGATGACTTCTTCTCAATAATAGAAATAGTTTTATCTCTAGTCTTTGAAGTATCCTTCCTGGTAGACACACTTTCTTCCTTCTTCTGCTCCTTGGGTACTGTATTGTCAGTTGATGGAGTGGGAGCCTCGGATGTGGTGTCAGGTGGGATCACCTCAATTTCCTTTGTCTCATCTATTTCCTTTGTCTCAGTTGAAGGTGCCTCTATTTTTTTAGGCTCATTTGTCTCTGCAGGTTTCTCAATGTCTTGATCTCCTATGATGTCTTTGTTTTGCTCGGGGTCTGATCCATCAGGTTGCACTTGGGAAAGAAGTTTAACTGTTTCAGCAAGTATAGGAAGTTTACCCAGTAGTGATGTAAATTAACCTTCAGTGTCTAGTACTTTATCTTGATTAGGTGCAATATTCACATCTTCATCATCTTTGTCATCATGATCACCATTTGTGATGTCTTCAATGAGTACATCATCATCAATTTTCTTCTCTAGTTGAATTTTTACTTTATTCGCGCATCCTGTGAAACACTTATTTCTTCCTTTTTCTTGGTGATATCAATTACCTTGGTAATTGATATACTGGTGTTCTTTGATTTCTTTATTGTTCCCTCATCAATACAAATACCTTTACCTTTGGAATTTTGTCTCTTCTTAGACTAGTTTAAGAATGCTTCTTGCTCAGCTTTTTCTTCAGCCTTAAAAATTGATGTCCATAAAGAATCACTTGTGTTATTCATATCTGCCACATTTTCATCTAGTATCATCATGGATCGGTTCTTGATCATAAATCTTGTTTGGTATTTGTTCATGTACTCACTAAGTTCTCCATAGCTTAGATGTGGGGTTGCCCAAACTAGAGATCGTTCTCTCTTTCTTTTCTTGGTGTCTAGTGCAATAGCCCATTTTTCAGTAATCTTGTCATCCAACTTCTTTGATAATGCACAGGAAAATTCCATTGGAACTTTCTTGAATTTGATCATCATTTGGATGACAGCCTCTTCTATCTTGGTTTGATCTTCATTTGACATCTTGTCAAATCTATCTATTTCAGGATCGGTAAGATCTCCATTTTCAATTATTTCTTCAATGACTTCATCTATTGTTTTTACCTTGTTACTAACCACCTTGAATTGATTGATGTCATCTTTAGTCTCAGTCTTCTCAAGATCTTCTTTACTTCTTATCAGTTTTCTCCTTTTCTTTGGTGCCTCAGCTACAGCCTTGTTCTTTCTCTTGATATATTTCCTTGTCGGTGTAGGTGCCCTTAGTTTTGTTACTTTCTCTACTTCTTTCTTCTTGGGTGGTGAAGCTGCAGTTGATGATCTTGTCTTCATACCTTCTTGTACTGGTAACTACTTCTTCATAGGAATTTTAGGTGGAGGAATCAGTGTGGGATCTTCTTCTTTGTTAGACTCGGTCTCCTCACTATCAATGGTGTGTCAGCCAACTGTAACTGACCTTCAGTTGCCTATTCAACTAGTGTCTCCTTAGGTGTTTTAGATACATCTCCATATCTAGCAGTTAGATCTTTCTTCATCTTCTTTACCTTTCTAGATATTTTACTGATCTCTATACCTGTTGAAATTCTAGATTTGGCCTCTTCATATACTCCGAACCTAGTGGCAATGGGATCTTTTGGTAATACAAGCAGTGCATTAATAGATTTCAGTGTGAAATCATGGTTCATTTCATAACCCATCAGTGCCAACCATTTTATTCTAGGTTCAACTGCTTTTATCATAGTATAATCTGTGTTGACTACAAAACATATATCATTCTCAAATTTTTCAACTAATTCACTCGAAATTCTACTTCTTTTATGCATTTTAGTCTAAAATTCTTTGAAGTATGCATCAAACTCTATATTCAGTTTATCTCCTAACTTACTCATCATATCATTAGTCTATTTCGTTATTGGTATATCTAATTTCCAATTTACTTTACCGATGCCAAGTACATACTTTTGTAGATAGAAAAATATACAAACAAGTAGTGATTCAAAATTACATGTATTAGACTTCTTTGTTCTTATTGTCTTCATATTTTCCTGTAGTTGATGAAATAGTACCTCAGCAAGATCAACCTAGTGACCTTTCTCCATAATTTTGTACACCATGTCTACTATGTTGCAGGGTATGTTGTTGAGTCTGCTCAATTGAAATATCTTGTACCCGATTACATGTGTTGTCAACTTAACTACCAGGTCTCTGATTGTTAAAATTTTTAGTGCCTGACCATCCCATTATGCTCCAGTATTCTTCTAAAGATCTGGTCATGATGAACTATGGAAGGATTTAGCCTTTTCAGTTGTAGGGAGCCCAGTAACCCTACTGATCATTTTCTTGTTGACCTCTATCAGTTTATCCAACCAAAAATTTTCATCGTGATACCTACTCAAAATGATTCTAATCCAATCTATTTTAAATGAATGTGGATAGTGTCTGATACATGATAACCCTGATTCCTCAATCTTCTTGTGTTCTAGTTTCAATTTACCATCGGTGCCACAGAGTTGTTGATATGTTGCAATAGTTTCAAAATCTCCAACTTCTCCAATTTTGCAATGAATATATGATCTTACGTCTTTTGTCAATAAAACCCTATCTAGTATGCTTGAAAAAGTGCCCATTAAATCTATTTGTGCTGGGACCTTGGGATGTGGATTAAACTTAGGTTCGATGAAATTTTCCCTAATGATTAGATTAACTTCCTCCTCAATACTTTGTGATTTTCTTGCAGATGATGTAGATGCCATAAATCAATTCTAGGGTTTTAGCAAGAAGCAGGATAAAAAGTGTTTGATAGCAAATGAACTTACTCGAAATCGTCGAAGAGTGATGTCGGTTCGATCTAAAGTAGCCTTGAATCCTTCTGAAAATCTTCTAGCTTGAACTCTTCTCTGTGAAATCTCTGCTCTTCGAAATCACAATGTAATAATAAACTCTATTTCTCGTGTATTTATAGACTTTTCAATATTCCCACTCAAACTTTCATGCAATAAATGCTTGACCTAACTTTTAGTACGAAATAGCTGTCATCTCGATGATAACTAAAAAAAATTTATCTGCTCGGTTAACATAGGATTTCTTCATCGGTTGATACATGTGCTCAGTTAACCTTAAATAGTGATTACCGACAAGTAACCAACTCTCGGTCTCTCTTTTATTGACTGTATAACATTATTAGCTCAAAACATATAAACCATAGTGAATCTTTATTTATGCTGATTTGGTATTAGTACATCATGTATAAGGAACTGTATGTAAAATGTGATCATTTGAAATGTCAGTCCCATACATACCTATTTCACCTTAAGTGGAGGTACCGATGTCACCCAATCCAGTGGACGAGGTTTCACTGACAACATTACTTGACTCAGCATTCTCATTAGATGCCTTCTTCCACATAGTGTTCCTTAACTTCATAATATCTACAATAGTATATCCACTCTCAAATATATGGTTTTCATCTGGTGCTCAGTCTCTACAGTTCTTTCTTAAATGACTGAACCTATGACAATGCATACAAGCCATGCCAGTGCTTGTCCAGCTTCTTGATTGTCCAATCTGACTCTTTCTATAACAATTTTCTGCAATGTGTCCATATCTACCACAAGTAGTATATTTAGCCCATGTATTATAATCCCAAACATAAGAGTTACCTTGTCTCTTCAGTTGATAGGGCTTTCACTGTGTTTGCTGCTTAGGAATCCATACTTGCTTCATCTTAGCCTTACACTCTCGTGTAGTGTGTCCATGTTTATTACAAGTATATCATATTTTATCCATAGTGGTATTTTTAGCAATATCATTTTGTTTAGCTCTACACTCATAAGTTGGATGTCCAAACTTTCCACAGTAATAACAATATCCATTAAACTTAGGAGTGACAAGAGGTTTACCTTGTGCTTTGCTTCTACACACATTAGATGTATGTCTCGGTTTGCCATAGTGACAACATGTCAACACTTTAGGTTTCTATTTTTTATTGTTGTTGACTTGTTCAGCTTGTTGTGATGATTCTCCTTCGCCAGTGTAGCCTATACCACTCTACTCCCAAATCTTCTTTGATTAGTTAGAAAATCATCGATCTTCTTAGAACTGTCCTCAGCAAGTTTCTTCATTTCATTTTCTTTCTGTTGATTTTTTACTTCATTTCTTAGCTTCTCATTCTCCTCTCTGAGTCTTGCAACATCTTCTAGTCTTCTTGAAAATTCTCTATTCACTCGGTTTACCTTTTGATTCACAGTCATCATTTGATGAGTTACTTGGAAATGACGATCAGTGAGTATTTGTATCTCACTCTCTTTAGCTTGAAGTTGTTCAGTCATCTATCTTCGGTCATCAATAGCCAGATTCCTTTCTTGCTCGGCTTGTCTAGCATTGTTCATTGTTTCTACCATTCTCACCATCTGAGATTCTTGACCGATTTGTAGTGCTTTCACTTGATCAATTAAATGTTGATTCCTTTTAGCTAAATTAGTGATTATGCTTTCATATCCATCAGAGATGCTTCTAGAACTAGATCCAATATGCTCAAACATTTCATCAATAGGTTCTTCATGGTAACCGATCTCATTTTGTAGAATAGCTAGGTTCTTCCTTTCAACCAGTAGTTTCTTCAGTCCTTCCTTAGCTTGCTTATACTGTTCCACAAACATCTGCATTTGTATCTTCTAACTCTCAATAGTCTTATTAAGCTTGTATCTCTCCATGACTTAGATCTTTACCCTTCAGTGGTTAAACTATTCAATAAGAGAACTGTGCTCTGATACCAATTGTTGGAATTAGGAGAGATAGGTATTGAGAGGGTAGGGGTGAATCAGTGCCTTCAAAAAATTTACTTGTAAACCTTTCAGATATATAACTATAAACATTAATAACCAACCAAAACAACTTGAATCTAACTACATGTATCAATCATTCATTTAACTTATGAAAGTAAACAACATGAAATCAATATGACAATCACATGACACAAGTATTTTGGTAATGCAGAAAAACTTGTTAGAAGGTAAAAACTGCGGTGGGGATGACACCCACAAATTCTTTACTACTGCAGATAGAAAAGGTTTACCTGTTAGGGCTACAAGTTTTGATCACTTTTAGTGATCTCACCCTATTAGGAGTGACATGTTAGATCAGCTAGATCTACCTAGTTATAGGATTTTAACAACACTAATGAAGTGTGCACTCGATTAAGAGAATTACATAAGACTGTTAAGTCTACTATGTTAAGAGATTTTATCCAAAACTCTATTACAATTTTCAGAAAGCAATAGGTAATTATCTGCTAATTGATAACTCAATTGTCTGATACGGATCTATAAGCTCTGATAAAATGTCACCTCACTTGCGATGAATCTCTGCTCTGAACTGCTCAGTAGCCTTTTCTGATTTTGCTCAATCTAAATTCCTTTGTACTCTGTTCTACTCTGTTAATGGATAGACTTGAAGTTAGGCAATTGCTTCAAGTGCTCCATGATTCATATATTAACTCACACCAAAAATGATGCGAACACACAAATATATAGTGTTCTATTTTTGCCGCTTTAACAAAATTAGGTTATACAACATAGTCATAACCCTAAGATCTACAGTGTACAATAATAACCTAGATCAACTATTACAAAAGATATACATTACATTTAATGAATATCATCACATTAAATGTTCCTTGATCTTGGTAAAGCATTTTATGAACCATTGTAACCGTTTGCATAGAAGTATGTGCCATTTCAGATTACTATGCCATTTTTTGTGATCCTCGGTAAACACTATAAGTTTCTCGGTGTATACTGTGACGCTCAGTGTTTACTGTCTGTCAGTGTCGGTGTTTGCTAGTGCTTGATAAACTGTCTGATGCTTGGTGTAAATGCTTTACCGACTAGTTTGTCTTGCTTCTAGTTACCGATTTGCTCAATGTAAGTGACTGACCGATATCTTTACAAACCTTTGATACTAATGACAACCTTAAATGCTCAAATAGAGATAACAACATTGACAAGGTAATGTGTCATTTATCTAAGTAAAAAGAAAGACTAGAAATGTAGGCTTAATTGACAAAAAGTGAAGAAATCTAGTTTAAGCTGAGTGATGTTAGTGTCGACCAAGCGCCAGTATATGCCGAATAAATCTAGTATTGACCAAACATCAATAATTGTTGAGTGACAAGAAATTTTTGAGTAAAGATAGTGTTTTTTGAGGAAGACTATTTATAGTGATGACCAAGATACATAGTAGTGACCGAGATGATGAACAGAGTATTGATCGAGTGTCAGTAATTAACTTTTGAAGAAAGAATTGAGAATCCCAACTGACATAGTTGAATTCTTGGGATATGTAAAATGTGTTGACATTATTAATGAATTGTAGGGAGCATTTAATGCATGGTAAATCATTTTCTTATGGATTCAAAGAGAAGTTTGGAGATGTATCTAGAAGGAAAAGATGAAGAACGTAATGATGGAAGGATTTGATGAATCTGACCTAAACCTAAGATCTATAGAGGAGATTAAGTGGAAAAAGATTGATCTACTTGATCAAAGAGGTATAAGATTAACCTGATTGTGAGGTTGTAGATAAAGAGAGGAAGAGGTTGATGTTATTGACTAATAATTCTAAGTAGAAGGTTAAAGGTGAAATTGTGAAGGAGCTAGACAGAGTTGTGATTGCTTGAAGCAAATTTTGAGTAGATCAGAGATGGAGATGGAAATGGAGGTCAGTTAGTAAATCAACATATTTGCGAAGTGGATCTATATTTACAAAATGAGTTGTATGTTTTTCAACTCAGAAACTATTATTACTTTCTAACCATTATATCAGTCTAAATCCTTTAATCAAGGTTGACTTAACAGTAATTGTATAAATCCTTTAATCAAGGTGACATTCTAATAGAATGTTCTTAAGTCTTCTAACTAGGCCACTTTTGATAGAGTATTTTAAATCCTTTAACAGGGTCACACCTAACACTATGTATGCAAACCTTTAATAGGGTTAGTTTTTCACAAAGCTCACTTCAGAAAAGTGAAAATCAGTAGCATGTTACAAAGTGGTTTTTCCCAAATTGGGTTTCCACTATAAATCATGGTGTCATACTTGTGTGAATGATTTTGATGTGGATGTTGTTGAAAGCTTTATATTCTGGAAGTTAATTACTTTTGGACAATGGACTGCATGTTATATGTTTCTGATATATGCTATAGAGACCAAGTTGAATTGTTGATTAGATATGAGTTTGTTGAAGTACTGGAAAGTTCAATTGGTACATCTAGACCTGAGAACAACTGATTCACCCCCCCTCTCTATTATTCTAAATCATTCTAACATAACTATAGTATTTCAACTCAAGAAATTAATGAGATTATTAATGGATGAAAAATTGCTAGATGTAATTATAACTAAAATAATGGTAAATTTTCTTGGAATTTCATACCCATCATTAATGTAGTTAAACTTAAATGAGAAGGATTCTATGAACAAAATTAATATTTAATTAATTAGGTAACTCAATGGGATTGTTTAATGGGATTTAAATTAATCAAAGATTAAATAGTTAAAATTCATTATTAGAATTATTTTAATGAAAAATATTAATTTATGTATTTTAGACATAATTAACCCTTAGGAACAAAGTTAGTTTAATTATTGTATTAAACCTTCTTAACATTGTAATTTGATATCTAATGCATGCAAGAGTAACTAATCTAGTTTAAGTTATTAAACCTATATTAGTGTAGTCACTTAAGTGACCTACGCCAAGTAACCTTTTTGAGGGATGTTGACCATTGTCATGATTCCCCTCGGCCTCATATCAGATACTATCAGATACCGTAGGAATGTATCAATTGCTTTGATGATGCAAACTTGTTGATAACATTGTAAAATCTCAAGCAATCATTCGAACTCCTTATAAATGCAATGTTTGTTGTTATTTATAGATTTTAAAAAAATGGTGTGTTTTGCTTGTGGATTTTGGGCATGATAGTCGCCAAGAGATTTTAGGAAATTGAAGAGAAGTTGGCAACCATATAGGCTAAGGAGGAGATATGAAAGAGGAAGGAAAGAAGAAGGGATGAAGATAACTCTAAGGAAGATGAGAAAATTATAGGAGAGAGTCAAGAGAAAGAGGTACCACCTAAGGAGAGAAGATTTATAAGAGTCTTGCAAATAGTAAATAAGGATTCATCTGATGTGAAGATGTAAATCCATATCTATGGAGGAAATATGGAACTTGAGTAATTACTTGAGTGGATTGATGCACCCAATAACTACTTTGAATACAAGGAGATGCCAACAGATATAAAGGTATTTTTTTCCAAAACAAAATTGAAAGAGTCTTCCCTAACTTGTTGGAACTACACTCAAGGATAAAGAGTGAACATAGGAAGATCCATGATGAATTCATGGGAAATAATGGTGAGTAAGATCAAGGCCCAATTCCTACTTGAAGACAATGAAATACAAGTATACAAGAGGTTGTAGAATTTGAAGTAGAAGGATATGGATGTATCCTCTTATACAAAAGAATTTCATAAACTCACAATCAGGTGTGGACACATAAAAAATGAGAATCAAAAGGTTTCTAGATACCTTAATAGTTTAAAGTTCAATTTGCAAGATGAAATTAGTCTTATGAATCCAATAATTATTGATGAATATTTCCAAGTGGCTTTAAGAGAAGAGGAGAAACTAAAGAGGAAGAGTGAGCAACATAATAGAAGAAGGGGAAGGAACTTGAGAGGTAGAGGCAATTTTGGAGGTAGAGGTTAGTCCCAAATAACTCAAGTAGAATATAGTCAAAGTGAGCATGGAGGAGACACAAACTTTAGAGAGCATTTCAAAGGAAGAAGACCAAATGGAAGAGGGAGATTTGGAGGATCAGGTAGAGCTCCAAACACCTTTACTAGTAGGTTTTATAATTGTAATCAAGTGGAACACACTGCAAACAAATTCCTTGAGAAGTAGGTGTCAAGCTCTCATGGAGGGGAGAGAATGAACCATCTAATTCAAAAAGATGAAGAAAGTGTGAGTTCCCCTATGGTGAATATCACATCAGAGGTTGAAGAGACCCTAATATTTAGAATAACACTCCTCAAAGTCCCTATCACCAAGGAACCATCTCAGAGGAAGGAACTATTTAGAATTAACTGCAAGATTGAAGGTAAGGTTTGTAAGGTAATTGTTGATTATGACTCCACTAACAATATTGTGTCATTAGAAATGGTAGAAAAGTTAAAATTGAAAAGGATACCTCATTCTAGTCCTTACAAAGTATCATGGCTAAACAAGGGGTAGTAGGTATTGGTTAATGAATATTCATGGGTAGAGTTCAATATAGGGGTGTATAAGAGCAAGATCCTATGTGAACATCATACCTATGGATGTATGTCATCTTATTCTTTGAAGGCCTTGGAAATTTGACAAAAAGGTCAAACATGAGGGAGAACATAATACTTATGCAATTCAAAAAGATGGGGTCACCTATAATATGTCACCACTCTAAAAAGAGAACAATCCAAGTCATGAAGTGCCTAGCATAATGATGGTAGGATAGAAGGAGTTCATAGAGACCTTGAAGAAAGAGGATGGTCTAGGATTTTCCATGGTTTTTAAACCCAAGGAAGAATCAAATCTATTTGGCAACAAAAGGAAAGACATCCCTAGGGAGGTTCAAAACTTATTGAAGAGGTATAAGGGCATAGTAGTTGATGTGATGCCTAGTTCCTTGCCCCCTATTAGAGACATAAGCCACCACATTGACCTCATACCAGGGGCTACATTTATAAACAAATACATATAAAATTACACCATCTCCAAATGAATAAATTACAAGGTAGGTTAAAGAACTATTAGACAAGGGCTTGGTGAGGAAGAGTTTAAGTCCATGTATAGTACCAACTATCCTAGTACCCAAAAAGGATGGTAAATGGAGACTTTGTACTGATTCAAGGGCCATTAACAAAATTGAAATCAGATACAGATACCCAATTCTAAGGATAGAGGATCTAATGGATTTCTTCGGTGAAGCATGTTATTTCTCAAATATTAATCTAAAGAGAGGTTATCATCAGATAAGAATTAGGCAAGGGGATGAGTGGAAAATCTCCTCTAAGACCAATAAAGGCCTATAGAAATGTTTGGTTATGCCCTTTGGGTTGTCTAATGCTCCTAGCACCTTTATGCACCTCATGAATGAGATCTTGAAACCTTTCATAAGAAAATTTTTTATAGTTTATTTGTTTTACATCTTGGTGTTTAGCAAGTCAAATGAGGAGAACTTGAAGAATTTAGACATGTATTGAGAAGGATACATGAAGAAAAAATAATGACCAATTTAGAGAAGTGTGACTTTATAAAAGAAGATCTTATGTACCTTGGGTTTTTTATTTCCAAAGGAAGTCTAAAAAATGACCCTCCAAAGGTAGAAGCCATCTTGAATTGGCCAACCCCAAGGTTAGTGGGGGATGTTAGAAGTTTTCATGGACATGATACCTTTTATAGGAAGTTCATAAAGAACTTTAGCCATGTATGTGCACCTATGTTGGACACCATTGAGAGAGGAAAAAAAAGTAAGTTTTCTTATAATGATGTTGCAAATAGTGGATTTGAATATTTGAAACAAAGGGAAGCACAACAACCTATCTTGGGATTTCCTGATTTTGATAAAAAGTTTACTATTGAGTGTGATGCTAGTAATATGGCTATTGGTGTAGTCTTAAGTCAAGGGGGGGAAATAGAATTTTTTAGTGAAAATATCATTGAGGCTAAGAGGGAATATTCATCTTATGATCTATAATTGTATGTCATGGTCCAAGCATTGAAAAAATGGAGGAACTATCTATTACCTAGGGAATTCATTGTATATATTGAAAACTATTCAAATTAAGTTTTTGAATGGGTAGAAAAAACTTCAAACCATAAGCACATGAAGTGGGTGGAATATTTTTAGGCATATACATTTACGATAAATAACAAGAAGGGATAGGCCAATGAAGTTGTAGATGCCCTTAGAAGGATAAAAATGATGGTGCAAGAAGTACATCTCCAAAGAATAGGCATTGAACCCCTCAAGGACATGTATGGGGATGATATGGAGTTCAAAGATATCTATGAGATTTGTAATAAATTCTCTAACTCCTTCCATACTGAATATTCCTATTATCTGATATAGAATGGGTTATTGTTTAAGGGGAGTTAATTATGTGTCCCTAAATATTCAATGAGGGAAAATATTATGAAGGAGAAACACTATAAGAGTCTAAGAGGGAAAATTGGCCTTGAAAAGACTTTAGAGAAGTTTAGGAGATTATAATTCTAGCCCAAAATGCAATCAGATGTTAGAAGGTTTGTAGAAGGATGCATATTATGTCAAAGGGCCAAAGGGGTATCATCTAATGCATGACTGTATCATCCCCTCCCCATTCCAAATAGGCCATGGAAGAGTCTAAGAATGGAATTTGTATTGGGACTACCAAAAACATAAAGGGGATATGACATTATTTTTGTGGTAGTAGATAGATTTAGAAAAATAACACACTTTCTCCCTTGTAAGTGCACTAATGACACCTCCCACATTGCAGGAATATTTTTCAAAGAGATTGTAAGGATCCATGGATTTCCCTTCAACATTGTCTCAGATAGAGATTCAAATTTTGTAGGTCACTTTTGGAGTAATTTATGGAAAAAGTTGGGAACAAATAGATCCTTCATCTCTACATACCATCCACAAAAAAATGGTCAAACTAAAGTGGTGAATAGGTCATTAGGAATCCTTCTGAGATGTTTGACAAAATAACATGGATAAGCATGGGATATGGTCTTACCTCAGGAAGAGTATGCCTATAATGATTTTGTAAATATAAGCATATGAAAGAGACCATTTTAAGTGGTATACAACATGCACCCAATGAGAATACTAGAACTCAAAGATGTATAAGGAACATATAGGAGAAGTGCATAAGGGGAATATTTTGTAATGGTTATTAAAGACATTCATGAACAAGTCAAAGAAACTCTCCAAAAGAGTATAGAGAAATACAAAGGCAATGAAAATGAAAAGAATAGGCATGTATAGTTCAAGGTAGGGGATTTTTTTTTGGAACACCTTAAGGAAAGGCTACCAAAGGGAAAACACACCAAATTCATAATGAAAAGATTGGACCCTATAGAATAGTGCATAAGTTTTGTTAGAGTGCATATGAAATTGAATTTCCTCATGGAATAACAATATCATCAATTTTTAATGTCTATGATTTGTTTCCATATAAGGATTCTATGATTGCAATTTCTAATGTAGGTGTTGCAACAGAGGATGATGAAGATTGGGGTGAAAGAACTACCACCTAGCCATCCTTTGAAACTAGAATGCACCCTAGACACAAAAGAGGTAAGAAAGATCATAAAGAAATAATATAAATAAAATTTGGTCAAGTGGCAGGACCATCCTAAAGAATATGCTACTTGGATGAATGAAGATGATATAAAGAAACATGGCATCATTGTTGAAGACTCGATCTTAAGTGGAACCTAGGATTATGGTGCAAGAGCACCCATGAATTCTCAAAAATAGGATGCTTAGGAAAAAAATTAGTTGTTTTGGTTTTAATAAGGTCCCTTGGACCATTTTGAAATGTTCTTGAATCATGTTGTAAGGTTTGCATGCCAAATTGCTCAATGTAACCATTCAGGACCTAGTTAGTCAAACTATGGTCAAAGGCTCAAAAATTTAGGAATGGAGTGGAAGTGTTTTTTTTCATGTTTTATATACTTATTTGGCATTTTGGAATAGTTATAGGGTCATAGGAGGTCATTTGATAGTCAAATGTCAAAAATTGCAAAAGTTGTCAACTTTCGTTTGCAAATTTATGCACCTAATAGTTCCAATGGTCCAATGATTCAAAATTTAGTTAGAATGGATGTAAAAAATTTATTTATTCCTCTTGGGGTTGAGGCATACCTTTTGTTGAATGTTTTCAATTGAATCAATAAGAATTTTCTTTGATTTTTCTTATTTATACACGGGTTTCTTGTAATCAAGCCTCGGTACAACCTTGTACAGATTGGAAGAAGTATGAAATTTTCATGGATGTTTAGATAGGTGAATAACCTTTCAATTGGAGTTTTTTTAAAATATCCATCACATTTTGAGAGATATACAAGAAAATTTGAAAAAACTAGTCTGAAACCCTAACTACGTAGGGTTTTGACATAAAAATGCCCCTATCTCATCATTCCACTGGAAGGAAAATCTAATTATTAGTAAAATAATGGTTTTTATGGTTAGGAATAGGATTATATAAGCCTTAGAGAAAAATAAAATGGATTCCATGGTCAAATTTGCATTTTAGGGTCTGACATCTATATGTGGCAAACCAAGCATTAAGGGTTTGAAGACTAAATGAGTAACAGTGCTAAATTTGAGAGGTTTAGGAAATTAAATTTGAATTAATTGGTAGATTTGAGACAAGATTGAACTATTCAATGTGGAGGTTGGGTTGGGTGAAGAAGATAAAGAGCACTTGGTTTGTAAATTAGGCTTATTCACCCTATTAGGCCTTGATGATCATACTAGTTTGAAGAGTCATTTGAAGAGACCCTAAGTCAATTTTATATTATGTTTTGAATTTCAAAAAAGGGTGTATACACAATGCATTTATATTTTCTCTACGATCAAGAGGTGAGAATTGGTGGTCCAAAAACTCACTGATTAGGCATAATAGATTTAATAGGGTTAATAGGGTGTATTGACCAAAATAAGGTTTTGGGTCTATTTGAGTAGTCTCTTTATGTTTTACTAATTACATTAATGTGGTCTAACTTCATTCTAAAGGTATCCATATCTACTTGTGTAAATTTTCAGCATAACCCATGAATCAAGGGTTTACTGAGATAAGTGTCATACGAACAAATGTGTCAAGTGTATAAGTTGGGCTTGTGTAAGGAGTTAGTTTGGATGTTGTTGAGTCTTTAAAGGAGTAGGGAATCTCCTATGTTTATTTCTATGACCAAGAAAGGAATAAGGGGTATTATGTGAGTAAGGAACCTAGTTGGGTCCATAGTGAGTTGAAAATGCCCGAGGGTTCTAGTTTATTGAACCTTGTGACCAGGTCAATTGTGATTATTTGTTGGGCCTTCCAAGCACCTATGCATCAACTTGACATGTGGAATTTGTGTAAAGGAATGTACCAAGCATCAACTCCACCTAGGTACATAGGTCTGAGCATGCATATATTATCCTTGATAGTGATTAATTGGAGATAGTCATATGGCCAAATCATGTTACCCAACCCAATTGTGATTCCTATTCTTGGGTGATAATCACCATGTTTCTTATACTCACCCATCTGGTTATCATGTAGAAATGTATGGCTACCCTTGCATAATGTGATGAAACTAGTGAGAAGTGTTTATGAATTCTAGTTGTTCATAATAGTTGTAAGTAGATGTGCATCTGTAAATTATTATATATAATTAATAGCTAGTGTTTCCAGTTGTATTACTACTATTGTTAATATTATTGCGAGCTAATATTTCTTGGGCATTTTTTCTAAGATTTATTTTATGATTTTAACTTAAGAGGAATATTGTATATTATTATTTTGGAGAAGATCTATTTCTATAACTTGTAAAAGTTTATGTTTATTTTAACTAGCCTTTGTTTTCTCCTAATTTTCATGGGATTGCTTCAAAAACCCTTTTGGAGAGTTCAAATGCATGCATAGAGAGTGGATTTGAGTGGAAGGAACTTTGTGGGTAATCATTTTTCAAAATTTTCTTATTGAAACCTCATTTCCCTAAAAATGCCATTTGGATTAGTGGATAATTTCTCAAATTTTATTATGTGTTAACTTAAGCACAATGCACGTTTGTTTAAATAAATTTGTAAAAGATTTAAATAGTTTTTCATGTTTTTTTAGAAAATAAGGGTTTTCATGGTGTTATACTACAAAAATCTCACTGGATGGATGAATTGTAAAATTGGATGCATTTTTGTGATGAGAATAATTTGGGAACCAATGGGCTCTTTTGGATTTTCAATTTAATGAGTTTTTCTTGGACACACCTGATCCTGGATGATTCCCCCAATTGTGATGTTCAGATGAGTTTTGATCTTGAAATTTATATTGTAATAATGGTTCCTATGGTTAATTGTAAATATATGATAATATTGATATGGAACTTGGGATTAAACATGGGATATTTTAATTTGTTTCTCTTGGTATGAAACTAATAGAGCCTTTGCTAGAAAATGTAAAAATGGGAACTAGTCATGGTTATAAGGTAATGTAATTATATGGGACACTATAAGGATATGTGATGTGTAATGTTCTTGGAACCAAATCTAGATCCACGTTCTTGGAAAGTATACATGTGAATATGCTTGTGTATGGCTTCCTTAGTTGGATAAAGTGGAGTTGAGTTAACAAAATGTTAGGCATGAGAGTGTCAAAGTATTGGCTAGTGTATTGTTGCAAATTGAGGTCTTCTAAGTCCACCATGTAATGATGGGTCTTCTTCCATAATGTATCCATACATATAGTGATTGGTTGCTAATTTGTATATATCTGTGTAGTCTTGTATATGTAGCAATAAGTCAAAGCCTGCACATGTAGCAATTGGACTTACAAACTCATCTATTTTCTTTCTTTCCCACCATGGAATGATAGGACTTTCGATTGGGACATGCCTAACCATATAGTGATTAGACTTGTAGGTATGGGGATTTTATAGTGGTAATATTAGTTTGTTTTCCTTGTAGTGTAGGTCTTGTCTGAGGTGCATGCTCACTCATTAAATGATTGGAATTACAAGTAAAAAGTTTTCTAGTGTGCTCAAATGTAGAAACTTGTATAGATTGGTGTATTAAATGCCCACTTTCTTGGAATTGATCTTGTATGATTATGATATTATTGTATGAGTCACAGTGATATGCACTCAAGGTACCACCCTTATGGTTCTATGTTGGTTATCTTCCCCCCTACATGGTTTTTGCATTGAGATTTCCTTGCATGATGTTTCTAGTTATTTGGTTGAGTATACACTAGTAGGGTGTGTGTGAACCTACTATTCTTCTTGTGTGTGTGTAGTTTAATTATTTCTTGGGACATATGATTATCTCTGTGAGAATGACGGGTTAGGCTTGAGGGTACCACATGGTCAGGTGGCATGACAATTCATTTTTTGGGACCAACGTATAAGTATCAAGGTGCCAAATTATTCTTCTTAGTCTTCATGCACTTATGATGTTTCATTGGTTTAATTATATTGAATACATAGGAAATGTAACACAATGTAATTGAATAAATAGGGAAATCATGTTATAGTGTTGAATTTAAGTGTTTAGTACTTTTTCATGATATTAATTGTTGAATTTATGTTAGATTAGATCAATTAATGCATATGATCTATTATCCAAAGTAGTTTGTGTCCTTAAATCTTGTTTTGGGGTCAACGAGCTAGAATGGAGCCTCTACCTATACTTTAGCACCTTCACTCCCTAGTCTAAGATAATTCTAGGCCTAAAATTTGATTTTTAGAACCTCTTTTTAAGTTTTGGCACCTAAGAATATGTTTTCTATGCATGTTTTTTAGCACTTATTCTTTTATTTTGGCACATCAATGCTATACTTCAATGCCTCTACTTAAAATAGCATAACATTGTGTTTAGATTCCCATTTTGGGGGGGCCCTATGGGATGATGTAAAATATTTGTACCATCACCCTAAACCTCCCTAAATCCTCAAGTGACATGCCATGAGTGGGTTTGGAACACTGTTATCATGCTTTTGGGTAAAAAATTATGTGTCAAGGGACCCTTGGATAAGATTATTTGTCTTTCACTTTTGATCATTCTTTATAGCACATGTTGATGATGTGATGAGTAAGTATGGATATCTTGATGAAATAATGAGTACCTTATGGTGTATTACATGGTATTAAAAAACATGTTTTCTTTGTTAGTGTGTGTATTGGCCTTGTAATCCAAGGGTTCCTTATTGGGGAATTACATTTGGTATCAGAGCCCATGTTCATACACTAGGAAGTTTGGTGTTATGTTTTCATTGTATTTCGGTACATGATTATTATGGTATATTATGGATATTTTATTATGAGTACTCCCTCACATGTGGCTACTCTTGGTCACTTAGTTATGTATGTATGTTTCAAGTTTATGATTTTTTTGTTGATTTTGATGAATTATTCTCATGATGAAATGACTAATATTGATTTTTTGAACTTTATTAAGACACGTATTAGCCAATAAAACTCTCCCTCTCTATTTTGTAACCCTTTCACACTTGATTTATTGTTTAATTGCCAACATTTTTACAATTTTGTGTTAAGAATTGATGAAAATTCATCCACTTGGGATTTTTTCTTTTTGAATCCCATGGAGGTTGCTCCAAATGCTTTTTATCATCAATCCTTTTTTTTAATGATGTTTTTAATTACTAGGGTAAATTTAAACCATTGATCATGTGTATAGGGGATATCTTTGTGAAATATGTATTATAATTGTACATTAAATAATCAGAATTTTGGCTTCTCTAGTAGGATTTTTTTAATTGTTATGATTGTTTGTGGTTGAGGAGTAATTATGTTTTATATATTTGTTTTAATTAGTACTAAATATTGACTCATATCTCTTTCTATTATTGTATGGTTTATGGGTGTGTTATGATGGGCCTAATTGTTATCTTTTTCTCTTTTTTAGGATGCCTCCAAGGAATAAAAAATAGGGCTAATGAGAAGAGGGCAGATATGTTTTTATTTGAAGAAAAGAAAAATTTATCTAATAAAAATTTCTTATGGACTTTTTACTTTGATGGTGCTAGTTGTAAAGAAGGATCTGGTGTACGGGTGTTCACAGTTTCACCTAGTGGAAAAACTTATAAGTTTTCTTTCACTTTTCTATTTACTTGTACCAATAATATAGCAAAGTATGAGGCTTTATTGATAGTTTTGAGATTAGCTAAAAAGAATGGTATAAATAATCTTAGATTTATTAGGGATTCAAATCTTTTTATATCCCAAATAAGATCCAATTATGCATCCAAAAATAAAAGGTTAAAACAATACAAGAATGTTGTTTGGGATGAGACAAAGAATTTTGAATCATTTGGGATAGATTGGATGGATATGAACCATAATAAGATGGCTGATTTGTTTTCTAACATTTCTCTTAATCTAGATGATATAAATTTTGCATAGATTTCAAGGGTTGAAGTATAAGCAAGGCCCTATGTCCCTAACAATATGGAAAGTTGGCAGGTTTTGAAGATGATATTAATATATTGAGGTTTTTGAATTGTGATGGGAAATATGAAAACCAAGAGATTGATTTCAGCGGTTATGTAGAAAATGTAAATGGTAAGGACACAGTCTTTGAGAAAGATGTCATACAACTAAAAACTGATAAAGTTCCCAAAGGTCTAGTGGTATTGGAAAGAGCTTTTGACAATTAGGACAAAACAAGAATGGTAAATCATATTAATAATATTATGATTTGGAAGAGAAGAATCTTGGAATAGTTGAGGCACCCAAGAAAGTTGACATTGGAAATAAGTTATCTCCCAAGGTAAGAAAGATGTTGGTAGAATTATTGAGAAAGTATAGGTGTGTCTTTTCTTCCAGTCATATGATGACCTTAATGCCTATAGAGAGGATTTATTCTAACATGTTATCCCTCTAAAAGATGATGTAAAACCTTTTAGATAGAATCAAAGACCAATTAACCCTACTCTTACTCCAAAAATATAGGAAAATTGATGAAGATGAGAGATGCCAGAATAATCGAGCCAATCAGGCATTCATCATGGGTTTCAAACCTTGTGCCTATGAGGAAAAAGAGTGGAGATATAAGATTATGTATAGACTTTAGGAATCTTAATATGTATTCATTAAAGGATAATTATTGTTTGTCTAGTATGGAAGCTATGTTGAAAAAAGTGATAGGATGTGGACTAATGTCAATGATGGATGGCTTTTTTGGGTATAACCAAGTTATGGTGAAGGAATTAGAGAAGCACAAGACAACATTTACCATACTGTGGGGGACCTATGTATATGTTAGGACTCTATTTGGACTTACTAATGTAGTAGCTACATTCTAGAGAGAAATGAATCTTACTTTTTTAGATTTTATTGATGAATTTCTTGTAGTGTACCAAGGTGATCTTACTATATTCTCAAAAGAGGATGGAAAACATTGTAAGCATTTGGAAAAGATCTTTGTCAGAGATTTAGAGTTTGGTGTTTCTATGAGCCTTATGAAGTGTGAATTTGGTGTGACAGATGATAAATTTCTTGGTCACATTATATCAAAGGATGGGGTCAGGATAGATCCAAAGAGAGTTTTTTACATTGATAAGGTGCCTAGGCCAAAGAATGTAAAGGGTATTCAATCCTTCTTTGGCTAGGTAAATTTATTAAGAAGGTTTGTCACAAATTTTGCTGAGATTAGTAGGCCTATTTCCAAAATGCTAAAGAAGGGAGCTAAAATTGAATGGGAAGGAGAACCAATGGTGGCTTTCCAAGAGATAAAACAAGCTATCAAATATGTTCATGTTGTAAGGACTCCGATTATTCAAATCCTATACAAATATTCTCATTTGCATCTTTCCACATAGTTGTTGTAGTGTTGTTACAAAATAATCAAGAGGGGCTTGAACAACCCATTGCATTTTCTAGTAAATCATTACAAGCTACAGAACTTAAATATGAAATCAATGAAAAAAATGCTTATACACTAGTGAAATCTATGAAGGCTTTTAGATACTCCTTGGCTAGAGAAATTGTTATGGCTTATGTTCCTAGTGCAAATGTAAAAGACATCTTTATCCAACAAGAGGTCTCTAGGAGAAGATGCAGATGGATCAACAAGATCCAATAGTTTAATATTGATATTCAGGTCACTAAGCTAGTAAGAACCCAAGGGTTAGAAAAAATGATGGCACAAGAAAATATGGACACTAACCACATCATTGTTGTGGAAGAGGATTAAAGGCCATATATCTATGATTTAGATTGTTGTGAATGGTATAAAGACATAATAATCTACCTACAAAAAATAATTTGTCCTGAGAACATGGATGAGAATAAGAAAAGAACTTTGAAGCTACGCAATATCAAATATACCATAGTGTATGGTAAGTTATGGTGGAGAAATAATGAAGTAGTATTGTGGAAATATGTTGACCAAAATCAAGCTAAGAACTTACTAAATGAGATGCATATTGGAGTGTGTAGAGGTCATTATATGTCTAAGACCACTACCCATAAGATACTAAGAGCTGATTTTTGGTGGCCTATAATTTTTAAGGATGCCTATCATCTTTTTAAGAAGTGTGATGCATGTCAGAGGTTTGTAGGAAAGTTGAAGTTCTCATGGATCTTACCCCTAAAACTAGTAGTTGTTCAAGTACCTTTCCAACAATGGGTATTGATTTCCTAGGCAAAGTTGCAGGGAAATCTAGTAGAGGCCACTCATCAATACTAGTGGCTGCAGATTATTTTACTAAATGGGTAGAGGAAATCCCCACAAAGAAGGCAATAATTAAGGTTGTGGTTGATTTTCTAATGAAGCATATAATAACTAGGTTTGGATGTCCAGAAAGGATTGTTGCAGATAATGAAATGTGCTTTAGATCATAAGAATATAAGGGTTTTTGTAAAGAATATGAAATCCAAACATCATATTCATCTCCATATCATCCACAAGGTAATGCTCAGGCTGAATCAAGCAATAAGAGCTTGATTAAGATTATCAAAAGAATCTTGGAAAAGAACAAGAAGGCTTCAAATTCCAAGATTAAGCTTGTTGTTTGGGATGATAGGGTAATAGTCAAGAAGGCAATTGGTTGTGCACCATTTGACTTGGTGTGTGGTATTCAGGCAAGGTTACCCCAAAATAACCTAATACAAATGCACAAATTTGTGCAAGTTTATGATGAGCATATTGATAATGAAATGTGAATAAGAATGGAAGAGTTGATGTAGTTGGATGAGACCATAAGAGATGAATATGATAGAAATGCTAAGTTGTAGTTGCAGGTTAAGAATCAATATGATAGAAAAATAATTGTAAGAAGTTTTGAGGCGGATGACTTAATTCTCATGTGGAATGCCGTGATAGAAGAAAAGGGTAAGCATGGAAAGTTTGATCCTACCTGGCAAGGCCCATATATTATTGACATAAAATAGGGAGATGGCCAGTAAAATTTTTGAATTATCATTTCATGGACAATTCTTGAAACATTATTGAGGTCAATCATAATCCATGAATAGTAGATTAGAATTATATATATGTATCATAGTTTTTTTTTGTATTGGGTTAGGATCTTTTCTCTATAGATGGTCTTCTTTACCAGGAGATTCATATATTCTCATCTCATCCTAAGAGAATGAGTGTCCCCAATCAAAGCCAATGCTAGGACTGTAAATGTTTTTGGCTAAGTCATGGTAGGCATCCTTGTTTCATATCATAGTTTATGTTCTCTGGTTTTGAATAATGGTTTCTCATGTGTTATAAGTCTAGTTCATGAAATTAGGGTCTTTTGTCTTCATTTTTCCTTAGGTGGTTGTTCATCAAATATCAAGGTTTGAGTTTTCATTGTTTCATTGGTCCATATCATCATCCTTTTGGTCAAACAAGTTGGTAAGACAATTTTTTGGTTTTGTCTCTAGCTCGTGTGTTTATTTTATGTTTGACTTTTTATTTGGTGAATTAGCAAGTGTTGTTGTTTAAGGATTGTTTAGTCACATGGTCTCTATATTTTGAAATGTTAAGTTTTTCATCTAGAGAGCTAGAGAGTGCCTTCATAATTATAGTTGTCTCTAGGTCTCAAGCTAGTTTGGTGTTAGTGTTTTTAAGCCACGAATTGGCAAAAAAATGGTTAGTGGTTAAGTCTTTGTTTTGGTCACTGAATCGCGAGGTTAAGAGGTCTTAAGTATCATTATGTTGTGAGCTACCAAGTGACTGTCACATGTCCTCTTTTTATGACTAACTAAGGTTTTGTTTTGCATCATCACCAACTCGCAAGATGGTTGGCATATTCATTTTTGAGATTGAGAGTTGGTGAATGGTTGCCACGTGGAGGGTTCACATTTTATATGATTAAAGGATTTGTTTTATGTTCTCACAGACTCTCAAGATAAAAAGGCAGTTTATGTTTAAAGTGGAGAGTTGGAGAATAGTTTCCACATGGCCAAGGGTTTAAGGATGGAAGATTATCTCCAATTTTTAGTGGTTAGTGAATGTAGAGAAAATTATGGAGAGCTAGCAACAATAAGTCTTGTGCTAACGCTCACTAGGTTGCTACGGTTAAGAATTTTAATATTTTATGCCAACGAGCTAGCAATAAGGTTTTATACATTGTTGTCTCCAAGTCATGGTGGTTAGAGACCTTAACATTTTGAAGGTCGTGAGTTAGTGATGGGTCATTTTATTGCCTTAGTCACTAGCTTGTGAAGGTTTGAAGCTTTGACATTTTTAGCTGGAGAGTTAGAGATTGAACTATTATCAGCTTGTTGCTAGGTCACAAGATATTATAAAGAACAATCATTTGGGTCAAAGGTTAATGACCAAGTGCCATGTGTCTAGTTGATTTTGTGGTGACTACTAAAACATAAAGAAACAAGGGGTCTGGATAAATAAGAAGGTGACATGTGGAATTCTTTGGCGCCTTTCGCTAGTGTTTTAAATATTTTATTTCATGAAGGATAGTTTTCAAAATTTGATGGACATCTCACGATGACATAATTCTTTTCATTGCTAGTTTCCAGAGTTAACCACCAAATGCATGTGCATTAATGACTAAGATGATGTCCAGTTGCTTGTGGCTCAAAGAGTTATAAAGGAATGATTATGAAAACAATTTTATCATGATTGCAATCTATAATTGAAGTGTGTTTTGAGAGCTGACAATAGTTATAGGTGGCTTTTCTCTGTAACTGTGAAGTGTGAGTTGGTGTTGGTGCTTGAAGGTGCAAAATTTCTTAGCTTTGTTGTGATTGTGGTTTATCTCTTCTGCAAGCATGAGTCAAGCAACATCCAATGGTTTCTCCAAGGCATTAGGGAAGGAGGGAGGAAAGAAATATTCATAGAAGTTCATAGGCATATTTCCTGGGACCTCTAATGGATTATCAATGAATGAATACACCTGGAAGGACACTTGTAGTTAGTGTCAAAACCTTGAGGCTCAAAATGCATCTGGGACATCATTGTTCTTATACTTCTGAATAATAGAGTGAAGGGAGTCTCCATGTCCAATCACTTGGAGCTATACATGGAAAAATTGGTGGTTATTGATTTGTATGTGGACATGGATTTATTAAGGGAATTGGCTAAGGCCTATTTCCCTATAAATAGGGTTATTAGAAGAAAAGATAATTCATCCCTAGTGACTATCAAAAGAACAAGATTTATGGAGGCCTTCCAAATATTTGGGACTACATGCACAGATATTGATTTGGAGAAGGCAAAAAGGAATTATTTAACTCACAAAGATGTGTTGAAAAAACCTACATATCCAAGGTACATGCCTAGGGCTGGGAGGTCTTTGGTGCCAATTCCTAATAGTGTTGACAAGCCATATTATTTGAGAACGTTCCACTTATACATGAAGTTTACTATCTATGGGTTATGTAGAGTGCTTGGTTTTGGTGGAGACAGTACCATGTCGACATAGCTATTGATGATGGCAATGAATATTCAGCACCCAAAGGTGAATATTGACTATGATTATGTTGGGTATTTAATTTAGCACATTCATGATGGTCTAGAGGAAATTCAGGACAATTTTGTGATCAACTTCAAATACTATTATATCCTGATGCATCCAATTCTTTATTTTATTGTTGACCGAATGAACAAGGAAATGATTCTACAAAGGGAAGAATTGGGTATGTCATTTCCAGTGTAAATGTGGACCAAGGTTTGGGATAGTAGTACTTATCTCTCTTCATTTTTGTATTTTGAAAATTGGATTGTGTTGGCTATTTTATAAATATTAGGTACAAAAAAGGAAATATTGGTTATAGGATTAAGAAGAATTCTAAGACCCTTTCATTTTGTCTCTAAATGGCTTGTTTCACATTATTGGGGGGATTTTTACTATTTTGATAATTTCACCATTATAAGATTTTATGGGTTCCCAAAGCCTCCACATATTCTTCCTAAATTTGTGCCTCCTAGGTTAGTTTATATGGAATTTATTTGGCAATTGTCTTTGGTTGATAAGGAATATTTAGCCCCACATAGGAAATGCACCTTTTTGCCTAGATTGTGGGTGGTCTCATATTTCACAATTGGAAAGAAATCTTTTGAGGAAATGAATACCTTTTTGAAGAAATATAGGATGATCATTGATACACATAGGTTCTATGATCTAGAGAGTTTCTTGAAGATTTGCCTAATATTGATGACTCCATGGGAAAATATTAAAGATCGTGAGCCTTTAGATGAGGAGGATGTGGTTATAAATTTGTTGGAAAAGGATGTTGTTCAAGGGAGAAGAAGCAAGTGGGGTGATCCAATGAGAGTTGAAAAGGAATTTAGAGAGGTTGACCCAAATTTTAAGGGTTTTAATGCAGAATTGAGTTATCTGGAAAGAATCAATAAGATGATCAATTCATATGAGGATATCATGGTATAGATACCACAAATACATGAGGTTGATGCAAGGAAAAAAGAGCCAGAGGATGCTCTATCTTCTTGAGGAAATAGGCCTATTGAGAAACCCATTCTAGATGTTGAGAGTGGGGATGAAGTTGAGTCTACCAAAGAGCCACATGCCAAGAAGCAGAAAATTGATCAACCTAGTGCAATTGTGAGAAGAGATCCTATAAGGATAGTGATAGTTGATGAAGGGAAATACTTCCATGAGATAAGATAGAATCTCAGAGAGGAGCATCATAAGGAAGGGGTAGGAGAGATTGATTTGCCTTGTGCAAATCCTATTGATGACATAATTATATTATCTCAAGCCTTCATAAAGGATGACTCCTTCACTAATACTGGTGAGTTTAAAAGATTTTTGTTGAGGTTGAAACAAAATAAATAGAGGAAAAGTATTAACTTAGGATATGAAAGAAATGAGAAAAATGAGAAAATTGTGCAAGCCCTACAACAATATGACCTTGACAATGAGGACATTATTGTTGAGTAGGATAGAATATTAGTCAAGGAGAGTGGAATTCTGATAATGCCAGGTTGGGATATTCAGTCTATCTTCATTATTGATCAGATTAGGAGACATCCCAACCCACTGTATTAATCAGAGGTAAGTTGAAAGTTTTTGTAGAGGGGTACCAAACTTTTTTTCCTGTGATTTATGACAAGGATGGTAGTTTTAAGAAATTGATTTATGGGTGACTGAATTTGATATGATTTTGGAGAACACGGAGATTTTGTTACACATGGGAAGTGATATGGACACCTATACTTTTAGTGAAGTTCTTCATGCATTATTCAAAGCTGAGGAGGATTTTATACAATTTATTACAGATACACAAGTGGTTATTGATGCTCATTGGACAAAGGCATCTACCCAGCAAGAAGATGTGAAGAATTTCAATTGGCCAACGTACAAAGAGGTTACTAGATGGGATATGATGTTGAAGGGAGGAAAAGGGGCCTACGCTAATTGATTCTTTGTTTTTGTTTTTTTGAGAAGTTAGATGACTTGATCTCTGAGTGATGTTAACATGGAGAATACTTATCTTTAAAGGCATCTTGATTTTGTTGTTAAAGCTACGAATGACCTTCAATATGCAACAAAATTATTACGAATACCAATGGACAAAGGTGCCAAAGTTGATTTATTACTGCTCTAGTCTTTGAGATGAAGTTAAATATTTTTTATTGTTATTTCTCTAGTTGTTAGTCAATTTCTATTTTCTCTTGTTGTTGAAAAGTTGTTTGTAAATTTTTTCCTAAGTGATCTAGATCTTGTTTTATTCCTTATCTATAAAAGAAATTCCAAGATCACTTAGAAGAGGCTGAGAAAATTTTATAAAATCCATAAGTATTGGAGTCATAGGTCTCAATCCAAGATAGTACAGATAATATGATCATGTTGTAATTGTCTATAGAGAAAATACAAGTTCGTGTTAGAATTTTTGAGTATTTTGAGTTTCATAGTTTGAATTTTTGAATAATGTATGGTGGAAGTGATTTATAATATTAATAATACAAATACAATTGCAAATTATTTCTCTCCTCTATGTTAAATTTTTTAGTTGTATATAATATAGTTCAAGGTTTTTATATTATTCAATACATTTTTGAAATGTGTATGATTTATTTTTATGCTTTAGTCAATGAGAAATTAAAATCTTGATAGTAATTCATAGGTTCAAAAGTTTAGAATAAGGATTATTGTAAGAAGTCTAAGTTGAAATTATAGATAGAGATTATTGTAATGCAATAATTCTTAGATAAAAATCAGCCAAAGTAGTTCCATTCATAGTCTATTACCCAATTTGGATAAGGCACTAGTCAGCTTGCTATGACATTTACATATTCCATGTATTTCATATGTATTTGGTTCTATCATATTTTGATTTTAAAATTCTTCAATCAACTTTTATTTTATGTTTGTAGTGTGGGTGGTTTATCTCATGCTCCACCTTAATTGGGGATCAATGAATTGTTAGCCACTTTTTAGTTATTGATCCTTAGGTGAGATTTATCTTCTTAAATGATTCAAGAATAAGTGTGGTACAAATATTATATAGATGAATCAAGGTCAACCAGCCTAGGTTTTGTAGAGTCTAAAGTGAAGAAGGATTTAACATTCTTATCAATTGGTCCAATCCTCTTGATATTTTCCATAATTGGAATTGGCATTTCCATAGAAATTAAATAAGGTGTATTGGTAGCTTATGAAGCATAAAGCTCAATTTTGGAACCAACACCTAGAACCCTTTTCTCATGGTCATTATTTCCCTTTATAGAAATAGGGAGCAATAAGCTTCAAGCCTGAGAATGACAAGTGTCACATTTTCATTTGGCACATTTCAAATTCTTGTTACAAAAACCTCTATAGAAGAATAAGAAATAGGTAACCACATATTAGGAACATTCTTCCTTTTACTTTTTCATCTGCATCATGTTCTTTGATGAAGATTTAATTCTAAAACTCATGACTACAAGACTAGCACCCAAAAAGGTAACTACATCATGTTATGCCCAAAATTGATGTGATGTTGTCACATGTAACAATTAAAGACTAAATGGTGTATCTGGTGCTAGATTTTCAGTCGTGATAAATGGTGTTCCGACTGGTTTCTTTTCATCCACACAAGGAGTTAGACAGGGAGACCCTCTCTTACCAATATTATTTATTCTCATGGTAGAATCATTCAGTAGACTTATTCAAAGAAAACAAATGCTAGGCAAATGGCTTGGTGTGCAGATTGGCTAATCAGATATCTTGGTGACACATTCCCTTTTTGTAGATGATACATTACTATTTGGAAGCTCTAATATATCGGAGGCTAGGTAGATTAAAGAAGTTTTGGACCTTTATACAATAGCATCAAATCAAAGGGTCAATTCTATCAAATCTAAAGTCTACTTGTTCAACACGAATCAGATCATATCCAACAAAATTGTTAATCTTTTAGGATTTTCAGTAGACTTCCTTCCATCTGTATATCTTGGCATCCCCTTTTTTATGGGGGCAAACAAAATCAGTTATTGGACTCCAATCATTGATAGGATCAAATCCAAAATTGTAGCATGGAAAGCCCGATGGCTGTCATTATCGAGAAGAATCCTGCTTATCAAATCAGTCCTATCCACTATTCCTAACTACTATTTATCAGTTCTCAAAGCACCTCCATCAATTATTCAAACAATTCAGAAAATCCTTAGAGAATTCTTATGGACAGGTAACATGAATGGTGAAAAGAAAATTCCCTTAGTCTCTCTGGAAAAGTTGGCACAAGTAAAACAATTAGGTGGAGCAGGAGTTCATGATTTGCAAAAATGAAATCAAGCATTTGGGGGCAAATTAGTTTGGCAAATGTATAGTAAACCTCACAACATCTGGTGTCAAATTATGCAAAAAAAGTACTTAGATGAAGCAAATCCATCCAGAATCTTCACAGTATCAGATCCACCTAAAGGATCAGCCATTTGGGATCTCATGATTTCCTCCAGGGAAATAATATGTAACTTTATTACGTGGGAAGTGAATAATGGTCTATCAGTTAAATTTTGGCATGACTCGTGGATTGGTGCACCACCCTTAATAAGAATGGCTGAAATAGAGGACATAGTAACTAAATCAGAAAATACTTGGGTTGCTTATCTAATAGACTATGTATTGGCAGTGTTTTTACATTCTAGGAAGGTGATATGGAAGGATCCACATGAATTATCTTTGACCCCTCAAGAGATACAATGCTTGGGAAAGATTTTCTCCCAAAAGGTAGTCTACCTATCAAATCTGGAGGATAAATTGATATGGGCTCCAGGATTAGATGGAAATTTCACCATCAAGGAAGGTTATAAGCTTATCCAGTAGAGAGATGCAATCACTAAACCATCTCGTGCCTACACCTTCTGCTGGAATCAGCTCACTAATCCAAACCAGACTCTAAAGAACCTCTTGAAGCATATAAAAATAATTTTGTAGTAGAACAAGTATCCAAGCAAGAATTTGAAGAGGATGAGGCTATGCTATCATGGCTGTACAAAGATGAACCTAAATCTCAAGTTGTTCAAACTGGTGACTCTGCAGTCTCCAAACTCCCTTCCAAGTCATATGGTCCAGGAGATAAATTAATAGCTAAGATGGGATATTCAGGTAAAGGACCTCTAGGAATTAGCGGAAAAGGTCTTGAGGTTCCTCTCCCACATACTAGTAGAGAAAATAAAAACAAAGTTGGCTTAGGCTTTAAGAAGAAACCCTATCACCTCAAAGGTAATTGCTCTCATGTCATAGAGTAGATTGCACCAAGGGAACCTCTTCTTAAGAAAGAAGAAACATAACCATCCGATAGTGATTTAGATAGTTCAGAACTCATCCCCTATGAAAAATTGCCTAAGGAGATCACAGACCTTCTTGATGATAAAGATGATCCTATCAAAAGAATTAATGTAGTAGAAACACAAGAACCTACTATCAATCAAGAGATAGTTGCAACACAAGAACTAGCTAATCTTGAAAATAATCAAGAAGAGGGAAGTGGTAGTGATTCTAAGACAGATTCTCATGAGTATGAATACAAATTAGAATCTGAGGGTAACCCTTCTTGGGGTATTCACCCTGACTTTACTCATGTTCTAAGATTTCCTAGAGATCCTGAATCAGAAGATGAATCTAATGACTATGAATGGGGAGTCATCCCAGAACTAGATGAGGTTATCATAGAGAAACATGTTGATGTTATTCACCAATATACACCTCAAACCAATGTAATTCTAGAGCGAAATGATGAACCTATCGAGTCTAATCCACCTATGGCTGAATTGGACTCCCATGATGACATTGAGCCTATTCACGAATTGGATGTCTTAAGTTGTAGTATCACCTTTGAACTCGAGCATCAGGTTAGGACCAATGATGACAGATCCATATCCGTAAACACTATCTCCCAATCTTTCCCTACTTTGACTATCAAATATCCAGAACTTATTGATCAAATCTCCATGAATCTGAGCCATGGTATTTATGCCTTCCCAAATGACTATGCCCTTGCTTTCTACCTCAATGCAATTGAGCCTATGAGTACTTCCATCAGTGAACCAAGTGTCAGCATGACCGAGTCAGACATCAAATATCTTAGTCAGAAAAACATGAATAAAAAGAAAAAGAAAAAGAGTTCTGAGGGTGAAAACCACTTTGTGGCAATCTCAGAACCTACAAAAGTAAAAATAAAAGATGTATCCAAAGGTGAAAACCTCTCTGAGGCACTGAAGGATGAGATATTTCATGTCCTTCCGAGTCATTTACAGGACAGATCTCCAGTTCTAATTAAGCCCACTCAATCCATCAATTTGGGTAGAACAAAGGAACCACAATTGGTACATGTAGCACAATCATTATCAAAAGAAGAGAAGCAAAAATTTACAACATTCCTAACAAAGAAGAAGATCAACTTTGCATGGAAATATTTAGATATGCCAGGATTGGATCCTAATCTTATAATGCACCATTTATCTATTGCTCCAAATGTCAAACCTGTCAAGCAAAAGTTGAGAAAGATGCATCCTCATGCTACACTCTTGGTCAAAGCTAAATTAGAGAAGCTCCTAAATGTCAGATTCATCTGAGTTATTGACTATGTAGAGTGGATCTCTAATATTGTACCTATTTCTAAACCAGATGGGTCAATCAGAGTGTGCACAGACTTTAGAGATGTGAATAGAGCATGCCCTAAGGATGACTTTCCACTACCTAACATTGATATGATAGTGGATATGACTGCGGTCTTCGAGATGTATTCCTTAATGGATGGTTTCTCTGGATATAACCAAATAAAAATTGCTCCAGAGGACCAAGAGAAAATTGCTTTCACATGTGCATGGGGCACCTTCTGCTGGAATGTCATGCCATTTGGGCTTAAAAATGTTGGAGCTAAATATCAGAGAGTGATGACATCTATTTTCCATGACATGATGCATCAAACCATGGAAGATTATGTTGATGACACATTGGCAAAATCTATGATTAGGACTGAACATTTAAAGGACTTGAGCATGATCCTAGACAGAATGGAAAAGTTTAGTCTCTGACTAAATCCTAAGAAGTGTGCTTTTGGTGTCACTTCTGGAAAGCTCTTAGGATACATAGTTTCAAAGAAGGGCATTGAAGTTGATTCGGCTAAAGTCAAGGCTATAATAGAGATGCAACCTCCCATGAATATTAGTCAAATGAGGATGTTGCAAGGAAGAGTTCAATCTATTAGAAGATTCATATCATAGCTAGCGGACATATCACAGCCTTTTACAAAAACATTACATAAAGGTGTGACCTTTGCATGGAATGAAGAATGTGAGAACAACTTTAACCATATCAAGAAGTATCTATCAAATCTACCTATCTTGATGCCTCCTATTCATGGGAAGCCATTGATCTTATATGTCTCCGCAACAGCCACATCACTGGGGGCATTGCTAGCACAACATGATGAAGAGAAAAAGGAAAGAGCCATTTATTATATAAGCAGAACATTGGTGGCGTATGAAAAGAACTATTCTATGATTGACAAAGCTTGTCTCATTGTGATCTTTGCATCACAGAAACTGAGACACTATATGTTAGCTCATACCATGCATCTAGTAGAAAAAATTGATCCACTAAAATACCTACTAAGCAAGGCTTCCCTCACAGGTAGACTGGCTAAATGGGTCATGCTTCTAAGAGAATTTGACATTGAATATGTTGAAAGAAAAGCTATAAAAGGTCAAGTTATTACTGATCAACTAGCAGATGCACCCATGTTTGATGACACACCAATGCAAATGGAATTTCCAGACTCCTCTATTATGCACCTATCTTCTAGAGAATGGAAATTGTTCTTTGATGGCTCCTATACATAGAATGGATCTAGAGTAGGCATATTGTTCATAACTCCTCAAGGATACTCCATCCCAAAAGCATTCAGATTAAAGTTCCCCTGCACAAACAATATTGCAGAATACGAAGCCCTTTTGAATGGTATGAAAATAGCAATTGAATGGAGAGTAACAAAGCTACACATTCATGGAGACTCTCAACTTGTTATTCATCAAGTCAATGATGTGTACCAAACTAAAGATGAAAAGCTCATTTCTTACAAGAGAATGGTAGATGATCTTAAGAAATATTTCATATCTATCACATTTGAGCAAATTCCTAGAACGGAGAACAAGGCTGTCGATGCAATGGCAACACTATCTACTTTATTACAGCAGCCTGAACATGAGCTACACTATGAGTTTCTGGTGGAAGCACTATCTTATCCTGCATATGACTCCCCCAAAACCCGCATGATCTACACTATTGTAGGTCATGATTCAGCCTGATATAAAAACCTATTTTCCTATCTCCAAGACCAAATCATCCCTGATACCTTCAACCGCCATGAAAAGAGATACCTTATCTGTAATGCCTCCCGATATGTCATCATTGGTCACGATCTATACAGATGAGGTCTAGATGGTACGCTACTTAGATGTTTAGAATGGGAAGAGTCTCAACGTGTATTAGAGGAAGTCCATGATGGTATTTGTGGGTCACACTTGAATGATTTAACACTAGCTCAAAAACTTATTAGGGTTGGGTACTATTGGCCTGAAATGGAGAAAGAGGCTATCAAATTTGCTAAGAATTGTCAAAAGTGCCAAGTGCACGGCAACCTAATTCATGCTCCAGGGAGGGATCTAATCCCCTTTACAACACAATGGCCTTTCCATCAATGGGCATTTGATCTTATCGGGATGATTCATCCTCATTCTTCTAACGGACATACCCATATAATCACAGCCACAGATTATTTTACAAAATGGGTAGAGGCGGTCCCTTTGACACAAGCAATAGGGAAACAGATATCTATGTTCATATTGAACTATATCATATGCAGATATGGGATACCTCATTCCATAATCACAGATAATGGTGGGCAATTTAGGAATAAAGACCTAGATGATCTATGTGCCAAATTCAAGATCACCCAACATTGGTCTTCTATCTACTATCCATAAGGGAATGGCCAAGCAGAGGCTTCTAACAAAAATTTAGTAAAGATCTTGCACAGAACAGTAAACAAAACTGGCAGAGACTGGCATCTCATGATTAATCCAGCTCTATGGGCCTACAGAACAAGTATCAGAACACCTACAAGGGCTACACCTTTTGCTTTAGTTTATGGGTCTGAAGCGGTACTACCTATTGAGGTTGAAATCCCATCACTCAAAATTAGAATGCATGGTCTCGTAACTGATGATGACTATAGAGTGTTTAGGTTACAAGAACTGGAACTACTAGATGAGCGCAGCCAAGTAGCGTATGATCATCTCAGAGTATATCAGAAGAGAATGTCTAGAGGCTACAATAAGAAAGTCAGACACAGAGAATTTCAGGTTGGCGATCTAGTCTTGAGAGAAAATCCTAAAAATCAATCCCATCGAGAACGCAAGGGGAAGTTTGAACCCAATTGGCTGGGTCCCTTTGTCATCACTGCTACTTTTGGCTCTAGTGCCTATCAACTCTCAATGACTAAAGGAGAATAGCTCCGAGAACCAATCAATGTTCTCCATCTAAAGAAATTCTACACCTAAGGCATTCAGTCTATGGTAAAATGTCCTAAAAAAATTATAAAAATCAGAAAAAGTCCTAAAACAATGAACATCTTGGTGAAAACCTAGCAATAGGTGCCTTGATGATTCACAAAAAAATTGAAAAAATGAAAAATACAAAAAAAATGAAAAAGAGAAAAAGTGCCTTGGTGAAAACCTGGAAACAGGCACCTTGGTAGCAAAAATAGAATCTCTACCAAGATGGTGAAAACCTGGCAAACGGGCACCACTTGTTTCAAAATGCTCCATCTATCAGCGCAATCTTGGTCTTTCCTAGCTTTTAGTTTTGCTTTAGTTTGTACATATCTCCCAGTTTGTTTTTGCATTTCCAATTTTCAATAAGTTGGTTTGTCCACCAATCTGCTCAAGCGTCTGTATCCTATCAATGCTTAACACTTGGGGGAAATCAATGTCATATCCTATGGTCTTCGGTGTATCTTTAGACATATCATATCCAGTCAAGAGTCCTTTGAAGCTTCATTTGAGTCAGTCAAGTCTATCTCATCTCCAGAAAGGATTTTGCATCTACAACAACAATTAAAACTCAAACTGAAAACAATATGTACTTTTCATGCTTTTATCTCCTTGTATGCTTACTGATTCGCATTGAGATTTTTGCATATTGTGTCCCTTCGAGCTCTTCAATGATGTCCTTTATAGGATTTAGAGAGTGATGACTGGGGGCATAATCTTTTCTTTGTTTTCTACTTGTATGTGAAAATCTAACAACTTTGGAAATTTTGGATTGAAATGGTGTCTGACTGTAAGAGCCTCTATCTCGAATTGGATGGCCATGAGTACTCGACCATTGATACCCAAAAAATTCAAGGAAGTTTGATCTAACTATTATCTTTTTGAGTGAGTTCTTTCTCCTATTGTGAATGCGATCTTACCTAAGGATGTGAATGATAAAGGGTCACTACGAGTAATTCACATGGGATTTAGAATGATCTCTTGACTGTTTGATGTGTTTGCATGCAAGGCGTATTCAGGTCATCATGACATTCATGTTTTGATGCTTATACAAATTGCTATCTCAAAATGGACATGATATTCAGGTCATCCTCGTGTTTGTGCCTTGGTGCTTATATCTAATCTGACATTCCAAAAATAAAATCAATATTCATATATCCATGGTTGTTGACCAGTGGGTGTTGTATTGATTCTTGCGCATACAAATCGATATTCATATGTCTATGGTTTCATAGCTAGTGGGCATTGTATTGATTTATCCAGTTACCTAAAAGTTCAATGATGATAACAAATCGACACATGATCAGTGACTAGGTCCTAGGTCTTAGGTTGCATTTCATTTTGCATGTCTCTTTGCATTTTTCATGTTGCATGATCTCACAATGGCTAAACGAACTTGAACACTTAAAAGATTCTTCAATCACCTCTTCCAATCTAACAAGAGCTGAATCCCACATGAAGGTTCCTCCAACGAAATAGCAAGTAGAATCCTTTTTCAGGATCAAAATTCAAATCTGAGATCATTCATATTATTAACTACTTGCATATTTGACCTTCGATCATCACAAAAATCCATAATTCAACTTAACTGATTATCTTACATCAAACTATCAAAATTTCAACTTGGTCAACTATGGTCACCTCATGGTTTAACCTAGTTAAATTTGGTCTTTTGGACCTCCAAACGATGCAGAATGCGTTCTTCAACATGTTTAACCACTTTTCCAATCAATTAACATGCTTCTAAACCATTTAACGCTGACTTCTCTTGTCAGATTTCAATTTTAATCCCGAAGGGGGCATGGTATTGCATATCATTCAAAGTCTATAATCAAATTTGAAATCATATCTTCCTCAGTAATCAAGACAACAACCATGTCTAGTTGCTGAATCATCAAAAGTCCTCATCGCTCGAGGCAAATCTATCATCACTTGGGGCATATCAGATTCATCAAGATCCATATCAATCTGGTATTCTCCTAATCTTGTAAACTGTATCGGCTTTTTGCAACCATCGGTTCATAGTGTTCTTTCCTTGGTTCTTCGACAACTGAAGGATTCAGATGTGATACCTGCTAGTTCTGCTAAGACAATCGAGTCTAGAACCGATCACTCACTTCTTCGCAATCATAAGGTTTGGAATCAGGTGTTTTGACACTTTTTCGCAATCATAGGTTCATTTGTTGTTATAGTGAACATTATCTTTGGTCATTCAGGACCTATTATCTCCATATCAAATCAATATCAATCAGCGTCTGTCTCATATCAATTATCAATTTCAAACATCAGTTTCATATCTCTATCAAACACAAACTTTCTTTGAACCACTGCGCTTCACATAGTAATTCAAAGAGGGGAAAAATGTAATACCCCAAAAATGGGCTATAAGTTCATTAATCTCCTATATCAACAATTCGAATGAAATCGACATCAAAGTCCTAACCTAAGGCACATCTGCACATCATCGAATCCTAATTGATTATCTTAAATTCAGCGTCGGGGAATATTCCTAGCAATATTCCTAATTATCTTAATTATCTTTAATTTAATGATTATTTGGCGATAAATCACATTTATCCTAAGTTTGATTAATTGAATATTTTCATATTTAATTAATTAGATTTAATATCTTGCCACTTAATTGTGTAATTAAATTTAATTCTATCTATTATTAATTGTATTATTTAATTTTGACAATAAATCCAATATCCTATGAATAATTGATTAAATTCTTATTTAATTAATTAAAGTAAGTTGTCATTATTTAATAATATAGTTTTTAATAAAAGTTTGATAAAATAGTTAATTAACCCATAAATTAATTATTTTATTTCAAAAATCAGTTAAGTTGAGAATAAATCACTTTATTTATTTATTAAATCATAATTATCCATGTGCACATTCAAGGACCAGTTAAACTCAAATTGGAAAATCAATGCAAGTTGTTAGCTTTTTGAAACTCAACATCTTTTTGAGTTTTAAAGTTGATCTAAACTTCTAATTCGAGTTGAACTATGCTTTTGCATAATTTTTGTGACTTAATTATCTATTATTTAAAAATAACTCAAAAATCAACCTAAGTTATTTGAGTGATTAATGGCTTTCTTTCATGCACCTCCAAAGCCCTGGATTTCTATAAAACCAAGGCTCAGCTCTTCATAATTGATATCTTGCAAATTGCAAACTTACTCTACAGGAATCATAGCATATTAGATTTGGAGAATTTGCACAATTGGAGCTTGAAAGATAAATTTGAGGATTCGAAGCTTTGTGAGATCAATTTCAAATTCATAGCTTTCATATTATTGTTAGAATTTTCATTCTCATATCATATCATTTCTAGATTAGCATTGCATATCAATTTTCATATTAGCATAGATTCATATCAAATTTTCATTATTATTGCATAGAAAATCCAAAAAAATAGATTAATTGCATTCAATTCATATCTAGATCAATTGCATTCAAATCCTTCGTTTAGGTGTCGTCTAGGTCACTGATCTCGATAACAATATGAGAACATTAATCTCGCACCTACTAGAAGGTAGTAAATCACTTGGTTAGAGTAGATTTCAATTTTGCACGATTTTTTATTTTTGCTAACCTCTAATGTTTTACTGAAGTGTTGTGTCTATAGATCAAGTACAATTTTCACACACACATCGCCAGCATGAGAAAAATATGTATTACAGCATGAATGTTGTCAGCAATCATTACAGAGTATGACTGATAGCCAAAGCCCCAAATTTGACAATTGGCGGCCCTCAAACTCTACTCTCACGATTGAGAGATATTTCAATATGTACAAGACTATCATTTCTTGAGATGGGCTTTAAGATATTCGGTCCTACAAGTCAAGGCATTAATACAAGTCATCTTTTTGGGATAGGGCATCGATCACATTTTAAGTGTATTTGTAATACCAGCATGTGTGAACTTTCCAGCTAGAGCAACTTGGTACACGATCGTGGTACGCAATCGCATGTGATTATCTACCTGAATTTGTTTTAACTAAGCCCTTCAACATTTATGTAGCTCCAGTTCATTCATATTAGCCTCGCACTATTCATTCTCTACAACATAATGGAGCCTTCTACTGTAAAATGTCTGAGATGCTTAACTTGCCATTGCTTCCATGATGAGCTATTGCCCAGGAATTTTAGAGTCTTCATCCCTTCAGATATTTCAGAGCGGCCTCTTCCTACAAATATTGATAATTCCATCCTAGAGGGTGTCTTCATCATTCACTCCCAACTGGTGTGAAGTGCTATCCAATGGGTCATTGGTGAGAATGTTCTTGCTCTGAACTATGCACAATTCCTATTCCCATCAAATTTGGTTTCAATTTTCTTGTCCAATGCACTTGACGTATTACAATCAGTGGATCTTCTGCTCTTAATTTCGAATAGGGTCATCCATCCAAATTTTATTACTGGAGATAAACTCATGTTTGCCATCCAAAAATATGACCTGTGGCATGGTGAAGCCTTCATGGGTGGATTGTTCCCCAGATATTTGCTAATGGCTTCTCACGAGCATATGTTGCTATTCATTTGTGCCAAAAAATCCCTAGAACATCACAGCTACCAAACCTTCAAAAATACTCTGCAGTTGGTTTCACTGGCAATAGGGTGTAAGCTTGAAATTTCCTTCCATAGCTTGATCAATGCATTGTTAGACTTACTTGACAATTCTCCACGAGCAAAGTAAGATACGTCTCCTTCCCAGATGCTAAGGGTACAATAGAGTTCTCTAAATGTTCTACCTGCTTCACAATATGTATCCCCTATTCTAGACCTCAACTTGCTTGCTATAGTCTACATCTAGTCTCCGCCCTCTCAGACTTGGCCTTTGACCATATCGCATCATGTGGCACACCAGTGGCAAGATGAAAATGATGGTTGGGAATCTATTAATCAACTGGCCCCAAATCCTTGGGAGATTAATTGGCTTAATTCAGAGGAGAAATTGGATGACATGGAGGAATAGGGTGAAGGACTACAATTTTGGTTTATTTTTTGTATGAGCCAAATTCATCTGTTGGAAATTTTCATTCCCTCACATATGTAGTTTATTTGGCTATGAAACATGTAAAGAAGTTAGTATGAAAAATGTATAGAACTCGATATAGTTTCGATGGCTTGATTTTGATAAGCCCTATATAAGATGTTAAGGGGAAAATAGTTCTATTTGGTGGGGCTATTTCGAAGGCTTCATTGAAATTTTTTCACATATGTTTGTAATACTTCTCCTCTAAATGTGTGGATCATTGGTTCCTGCAAATGTAATAGCTCCTTTTAGGAAATTAATGTATATAGGGCCATGATCCTGAGGTTTCTTCCTAGTTCTTCCACGGGGGAGCCCTTTGAACCAATTTATTAATGTATATGGTGGCATGCCACTTTCGCTTAAAAAAAAAAAAACAATTAAAGACTAAATGTCTGCATCCTTCATTCCTCAATATCATACTCTTCATCTTTTGGCCAATCAAAATTCATCACATCATCATATTTCTTTTTGTAGGGGGTCTATTTGACTGTACACTAATTTACCTCACTTACAAAACTTTCAAAAAATGTTCCTATGTTAATGATTATGTATGCTTCTTTCCAAGGTTATTGCATCAAGATCATCACAAATTGTATCAACCTAGGCTTCAATGTTTGCTTTTGCATTCTCTTTCCAAGTTTGTAATGGCTTGATGTTTCCACTCTAATCTATGATGCTTGGTAGGAGAGATCAATCTATCATTATATTGAAACTATTAATTAATTCTCTCATCCTACCCTCAATATTCTCTAGTAGCAGTTGGAACTCCTACAGAGACTTGACAAATCCAAAAGTGGGATGAATCTTTTGGGGCCTCTCCTTGTGATATTTGAGCCCATATTTATCACTCTTATATCCTCTAACCTATTTCTCCATTTTTCAAATAGTGGTCTTTCCACTTCTTTATCTCTATCAAAATTATGCACAACTTCAAACAATAAGAATATGAAGAAAGAATGTTGGATAAATTTTCATCTATGTTTTCATTCAAGTGGTACATGACAACTTGAACTATCTCCTTTTTCTTTGCAATAGATTTATGCTCACCCTCAATAATCTAATTTTCCAAATCAGTGATTTGTTGTACCAACTGTCTCTTTGAGGGGGCCACTAAACATTCCAATTCTTCAATATCTAGTGTTGTAGGAGAAGTTGGGGAGGCTTCCCTATCAATAGCTTGTGGAGATGAAACATGTGAGGAAGAAGGAGTTTCCTCTAAGAAATATGGAGGTTTAGTGATTGTAGGAATAAAGGATGTCAAATGTGCAATTTGTTTCTCTAGTAGAGTCATTTTGGTCTCTAATTCTATACGTGCCTCTGTTGTGATTTATTGTACTCACCAAAAAAATGGTGGCACCTTTTCTTATATTCTTTCAGCTCATCCTTATTTCATTTAGTGACATCATGGGATAATTTTGTTGTTCCTAGCACCATTTTAGTTGTATCTACCTTAGTGGTATCAACTACCCTTTATATGATGACATTACTCCTCAAGTTTGGGTTGATGTTTGTTATGTTTGGATTATTCTTAGCATGGGACAATGACCAAATAGAAAATGTTACATGATCACTATTGTAAAAGGCTCCCTTCATTACAAGATTTACCTGTTCTAACTTCCTACCATGTAATATCATATTTCTTTTCATAGCATTAAAAGAAACTACATTTGCAATATTCCACTCTAGAAAGATGAGGACCTTTGCCTTATGTACAATCATTTTCCCCTCTTCAGGAGTAATGGCATCAAATTCCTTGGTCATTTCTAATTTTATCTCATCCTCATTTTATTTCTTAGACCTGTCTGGCCTTTTAACCTTCTTCTCCTAACACCTCTTGTGGTAATCCTCTAGGTGTACCTTCCACAATAACTACTAAAATGCATTGGTCTTTATAAAAGTTTCATCTTGAAGGAAGGCATCACAAGATTCCTTCCTCATATCTCTATATATTATTCCCTGAATATCCAAAGCAGTAAAATCAACAACTAGAGAAATGGGTAGAGCTAGGATTCCAATTGTAAATCATGTTCAGAGATGATTATGAAATCATCATCACTATCATATTTAATACCATCCCTCTCCTCTACAACTTGTACTTTCAATTGTTCCTTTCCTTTTGATTTTGTTGCTGATGGAGGTGGTGGAGTATTTTCCCTCCTTGGTTCCTCTTTTGGATCGGGAATGTGATTCCCCTTCAAAGGTTTGAGGGGAGGAACACAATATTTATCATACTTCATAATATTTTATCCTTTTCTTCTTCTCTCCTCATCATTGTCACTATCATCACTAACTTCCTCCCCTCTCACCATTTTCCACACTTTGATATTCAAAAGAGGGTACTCTAGAGGCCTTTCTTCACCTTCACCTTCTTTGAGTGGTGGGAGTGGAGTTTCTACCTTATAATTTTTCATAGTAGACTTGAGAGAAGGTAGTGGGGCATGTAAAAATTTATGCAACACATCAGTGTTATCCCCTGATCTCAACCTATTATTCTTCTATCTCAACATGAGCATTGTCTCCTCAAAATGTCTCACTGGTATGTTCATTTTCACAAAAAATGGATTTAATGTCTTCAGGGGATCATATTTGGGATCAACCTTCCTGATCTCATCCTATAATTTTTTATAGGCCATCCAATTCTTTTTTTTTCCTCCTTTTGATCCTCATCATAGACATTTCAAATTAAATCCTCTATGTATATAAATACATGGGACTAAGAGATGAGCTTTATCCTTTGTTTGAAAATGTTGTAGAAGTTTTCAGGGTCACTATGCTTGACTATTCTAACACCCAAGTGGTAGGGCTCAAAAAAATTATCAAAATGTACACATCCACCCTTAATGATCACAAAATGTGGAACTACAATGAAATCACATAAAATGGTTCCTCTACTCCTCCTTGCCAGCTCCTTCTCTTGTATCTAGGAAATTTGTCTCATAACCTATACCAAACATAACCTTAATGTTAAATTTTAAGGTAGAACATGGGGTTTACCACCATAACCATAAACCATTATCAGCGTGATTAATGAATATGGGATAACATCTCCCTAATTGTGCTCAATTTTTAATTCAGGAACTCTTTCCTTTGGCCTTAAGAGATCCATTAGCTCCTTAGGAATTCTTGGGGGATCAACCATCAATCTGGCCCTTAACCTTGAAGAAAAATAATTATCAAATAACACATAACTTGGAGCCTCCCAATCCCTATACATAATTGTACTCCAAGTGTAAACTGACATACCTTCACCATACATTGTCCTGGTAAGGTTCATATGTTCTACAAAGTAATCATCATTTTTTAACAAGAACATATGCATAAACATTGAATACTAGTAGAAATAGGGTTTCCCTCCACTCTTTAATTTCACCAGTTGTTCATGGATCTTCTTTACCAGATATGGGGAAATATCATATATTACTATGAAATTTGGGTGATGGATCATGATAGCCATGTACATGTAATATGGAGGAATCTTTGTGCTAGGGTGCTTTCCTAAGACTTGACACGATGTGTAGAATGTATATTCAAATGTGGAGCAAAAGCCTCAATGGGAAAGACTCTCTAGAACTAGGGCCAATATAATATTTTGCACTCCCTACCTTATCCAAATGAGATGGAAGAATTTTCCCTCTAACAAATTCTTTTTGTATTCTTATACTTCTCTCCGATCTCCTTCAAATCTACAGTATCCAAAGATATAGCATGTTTATACAAATCAAAAACCTCTTGGAATTTCTCTCTACAAATTCTCAATAAAGGCTCACCATTGTTTCCTCTCACAATCCTAGCATCTGGATCATATCTATTTGTAACTTCCAACATCAAATCTACATCCATAAAAACATTCAACACTTCCAACTTTCCCATGTTATATACTACCTTGCATTTGATTCAATGTTTTCCAAGTGAGACTGTCCATACCATATTTTGAACATACTCAATCCTTTCATAGACACCTTGGCATCAACAATATAGGCGGTTTTATCGTATAACCCTACATCCATAGTATGCTCTCCTACCAATTTTTTCTCTATAGGTCTTCCATTTGTTGAGGGTTTTAATTGGTCTAGGAAATAATTAAATAGATTCCTCTTAATATATTCTATTTGGCCTGAATGGTGTCTTAGAGGTGGCATTTTCAAAAACTAGGGCTTTTGTTTAACAATAATTTACAGATATAGAAAACTAGGGTCTTTTTTCTAACAATCTAAAAAATTCAAGATGAATTTCAATTTAATCTCAACAAATTCTATCCCTATCCCAATTTAAACACTCAAAATAAAAATTTCCCCCACAAATTTAGATCAATTCACCAGGAAAACACCATGAAATAACACAGAGAGATGGAAACCCTACTTATAGCTTTTTGCTTCGAAACAAGTCCAAATTCTACAAAGAAAAACTTCACTCGATCTCCTTCAGAGCTCCAAAGCACTTAAAGAATTTGTGTTAATGCAGAATAATAAAAAAATAGGTTGAATTGGCCTTCTATTACCATTTGCAACTGCTACTTCAATTTTCCATTAATTCGTAGGCACAAAGAAACAATTTAAAAATAACTAGATTCAAAATTTAAATGGGTCGTCAATCTAACCACATCCAATAATCATAAATAGTTAATCTGGCATTGACCACCATGTCTAAAAATGGGCCCAAGCACCAACCAATAGAATATCACCAAATCACCATACGCAACATGTCATTATTTGGCCCTACCTTTGTTCAGCATTCAATGACTAGGGACACATGGCAAGATCTCATGATCTCGTGATGGTTAAACATTTTAGATATTTGATCATGGGATCATGATAGCTACTGATCTTGATCTCTCTTTATTTTTTTCTCAAACCACAGAACCACCTTTTTGAAATAAACATTGATCACCATTTTTATCATATTAAAAGATCTCTATTGAATATCACTATGTGTGAAAAGATGAGCACTTTCATTGCCTTCCAAATAACATCAGTGTAATCAAAAACTAAAATATAAAATTCGTTAATTAATTCCCATGGCCAATGATTTTGCAACAATTATCCAATACCCAGTCCTACCTTCTCATTTATCCATTGGCCCAAGACACGTGGTGACATCTCGTCATCCCATGGTCAATAAAGATCATGCAACTTTCATTGTGGGATCACGAGAGCTGTTGATCTCTTCAGATCTTTACCCACTGACTAGCATAGTTCATTTCATCTCTGAGTTAAAATATGAGCACCTTTTTCCTTCAAACAAAAGGTCACCATTCAATTCTTGCATGTGCTAAAAGATTAAGCCTTTAGTAGCTCAAGAATTAACCATAAGGACCGCCAAACATAATATAAGGTATGAAATAACATTGTAGACCAACCAAAGAATGACAAATGGCACCTCCTCACTATCCTATGATCAACTAGGTCCAAGTTGTGACATCATAAAGGCATTTCAAATGAATCAAACTATGTAGCCCATTGAAGGAAAAGATAAAGGGACCTGCCTAATATGACCATACAACCCTTAACTTAGGCATTCAAATAAAATAGACCAAGGCACTAGGAATTAGGGAAATAATGATTAAAGGCCTACAAAATTTAATGGGGTGACATTTAAAACATAAAGCACTAGGAAATCTACGAACTAGTCTCCTTCAACGATGACATAACCAATCCTTAATTGACTTAAGTTACTCAAAAAGGTAACGACCAAACAAAATATTTAAGGGTTTTTCTTCAAATGACATATTTTTCAATCATAAAACCCTAGACCCTAACCTTCAGAGAGCACAATAACACTGCAAAACATAAAAAATTGACCTAAAGGCCTTTTAGAACTCATGAAATTAGGAGGAAATAAAATTTTGCCACCATGATTGAAGAGTTAAACACAGAGTGAGTGAGATTTCAACTCAATTGATTTCCTTCTCATCAGATTTTATTGATTTGTTAGAAAAATAGATTGAAGAGTTGACTAAATTGATTGAAGAGTTAATTGATGAGGTGGAATAGAAGATTGAATAGATTTATTAGTCAAGAGAGAGACTTGTGGAGTTAGGAATTGTGATTTAGAAGTTAACTGAAACTTAGTATGAGTTAGAATAGGAAGGATAAATATGATTAAATATATAAATAATTTATTTACTTGCACATGTGGAGATATATAAATAAATAAATAAGTATTTATTTATTTTAGAGGAATAATCAGTTTGATTAAATAAATATCATTTATTTAACCATGAGTGAGAAATTAATTTAGTTTTTACATAAATGCAATAATAAGGAAATATTAATTAAATAATATGATTATTTAATTAAATATAATGACATAGGGAATAATTTGTTCCATCCTAAATAGTAAGCACCCTTAGTAGGTGCTCATTTTTAGCCCCATTTTAGTATGTAAGAGTCACCACATTGATTTCACATCCTTTTAGTACTTATGCATCCTTCAAATCAACATTATCTATTCAAAACTTGAGGTTGGCTCTAACTTCTATGCATGATTTCCCATTTTTCCATCCAATTACATAATGAATTTTCCACCTATGACCTATGCATTTATTTTAAGATTTCATGATTGGCCTTGATCTCCTAGCAAGCTGTAATTTTTACCACCACTTCTTATCACACTCACTGACCCCTTGGAAAAATTTTCAAGAAAAATCACCTTGACTAGGTTGACCATTATAACCTTGTCCTAGGACTAGGTCAGCTAATTCAACCTTGTCCTAGGTCTTTGAGCTCAAACTTGGCCCAGAGCCTGATGGTGAGATTCTCTTCCAAGGTGTGAAATTATAGTTGGACTTAATAAAATTTGAGCCCCCAAATGTGTATAAAAGGCATCTACTCATCTCATTTTCAGATATACATTTATATCTACATCTACAAGAAATATATTATCATCCATCATGCATTCAAGAGATCCAAGTGCAAGCAAGCATCCATTAGTGAAGGCATCCATCATCAAGTAGTCAATCCAATCCTCCAATTAAGTGTTAGGAAACCATCAAGAGTCATAAAGCATTTCGAATATTCATTCCATCATGCATTCAAGGTGTTTCCCTCCATATATCTATCTTCTTTCCCTCATTGGAGTGTAAGCAAGGGAGTTTGCAATCAAGGAAGGAGATCTACATTCATCCATCAAGTCTTCTCCTTCTCTTTCTTTCTCAATCCAATATTGTGGCAAACTACAACACCTATCATTCAAGGGTTTGGTTTCATGATTTCCTATTGGGTTTTTGTATAGTCAAATCTATTGCATGAATAATTGTGATCACCTCCAAAGAGGCATTGCATTATTGAGGCATAAGGTGATTTATGTTTCAGATCTAGATTCTATTTCATCTCTCCTTATGCAATTTTGATTTCATTTCAAGGTTGATTCCTAAACAAGGGTTTAACCAAGGCAAACACCTTTCCACAACCTTTTTTGCTTATTTTTCATGTGTAGGTATATTTTAAGGAGTTGTGGATCTAGATTCAGGAGTTTTAGACACATTCAAAGGTCCTCAAATTTTTTTTTAGCAAATTTGGACCTATAGGGATGAGGTTGACTTTCCTAACATTGTCTAAGATGAGGATGACTTTTCTAATGTTTTCCTACACTTTTTGGCTGAAAATTTCATTGTAGACATTTACAAACATCAAAGTCCCAGATCTTGAGTTACAACTGATTCTAGTATTCAAGCAACAGTCAAATTCAGATATGAAGTTCAATCTCCCTCTTCTTTCTTCAAGGTGAGTTCATTCCTCCTATTTTCCTCTTGCACTTCATAGATGAGATTTATTATCATTTACATATCACATCATTTTTTATAAGAATCAAAATACCCCCTTGAGCATGGATCTTGTATTAGCACTCTTCATCTCTCAATTGTGATAATCAAATTCATGTAAGGGTGGATTTGTATTATAATTCATAACAGGACCTTGGTGAGTGATCTACATCTAAGCATCTCTCACCATTTTCTATTATACATTTTGGTGAGCCCAACTTATGGCATTTCATCCTTTTGATGGTTAGATCCTCCTTGTCTAGATTTACATTGTATGTATTTAGATCTTCTTTTCATGCATTGCATTATTAAATTTTTATCCATTTAAAGATCCATTTCATTCTTGCATTTCATTTTCATGTTTATAGGTTTTAAAAATAATAAAAAATACAAAAAATATTTCATTTCATGCATTTGCACTTTCATGAATGGAGTTGTTATCATCATGTACTAGTTCAATTTCAAATTTCCTTCAATAATTTCAATATGTTTACTATCATGCATATGATGATAGATTAGCTCTCAATTTCATCCATAATCACACTATTCCCTCTCCCAAAACCAATCCTACCCGTGAGAACATTTTGGCACAAGAAGAGTCAATTAACATTTTTTCAGAGAATATCCCTCCAAAGAGTGAGGTCTTGAAAGATGATGTTGATCCTTATCCTACAATGTATCTCCATAATGAAGACATTTTGGTGCAAGATAAGGATACTTTACCCTACTTTCCTTCCCATACCTTTCCTTTTAAGGATCAAGCTTTAGTAATTCATAATGATTTCTCTCCTAAAGTGTAAATTATTCATAAAGATATTCTTTTTCTAAATGATTCTCCTATTTGGGATGAACCCTTGGACAATGACATTTATTATTCTCTTCCTCATGAAGCAACTTGGATTAAATAAGATGATATAATGGTTGAAATTTCTTCTACTCCTTCTAGAAATGACACATTATTATATGATAGTGATTCACCTCCTAAGATATACCCCCTTTATGAGGATATTTTAGAGTAAGAGGAGATTATAAAAACCTTTCTTAATATCACCTTACCATCATTTGACATCCCTTATAGAGATGACCCACTAATGGAAGTCCCTAATCCCTACTCTAAGGACAATTTTCAAGAAGAGGATAATATAATTACTAATTTCCTTGATTCTCTCCCTTCTAATGATGAATCCATGAACACTCAAGATCTTGATCAAGTCAATGTTGTCAATATTTTGAATAATGAAAGACCTAAGGTCATTGTTCATTCTCAACCTATAGTAGCCAATAGGCCTGTGATAACTATCAAAGGATTCACTCAATAAAATCCATTCCAAACACCTAACAAACCTATGGTTATTGTTAAGGGTTATCCTCAACATTCTTCTCAAAATTTCACTACACCTATGATTATAGTTAAAGGATATAATCAACATAGTTATTTTCAAATTCCTAATAAGCCAATTATAACTATGAAAGGAAAATATAGGAGTCCTTTGGAGGTTATTAATTATCATGTAATGGCTCAAACCTATCACACAATAAATAATACCCAACCTACTAATCCAATTTTTCTTACATCTCTTGTACCTTCTCAACTTGTGCTTCCTCCAACATCAAATTTATCTACCAATCTTGGAAAGGAGTATGATTTAATAGAATAATTACGTGCTACTCCTACCAAGATTTATCTTTGGTAACTTCTTCAAACTTCACCTACATATTATGAAGTGTTGTAACAAGATTTAACCACTCCAACTCCACCACCTAATTAGGACAACATCAATTCCTTTTTGGAATGTATGCATGCTACTCCTATCCCAGCTCAAATTGTGTTTACTCAAGATGATTTACCTTCTAAAGAAGTTCAAGATCAACATGATGCCCTTTTGGTATATTTCCTTATAAATGGCAACCTCATTTGTAAAAATTTAATTGATAATGGTTCAGGACTTAATGTTTGTAGCATTGACATGTTGCATGAAATCAAGGCCGGTCTTTCAACTATCAAACCTAATTCTAGTTCTATATGTGGTTTTGACTATGTTCCTAAACCATCTTTGGGTCTTATCACTTTGCCTATTAAGTTAGGTCCTATTATTTTACCCACACCTATTAATGTCATGATCAATCCTCTTATCTATAATATTCTCTTAGGGTGGCCATGGTTACATACGATGCATTTTATTCCTTCAACTCTTCATTGCAAAGTGAATTTCATCTATAACAACATCATGCATACCCTTCTTGCTGATGATAGACCTAATAATTTCTTATGAACTGAATATGATTCTCCTTCTATACCTACAACATTTTCTTCTCCTACCAGTTCCCTTTTAGATGATGATTGGGGCTCATTATACTTTACACCATCTTTTGTGTATGAATAAATTTCCTAGTGACAACATGAGATCCTTCAAGGGAGCTAGTTTTTCATTGATTCAACCTGCTTCTCAAAAAAAATCAACTCATAATTTAAAACATGGTTTATAATGTGAGAAAACTATTGAATCATTTGATTTTGAGTCTCCTCCTTTGTCCACATCCTATCCTTTATCATATAAAACTTCTTCTATATCTACCTTTAATCAAGAAATTATTTTACCTAACCTTCTTCATGCTAAGGTGATTACTCAACCTAGAAGAAAAAATAAGCATAGTCAAAATCTTACGAGTCTTCCTTTCTACATGTATTACCGATATCATGACCACTATACTAATTATGTCAAGCCTTATATTATAAAATTAAACAACTTATTAATAATGACATTATTCACATAGCATATTGCAATGAGTAATTTCTCAATCCTAGTTTCTTTGAATAACATTTAGGTCCCTATTATGTTGCTCCACACTATGTAACATTGTTAGCCTATCCTTTGGGGGCTCATTGTCATGCATGGAGTGATCATACTTTGCGAGTAGCATAATAGGCCCTCTTTCTTCTTATCCTTGTCTCCACACTTGGGGAGAAAGGGTATTATATTAATCTTTCACATCCTCTCTTAGGATCCACTTTTCCTTTGGTTAAGAGGATTTGTCTATTATGTGATATCCAATCTTACATATAAATGTTGGTTTACATAAAGGAATATCTTTTACATAAGAGATATGCATCCTTCATCATAACCTCTTCATTATTAAACATTGGGTTTCCATGGTAAATAGATCCCTTATCTTAGAGACTAAAAGTGTGTCATCCTTCTTTCAAGAATCCATTTACCTAGAAATGGGGGAGGTGTGTATTCTTCCCTTATTATTCATGATATTTGTAGACTTCTACATTTCCTAAAACACTTCGTATGTTTTCCTCCGATCTTTGATCACACAGAGTAGTTCAAAACCTTAAAAGTCTTGAAACTAGCTGACACACATCAACCCATCATATTTTCTAATTAATCCATAAAGGATGTACCTCCCCAAGTTTGTTCCATCCCACCACGTGTTCCCTCACTTAAACAGGGCTTGCTAACACATTTTTAGGAATATTATTTCCTAGAGGAAACTCCACAACTAACAACTTTCTAGACATTTATTTTCTTTTTGACTCTTGGATTAGACTATACAATCATGAAATCTCTAATTAGGCCGTCATGTTTTTGTAGTTGAGCCTAGCTAGCAGACATGTTGCGATAAACCAATTAGATTCAAGTAGTTTCTTGCAGCATAGGGAATTGAGTGATCTATGCTAGATTTTTTGGTAAGCCAATCAAATTTAACAAATTATAAATCATTCTAGATTGATCTCAATCGAGGGTTGTTCTATAAAGACCAACTGATTTGTAAGTTAACAACATTGGAAAATATTGGAGTCTCGTTCAATAAGAAAAGAAATAAACTATATTAATTGTAGATATTTTACTTTTCTAAGAACAAGACCCTATGGCTTGTAGTTTAGGGGCATATACTGTAGAATATTCTTTTTGGGGCATTCTATCTCACCTTGGCATGTTTTCTTTTAATAAATCATGGGGACTATGTACTTGGTACCTTTTCTATTAATCAATGTGTCATGTGTTGAAATCTCATAGGTTTGGTACAATCTATTTATGTTTTCATAGTGTGCTCCTCAAGACGATGGTTTTTTAGGAAGTGTAATATTCTCTTTCGACTCTTATTTGAACTATTTTTGTCTACCTCAACTTAGTGTCAAATATAGTGTCCCTTGTTGAGGAGAATTGCAATTACTTTAGGAGTGTTGTGCTTTAATTCAAAGCCTTGCAGATGGCTCCCATGATAGGATATGAATGTGTGAGCCCTATGTTCATTGAATTTGGATTCTCATTCTTGTTGGAATTATTATTGTTTAATGTGGTGACATTCATGTTTTGTCATTGATGTCAACATATGTTTCAGTTGGTTTCATTAAGAGTCTTAGTCAAAATGGTTATGGTAGGAATATGAAGATATGATAGGGTGGTACATATAGTGTACAACATTCCAAGGTGTAAAAGATTAGATTTGTGAAGTAGGAGGTGTGTAGACCTTATGTCTAAGGTCGTAGATCATTATCTAGTTTTTTGTATGATTTATGGCTCATTTGATGAAGACTAGTTATAGTTCAGTAACAAAGGATTATGACAGATATGGTCTTTGATTTTTCAATATAGCTTGGATGTGAGAATGGATTGTAGTATACAAGATTGAGGCTTGATAGAAGACACATGGGAGATCATTCTATGGGGCTCTTGGGTTACTGGGATTGTGGTGATGTCAAATGTGGTGTGTGATCTTGCAAAGACCTATTTGGGGCCAACGGAGGAGACAATGTGTTCAGAGGGTTTATAGTATGGATTGTGAATACTGGTGCATGTTTGATGATTTGTATTTGTTTTATACTTGTTTAAGATACTATGTGTATCTTTGAAAGGGTCTATGTATTCATTTGTGCATTGCAAAAGTCTGAACAAACTGACCTAATTTCTTGTTGTAACTTGTATAAAGGAAAGTCATTCCTTGGAGTACTACATGGAAGGTTTTATGGTGTTGTGAGCTTGTTGTTGTGAGGTCTACTAGATGTAGAGTCAATATCATTCATTGAGAACTTCATTGGAACTATAGAGGCAAGGTTAGTTGTTGTAAGTCATTTCATTCCTATTATTATATACTCTTATACATTTATTTGGATAATGGATCTAGAAGGTGGGTTCAACCTTCAGAAATAGGATTTAACCTTCACTTTGGGCAGTGTTCTCAGGAAGTGAGTCTACCTTTGTACTCAACTCTTAACAGGGTTGGAAAGAATCCTAACAGAGTATGTTCTTTAATAGTGACATGTACTAGATGTAATAATCAACTCCTAACATGGCTAGGTATCCTAACTAGGACATAATATTTCTAGTGCATTATTTGCAGGTTCCAATCCCACTAGGTTTTTTCCCTTAACATGGTTTTCCTCCACAAAAAATCCTTGTGTTATGGTGTTCTAATTTTGTGGTATTCTTGTGGTTAGATTATTGTTTCAGTTTGTTTAAAGTAATCAGATTAAAATGATTTAAGTTACAAATTTAGCACGCAACTAATTCACACCCACTCTTAGTTGTGTTGGTGCATTGTTATTACTAACAATTGGTATCAAAGCTTCTGGTCGTCAAATAGAAAGATTAACCACTTTAGGAGATCCTAATATGGCTTACTACAAGAAGAAGAGACCTAAGTTTGATGCTGAATTTTTTTACAATTGGAAATAATAAGATGATGACTCATCTAATCTGCATGGGAATTGATTACTGGATGATTACCAAGAAGGAGGAAGAGATCAAGGAATAATCTGAGATAGTTGATGCTATTGATCATGAGAAGAAATTGTTTCATTGTAACATGGTTGAAAGGGAAGCATTGATCAATGCACTTTTAGAAGCAAAATTCATAGGGGTTAAGGAACTTGATTCATCACATAAGATATAGACAAGGTTAGAAGCTTTGTATGAAGGAGACAAGTACACTAATAGGGAAAATTTGTAGAATTGGAAAGAGAAGATGGAGAACCTGAGGATGTGAGATGATGAGAATGTCAGAGCATATGTACAGAGGCTAACTGAGGTTGTTACAGGAATCATAAACTCTGGAGGTACATACACTGAAGAAGTGATTGCAAAGATTTTAAGATCTTTGACACCAACTTATAATAAAAAAGTTTAGGTGATTAAGGAGATCTTTCCACTCACTAAGAACTTCAACAAAGAGATGTTTATCTCTAAATTAACCACCTTTGAGACCGTAGAGTTGTAGGAGGTATTACCTAAAGTGGAAATTGCATTCAAGGCTACTATTGACAATCACAAGAGGGCATTATAAAGCCTTGAGAGCACTAACAAAGGTAGCATACATGCAGATCTTAGAGAGCATGATGATGATTGGGGTGAAATAGAGGAAGAAGAGAGAAAGTTGGATGAGTTTGTGGATCTAATCGCAAAGAGGGAAAAGAGAGGTAAGGGTAAGTTTGAAGGAAAATTACCACTAAAATGTTTTTATTGCAATAAAATTGGTCACTTTGTAAGTTAACTATAATATTATTTATTGTATTTATGTCTATTAATTTAAAAAATTAAATATATATTTTTTGATTGGTGATAAGAGATTTTTATTAAAGACTGGGTTTTGACTTGGCCCAAACTAGGGATGGATACAAGAAGGGGTCCACCTCCCCAAAAAACCCTTCACTAATAGAGACCCCTTAATAGGCCTTCCAATCCAACATTACATTTAGACCCACTCTTCATGTGAGAGTGAAGGGTCATATCAAATTCCGCAAATTTCCTAGATTTCTTTTCCCTCTTCCCTTTAACTACCTCCTAACCATCTTCTATTTTTGTAGCCTCCTTAATCCACAATGGAGCGAATTTGGAAGTGATCTCACCCACTTTGTTGCCCTCTACAATAGTACTCCTAGAACCACTACCAACCTTTGTACTCGATCTTAAGGACACAAAAATTCTTGAAGGATGGAGAAGAGTCCCACAAGTCCCTCTCATGCTCACAAAATTTTTCCTTGTCTAGAGTTGATCCTTTTTCCCTCCAATACTATCATCCAAAGAAGAGGAATTATTAGTCTTATTTCCTGAATGCCTTAAAGATGTCACCTTGCAAATTTCCCAAATTGTTATCAAGGCCCACATTCTGGGCAACCTGTGGAGCTCTTGTTTCTACAGTCTCCACCTTATCTTTCTCAACTTCTGAATCTTCGTTCCCTCTTATTACTATCGAATACAACATAGGGGAAGTCTCCTTCCACTAGGAAGCCTCTTTATAAAACCTCTTCCTAGGGAAATTAGGAGCAACATGTTTGTTCTGGAAGCATCTTCTACATCTAAAAGGAATGCCTTCGTAGTCTGCATGTTGCACCTACAAACCACTCACAATTTTCAAGGATAACTTTGTCGGAAGGGATTTAGTCACATCCATTTCTACTAGGATGCGAGAAAAGGTAGTATGAAAGTAGCTCAGTGAACCCTTGTCCACCTCCAAAAATATGCCTAAGGAATTACCTATACCTTCAAAACACAAATTAAACCAGAACTAAAGCGATAGATTTGGTAATCTTACCCCTATGGAATCTTATCAAATAATTCTGTAGTTGGGTTGAACACAAGATACCATGGTTTCAATAATAACATATACTTATCTTCCTAGCTCCATTGTGTGCACATAACTTTCTGCATGTCCTAATTGCTATCAAACCCAAGCACAAAAAATGTTCCTGGATAGATTTGAAAATCTGCTTCTAGAAACCCACTCCAATGAGTTGAGATCCATTTATGAAGATATTTCAGGATGGGCCAAAAACCCTTAAACCTCCCTATTAATCCCGATTCTGTAAACAACTTTTTGTTCTCTGTTATTTCTTCTTGAATCTCTACCTCCATCTTAACTAAGACCCTATCTGCTAGGAGTTTAATCAAATTTGAGTCTTTCCCCCCATCACTCCCATTAAAATCCTTCTTAGCTATTGCAATAAATGATCTAGTCTTCACAACATTGCACCCCTTCAAGCCCTCAGAGATTTACAACCCATTTCTTTGCCCCACCTCATTCATTAGAGAGCCCTAAGTAGCGACCAAAGGATAAGAGATTGAATCTGAAGCCGTGGAGGCCTAACTAGTTTCAAACCCCTTGAAACCCATCTAATTCATTGGGAAAAGAAGTGAGTTAGACAAGTGTGAGCCCGTCCATATGAGTTGAAACCCCACCTTTCATCAACCCATGAAGAACCCCATTGGGGGGTTAGACAAAGCTGACACCCCCAACACTAGAGGGAATGCAATTGCTGCCAGTATGTAGAGATTTTGCTTGGTATCTGTTGTTGAATCCATGAGGGAGAAACCCTAGTCATAGTAGCAAACATGGGTGGCGCCATAATGTCAAGTTTGCTTTAATCCACTATTACAATCAATTAATAAAATTAAATATTAAAGTTAATCAATTTATTATTAAAGTTAATGAGTTTATTATTAAAGTTAATAAATTAAATAATAATATGATATTATTAAAGTTTATATTGATATTATTGAAATATTTGTTAGCACTAACAATGTTTTTGATTAAGGTAACAATAGGTTTTGAAGGGACCCCAAAACCCTTTACAATACTGAAACTTAAGATAAAACTATAGGATTTTCGTAAATACAACAATCCAGCCAAAACATAAGCCTGGACACCCCAAACCCCTCACAAAATAATAGATCTTTACAAGCTCCCACGACGAATCAATCCAACCAAGAAAAGGTAGGACACACAAACAACAAAACCAGAACACTACATCAAAATACGAAATAAAAACTGCAGTCCATAGAGGATAACAATAGGGCTATCCAGAAATCCCCTTTTTATGAGAACGGAGGGTCATGTCAAATGATGAGGAATATTTCTTAGAATGTTTCCCTTTGACAGTAATCCAACCATCTTTGACTTTCGCTGCCTCCTTCTGCCAGCATACCAAATTCAAGGAAACAACACCCAACATCGGATTTGAATAGCTCCCAGCAAGAGAGACATGGACTCCATTATCGTCAATAGTCATCTTACCAGCAGAGTTGGGAGGAATAACAACCTTAGAAACATGGTTTGCAATGCTTCCAACAAGAGAGATAGAAGCACCAAAAACCTCAGCAGTAATCACACCAGCAGGGCTGGCAAGAACAACATCCACTAATCTGCCAGCAAAAGGCCTAGGATTCATCAGCAAAGTAGAGGGGAATCCCTGCTTAGAAGAGAAATTGACTGGAGAAATAACATGAGTCGAGCAATTTTCTTCATCAATAGTCTTTTGAGAATCAGAGACATAGTCAGGTTCCATCAAAGACTCATGAGAGTTTATAAGGACTATATAATGTTTGATGGAAGCATCCTTCCACCAAGTATGAGAGTCTTTCTTCATTTTAAAGACCGAACTGCATTTAGAAGCATGATGACCTATTTTAAAACATTTTCTACACCTAAAGGGGATACCCTCATAATCTAGTTATTGCAGCCAAAAGCCTTTAGATGTTTCAATTTTTATTTTAGTAGGAAGACCCTGTGAAATATCAACATCTTCCAAAATGCAGACAAAGGTAGAATGGAACATATTGGAAGAATCATTATCAATGAGCAGAAACTCCCCCAAAGCCTCCCCCACCTCCTCTAGGACAACACATTGCCAGAGATGGAGAGGGAGATTGGGGAGCCTAACCCATATAGGAATATTGTTAAAAACTTTAGATGAGGGATTAAAATCCAGGTGCCAGGGTTTTAACATAAGCAAGAATTTGTCCTCCTCCCAGCTAAAGAGGTTTTCACATAATATTTTAGTTCTATCCTTAGATCGATCAAATTTAGCTACAAATAAACCTTTAGCTAAGGGGAAGATGTGAACATTATCTGAGAGTATTGGTTCCCATTTTCGGGAAATCTAATCATGAAGTTGGGACAAGGTCGTCCAGAACCCCCGAAAATGACATATCAGAGCTTGGCACAAAAGGGTCTCAGAACAGCTATCCAGCTCCCCTTCAGCAACAATAGAGAGCTTAACAGAAAGAGACCCTAAAGCAGAAATCATAACAGAAGAGGGCACCCCACGAGAGGAACCCCCATTCCCATGCAAAGCCTTGGAGGCAGCTTTTGCATAGGAACCCACCACACCATGAACCAAAGCAACAGTCACCGATTTAGGGATAGCATTAGCAGTAGGGACTTTAGCAAAAGAAGGATGTAGAGAACCAAGATAACCCAGGGCATCACCCACAAGGGCAGTTCCCCTTGCCAAAAGAGTAGCCCCTTTCATAGAAGTAACATGATGAACTTGACCACCATATCCCACAGTATTTTTAATTTTTTTTGGGCAGGAAGTAGGAATCCCCTTCTCGCCCTCACCCACACTCGCACCCAAGCCTGAGACACGACTTCAAGCCCAGCAAAGGCATCCAAGATGACAGAGGCATGAGACACGATTGTTGGAGAAAGCACTACAGGGAAGACACAGGGACCTCCAGACGTAGCCGTGGGAAGGGCGCCCGAACGCGCTGCAGAAGAGCCCATCGCAAAATTTTTATTGACAATTTTTTAGCACTAACAATGTTTAATTTGAATTGCAATAATTTTTTTTTTTGAATAATGAATTTTCATAATTCTTAAGTTTAAATAAGTTTTCTATTATTTTATTATTAAATATTTTTATTTACAATCAATATTTTATTTTGTTAATGAACTCTAATAATTTGGTAATATTTATACATTCATTACACAAAAATTTATATTTAATTTTATCTATAATTTTTTTATATAATTAATTTGATGCTATAAAATCATAGCAATTATTATTTCACTAAAAGATTGAAAATATTCGAACTTTCATTATGATCAATATTCCAATGCCAAACCAAAAAATGTCATACACCAAACTTATACGAACCTTAACCCTTATTAAATTAGGGTTAATATTAAATCTTTATCAAAATACAAATTAAACCCTAACTCTTATAGAGCCTTATTAAAATTGAATAATCTTTATTCAAACTTAACCCAAATTGCTAATTCAAATTGAACAACCCTTAAAATAATTGAGCACTAAACTAAAGGGAGTCTTAATGGCAACCCTCAACAAATTGAACCCTAATTAAATTGTAACCTTAAACATAATCATAAATTAACACTAATTCTAATTAAATTCCAAGTGTAACGTTGAATGCAAACTACATCCTAACTTTTATCCAACCCTAATTGTAACCATATTAATAACCCTTACCATAATAGAATACTAAACCACATCATAATTGAATGTTAATTATAATTAAACCTTATTCCTAATCCTAAATGAACTTTAGCAATAACTTTCATCCTAACATTATTTGAACCTTATTTTCATTATAACTATACTTATTATTATAACTTTGATATTTTTAATTTAATTAAAATAATATTGATCTATTAATGTTCAATTTACTAAACTATATTTTATACTATATTATATTTTATATATTATATTATAATATATTGAATTTTATATTATATTATATCTATATAAACAATATTATTTTAACAATAATAAAAATATATAAATTGAAAATTAAACGCCGTGATCACTCGGCGTACTTTATATAGACTAGTTGTATTTCCATATCAGAAAGAGTGACTCTGAAAAATATAAATTTGACGGAGTCGCACCAATTTAAACCCGGTGGTGAGACGGCAATTTGAACATACAGACTTCTGTGCTTTCGATCTCTGTTGGTACCAAGCTTCCACACAACTATGCTTCACATGAATCTATCATTATTCCTAGTGTTGTTGGCCTGTCTTCTCAGAGGAAGCGTGGCAGCCGAACGAATCGTCTCCCCAAATTCAGGTATGTATCAAATTCCTCTTAACATACACCACATGGCTCTATAAGATCGGGATTCACTTCAGCTGTCAGCAGATGTAGAAATGGCATGTAAGCTTAAATAAAACCAATGGAGAATAGCCTTTCCACATAGACCAGAATGGCCGGCATTTTCGTTCACGCTAGGAAGAATATACTATTGTGCTATGTTACTGGTTTCCAACAATGACAAATGGCTGCAACAAATATATGGTCTTCTCCTTATTAGCACTTAGTTCTCACCCGACCTGATCCCGCCGATACTATCAATCAGGTCCATCGCTTGCTCTTTTTGGCCGGCAGAAATTGCTCTGCTCTTTCATGGCGCTATCTGGGATGCTGGCAGGGTTTTCACAAACCCAACAAGTTTCCTCTCGTCAGCTTGTTGGTCCCTACTCGCTTTGAGTCCCTAATTTTCCATATGTGGCACAGGTCGTATTTGTTTGACACACCCTTGCATGCATCTGGAAGCTAATGTACCAGGGAATGGGCATGATACAGTGTTGGTTCGGGTATTCGCTGATTTTTGGCACGCTTTGGGTAATATCCATACAAATAAATCTAAACAAAATCAACCATAATGTGAATTTATATGCATTTTAAGTTTTTAACACAAGAAAACGTCACTCGTAATAGATAATTCAAAATAAGTCATAACTCATGACATATATATCACATAGGGTTATGTTATCAGTTTAAAAAGGAAAGTGGTCAATCTCGTCATACTCAAAAACTACAAGAACAAATGATCATAATGCTCTTCATTGAGAACCTGATGCAGTGGCACTGGCGGAAGTTTAGTTAGTTGTGTGCTTTTTGTTCGTCGCCTTTTATGTTTTATTATGACTGTTGTACCTGGACCATTTCTTGAAACTATGTAGTTATCATGACAGTTGGGTGCTTGGGATAATAGAATCTAAGATTTAGCCAAATCATTAATAGAATCAGAAGTTTACATTGCCAGGGACAGGTATTGGGGCCTCCAGGGCAGTACGTGTTCGTCTGGATTCCTGGAAGGCTTATAAGAGGCTATTTTTATAGATAAGGAATCTCCCTAACATTTTTAACTAGATCTAGTATCTAGTACTCAATATATTGTTTTCACATTCTAGCCCCTTTCCTAGTCGCACCATCCACTCTTAGTTATTGCTAGCTACAGGAGGCCATTAGTGCTGTGGCTATCTCTGCGTGACAAAGTAAGAATTATGCCCACCTTTAACTAGTCTATTCTCACTTCAATATTTCAGAACCACCCATGCAGTTGCAGATTTCTGCTTCTGTAGTCCATAGCCAGCCATTAGAAAGTCCATGTGATTAAGCTTTTAGGATTTCATTCCACTTGTCTCAATATATTGAATGCAGCCTTCTGCCTAACATAACAATGGAGAGCCCATGTTCAGTCTATTGATCCTAGTCCAAGTCAACTTTGGCATCCTAGATCTCTTGCAGTTGCTTCCACATTGCTGGCTTGATGTCATAACTTTGAGCCTCAGTCTCACAACCATTTGGTTATTTTTTTACTCCTTTAAATGCTCAACCAAGTATTTAATATAGATATAGGATCTGCTATGCTTGTTGTCTTGAATTTGCCAATTTAGCAGAACACTTTGGTTGTGTATTTACTACAATTCTTGTCATGCTGTAATGATGATCCCTTACACTTTTTCCTTTATAGTAATAGATGCAGTCACACGAAGGGAAGTTTTGGGACATAAAGAAGGCAAGCTAGTTGTTATTGTAGCTAATGAAGTAGCCTATTGATCTGTAAAAAGTTGGAGACAATCTCCAAAACACTCCTTAATTATGGATTTGCATATTGTGAATTCAACAAACACTTCCCAAACTAAATTTCAGTTTTAATTTGCTCTACAAATTCCATTAGTTCATCTCTTATGCATGAAATGACAAAAAAAACTGATCACATCCAAATAACAGCAGCAAACACCATCAATGAGACTGAAACACAGAGATAAACCTAGAGAAACTTGTAAATGGGAAATCTTATTTTAAAGAATGAGTAAAAATTCCTTAAGCCACCTTTTCCTGTTAACTATAAGTGTGTAAACTGTCTTAGGGGTGAGTTTGAACCCATACATCATGTACAATGAGCTCCTATACCTGTAGATGTTTATAACTCCACAAAAAGCCTGTCCTTTGCATGAAACTCTAAAAAAATGATCATATGGAAGCATAAAATGAGAAGCAAACCTTGCCCCAGGCATTCCTTGCCCTTTTATGAGACTTTGGACTCCTCTGAAGGTGAATTCTGTTCAAAATGCTCAGGAATAGACAATTTCAAAAACTATTCAACTTCCTCACAGGAGAAAAGCCACTCCAAAATGACAGTGAGAAGTTACACAACCATTTTGGGTTGTAATGAAACTGTCACTTGTTGAAAACCAGTGTTTTTGCCACTAACTGAATTCTGCTCATATTTTTTTTCTCCCATTCTCTATTCACTGACTTCTCTGAGATATTCAGGACCTCACAAAGCTGCCTTCTGTACTGAGAAACAGCTTGTTGTCTTCAAAGCCATTGTGTTATGTTTTACCAGCTATTTGGAGTCTCGTAATAACTCCTTACTAAAATTGCGATAGTTGAGCCCTTGGTCACGGTTCTCAGATCTGTTTTCAGATTACACCTCCTCACTGAGGAGGCTACTGTTTGCCAAACACTTAGGGATGTACCAATTGAGGAAATTTCTCCCCTATTTCCACCTTTGGATACTAATTTACTTTTTTCAGTGGCTTTCCTTTAAACCCAATCAACCACATCTCTTGTATTCTTATCATTTTTCTTTCTTTTTTGTCAAGTACCATATCACCTCCTACCTCCTTTTGTCTGCTTGGAGCTAAATAATCAACTGGTAACTCGCCCTTGGAGACTATCATTTCCCAAGTACAGCCAAACACGATCCCAACTCTGTGTTTGTTCTCTACTTTATGTTGGTCATCTTATTTTTTGTGATTGGCTTGTGACTCCCTCAAATTCTCTTGTAATTGGTCATCTTGCTTTTCATAAGATTGCTATTTTGAAAGATTAGTTTTTTAGCTGAATTAGCATAAAGTTAGGGGCAAGATTGAATATTGTAAGCATTTTTTATTCAGATTAACTATCAAAGGATTGAAAGACTAAGATTTCCTAAGGACTGGAAAACTGAATGTAAGACATGGTTTCTGAGCAACTGTGAGTTATATCAGTTGTGAAGGTTTCCTTGTATGTCCTTCAAAGGAAGGAAAAACAGGTTATGAGGAGTAAATATTTGTGTATGCTTCTGTTTATTGTTTCTGCAGTTTGAATTTCGATGACTTGTGTGATTAATTAAGTGTTTATTTAAGTATTAGGAAATTAGTCATCGTGATTGGAATTTTAACAAAGGGGTGGAGCCCTGCAATTGGGCTGTCTATCTTCTCTTGTTGTGTATACCAAAACTTCTGCAAGAAACTAGCATTGTGGTGTCATGATATACTTTCCACCAAAGTGATCCTGCACATGAATAAAAAATAGTTCCCCTGCTTCTCTGCCCTTAATAGTTCTTTGGCAAGTATTGATCACACATCTAACTGAAACTAGCCACCACTATGAAGGAGTAATTGCACCCTCTTGAACATTAGAGAACACCTCCACCTACAACTAGCCACCGCTATGGAGGAGTAATCACACCCTCTCTTGAACATTGGAATGCCTCTTCCTATGAAGTCCATTAGATACTCTCCCATGGCCTTGAGGTGCTGGAAGTGGTTGTTACAGCCCCAACTTACAATTGATTGGCTTTCTTATTTATATAAGACAGCTTGCATGTCTAAGTGAACCTTGCGATGTCTACTAACATATATGGCCAAAACACCTACCTTTGATGGTTAGCTGATGTCTTTGCAACAATAAAATATACCCGAAGCTTTTTAGGTATGAGCCTCATGCAAAAGCATCAACCTCTTTCCTTTTGGTACATGCAACTTCCCCAACTTGTATAGCAACCTGTCTTTGAGAAAACTATTCAGATGTGGCTCAAAGTCAATCACTTTACCTTTTTTTGCTTGCTTGTATATTTCATCAAAGTCTTCATTATGTCCATAACCAACACATATGTCCCTTTGATGAAGGGTTCAATTGAGAAAGAGTGCTAATGCTGAGAGTAGAGGTGGTGTTAGAGCATTCTATATTTAGAGATATGCTTTTTTAGCTTAAGTTCACTTAGTTGAGCTTTATTTAAATTCTGTATGCTTTTATAATTTTAGATTAGGGCTTTACTAGCTTTGTATAAAGCAAGTCATTGTGCAGTGCATCATTCATTTAGCATCTTTTTCTTTTGAGGAATATAGCACAACTTTCTTGCTGCTCTCATTTGTGGAAGGTGTTCTTTGTTTGCCATTTGATCTTGTAGCTTGTGTTGCAAATTTAAACATTGTATTAGAGCATGGATTCAATGAACCCCTTCTTAATCTTTGAGGGTTATTTTCTCATAAACATTACAAGGTCACCAAATCTACCCTTTTTTGTAGATCTAGAAGTGGGTTATTTTTGAGAATCTATAAATTAGCTCATCTTGGAGAAAAATAATTTCTGGCTTTTCTTTTCTTGGGCATGAAAAACTAAATATCCTTTAGTTTGTCAAATTCATCATAGTTTGTGACGAAATTTAAAAACAAAGAATAGCTAAAAATAACCTCCAAAAAAGGGAAAAAAGATTTGTCTACAAATTTTTTTTGAAAAAATATTTTAGGGTCTTTTTCTCAGCCTTAAATGACCATCTAGCAATCTGCTGATTTTTTTATTTAGTGAGTGATTTGTGCTTAAATTAAGTTGCAAGGGTTGTGTTTGTTGGTTGGCTAAATTTAGCATGTTTTTCTTTTGGCCATAACATTTGCATATGATCTCCGTTTTTCGCTAACTAGATATCATTGGAAAGCTGATTGAGAGAGCTATCCAATGATGTTGGCGTCTTTTGGATATTTTTTTATAGCCTATTGAAGCCAGATGTGGTATTTTCACTCTTGAGCTGATATCTTTTTGCCATTTCCTCCATTTTTTGCGATTCTTGCGGCAATGGAAAGGTCTCTTTGAGCTTTTCACATCTATCCATGCATTTTTTCTAGATTTTGCTCCAGGTATAATTTATTTAATTATTTGTGTTTTCACGTTCTAGATAATTACTTGGTTGTTTTGGCTTGTGGAAACATTTTGTTTGCATTGGGTGACTTCATTCATGCTGTTCACAAATTTCTTTCACTTTTCCCTAGTAGGGTATTTTGAGCATCTTTTACATGCATTTCTCTATTCATACATGCAATAAGATAAAGTGTCACTCCTGTGTATGGTTTTTACTTTTTAGTGTTTTTGCTCATTTCCTTGTGCCTTATTTTGTACATGCACTATATTATGAAGTGACATGAGGGGTTGTGCAATACCTTTTGTTTTGCCATCGCACCTTTGTTTGATAAGTGTCCCTCCACGACGACATCGAATCCTAGTGATTCTTGTTCGATGTGTGAGTGCATTGGTTGCATTGTGAGGTTTACACACCATCGCCCCATTGCAAATGGGGACCCCCTCTTTTTGCTCGTAGTTGTTAGGTTTTGGCAATTGAGGTAGCAATTTAGAGCTCAAAAAATTGAGGAAGGGTTGAGTAGTCAAGTTGTTGGGTTATGAGTGCAAATTGGAATGTTCAGATTAAGTTTCTTCTGGATCAAGATATTTTGGCTAATCAAATATTCCAAAATATATTATAAAGGCATATTTTATGCATAAGGGCTTTAAAACCCTTGTAAAATTGATTTTCCATACTTACAATGTGAAAAATCCTTATGAAAATCAAAATTTCCTTATAAAAATGCATAAAATCCGGATGGAAATAGAATTTCTCCACTTAAAATCATGAAAATCCGGATGGATGAAGAATTTCCCCATTGGAAGAGATATTTGTGAACATTTGCAAATCGATTTTCCCCTTGGGCTTATACTTAGAAAATATTCCTTGTCTAGATGAACATAGAAATCCCCCAAGTCTAGATGGAGGTTGATTCTCCCCTTGAGAACTATTGAGGATGAGTAAAGAAATTCTAAGTATAAGATTTGTTGTCCTCAATTTTGTATTCACAAAATTGAACAACGCTACGCAATTTCTCCTGAATTCGTAACTAAAATTCTCTAAGCTAGGCATTCTTAATGATGTTTTGTGAAGGCAATTAATTACCCCTTGAATTGTCCTAAGTCTTACATCCTATGAATGCCATTTTCAAGGGTTTTTGTTGAGTTTTTCTTTGTCTCTCTTGCAAAGACGTGTTTTTCTTTCCTAATTGCAGGTACTCGATTTTTGGTAATCTTCAAGTCCTTGATTGATTTTTCTTGATTGTTTTTTTTTTTGGTTTTGTTTTCATCCTAGGTCTATTGCTTTTTGAATTTCGCTCGTTCCGAGCTATTGTAGGCCTAATTTGGAGCTATAGTCTAAGAGATAATAAAGAATTAAGTTACCTGCAAGTGGGGTTTTAAAGCTTGACTTCAGGTCATTGTTCTTTGTTTAAAAGCCTGTGATATGGAATCAAAAGTCCACCAAGGCCTCTTAATTCATGAAGTTAGGCTTCTGTGAGTCATTGCGACTTGTTTTGAGAAGCATTCACTTGTAATGGAGAGATAAAAGTCCGTCGTTGCATTTGAAATAACATTTTCAAAGGGAAATCAATTGTTTTAATGAAGATGTTATAATGCAAGTGGGGTTTTAAAACCCGATTGCATGACTTCTACATAACAAAAAATGCTTGCAGAGATATAAAACCCACCTATGCTCTTAAGTCGTTGTTTTTCAAGTTGATTGCAAGTGTTTTAAGGAAAATTATATGTAAGTGGGCTTTTAAAGCTCGACTACATATAGCAATTACAACTCAAAACATGTTGAATTCTCTTTGTAACGCTATCTCAAAAGCCCGTCTATGCATTTTAAAGGGGAAATAATTTTTTAATGAATGTTGGAGCATGTAGTTGGGCTTCTAAAGCCCGACTATGTTATTCTTTCATACTTTAAAAACTTCTTATCTTGCATTGTGGTCAAAAAAGCCCAACTAGGGCAGAAACAAAACTTTTTTGAATGAAACAAAATCATTTTCAAGATGCCATGTCAAAGGAAAAACCCATCCTAGGGCATTTGCAAGTGATTTTTGAAAGAAAAAGATCATTTCAAATTGCAGCGTTGCTTGTAAAGCCTGTCTAGGGAAAATGCAAGTAATTTTTAAAAAGACAAGAAACCTCTAGCACTTGTAACGTCATTAGTAAAGCCTGTCTAAGGTGTTTAATTATGTTTTTGCAAGAGTAGAATCATTCCAAGTTGAAATGCTGTTAAGAAAGCCCGACCTAGGGCAGTTTCAATCATTTCCATTACTTGTTTTGCTTGATATAAACTGTGTTTTTCTCCTTGAATGCCATTTTTGAGCAGCATTGCGAGTTGGCTTGCAATAATCAGCTGGAAACCTGTTTTTGGCGTTGAACAAGTCCACAAAAGTTGCTATTTTCTTGCATTTTGGCTCTCATACTTGGCCATTTGTCAAGAGGCTATCATGGACTGAAAATGCATTGTTTTTTTGAGAGGATTTGGTCAAATTTGTGTTGCCTATATAGCCATGATTTGTAGATCTTTTCCTAAGTTTTGGAGCAGCGACTTTGGGGTTTCCTTCTAAGTTTTTGTTCCAGCTGCCTTGCTGTCACTTTTTTGAGCAATTTTTCTACATTGTTGCTGATTCAAAAGAGGATTCTTGGCTTTGAAAGTTTGAATGTATTGTTTTCATAACAATACATGTTCTTCCCCAAAATGATGCAAGTTGAAATGCAAGATTTTCCCCCAAGGAAAGAACTTTAAAAATGTATGTTTTCCCCACTTGCAAACAGAATTAAAAACCCCGTTTGTGAGTTTATTTTGCGAAAAAGAGCTAAGTTTTTCCCTTCCCTGCAAGTAGACTTTAAAACTCCATTTGCAAGTGTCTTCCAAGCACAAAATGAAGTCTCTTTCCAACCTGCAAGTGGGCTTTAAAAACTTGTTTGTAGGTAGCAAACCTTTCCAAAATGACTTGTTTTTGGATTTAAAAACCCCACTTATTTGTAAGAAGTACCTCCACTTGTATATACACACACTTGCATCTCATTTTCATTCACCTATAGTGCTCAAGAAAAACCCCGTAATTCATCTCTTTTCCCCAACATGCATAGCTCCAGATTTGCAAAGTTCTAGCTTGGAAGAAAGATCCATGACTTATCCCGTTTGCCTATATGATCTACCTAATCAGTAGATCATGACATTGGTCTTATTTTGCAAACAGATTTCAAGACTAAAGAGTGACAAGGCAAGAACGACAACATGATGGAGGCATACAAAGAAAGGAATAAGTGATGGAATGATTGCGAGCATAGAATGCTTTCAAGACAGAGATGGTCATGAAACATGAAAAGATGCTTTCCCAGTAATGACCATTATGATGCAGAACAATGAAGGATGCAGTCTCTTGTTCCAGTTCAAGATGCTTCCGCCAAATTTGAGTACTTCAATCATGGAGCATCATGTAGTATGTAATGTCCCCAATTTTGCTAGCATTGGTGTTTCAAGGATTAGCCTATTATTTTGATCCTCGTAGGCTAATTATTGTGGATAGAGGGTCTTCTGAGGCAGTGGCTTGGCTTGGGAGGGTCTTGTCTTCTCCACAATTTAGTAAGCTACAGGTTGGTCTTCGTTTGGCTCAGATTGGACTTCATTTGGGCTTAGATTTGTGTACTTACTTGGGTGTTGATTGAGATGGACCCTTACTATTTTTGGAAAGTGCATTTGGTCACATGGAGAAATAATAGGTTTAACTCCTACTTCAGATGACATATTTAAATGATGAGTATTTTGGGAGTTATTACATTTTTAGTGGCCAAATTATTATTAAATTATTAAATGGCTTATTATAAAGTTATAATCTAACTTTATAATTTTACTTAAGTTGAGGGTCAAGTCATCATTGGAAGGTGCCATTATTTAATTGGTTATTAAACCCAAGTCGCATTATTATAATGATATCTTATTATAATAATGTTTTAAAGGAAGTTGTTAAAAGGGAGTTGTGTTGAGTGGAGATCATTTGGGAAACTTTCACAATTTTAGAAGTTGAGTTCTTTTGGAAACTTTTATCAACAAAGCATTATAAATATGAGCTCATTTCATTGGAGAAAGGACGCTTGAATATTGATTTGCTTTTGTTACCTTTGTGGTTTTTTTGAGGTTCTGAAGTTTGTGCCCTTGCTGAAGTATAAGGGTCTGTTCTGAGGATTTGTTATCCACTGCTGAAGTATAGTGGAAGATTGTCTGAATTTGGTAGTGCAAATTGCTGCTGAAGTATAGCAATTCGAGTTTGTTTTTCTACTGTGTTTACTGTTATTGAGAAGATGATTGTGAGTTGCAGATTTGCCATCGTGAAATCAATTAAGAACTGTCGTACAGATCTGTAGCTGTTCGTATGTCATTTCCAGCAGCTGTGACATTGCTTTCCTTTGGTTGCATGAGATATGTATGTGAGACAATGCTGTACAGATTGAGGCTGCTGCTAAATGAGTTTATCAATGCCGTACTGCATTGAATTGTGAGCTGCGAATTATATTAAGTGCTGAGCCATTCCTTTGTGGCTGCATGACCAGTCTAGGGGGCTGTGACATTACTTTTGGAGCTGTGTGACTATTGGAGGAGGCTGCGTTTATAATCTGGGAGGCTGCATTCTACATTTGCAGCTGTGTTTCAATTCCTTGGTGCTGCGTTTCCAATTCCCTTGAGCTGCGTTTCTTTTCCAGCAGACACATGTTGTCAAAGGTGCCATGAACAGACTTGTTATCATTGTTATTGTTATTTAAATAACAGTTTGATTAAATTCTGATTTAAATGTGCAATCAAGGAACATTTGAAAATTAAATTGTTGTTGCTATTGTCATGTGGTTATTGGGAAATTTATGAAAATTCATATATGTATTGAAAACACACAAAAACAATTGCAACTTAATTAGAAAAAAGCCAGTTTGCTATTGAGAGCCAGTTGGGCTTTACATAGTAGCATGAAGACTAACAAAGGATGATGTAGTAGAAGTCGTGTCTTGTTAGACACTTAGTTTATTTTCGTCATGCATTTTGTAATTTTGTTATTGACAAATTACATGTAATTGGGAACAAGTTGTAATTATAGGGGGATTTTTACTTATAAAGTGATTGCATGTAATTCAACTGCAGGTCAAGTTCATTAGGACTTGTAGTTTGAATAAGTCAAAGTTTGTTGGGTTTTTCCCATCTTTCTCTCTCAACCCCTCACCTATATATAGAAGGGTGCCTCATTGTAATTATCATCTTTTGACAATGCAAGAGAACTCTGCCAGTTTTTATATGTACTATAAGACTTTGAGCTTAGATGTAAATTAAATTGCTTTCAATAAAAAATGCAACTTGCTTTCAAACTTTGTGTTGATTCAAGGTGTTATGTGACAACATTTTCTAGATATTGTTTGTGAGTTTGGTGTTTTTGTTCAAGAGGGATTTGAACTCAATCTTGCAGACTTTGAGCTGCATATTGTGTTTGGAGTTATAATTTGGTTTTAGATTTGATCTTGCAGACTTTGAGCTGCTTATCAAATCTGAGATTAACATAGGACGCATAAGCAAGGGAACCGCTTGCAGACTTTGCATTGCTTCGTTTTCTTCGTTTGTGCATGCAGGGTGAAATACGTGTCGGAGACTTTGAGTTGCACATGTGTTTCATTCTTGTTCTCAAAATCTCATAAGGATCCATAGAAAGACTTTGAGCTTTCATGAGTTTCTTGGTTACATAAAGTGTTGGTACACTGAAGATTATTCTTACGTCTAATCTTTTGTTTATCGGAATTATTGCCCAACAGATACTTTGTAAGTGTGTTACACTATTGTTTTAAGATTGTATTGTATTTGTAACATCTATTCTAAAATAAGAGAATAGGATGGATGTCTCGCCCTGATTTAGCTTAGTGTAAATAGTAGTTAAGTGTTTTGTTGATTCCAGTAGCAATAAGAGGGGGGAAGCCTTCCCTGAGAAGTAGGAGAGACTGTGTCTCACATGCTATGGCTGGAACCACTGTTCTACAATTGATCTTAAAAACTGTCGGTTGCATAACATCCACAGTTTTGTAAGTTGTTGCCATAGTGACTTACAAAATTGCCACCCAACAAGATTATTGCTATCTAGATGAAGGTTGATTTTCCCCACATGGATAATTAAAGTGAAGTAAGTTGGAATCCTTATCGGGATCAATTTTCCCCATTGTGGGTAAATCAAGGCAAAAAATTCTGAGTGTAGAATTATAATAATCCTTATAGGGATCGATTTTCCCTTATGGACAAAGAATCTAGTTGAAATGGAATCTAGATGAGTATTAAGTTTCCCCTTTTGGCAATGGTAATTAATGGACTTAGAAAATAGCGCAACTTGATTATAATCCTTATAGAAGTCAATTTCCCATAGTAGCATAAAGTGAAAATTAATAAATAAAAAGGGAAATAAATTAAATATAAGTTGCACGAGTTTCAAGGTGGGATTTTTAATCCCACATTGGCTGTGTGAGTGAAACTCCAGCCCAAAACCACTTTAAAAGAAGCATCTAGCAGCAATATGAGAATGAAAAAACAATGAAGGATTGACTTTGAAGGTCAAAAGGGGGTAAGAAGAAAAGCCAAAGAGCTGGGAAAAGAAATTGCCCAAGGCCAAGAGGGTTGAAAATCGAACCTTGGAAGTGAAGATGAATACCAACCTTGACCATCAAATTTGATATGGTGTGGTTGCTGATGTAAAATCAGAGTTTTTTCAGCTTCCAAAAACTGAATCCACAAGGTAAGATGGAAAGCCAAGTATGTTCATATTTAAATCTGAGTTTTTCCCCAAGGAAGTCGATTTTGGCAAGAAATTTTAGAAATTTCCTCAAACACCAAATCTGCTCAAGATTGATTGCAGGCTATATGAGAGGCAAATTCTGATTTTTTTTTACCGATTTGGAGGCAAGAAAGGGCTGTAGGTAAGAGATCTGCGGACCAAAGTCTGAAAATACCCTATATGGTGCGATTTTTTTGGTAAAATCATAGAAAAATCACAAGCAATTAAGTCCATCCAAGTTTGATTGCAGGTTGTTTGGGAAGCAAAAACTTGAATTTGAAGACAATTTAAAGGGCTGAAAGTGAGTGAATTTTCAGACTAAGTCTGAAAATTTTGTTAGAAAATTTGATTTTTATTGAAAAATTTCCAGGTTGTTTATGATCATCAAATCTGATCCACGTTATTTGCAGACCTGTTTTGGAGGTTAAGTCCAAGTTCCAAGATCACTTGAGGGCAGATAAGGCATTGGTCCTCAGACCAATTCTGGAAACTACCTAAACAGGGGCAATTTTTGAAAAAATCACAATAAATTTCTAACTTGCCCAATCGCCCCAAGGACTATTGCTGAGTGTTAGGGGCTGTCCTTGTGCAAAAAATACCAAACTCAAAGAGCAAAATCATCTGGAAAAGGGTAAGTTTCAGACTTGTCTTCAAAAATCAGATTTAAATTTTTTGTTAGAAGGTTTGTTCTTTCACTTCTAATCCTCAAACCTTCATTGGAATGTTCTCTAGTCAATTAATGGGATGATTTGCTGAAGTCTAAGTCACAAGTTCTAAGAATGGAGGGATGTCTTCAGACTTATTCTCAGAATTTGTCTAAAAAATCAGTCTGACCCTAAGACTTGTTCCCCATTATCAGGCCTCAGAATGCATGTTTGGAGTGATATTTAGATAAGTAGTGCATTGATTTCCAAGGTTTTGGAAATGTTGCAGGTCCGTGCTCAGAAAAATCAGAGTTTGTGCATTAATGTAGAGGTCTGATCCTTGAATTTTAAAGTCTAAATAAGTCAATTTAATTGTGTTTTGATGTCCTAACAATCTGATTGTACCTATTTGCAGACCATGTCTTCAGACATGTGTCAGAAAATCTCTCAGATTTCATGACTTCAAATTTATGATTTTTCTAAGTTTGTAGCAGCAAAAGGACTATTTTGTGCTATTAAATTAGTTAGTTTGCAAGCTAAGTCCTCAGACATAGTTTTCAGACTTTGTTTTTAGAATTTAGTAACTTCAAAAGTCTGATTTTTCTTTACAAAGTCCATGCATTTAAGGATAAAATGACTCATTTTGGATCTTGTTCAAATCCATATTTTATTTGCAGCCTATAAGTGTAAATTTTGCAAGTCTTTGAATTGGGTTTAAGGATTAAATCAAATGTTTTAAAGGTCTGAAATCTGTTCCTTATTGGAGTCACTTAAACTATACTGACTTTGAGCTTTGTACCAGGAATCATGTCCGGATCAAAGACAGGGATAGTTGCAAGGAAGTGAACAAAAGAAGGTGGAAGACAAGTTCAAGCTTAACGCCAAGGATAACAATGAAGGACTAGCCTAAAGCAACCAAGTTCAAAGGACAACACTTCAAGATAATGCAGGGAAGCAGATAAGAAAAGGAGGATTCAACAAGGCAATTGCTAGATGGACAATTCCTCAACAAGGAAAAAGGAACTTGAATCATTCAAGATGGACACTTAGAGGATTCAAGATCAAGCCTTCATCAAGCAAGGATGTGGATTAGTCCGGATTTAAAAACAAGGAGTCCATGGACAAGTTCAAGTTCAAATTCAAGGACATTCATATGTCCCTATGCAAGGCAACTTTCCACTTGATTAAACACTTGAAGAATAAGGACTATCTTATAGAGAGATCAACTTGTCCCTATTCAAATCAATTTTCCATAAGGATTAAACGAGATTCAATTCAAGGGTAAGTTGATAGGAACTCCAATTTGTCCCTACAAGGGATCAAGGCTAAAGGATTCTGAGCCAAGGAGGTAACGGATAAAGGTATCAAGGATGTCCCAAACAATGGGAGAAGAAAACCTTACCACGTAGTATGATCAAATTATGCAAGGAAGAAAGGTCTACGAATGAGAAAGATTGCCATCATCAAGGGTTCAAGGGCATGAAGATTTACGTGTCCATGATCAATAGAGGAAACCCCTCACTTCAAGAAAATTCAAAACCATTTCAAGGATAAGTTCAATGAGAGAATTTCCTAAAGAAAGAGGATGAAGAAAAAATGAAACAAGGATCAAAGATGAGTAGGTTGAGGTGGCATCCAATCATCATTCAACCAATCAGAGAGCTCCTAGTTGACATCTCCAAGATCATCCAATCAAAATCATTCACAAATGGACATTTGAAACATATTATTTTCTCATTGGTTCATCCTCAAGGGGATATTGAATGTAATTTTCTCATTGGCCCATAGGGTGGTGCCTCATTATCATTGGTTGTGTATTTAATGATTGTAGCAACCCTAATTAGGGTTTTCTATGAGTTAACCTGGGCCATTGGTTTCAAATCAATCCTGGCCGTTCATTGTAATTGGGGCTCCTATATAAACTCCACTCCTATTATTTGTAAGAGAGAGAGACTTGTTGGAATTGTTGCCATAATGCTATCAAAGTAATTGATAATTCATTGTTGGTCTTCATGGTGAATTACTTGTGTTGCTTTAATGTATTGCATGGTTTCTTCATTTCCTCACTTAGACTAGAATTTTATTTCATGTTGTTTAGAAGTAGTGTTTAGTTGAAAGGAAGTGATTGTGGGTGCGTCTTTGGTGAACTCACTTAGACCATACCATTAGCTGTTTGCTGATTGTAAGTTTGCCTTGTGTGGTCAACTGGCATAATCATAAGCTTAACTTTGATTATTGCTTGCACATTGATATGCGTCGATGGATGGTGTTAATGGAATGGTAATAATTTGAACATGTCATATATACCTTAGGAGATCATACTAGCTTAGTTGATGTCAATGGCTAGAGTGAGTCTCGTAGAGTCTCAAAGACACCCACAATTTCTTTCATTCTAGGATTAGATTAGACTCTCCAAACCCTTTCTCCTTGCAGTTTGTTTGGTTGGAAGTAAGTTAAAGTAGTTGATATCCATTGAATGAACAACATAAGTCCCTTTGTGATACCCAACATATCACATTATTATAACTAAGTTAAGTCCACAATAAAAAGGAACCTTGAGGTTGTCTCATTTGATCACACAATCCATATACATTGTTTAACATATGAGCATCTTTATTCAAGATTGGATATTTGATATTCCATTGGGAATATTAAGTATTTGATTTTGTATGTTGTAGTGGCATAAAACTCACATCAACAAGTTGCATATCCCTTTTCAGTTGCAGGTCCTTATGCTTATTCAGATTCTCCTTCACATACTACTTGGTGACACAGTTTCATTGGACATGTCATCTCTCTCCATTGTTGGCATTATGGAGGGATTCTATTGTTGGTTCTAATGATTCCTTGGTTTCGCTTTGGAGTGAGTTACATATTTAGTGTTTGTTCCTATGTACTAGTTGGATGTAGTGGCTATATTTCAATGAGATGGAGCTTTTGCCATATAGACACTCTTGCATTCCAATGTTTGTGGAGGCTTTTTATCCTCAGTTGGTCACTGCTTTAGACTATTGGCACTTGTATTTTCGACTAGTAATTCACTCTTGCATAGTTGAGTAGTGTCATTGTGGTCACCTATGCAAATTTACATGCCATTTGTATCTTCGAGTGACAAATGTTTTTCCTTTGTTCACCACATGTTCATTGTTCAAGTAGTGTCATTGGGGGAACTTGTGTAGATTCTTGTCTTCTTCATTTTGAGCATCATCTTGGTTTCAGAGCAGGTTCTTCATTTCAACACTATAGCTTTTTTCTCAACAATTGTCTACAACTTCTTTGTATTGAGAGGAGGTTCTTCATATTCCTATTCTTTTGGGACATTTTCTTGGAGGCTTCTTAGTCCTTTATTCTCTCTCTCTCTCTCTTTTGTAAAGGATTTTTCTCCCATTGGGTTTTTCTCCTTTTCTCTAGTTGTGAGAGATCTTTTTGTTTGTACTAGGTACCTCATTAGGCCTTTAGTTGCCAAGACCCATTCCTATATTTCATGCATTTAGATGTTTTTTACTTCTTAATTTTCACTTTAGGGGGGTGTTAGAACACTTTATATTTAAATACATGTTTTTTTTAGCTGAGTTCACTTATTTCATCTTTATTTGTCCTCTCTATGTTTTTCTAATTTTAGATTAGGGCTTCTCTTGTTTTTTATAAATCAAGTCATTATACATTGTATCATTCATTCTGTATCTTTTGCTTTGAGGAATATAGCATGTCTTTCTTGCTCCTCTCGTTTGTGAAAGGTGTTCATTGTTTTCTATTTAATCTTGTAGGTGCTTGTGTTGCAAAATTCAATAGGTGGCCTAAACAACATATCCACCATCTTGTTTGTCACACTTTGTATTTGATTACTATGTGCAATTGTTGCAAAAACCTCGTCCATTTGTAGTGTCTTTCTTGTTGTATAACTTTGTTTAAGCTTGCAATAATTGGAGAGTTTGATGGTTCTTGTGGACAACAATTTCTTATCCATGAAGTAATGCTTTCACTTTTTCGCTAGTTGGATTAGAGAAAGCAATTTGGTCATATATGGAATAATTTAGGACTGCACTTCAAAAGAGCTTTGAATGGAAGCATGTTGTTGTTCCCCCTTGGATTTAGGACACCCCGAATAAACATAGTTGCTTTCTTTTGTTTCCACCTCAAACAACTATTTCAAATTAGGCATAACAAGAATGGGTGAATGACTTATTTTAGGCCTCAATTCGTCAAACACCTTTTGTTGTTTGCTGGAATCACTTTCCACTTCTTGTTAAGATTTGACAAATTTGCTTGTGTACTCCCAATGAAGCTCCTAGTTTTGGTGACATTGGAAGGTCTTGATCAATTCACAATAGCCTCAATTTTCTCTAAAACAATCTTGATTTTCCATTGCTAATCACTTGTCCAAGAACAATTGGTTGTTTTAAACTCATGTTCTTTCCATTCAAGAACATCTTGTTCTTCAAAATTTTGTAAGACTTGCTTGAGATGAGATAGTTGCTCCTTATATGTCCTACTAAATACAAGATCCATGTTTGGCCTAAGTACCTCATTAACTAGCCTCAAGACGGTAGCTTAGGCATGCTAATACAAAAGGTCAATGTGTTTCGCCATGAGTATTGGCACACACATAGAAAGCAATTGCACCATGAATGATATATACCGAAGCAAAGTATGATGCAAAATCAATCTATTAGAATGTGGAAGGAATTGTAGGGATACCAAAAATTTGTTCTTGCCGATGTATTGATGTTCATCAAACCAATGGCTCATGCCAATGCAAATAAGTGCATTAGGAAGAAATAGGATGCACCAATGCAAAGAAGATTTTAAAATTGAGATTTCTGTCCAGGGTAAGGATACATCAAGAAGACAAAGTGTGCACTCAAACAAATAAGTTTTTTTTAAAGGATTTTTTCTTTGAGTATTGGTAGGTGATGAAGGAGAAAAACTCGCCTTTACAAATAAAGTCTAGCATGTGTATTAAAAGACTAGTAGCGCATATGTGAACTCAAGGATGTGCCTTGACAAGGGCATGTGAAGAATGGATAGGCATTGAAAGCAGGCAACTATCAAAGGTAAATTTATGAGCAATGACGCACACTAGCCATCTAGCATCCACAATTACAAAGGAGGACAATTTAAAGAATATTGAGTTAATGTATAGACATGTGCCTAGGCCTTGACACACTAATACAAACTAGATATTTTTTTATTACCCATAGTATATGTGCGCACCATAGAGGAAGGACACACCATATCATGTCTTCCCTTTATTTGAAAATTAAAATGCATAAGAGTGATGCAAATGCAAGATGGAGACATGAGGTGTGAATGGAAGTCAACAAGTGTGCTATTTTGAAGCAAACATTTTTTCAATTCAAAGCCAACATTTAGACAAAAGTCCATGTTGATGGAAGAAAGAGTGCATTTTGAAAAGAAAGAAGCTAATTTCTATTAAAAATATTGAAATGTGTATAGGTGTGTGCTTGGTTACTAATGTGTGCCACACAACTAAGCTGCATTTGTCTCCCAAACAAAAACAAAATAAAATTCTTCACCAAAGTAGAGGGGTATGCCACTACAAAGAAGGTATTGCAAGACTAGAAGTGTGTGCAAGGTATAAAGTGTGCTCCAAGACAAACAACCACCACAACTTGTATTTTCTCCTATTGTTTAAGACATAATCACCTCTATCATCAAACTTGAGAGTATTGATCTATTCACTGACTCAGTTTACTTGTTTTTCCACCAAAACTTTGAATGTTACAAATTAAGAACAACATTTGACTTGTTTTCCAAGAAATAGACCTACAATTTCTTGGAAAAATGATTAACCAATAGCAAAATGTAATTTTTTAAGACACAATGGTTGTCTTCATTGGACCCCATAGATAAACAAGTACCATTTCCAAGGCTACTTTTGTATGCCTTTATCAGTGTTAGATGGGTGTTGGCTCGGATTCCTCATTTGACATCTTGTACATAAATCTCAACTATTCCAAATTAATGGATTTCAATTGACCATATTAGTTGTGTTAAACAATACAAATACTGTTAATTTAGGTATCCACACTTGCCATAGTGTACTATAATTTCTCACCACTGCTAGTGCATGTTTATCCTAGAATTTTCCCTAGAATCACAATTGCAAGAAGTTTGGGTCAGGGTTATATCTTTACCAAGTAAAATATTTCCTTTAAACAATATGAGCCTAGATTTAGACTTTGCAACCATAACCAAGGATATATATATATATATATATATATACATACTTTCAATTATTAGGGTTAGATAACATTTAATAATCTTTAAATCATTACATACATACACAATATCTATATCACTTCTTACTATTCAAACACATTAGGGGTTGGAGGAAGAAGCATGAAAGGTTTGCCTGAAGCCATCCCACATTAAGCCCAAGAGCAGACACTCACCCTCTTGGCCCCAGTGGCAAGCAACATGGACATCCACTTGGTGCGGTCTACCTAGTGGAGTGCTTGTACCCTCTTTCCCTATCCGTGCGTCATCCCCTAAGGCCAACGATCCTTCATGGTAGAGTTAGAGAAGATTGTAATAGGGGGCTTCTTGATTGTCCTATCCAAGCCCAAGAGTGGATGGTGGTAGGCAACATGGACATCCACTCGAGGTGGCCTACTTAGATGGCAATCTCATAATTTCCCCTATTCCTCATGCCTTCTTCCTTCCCTACATGATAGGGGTTTACAAATAGACTTATTAACAGACATTCATTTTATATCCTGTCATTTGTATATAAGATATAAATGTTGACAAATAATGCATAGGCAATATGTATACCAAAGAGAAATTATTAAGATTGTTAGATGCTTGATATAACAGTTCTGAAGTGATCAGAGGTCTGCTGCTTTCCTATGCCTGATCTGGATGTTATCTTCTTGATTGATTTCTGTAATTGCTTCTATTCGATGATATTGATTGCTTTCCTTGATGATTTGCTTTCATCATGATCATCCCGATTTATACCTTCATGTTTCCATGGAGAGAGACGACTCTTGGGAAGTTTTAGATTCTTCAGCAAGGATTGTGCCTCTTCAATCATGCTCCCTCATAACCGATTGTCATCATTAATTGTACTTCTTAATGTTTTTTCCATTGCTGATGTATAATGTCTAATTATTGCTGCTGTCTAATATGTTTGTTTCCATTAATCGCTGTTCTCCATTCCTGATAGCTGGATGCCCCATCTCAAATAAATTGATCTCCCTTTTGTACCTTTTTATTGAGGGAGTCAACCTTTCACAATGGCTACTTTTTGAAAGAGTACAAACCTTTGTCCTTAAAATCACTGACTTGAACTCTTAATTTTATTTTTAATTAAACCTTTTTATATAGGAAGTCTCTGCCCTTGATAAATTCTTTAATTTAATTTTAATTAACTTCCTCTATTGATTGCTTAGCACCATGTATGGTGCCATCTTTATTGAAATAAGCTCAGTTATATTTTTAAGGGGCTGCAATCATGGTTTAATACAGGTTGCGATCTGATCATTTGGCAGGGACATCAAAGACCACACATTTATATCCATGAAACTTTAGTCAAAGATTTGGAATCTTTGTTATTTCACTATTGAACATAAGAATTCTGTTCATGTCAGAAACCTGTTGAATATTCTTTAAAGTATAACTCACAACATTATCAGTTGTGACACAAACATCTCCATATTCTTCAATATATTGAGTCCATCCATTACTTAATTTAACAAATTTACTTCTATTCTTATCTTCAAAAACAGCTATGTATACTATTCTCTTTGACATGTATGATGTTGACATGCACCTGAATCAAAATGCCAATTATAGACTTGGTTGATTGGTCTAGGGATCCAATAAATGAAAACTCGTGCACCTCGTGTTTATCATTCTCAGAAAAAGTTGCCTGCTTTGATCTCCACTGGCATGCTAAGCTCACTCATATGCCCAGTCTTATGCCAGCAAACCTAAAAAGGTTAACATCTTGATCTGTTGGATGTATTAGTTCCTCTGAAGTAGTCATTTGATGAGTAATTGCTGGTGTTGTTCTTGCCTTTGCCTTTGATCCTTGCACTGATGTAAAGACCCTTTATAACAAATTGCTGTTTTTTTTCACTTGAACACATTTATTACTGTTCTTGAAGGGTAACAGTACTGCTCTTCATGAGTAATCAGATCACAGAGTTGATAGTTTGATATGTTTCAGATGTTTGGCAAATATTTCCAATGATTAGTCACTTTACCAAGAATTGGGGTCATTAGAACTGATTCCACTCTATGTACTGTTTGAGGTCTATGCTTCCATTCAATCTTTCGTCTGCTCCTTTTGCAAAAGTAGTGCTGATCATCTGGTAAACTTCATAGGCCAAAACTACCATATTTTAGTGATCCATTGATTTGTTGATAGTAGATAACTGATCACTAAGATTCATTGGTTGCAAGAAGTATTTAGACATTGATCCTCCTTCCTTCAACTTAGTAGAAAACCATATATATTCTTTAGTGACTACCCAGCTTCTGACATCTTCTATTTGACTTTTAAGTGTATCCACAATATGGATACTAAAGTGACATTTTGTAGTTCCATTACTAATTTGTTGACAGCTGACAACTTTTTAAGCAATCAAAACTATCTCTATGCTTTTTGTCAAAATTCTGGGGATCATCAACTGGTCCCATTTCTTTGTTCAACACTATTTGTTCATGGCCTCGATATTTACAAATATTGTACCACAAGCGATAGTGTTTTCCTTTTTAATTTTTGTGATTTGAGTAAAATAAAGGCTTGTATACTTGCCATTGTGTCTCACAAAAGCATTGTTTAATAAAAACCTCCAGTAATTGCAAATTGAAATATTATTTCAATATTTCGAGTGCAATTATTTTCACTCTTTGTTTCTAGTTACGAATAAATTTTATCCTCATTACAACACCTATAGTACTTGTGCTTTCCCTCAGCTGACCCTGCGCATGAGTTTTTACCTCGCAAGTTTACAAAGCATATGGTTCAACGGTAACCTACAAAGGTCACTCAAATTTGATTTATTGCTTATTTTTGGATCACAGGACTTCGAACTATACCTCCAACATCTGCTAACATGTACTTGCATCATGCCTCTGAGCATATTCTGCAGTAAACAGTGTTTGTGCATTCCATCCCCACTTTAATGGCTCTCCTTTCAGAAGTGCCACTCATGTGAATTCACACGTCTTGTGGACCTGCCTCACCCAAATGCACTATGCTTGCCAGACTCATTTTGCTGACTCTTTGCCCGTACTGCTGGAGGAGCCTGCACTTTTTTGCTCCTGCCACTCATGTGAATTCACTTGTGGGCCTGCCTCACCCAAATACACCATGCTTGCCAGACTCATTTTGCTGACCCTTTGCCCATATTGCTGGAGGAGCCTGCACTCTTTTGCTCCTGGATGGTTCTGTGCCTTTTGAGTAAAATGCTAATGCTGCACTGGAGAACTGACAAAATAGTAATTCTGATGCTGAAAGATGTTTGCAGAAGTTTGCATGGCAACTGTATTGCATGCTTCACCTCATGCTGTACGATGCTTACCAGACCATGGCAGTGTGCCTAGCAATCACAAGAAATGCTATCATTTTTGTGGGCTTACAATCTAGCTGAGAACGATGTTGGGACATCAAATTTTAATTTCTTTTGCAACTGAAAATAGTAACTGGTTTTGATGCCATATTAGACCTAACACACAAGCCGTAACATTGCATAATACTGCTGCTATAAGTTGGCAGCTAAGTCACAAGGTTCGAGTTTGAGTTTGAGTTCGCCAACTATAAAATTCCGATGAAGTTGGGCAAGGGCAAAACATTCGAAAAAAAATTCGACAGTAAATTCGCTTTATATAATTTTTTTAAAAATATAAGTATATCTAGTAATTTTTTTTTATTTGTTTTTACTCTTAAAAAATTAGAAATAATACTAGTTTTCATTTAAAAACATTAAACTCTAAATACAAAATAAAATCACTAAACTATATCTTTTAAAACATAAAATAGAAATATATTAATTTTTTATTTTAACTTAACAAAACAAAATAATAAATAATAAACATAAAAAGATTAATTTGACATATTAACATAATAATAAATAAACTAATAATAAATAATTTATATACCAAATATTAATGTTATAATAAAAAATTAATATACATAAAACTTATAAATAATAAATAAACTTAAATCTTTTAAATATTGAGAAGTAAATAAAAATAACATAATTATAAATGTAATCTTAAAACATTAAAAAATCAAAATGAAACCTAAAAACCAAAATGAAATATTAAATTGAAAACTTTCTACGGCTTCCCCCCATTACATTCTTTGCGTGGCGACGAGAGCGCTCAGCAAGGCGACGGGAGATATAGTTATCACAGTCACATTTGGTCACAAGCAAAGGGAGAGCTTGTGATGCGCTGAAAGCACTTGTCGCAGTCAAAAAAACCATGCTCGCAGTGAAGAAATAACTGCGCAGAACAAACTCGCAGTAGATCTCACTGAACCGAGGGCATTATTTACACGGAAAATTAGCAGAAAACCCTAAAAAAATGCTTAATAAAGTATGTTTTAAGAAAAGCAGAAGTAATTATAGGTTCGCCGAATTTCGAACCTGAAGCTGAAAATTCGGCGAACCTTGTGACACAGGTTGGCAGCTACACAACAATACTCATAACCTTGCTCAGCAATGCCATTAACTCTTTTGGCCCAAAATTTTCGAAAACTCGGCACTCGGTGAAAATTCAACATTAACCTGGCAATTTTATCGAACATTTAATATACATAAATGTGTAAAACTATTCTTCAAAAACACACACATTACTAAATTTGTTGAGCATATTACTAATTTGAAATTTCCATCATATAAAAATCAAAACTAGAATTTAATACATACCACAGACTGAAAAACAAGTTCAACTCTAAATGAGTTATAATGCCACTTCCACTAGCTATTTCATATGTAGAAGCTGCCTCATCTAAAGAGATTTTGGCAAGTTGTGCAATAATAACGTCTATGTAGGTACACTCAAGAGTTATATCCCATTTCCTTATCACCCCCTCATTGTAATCAAGTTTTTTATTTGACAGATTCCAATAAACTAATAGGTATTTGGGAGTGAAGACCCCAGTGGGGAGGGGTACTGCCCTCATGGGGGTCTTAGGGCAATGCCTCTAGGGGGGCAAGGGGCAGCGCCCCCCCTTGTGGGGGGTCTGGGGCAATGTCCTTAACATGGTTGAGGGGCAACCAAGCCCAAATTAAGGCCTTTGAAACCTTTACCACCAACGAAACTCGTGTTTTTTAATTGTAGGCAAGAAAAAATATATTATATGATTTTGAAGTTTTTGCTAGAAAGCTCGTGATTTTTGTATTTACTTGGGAATTTTATAGGAATCAAATTGCCAAGAGTTTTTCAAAAATTCGTTGGAGAGTTTTTGGGCGAGTAACTCGCCTAGCATTTTGACTTGGGAGTACTCACAAGTCAAAAGAGTTTCTGGATAGTTTTTAAACCATGCTCATAACCGTGTAAGTTCTAACAAATCCATGAACAGACAAGAGGCTAATGTTATGAATAGACAGACAAGCTACTTTTCTTAGCAAACATAAAAAATTATTAGTTTGCCTAACTATATTCTAATGTATCTAATATGAAGAATAATGGTGTTTGTCATGTTTAGCAAGAGCCGAACTTGTTTGTGTGATAGCTAGGAATTTCTGTTACAAGCGGATCAAATACTGCCATCTAGTCTTAAATTTCAGGATAAATTAGTCCTAAGAAACTCATGAGCTTTAATGCACAGACGTTTAGTTGAGCCTTCAAGCTGCAGATATTATTTAACAGACATTGGTATTGGTTTATATTCATCATTATTTCTGCTTTAAGACTTAGATATATGTGCCCCATCTTTGACTTTTAATTCATGTTTCTTACTTTTTCTGTGGTTTGTGCATGTGGAACAGCGGGTGTTATATTTAGTCATAGCAATCATGATCCTAAATACAAGATTGAGATGCATTCAGTGGATGCACCTTTTCATGCGGTGAGTTGTTTTCTGGGATAGTTTACTGATTACCCTATTTTTTGAGCTGAGTCTAAGGATGGTCATCATTCCGAGCCAAAAACATTATTCTTTGTGAATTTAAAAAATATTGAATGTCTGAAATGAATATAGCTGACTTCTATTTATCCTTTTTTATATTCAGTGAAAATAATGTATTCAGCTTTTAACCTTATAATTCCTTAGCATTGCAGTTGCCTTTGCAAGTTGACAACACCTCATGTTTCCATTACTGAGGTTTTATGTATTTAATTTTTTATTAATCTAATCAGACCATGAATACCTTTCAAAATTCCTTTGAATTTAATAGTTCCAAAATCAGTACAGATGCTGTGTAGCTATACCAAATAATTTCTTACAACTTGTCATGATTTAGGACTTGCTCCTTTTTCTTTTGCTTCAATTCTTCTGACTGTTGTAATTTCATTCATACCAGGACCCAGGGCAGGAATCAGTTTTGATGACTGACAGAGAGGGGCAAAAATTTGAGTGTTTACTTCCAAAGACTGATGTATATAAGGATGCTAAGGATTCCAATGAACAATATACCAGTGGTGTCACTCTGGCAAAAGATAGGCAGATTAAAACTAAGACTCCAGATGAGCTTCTTGAGGCATTGAAGGACCAATGTTTTCTAAGAGTCAGCTCCTCCAGCTTTGATGCTTATTTTACAAAATAATTCTATTTTTCTTAGAATTTACTCTTCAATTACTAGCTTTTCTTTGAAATAGTAAACACATCTGTGCTGCCTTTGACAGTTTTGATGTCTGATTCAATGGTCATGCAGCATGATGGGTGGTGGTCTTACGAGTTCTGTTACAAAGGAAAAGTTCGGCAAATTCACATAGAAGATAAAAAGGTATTGTATTGACATCCACTTCTGAATCTATATTTGATTTTACAGGATTGATTCAGGGACTATTGCAATTAGTCAAAGTTTATAAAGCACTTAGAGTCCATGCTACCATCAAATGTGTACTGAATAAAACATGTTTTGAAAGCAATTTATTTTTTCGATACTTAAAAGACACAAGCATTCAATGGCCATGCCATGAACAGCCTAGGAAAGGCAGGGCTTCTTGCTTATTCTAACAAGCAACTTGAATATTCAGGTGGTATAGCACTGCCACTGATGCCACTGGCAAAACCACATGTAGAGTTTAAACAGATTGAGATAAACACAAACCAACTCTTTTCTTTAAAACATTAAGCATCTACTGATATTCAACCTTAGATAGTACATGTGAATCCTCATACATTTTCGGTTTTGCTAGCTCACCTCAATGGGTCAAATATACAAATAGAGTTTACTTTATTTTCTTTGTACTTTGTACAATTCCAGATTTACGATGGAGACAAAAGGTATTACTAATCAAATCAAAGGTGGACTTACACGTAAGTGTTTATATGTAGCTTCCATTGTCTGGTCATTTTTCAGCTTTATAAACTGTGTTATATAAGGCTTCAAGATTTGAATTTCTCTTATTATAGCATTTTTGTACAATATTGTAACAGTTCAGAAGGCATTGTAGATGTTGTAGCCCTATTTCTTCAAACTACTCGTGGAGCTATATAAATTAACCTGTCTTTATTTTGAGCTCCTGAGTTTTGATTTATTTTCAACTTGAGCATTTCTATGACAGATGATTAACACAAATAGCCTTCTCAGACACCCATTTGATCTTTCTGTCTTCGAAGGACATACCATGCTGACTTTATGGCCTTTAAATGAAAAGTTTTTCTTCTTACGTCCTTGACCACAATGTGAAGGTTTCTGTCAGTATAACTTATGAAGCACAAACCAATGTCTCTAGTTAGGAACAAAAAATTATTCTTCTATTGCATTTGTTAGAAATGTTAATAAAGAATACAATTTTTATTGGCCCTCACATGCTAGTCTCTGACTTCAGTCAATACAAGAAAATTATGATGACATGCACTTATTGCTCATCAGGAATTGATTAATGACTAATTGTCTTATCTTTGTACAATTAACTGTTAAGGTAAGCTACTAGAAATTTAATTTGTTTTCTACAGAAAAGATTGTGATTTATTGAAAAGCGTGACATGTACTTCCATTAGCAGAATTCAACTATTTTACTGGCATGTCCTTTTCTTCTATCAGTTGGATGTAAAACTGTTTGATGCATCTGTCTGATTCTGGTGGGCTCAAATTTTCCAAAAGTGATTTTACTTTTAGTCATAAATACTATTAAAATTAAAGATATACCTTTAGAGTAAGTGTGTCTTGTTACATAAATACTATTAAAATTAAAGATATACCTTTAGAGTAAGTATGTCTTGTTACATAGTGCTGCATAATTTAATATATTCATAAATTTAAAATTTCAAGATTAACGGTTAAAATATCCATGGAAATTTTATACATAACTGGCCTTGAGAGGGAAGTAAGCCACAATGATTAAGCTCATGAACTTGTCACTAACCTTGGACTAATCTACCATCTAAGATTGACAAAAGTCCCATCTTGAAGGTGACAAGAGTAAATATGTTCTCAGTTTGAGCTTCATCCTTTGAGCACATGGGTACAAACAAAGATTTACACAACTTTTCTCAGAGCCTACAGTAGGTAAGAGGAAGAGAAGGTTAAGATAAACAGATTGATAAACATTTAGAATTAATTTAACAGGATGGTTTTACACGGTTCTTTCAAAACCTTTATGGCAGAATTTTAATAATTAACTATTTTGGACACATTTCACTGTCCCTGAAATTAAAAGCCTTCAATATCTCTTTCTGTTCCTTTACTTTATGCAACTTTCGTCTTTTTCTTGGTTTTGTTGTTCAAGTGCAGTGAATTTCCCATGTTGGTTTTTAGGCCAGGTGTTCTTGATTTCTAGGCAAGTTTTCATATCTATAAATACCTATTGCAGTTGCAAGAGAGTAGGTATGAGGCTGTATCCCTGTAAAACTCTCATGAATAATCATGCCTGAATTTCAACTACTTTTCTGCTAGGTGGATCCACATAGCTGCAGAGTTGCTGCAAATGTGTTCAAGATGACAGTTTGGATAGAAAATTTCATTATCAAAATGCAATTAAAAACATTTCTTGGAAAACATCAGGCTTGGGTTGTTAATCAAAAGCTATATTTTTGACTTTACCTGTATGACTTGCAGTTGCTGCAGCAATTTGTTTTGGGTGTTTATGATGAGAAAGCTACTGAAGCTTTACATCAGAATTCACCGGATGTTTCCCTTCAGAAAGATCCCCGTTCCAAAACTGCAGCTCAGAGGTAAGAAAAACGTGTCATAATTGATTTGTGATTAATAACAAAATTGGTTTTCAAGATTTTATTAAAAAGGTCTACAGTATTCATTGTCTCAAATTGTATCTTCCTCAGTTTGAAGGACTTCCTTAACCTGGAATTCTTTTCAGGACATTGCTAAGAGAGATTCTTTTAAGTTTTTTGAAATATTTGAAAATGCAAAAGAGGAATACCCTAGTAATATATAGCCTGGTATTCCTTGCTCAATTACAAATATTACAATGGTATCATCTTTTGCTTTCTTCTCATTATTCGTAACGAGACATCAACATATTGCTTCCAGATTTGAGAAAATCTTTATCACTGTTACCATAAAATTACCTTACATCTATGGTACCCTGGTCCACTCACAATTAAATCATCCTTCAAAATGCTAAAAATTATCATTTATATACTCATTAGTTGATGTCGGGACACTGGTTTTTTTTCCCTCATCTGTTTTCTGCTATTCTTCTATCACATTCTCTATTATAAGGGAACTGACAAGTGGAATTTTACTTGCTTATTACAACGTTGCAGGTATCATGCTCACGTATACACCAACGGCACAATTTGTGACCTTACAAATGAGCCCAGGGAAACTGAGGTATTTCCATGTCTAGTACATTGAAAACACAAATACTGGACTTTTGGTACTTGAAATAGGTCAATGGTTTCAATATTTATTTTCATTTGTAACAGCACAGAGATTGTTGCTCTTCATTTTGGTCAGTCTCTTGTAATATATCCTTGTTACGTTGTTTCTTATGTTTAATATCTCTAATTGCTTGCTTGCTTATATTGTGGCTTTCTTCTGTCAAACTAATTTATCTGACAGAATGTTAAAACATCAAGCAGTGTGCTAGTCCATTTTATTGAGTGATTAACTGTGTTGAGTTTTCCCATTTATGCAGGTGAGATTTATGTGTTCAGAGTCAAATCGAGCATTAATTCATTCCATCAAGGAAGTTTCCACATGCAAATATGCGTTGGTAGTTCAATGTCCAACTCTTTGCAAGCACCCGTAAGTTCCGATATATTTCTAACACCAAGATGGATTTTCTCCCTTAAAATTGTATTATGATTGTTCCAATTCCTCACAAAAAAATGTTCTCTATTGTTAACTCGTAGTCCTTTGAACTCTTTTAGGTTGTTCCAAGAAGAGCGGCCTACTTGGTATACTGTCAACTGTAATACTCTTCCAAAAATCAATAAGAGAGAAGGAGGGGATTTCGACAAACACAAACGGCTAGCTTTGCCAGTCGATAAATCCGAAAGTGATCAAGCTATTGATTAATAAACTGTACTAAGAGTTTTCAAATTGGAAAATAATTCCCAATTTTTCTTGTACTAATATCATGTTAGATGCTATATATGATTAGCCAACATGGTTAGGTGATATTCGTGTTCTTTTCCCTGTGCTTAAATTGGGGAGGGCCAACATGTTTGTGCTAGAATGAACTCAAGATTCAACATTTCATAGACATCTTTTTTAATACGTTAGGATAGCCCTTTTTAATAGGCATCAGGTTTATTTGATCGAATTCCTTCATGGTTATAGCAAATATATGTATCAGATGCTCCAAAAATTCCTTCTTGTATCTGGATATGGCACGGATAGATCTTAATTACACTCTTCGATATCCTAACTTCCATAAGATTCCCTAGTAAATGTCTTGACTAGTGATCAGAGTGAAGGACCACCTCTGCCAACTTTTCTCTTTCAAACAATTGATTTGTTGCTAGCAATTAGATGGTTCTCTTTGGCCTTTGTAAATAGGTAAATCTTTCTGCTCTCCATCAAACTTTTTATTAAGCACTCTTTTAATTGGTCACTAATGAATGGCTAACGTGATGGTTTGTTTTGGAACAAATTTATGCATATTAAACTCATTTGCAACAATTTTATTTTCTTTTTCTTCTTAAATAATTGAATAATTTTAATTATTTAATTAATTTGTATCATTTTTCTAATTCAAATTCAAAGATCAAATATTTTGTTCCTTATAGTAAAATAATTTTTAATTATTTACTTATCTAATTATCTTCTCATATATATTAAATAATTGAACTATTTAATTAATCAGTTTCTTCCCGTTTAATTAAATAATATTTATTATTTAATTAAAATAATCTTATTGATTCTTGTCATTCACAATTAAATGATTATTTTAATTATTTAATTAGTTAACTAAGTCTTCTCTACTTAAATAAATTCTTGATTAAAATATGAAAAAGAAAGCCCATATTTGGAATGCGCTCTGCAACTTGGTGTACTCAGTGCCTCTTCAAAATTTTTCGTTTAGTCCCTCACACGCTCCTTGCTTGGGACATTAATGGCTTCAACATCACCAAGAGCCATTAATGTTGCCGCTTCAAACAAGGGTTTTAATCCTGCGAAGCAAGGTAGTCTCCTCATTTCAAATGATGCCCTCGCTGCGAACCCTAAGGCTACCCCTCAACCATCTCCAGTGGTTTTTGTCGACGCTTTAGGAGGGAAGACAACAACAAAATGGAGAAGACACATAGACCATTGCCAGGCCGAAGTCATTCAAGTAGGTCGTTCAGAATGAACGAGTCCTCCCGGAAGGAGCAACCTTCCTTGCAAGTGCCTCCCAAGGGATTCGAACTGCCGAAGGAAATGGAGGTAAGGAACATGTTCTGCCCAAGTTAGTTGTTAAACCAAACTCGCAGATGAATGTTGTTATTGAATAGGAGAAAGCTAAACTTAAAGATTGCGCTATTTTTTTTGCTGCAGTTGATAGTTCTAGGATCCCTTCTAGGAATTTTCTCAATGATTGGTTTCATAAAACATGGGGATAGAAGTTAGGTTTTCATTTTACTTACTGTCGCATGCTCTAGAAGGGTTTATTTATTTTGTTTTTCTGTGACGCCAAAGCCCAGAAATCTATTGTTGAAAAGTAGTTTTGGAGAGTTGGCCCATGTGAATTTAGGGCAATTCCCTGGTCTCTCGAAGCCTCCCAAGATGAAGTATTAGCGCTTTCCAGCCCTAGGTGGATTATTATTGGCAACCTCCCTCCGTTTTTGTTGACGCTCATTCGGCTTGCGCTTGAGCCGATAGGCAAGGTTCTTAGAATTGATTAGTCAAACACTCTCATCCCAAACATAGATATTCGTGTCCTTCTCTCTGTTAAACCCGGAGTTGACCTCCTTGAGACCCTGCAATTTGATATTGATCCTGCACCTATTTGTTGCCCGATTATTTTTTTGGGTGGGTTAGGTGGGTGCTTCGTGTGTAGAAAGGAAGGTCACAGAAAGAATGAATGCATTATCATTCTTAAGAGAAATGCTCTAAAAAAAGAAGTTAATCATCCTCCCAATCCTAATATCAAGACATGCTTGGAATTTCCTTCGACTACCTCCAAGTCTATCTCTGCTCCTGAACGTCCCCCTATTGTGTAGATCTCTCCCCCACCCGTTTGGAACCAAGACTCTGTCGCCCTCTCTGCTACTTTGGATAGCTTTAAGGGTAAATTTGATTCTACCCCTGACAACCCTAATCCTAGCCCGACTTTTTCAAAACCCCTTGAAATTGGTACTATTGATGAAACACTTGACTTTAGTCTTAAGGGATCTAAAATGAAGCAAACTCATAGAACTAAGGATGCTCAACAATTGGCTGTTGATAAGATCAGGGTTAGAGCCTTGAAAAATAAAAATGTGCCTCAGCCCAAGTGGAAAACTTATGATCTTCCTCATGCTCAGAGACCTCTAAATAATTCCTCTCCCCCCTCTACTCCCCCTTCAGGGAGGGTGGACAGTTCGGATCTTCCTCCTGTTCACTCCTCTGTAGATGTGTCCATTACCCTGCCTCTAGGTGGTGAAGTGGGAGGGAATTCTCCCCCTTCTGCCCAAGAAGATAGGCTGAATGCTTTCTCAATTGTTGTTATTCCAGCCCCCCCTCCCCTTCCATTGCCGCCAGATAAATGGAAGTATGTGTCTATAGAGAGGAGGAGTGAGGGGGAGTCCATCCTCCCTGAAGGGGGAACAGAGATGGGAGATGTGCTGAGGCTTGAAGGTGAGCTTGAAGAAGGAGAGATTGCCTTCTTAGAATGTGCCAGTGAGAAGAAATCTCCAGTTGAGTCATTTGTTTTTGTTGCTGACCCCTCCAAAATTAATAAAGGAGAGGAATAGTGTACGAACATAGGAGCCTCTTCTTTGGGCCTAGTCAAGAAGAAGAAAAGAGGGAGACCACCTTTAATCAGTGGGAACCCTAAACCCTCTAAGACCCCTAAAGTTGATATGCCTAAATGCTTTGAAGGATTTAGGAAACCCATGGATACCGACTAATAAGTTTTTCCTATGATTTTAAACTATGCTTCATGGAATGTTAGAGGGCTAGAAGCCTCTGACAGAAAATATCTTGTCAAGAGACTCCTTAACTCTCATAGAGAGTTAGATTTTTTATTTCTTCAAGAGGTTAAAGTAGTAGGATTTGAGTTGGATATTGCTCTTAAATGCATTTGGCGAGATGCAATTGCATTCTCAACTAAACATCCAAGAGGTAAGGGAGGAACCTCTAACCTGATTAGCCCTTCATGGAAGAATGTGGTTCTTTTGTGGGGTATTTCTCCCTGCAACAGAGTAGTTTGGATTAAGGTGAAATTCAAGAATTTTGAATTTGGTATATGCTCAATTTATGCCCCAAATGATCACAGTGGCAGAATTGAGCTATGGAATTGGCTTGCTGACCTAAAGCCTATCCCTTGGATTGTAGTAGGAGACTTCAATATGGTGGAGAGGGCCCAAGATAAATTGGGAGGTCTCAAATTTGAGTGGAAAGGTAATGAGCCCCTCTTCTGGTGTAGAATGGTCAACAAGCTTAACCTGTTTGACCCCCTAGTAGGGAAAAAGAATGAATCAAAAGGCATCTGGTACACATGGTCTAACTTTCAAAGAAGAGATAGGAGAATTTACTCCAGATTGGATAGATTCTACCTTAATAAAATGTGGTTCAGCGGTCAACCCTACACAGACAACAATTGTGTGAAAGTTATACCCTTCACCCTGTCAGACCACCATCCCATCTTTTCTTCCATCCAACTCATTGGGGAACAACCTTCTGATAACCCCCCTAAGCAAGGCTTTGCCCTAAACACATCCCTTCTTAGAGATGATGATGTCCAAGCAACAGTTAAGATCATTGCCTGGTACAATGAGAAGATTGCCCATCATGACTCTGATATTGACAAATGGAATCAAACCACTAAATCTTGGCAGGGTTTGCTCAAAGTTGTTGGTATTAAAAAGGCTAAGGATTCTAGAATGATGGAATACAAATTGGTGGAGTCTCTACAAGAGGTTGAATCTCAGATCCAAGACAATTCAGATTCTGAAACACTCTTAGATAATGTTATATCTTGTAGAGATTCTCTCAGAAGACTTCAATTGGTTAAGTTAGAGGAGCCATAATTAGAGCCAGGATCAATTGGATTAATTTGGGAGATAGGGGCTCTAATTTTTTTTTCAGATTCTTAAGAAGAAAGAAGCAAGGGATAGAATTGCTAGTATTAGAGTCATGGACTCTGTGGTATCTTCTCAGCAGGAGATCCTCAATGCCTTCTCCTCATTCTACCAAGAACTCTTTACCTCAACATACTCTAACCCCTCCATGGAGGATGCCAGAGACAAAATTAGAACAATCATCACTAAGAAGCTTAGTAAGGAGGATGCTAAGCTTTTGGATAAGGATTTATCAGAAGAGGAAATCAAAGTAGCCATCAATAGAATGGCTAATGATAAAGCTCTGGGACTTGATGGGCTTCCAATTGTATTCTATAAATCCAACATAAATTAGATTGTACCTAAAATTCTTCATGTCTATGAGGAAGCTATTGAGGCAGGGACACTGGGTCCTAAGTTGAATGCTGGACTTATTAAACTCATTCTTAAGGAGGGTGATAGACTTCTAATAAAAAATTGGAGACCCATTACTTTACTGAATGTTGTCTACAAGATTTTAGCCAAGGTTCTTGCAGTGAGAATTGAGAAGCTTCTCCCATCAGTGATTAATAGCACCCAAATTGGATTTGTCAAGGGGAGATATATCCTAGAGAATCTTATCACTTGTTGGGAAGCCATGAACTGGGCAAAAGTTATAGGTCAGAACTGTGCCATGCTTCTTATAGATTATGAGAAGGCATATGATAGGATTGAATGGAGGTTCATCATGATGATGTTGGAAGCTCTTGGTTTTCCCTCCCGCTTCTGCAAAATGGTATCAACACTGCTTTATGGTGCAATGGTTGCAGTTGCAATCAATGGTGTCAGGTCAGAATTCTTCAGTCTCTCCAAGTCTATCAAATAGGGCTGCCCTCTGGCCCCCTCCTTGTTTGTTATTGCATCAGACTCTTTGCACTACCTCCTTAGAGATGATTCCCTCTCCCCTAAAGTGAAAGGTGTCCTTCTCCCCAATAACCAGGAGGTCTCCAATGTCCAGTTTGCTGATGAAACCTCCATCCTCCTTCTCCTTGAAGAGTCAAATATGAGACTCATGATGAACAAACTTGATATTTTTTGCCAAGCCTCTGGCAGTAAGGTCTCTTTATCCAAGTCTGTTATGTTGGGTTGGGATCTCAATCCACCTAACTGGTGGGGTAACTTTGAATTTTCTTGGGGTGGGCTAGACCACTTAGTCAGATACTTGGGCATCCCTTTCTCCATTTCTCTTAATCTCAATCTGATGTGGGAATGGGTCTTTGAGAGGATTAACAGGAAGCTCTCTAAATCAGATAGTAACCTTTTATCCTTCCCCGGTAGATTTCAAGTTTGCCAAAGATCCTTTCTTCCTATCCTATCTACTTCTCTTCCATGTGGCTCTTTAACCAACTGTAGTTTAGTTCTATCCAAAAGGTTATCAGAGACTTTTTATGGTCGGATGGAAGAGGGAATAAAAGACTTCATGCTGTTTCCTGGGAGTGGTGCTCAAGAGGCAGATCTTGGGGAGGTCTAGGCCTAAAGGACCTCAAATATCAAGGCATTACCTTGGTTGTTAAGTGGATAGCTAAGGCAGGGGAAGGGGAAGAGCCTTGGAAAGTGTTGATTAGAAACAATTTGCAGATGGCACACTATAGCAGGCCTAGAGGATGGAAGAACCTCTATTTTACTGATTCTCTTACTCTAGATGCCAATATAGTTTTTCAAGGATCTAGTGTCTTCAAGAGCATTTGGAAGGCTTGGAAATATGTTAAAGGGTTTTTGATCAACAAGAAGCCAATTGAGAGCACGGGGAATGTATGTAGGCTCAAGTCTATTTGGTGGAACTTGAGTCATGGAGATAAAAAGCTAGCTCTTCTACAGGGCTGTTCAACAAATAAATGGGCAGGGCTTGGTATTGCAACATTTGGTGATATCCTCCAACAGGGTCAAATTCTTTTTTGGGAGTGGTTGGAGTCCTAATTCAACTTACCTCGATCCCATTGGAGAACATACTCTATCCTTAGAGAAGCCCTTAACTCCCTAGGTCCCATTAAAGGTTGTTGCTCTGAGTCCTGCTGTAAATTCCAATTGTGTTGGCCTGACAGTAACCCTCTCCACCTTGGCAAGTCCAAATATTTTTACCAGTTTCTGACCAATAAGAATGATATCTTTACTCATGTTAACCATAAGTGGGGCCTGGAAATCTAGGACTCAAAATGGATGAAATATTTTAATATGTTGTGGGCTAGATCAGTTGAACGAAAGATCTCTTGCTTTCTGTGGAAACTCTTCCTGCACAAGTTGCCATTTAAGAAACCGGGGGGAGAACCTAATAACTGTTCTGTGTGTAGACAACCTGAGTCTATCACCCATGTTTTCTTTGAATGCTTTTTTATTTCTGAAATCTGGAATATTTTTGGACTGTCATACAAGACCCATTTTAATGCACTGAATGTTATCTCTGGTACTATCAACTGCATCAAATTCTGTAACTCTTTTTGGTCTTTTCTTTCCTCTGTTGTTTTATGGTTCATCTGGAAGGCTCAGAATAATGATGTGCTTGCAGGTAAGAATAAGAACTTTACTGAGTCTCGCAAGAGACTCATCTATTCTGATATTTCCATGCAGGTCATGGTGATCTTAAAGGTGAAGGAGAGCAAGTTCTTGCAGGTGCTAAGAGATGGGAAGGCTACCGTGGAGAAATTAGAGGTAGCATATGGATATACTACAATGAAAGAGAAGGATGAATTTGAGTACACCCTTAAGAAGTTTATCCAGCAGCTGAAGCATGATAAGCTACATAGAGAAATGAGGAACACAGGTGATAGAGACTACAAAGTACTGGGATACAACTCTGTCTCCCTAGACACTAATGATGAAGAGGAAGAAGAGGAGGACAATCCCTCTTGAACTAGTAGTTCTTTTTGCAATTCTGTTTTTAAGTCTCTTATGTAAACGAATGTTTTACTCAGTAGTACTGAGAAATTTTCTAATATGTTAAGTACTTTGATCCGTTACTTTTTGTACTAAACAGGTTAAATTATATGCAATAGAAAAAAAATAAATTCTTGATTTATTTAATTAAATCATTTATTCTAGTCTTCTATAACTAAATAATTATTTTGATTATTTAATTGTCTAATATTCTACCAATTATTAATTAAATAATTTTTAATTTTTTTAATTAAGCTAATATTTTTTTGTTCTTGTCACTACAATTAAATAATTATTTAATTTATAGCATCGACAATTCAGATCATACTCCATGATCCATCATCTTTCTGCTTTCTTAAACTCTCTCATTCATTTGAAATGTCAATGCTAAACATTTACACACAATCCTACCTAGAAGTATATCAATTACATTTCATGGATTGTGGCAATTTGCTATCTTTAATTATTTAATTATTCAATTATTAACTATGTCTTCTATAATTAAATAAAATCTTATTTTTGTTTAATTATTTTATTTTTACAATGTTAACTAAGTTAGATTAAAAAATTAAATTATTTTATTTATTTATTGTCTCATGCAGTTAAATAATTATTTAATTACTTATTGCTATTTATATTTCCCAGTTCATCTTCTAAATTGACGTGGTCTTCTAATTTAAGAAAACACTTATCTGTTCAGTTTCTTATCATGCAATCAATTGCATATTCAATCTTTTGTCATGTAGTTAGTTATTTGTCGATTAGTCTTAGTAATCTGTCCAATCAATCTTCTCACAATTAATCTTGGTCATCCATTATAAATAAACACCCCTTAGTCTAAATCATCTATTGAAATCCAAAAAATCTATAAAATAAAGGTGATTCTCCATTATTTTCTAATCACAATTTTCAAATCTTGGTTGCGTAGACTAGAGCCTTATCTATTGGGTTGGGAGTCAACTCAATTTGGATCTCTCAAATCTGTTATCTCCATGAGTTGTTTGAACAAACGTTCCATGTGATGGAAACTTGCATGCAGAGAGTGAAGATCATATATTTTTCTTGAAAAGAAAGTCAAAACATTCACTAGGGCTAGGGTCAAACCAGAGGACTCAAGGCGTGACACTAGTTGAGGGGAAAAAAAAACTAAGAGAGAAATAAGAGATAAAAGCACAAGCAATGTTAGTCAAGAGATGCCAAAATAATATTTCTAAAACAAACAAGTTAGAATGGACAACCAATATCCATAAAAAAAATGGGAACACCGTGAACAAAAAGTAAGTGACTATATTTGATCCCAACTTCATAACGAAACTTTATATTAGATACCCTGTGATGACAACAATATTAGAGGAGCATTAGATTAATATGTCAAAAGATGAAAATAGATCACCTAGGGATTTGTGTGTGTGCAAGGAGGTAATCCTTCCCTATCCTAAGATGATGAAATGGTCTCCACCTGTCTGTTAGACTACATAGGTGAGATTCATTCCATAACACAGAGATATTCACTGCCAATCGGGCATTTATATCCCCGATGAGGTTATCGCCTTGACAATCGTTAACATTGCTCTACTACCAGCCAGACATCCATAGCCCTGGTAGAGTTGTTAACATGACTTGGTTTAGTATTTTTATGCTTTTGCTTTCAACATTTTTTTTAGTTCTTTCATTTTTTGCCTCTTTGGCTTTAGTATGCAACGAATGATAATAATGTCATCCTTCCAGGTTGGTTGCCAAGGTGGTAGTAGAACATTCTTTGATTCTTCACCTAGCTAATAGATGAAGGGCATCTCATTGTCATTAGTACAAGTATTTAAGTGAAGAGCATACGAAATCCAACAAGATTTCACTCATTTCATGAAATGACAAATATTAATGCTAAATGCTACAAAAAATGTGTTAGTATGCAAAGATATAAAAAATAATCTTCCATTTTAAGCCTGGAGTAAATGTGCTTACCTTTTTTCTGCTCAAGGAGCACAAATCTCCTCTGTCAGCACCATTGGTAGCCAAAAACTTGGCTCATGGTTCCAAAAATAGACATATGACACCCCTTGGAAAATGAGTAGGCTACTTTTGCAAAATGATGTGACATTCTCTTTGATGCAGAGTAAATGCTAAATGCTTACGGAGATGGTCGACTGCTCTATAAAAAGGGCAACACATTTGAAAGGTGGCATAAGCATTTAACATACCTTAATAGTTGGGAGTGAAGGATTTAGCGAGTTTAGCCTAGAAGTATGGCCACTCCTATGAGATTGAATTGCCCATTTCCCCAAGAACCCTTCCTAGGATTCATAAACGATGATAGGCTAGCTGCATTTGTCAAGACGGACAACAAATTGGTTCTCACTACCTTGAAATGGGTACTAGGTGAAGACTTTCTACATAGTGAGGACCGCTATCAGCTAAACACAAATATTTCATCTAGGTTTGTAGCCTCTCTGCTAGACCTAGGAGAGTTTAGGGATTTGATAGTGTTTCTTGCAGTGGGTATGTCTAGCATAATTCATTGCGGGGGGCTTGAGGATGTGCTTGTTGTGGCTTGGGATGGCGTTTGGTTACCATTGGCAACCAAATTGAAGATTTATCTAGAGATGGGAGTGGATACGTCATTTGTTCCTTTTGTTATGAACTTCTATTACCGGCCTCTCGACATCCATTGTTTCTATGTGTGACATGTGGTTGAATTTTTAAAGAATTACATGGACCCAGATGAGGAAATGGCCGAGGAGGAGATATAAGAATTCTACTTGATGGTTCTATTTGAGCAAGCCTGGGGACCCACTGAGTCAAGTGAAAGGGAATCTTCCGACTTGAAAGAAAATGCGGGAGAAGGAGAAGAGATGACTAAGGAGACAACAGATCCAGTTTTGGAGATGCTTGACTTGTGCCTTATAAAAATTATTTTTCTTTCAAAAGAATGTTATGATATATAAAATGTAAATGACGAAGATAATCTTGATATTTTTAAAAAGTATATAGATAGCGCAAATAAATATAAATATATGAATTTTGCTCATTTATCTTAGTGTCTACATACGATTTTCTTGTCATTTATTTCTTTGAAATGCTCAATCCTTTAAGTCTTAAAATGAACCTTTAATGTTTTACTGTAAATAATTGAAATATCATAACACAGTGGTCTATTCATCATACACAAGACAACGATGAGACATAGTATACCTTTCTAAGAACGCGTATGAAGAAATGGGAAAACCTTGTTGCATTGAAATTCTTGCTCTTAACAAACAAAAAGGGTTACTGCAACATAAAATAATATCACCGTTTAAAATTTAGGAATTTTGATGAATGACGATGACAATCGTGAAAAACCTTCTACAACCAACAAGGGACTGATGACTATAAATAGGACACCAAAAATGTGTCACCTTGCACAGTAGCGCTTATTGAAACATAAACAAACAAACAAAAAAATCTAACTATTTACACAAACTAACAACCTAAGATTTTTACAAGAAACCATTTATTGGGCTTGGAAAATAGCTACCCTTGCACCCTAGCCTTTTCTTTTTAATTGATGGCTCTAGAAAATTGTGGCAAAAGAAAGGTAACATGGGTATTACCCTTCTTGGGCATGATATGTCATAGGTGACGACATTGTGACTCAACTTGGGTACTTCCTTTGACTCCACATGAGTCGACACCTCAAAATATTTGATAAGAATTTCTTCATGCTCTGACGTGATAATGACCTTGATGGACTGACAAGAAAACAACTCTGAATAATACCTGATTGGGCACCTGTGGGCCTTTGTCAAATGAGTTGCAGTGAGAGATGCGTCGATGTGTTCCTAGGGCTGGATAACTGGTGGTTTTGCCTCCTGGGACATAGGGAATAACTTTGTTTGAATGGTTGGAGTGCATTTGTCGAGTGAAGCGTAAAAGACTTTTATCTCATCCCAAAATCGCATGTCTTCGTCATCTTCTTCTCTTTGCTCGTTGAGGGGCTCAAGGGGTGATTCCTACGATGAGACTTCTTCCAAGGGATCTTCCACAACCTTTAACACTTTCAGAATAAGAATATCATCATCCTCGAAAGAACAAGGGAGCTCAAAAAAGAAATGACTTGGATTTCTATCCTTTGAATGTAACAAGGGAAGGATATCTTCTTTTCTCGATTACATCAGATGTTGGTCTTGCTAACCTTTTTCATTCCTTTGTTTTGAGTGCCAAACCACTAGATCACATTTGAACAATAAAATCATATCTGACATTAGAGACTGGAAAGAGAACTCCAAAAAATCATTCCAAACAAGTTCATCTCCCATTAGACATGAAACTTATGGAACCTCTTCGTACATGAAATGGTCCTCCATGACGGTCTCTTCTGCCAAATATGGTTCCTTAGAAGAGGCCTCAAGCATTGATAAGGAATGCTAGAGGGTACTCAGTTATTGTTCGATCTCAATAATCCTCAGCTCGCGTTGAAGATCAAGTAACATTTCCTGAGCACTGGGAGCTGGATCCACATGACAAGGTTGAGGAGAAATCCAATCAGCATAGTTACATAGTAATTTGGGTCCATACCTTAACTGGACCACAATCAGTGCTTGTCATATGCACTTACTTTCTGGATTATCGTTGAGAAAACAAAAGCATGCACTGACTTTGGTGACTACATTTAGCTTTTTCCCACTAGGTGTGCTAGGAAAAATTGTTGATCCTCTGAATCGACTCTCACCTCTTCGAGGGACAATTCCATAAGTGTTACGGGGGTGGGACAGGGTGTGCCATGCAACACATCCTTTAAGATTTTAGAAGCTGGCTCTTCATGGTTGGTTTTTTGGGAAAAGGGAGAAAGACCACCTTTAATAAAATAACCTAAGCTAAGGGGAGGAAAAACATCAAATAAAAGCTTTGTTGGGCAGGCTAGGAATTTATCAAGTGGTATTTTACAAGGGCTTGACTTTTTTGGGAAAAGTTCCATTCCTTCACTCACTCACAAATAGTGCATCACATTCCCTTCATTGTTGGTAGGAGAATGAGAGCCAAAGTTGCCAGACATAGGAATTGATGAGACAATTTATTGTCTCTATTTTGTGATAATCTTTATGCTTTGTTAAAACATTTCCAAGACATTCATGGACCTATAACTATGTGAACTTGTGATAAGTATAGTTAGAACCACCAAGATTATGGGTAGTTAGATATGACATGTTTTGTTGAACATTATATATATTGCAGTACTTCATATAGCTACTTTAATCTGTGCTCTAATATTTGGGTAAGAATTGACTAGTTGACTTGTATGCATATCCGCATGCTACTAACTTGCTAGGAAAACAAGGAACAGTTCGAGAGTGGATCGATTGCATTAAAGAAGAAACATTGAAGTTCCAGCTATGATGGAGAAATCCATCACAATGCTGAGGGTCATGCCACTACTAGAGAGGAGCCATCTTTCCAAAAAATATAGGAAACAACTCTGCTATATTTCCTCAGTTCTCATTATTCTGTTGAATTAGTTATCCACATTTTATTGTACTCTGTCATGGGTTGTTATATTTCCTTCTTCTATGGTGAGACTTAGTCAGAACTTATTTTCATGCTTTCAATAAGCATCAATCCTCTATATAAAGGGATTTGATTAGTTTAGTTGTTTAATGAGAAAATATTTACAATTGTTGTGTTTAGCATAGCAGAGCTACTCTTTCTATTTTTCATTTATTGTTCCATTACTATGTAATCACTTTATGAGAATATAATGAAAGAGTGATTTTGAAGTATATTTTGTGTTAGTAGTTAACAAAATCCAACCAAGGGGGCCCACTTGGGAGGTGGAGTAGATTAGGATAGAGTAGAATTGCTTTCTGTATTTCCCGTTCTTTCAAGTATTATTGTTTTACTCCCGTAGCATTATTACTATGAATGTTCCTGCACCACTTGTAGAGATAGACATGGTGAACGCTTTGAGTTGCTAAAATAGGCTTAGGTTAAGTTTACAAGCTTTCAGCAGTAATTTCATTAAGTAGTCAAGTGTGCTTACTTTCCTGCAGCAATAGCATAGGTTTCTTTCATGCATTTTATCTTCCTGCGGCATAGGTAGTATGACTCTTTGAGGGGCTTAGTGCACAAACTGTGCTGTCCCATTTCAAGTCTACATCCTTGGGTTGACAATCTAAATGCATTTTATGGTGGTAAAAGTAATCCTTAGTATGAATACATTATTCCTAAGAGAGACAATGGCATGATTATCATTACCTAATGTGAGACTGTTCATTTTTGGCGTCGTTGCCGGGGATGGTGTCAAACTGAGAACCTTGATGAGTCATTCATTTTTAAGATAGTTTTTTGTTCTTAGTCAAGAGTTAGTAGTTTTGAGCTTGCTTCACAAGTTCATTAACTCACTTACATGCATCAAAGAAGGTGAGATGTTCATGGCATATTTCTACCAAAAGAACCTGTTAAACTGAAAGAAGAATTTGAAGAAATTGAGTTACCATTTGTCAACGCAAGTCCTGAGTTTTTTGCACCACCTTCAACAAAAGAAGATCATTTTGATCCATTTGAACTTCACCCTTTTGTAGAGATATTAGCCAATTTCCTTAATAGCTCTACTCCAGGACTATCTGTTGGCCAAAGCCTTTTGGTTAATAATACCTACCAACCATAGTTTCATTACCCAACACCTCTAGTAATGGCAACTCCTACCTTTCCATTTCCTATTCCAATCCTTGTCAACAATCCTAATCTCAAGAACATACTAGCTTCAGCCCTTCCAAAGTTCTATGGCCTTATTACTGAGGACTCTAACACCTTTTTATTCGAATTCGACATTTTGTGTCAAAGTTTTGACTATAACATTGATAGTCATAATCTCAAGTTGTTCACGACAACATTGAAGGAGTTGTTGGAAAGTTGACTATACTATTGTATATGACTTAATATAGTGTTGTCATTATGGAAATAAATTCATATAGTTTTTTGAAGTCAATGCACATCATTAGAAGATAAGAAATTGGCTAATTATAGAAGACTAGATAGTTAGAAGAGCAGTAGTAGTTCAAAGCATAAGTGCACGTGCGTATGAATGAGTTATGGTATACGCCCTTGAAGTTAAGCTTGTATGTATGTATTCATGCTAAGTCTAAGAGTGCATGATCAGATGAGACCGTATGACAAAGATACAGACAGTTAAAGAGGTACAACCAGTGAATGCTAGAATAGAACAGTGTATGCAACCGACTGTTGGTAATTTGATTAGCGACTATAATATTGTTTTGTAAAGGCTATGCACCTATTGTAATTAGGTTGTAGACATGTAATTAAATTTTTTTGTAAACACGCTTGAGCCAACTCAATTGGAAGTGTTGTATGTAATCAGTTATAGGCCGACCTAGTTAATTGTTTTGGTAGCACATATAAATATGAGATGTGCCTTTTGTAATTAGTATGGGAGTTGTTATAAAGTTGAGATAAGAAGAGTAGAAGTGTGCAAAGAGTTGTTAAGATGTATTAGATATTTGCAAGAGGTCAAAGCATTAACACATCAAAGGAATTGATCTGACAAGTAGTGTCACAACACCAGTTCATCCAACAGATATAGTGTGTATCTGAGATCAAATTGTTGTAGCCTTCACCACTTGAGCAGTGAGCTCTAGGACAGTGTGTCCCCACCCCTAATAGGGTCCGACCCTTGACAAGGTCACTGTACTAAAATCATTGTAAAGACAACTCCTAACAGGGTTAAGGATCTTCTAACAAGGATCATAAGATACTAGTACAGATTATTAGTGGGTGTCAATTCCCACTGGGGTTTTTACCTATTTGGGTTTCCCCATAACCATATTGGTGTTATGTGTTGTGTTCATCTATCTTGTTTATGTTAATGTTCATTTTGGTACTTAAGCATTCAAGTTAAGTTTAAAGAGTAAAGTAAAAAGATTGAATATAGTGAACACTGATTCACCCCCCCTCTCAGTGTTCCCATTCCTAACAATTGGTATCAAAGCTCTGGTCCTCAGTAAAGAAGTTTAACCACTTGAGGAGATCATGGACAAGACATAAATGAAACATCTGAAAAGAAATTTTGAGGCTGCTCTTGAAGACCTGGACAGATCTGAAAAGGAAATTGAAGAACTAAAAGAAAAAGTCAGTGATGCTCAAGCAGTCATCAAAAGACTAAGAAAAGATTTAAAAGAATGTTCTACAAGTGATTTAGGGATAATGGTCAAAAAGATAAATGAAGAGAAGACATCTCTGGAAGATCAGATTGAAGAATTGGATGACAAGCTAACTAACAATCAAGAAGTCTATGATGAACAAATCAAAGAGAACCTTCAACTAAATGCATGATTGAGGCAAGCAAACATGGAAATCTTGGAGCTAAGAAACAACAAAGAAAATTTGGAATTTGAGTTAAAAGAAACAAAGAATCACATTGATAAATTACACACAAGCAAGGATCTGATAGAATCTCAATTATATGATCGGAAGCTTAATGGAGATACCAGCGGCATTGGATTCAATGAAGCACAAAATCAGATTGATGACATGCGAGCAAGGATGAAAGCACCAGAAGACACCACAGATGCTAAGGAGACTGGAAGTCAGACTAAAGATAATGTTGAACCATGCAAAGATGAGCACAAGATAGTAGACCGAACTTTTTATGCATGTAACAAGAATGGACATATAGCAAGGAACTGTAAAGAGGTAAGACCCTTCAATGGTTACTGTTATTCATGCAATAAATTTGGCCATAGAGCTATGAATTGTAAGACAAGTCAAAAGAACAAGACTCAGCATAATCAGAGAAATCAAAATCAGCCAAATGTAAGAAGTTCTCAGAATGTTACATGTCAAATATGTAACTATAATGGTCACTCAGCTAGACAATGTAAAATGGTAACCCATGTCAATGCATTGAGGAATATAAGGCATCTAGTTATTTGTCACTCTTGCAACAAGGATGGACACATCTCAAAGTTTTTTAGATCAAGAACGCAAGGTCAGGGAAGCCCCCAAAAGCTAGAAAATTCAACATTGGATACTTAAGGAGAAGTCAAGTTTGTGAAAGCTTCAGAAGATGTGAGCATGATTTGGTTAGAGGCAAAGAAGGATAAGGTTGATGAGCATGTATTGGATGCATCCATAGTGGACGCACCCTCTACATATGGATGATTGGCCCTCAAGGTCATAGGGGGAGCTAGTTTATCTCTACACCCCTGTGTGGCTGGTATACTCACCCTCAAAGTATGCACCTTTGGATTTAACCTTTTGGACACTAGCATAACCTATGTGCAAGAGTGCACTAGCTGATTGATAGCAAAATGAAAGTTAGAGATTTTCAATGAAAGTCTAGTTTACACGACAAGCATTAATGGAAGAATTTTTACTTTAAAGTACACAGAAGCTTGTAGATCACTCATTGCATTTGAGTTTAGAGTGATTGAAGAGCACAAAAGCCCTAGCAATTGATTGTTAAGGATTGTAGATTGATTCACTAGCAAAGGAGTGTGTTTGATCGATTGTGGAAGCCCTAATCTGTCGCGCCAATTCAGAAGTTCTTGGAAACCATTAGGAAAATGATATACAAGTAAGTGATGGCTACTCCTATTGTATTTGATGTTGCGAAAAAGGAAAGATATGTATTTAAGAGGCACTCATTCAAATCTACATTGGATGACCTAGAAGGGGCATTCTCCCACACTCCTATGGGTGTTATGTATGTTGAAGAAATCCGTGCATACATATATTGTAAGAAGGAGCTAGTAGGACTTGACATGATAAGAGCGCACTTAGAAACCATGATGAAACTAGATAAAACCTTCCTGGATGAGTATGCGCAGTTTGAAAACCACCCGATAATTGAATATGCTACAACATATGACTTCTATGAGTCCGAATGGATAAAGATTCTACTTAGGAGGATTCACAATGACCTATTCTGGATAGGTGATGTGCCGGTCAAGATTACAGGAGACCTAATCAATGAGATGACATGTCTCTCTAAGAAAGGCATCGTTCTTCTAGCATGCAAGGATGTGAGAAAACTTGTTGATCAAACATGCAAATCAAGAAGTGATAGGCACATAATGACTATAGAGCCTATAAAGGAAAATGACATCAAATTGATGTCTATGATACTAGGGTATAGGTTTCAACACACTAGCAAAGTGAACAGTGTGTCAGTGGCCATAATTCTTGCAACAATAAGACTTGTGAGAGAAAATAGAGAGTTTAATCTTTGTGAGATCCTACGCGCACAACTGATAGACAACATTAAAGCCATTAAGCATGATAAGACCAAAATATTCAAGTTTGGGTCTTTGATCATATACATGTACTTCCACATTCTTGGAAAGGTGTCAGATTTGTATTTGGATAAGAGTATGCCTATAATGCCACATATATCCTTTAAGGAAACTACTGAGAGTACACTAAAGGACTACATGACAATGGAATTGAAGACATTTAGAATAAGAATGCAGATGAGATATAGAATTCCAGAAAGCATTGTTGAAAAATACAAGGACAACATTTGCTTTATGGTGGAGACTGATACAACATGTATGGAATCAGTTGAACCAATGACAAAGTGGATTCATCCACTTGGATATGAGTTTGAGGAGACAATCCTAGAGGCATATGCTCAAGTACTGTTATCAGCACCTAAGGACCCTAATGAGCCAAGATGGGGGACTTATGAAGAGAAAATAAGAGAAGTTGATGTTGTTTTGAACAGTGCAGCAACTAAAAGAAAAGTAACCAAGGTTACTTCTGAGATATTGAAAATTCATGGAGTAACTCAAGTAGACCTGGACAAAGCAAGACAAGAAAGATTGCTTTGGGAATTGAGATTGCATCTGTAGTAGAGGCAGAGTCTAATGATCCAAAATTGAAGAAGGTAAAAGTGGACAAGTCTGAAGATACAAAGGGTAAAGCAGATGATACCCCTCCTGCGCCCAAGGAAACAATTGATCTTACTACTCCTCCAGAGTATAAGAAAATGCCAAAGAGGAAGAAAGAGATAGGAACTAGTCATCCATCCTCACGCACTACAAGAAGCCAAAGAAAGAGTACTCAAGCACCTCCATAATTAAGTTTTAGACCTAGCCTAAAAGTGCTAAGTTCAAGGATAATTGAGGAAGGAAGGATTGATCAAATAGGAAAATTTTATGATAAGTACAGTGAAATAGATAAGTCAGAGATTCATAGCAGGATTATCAAACATATGCTTAGGTTTAAAAAGACAGTGCTAGAATTGAAGACTGTGATTCCAGACAATGTTTGGAACATTTTAGATTTCTTGAAGAGACAAGCAATGGAGGAAGATATGAGAATAAGAGAGAAGATCTTAGATGAGAGTCTACCAGTCTACCAGTATGTTCTCTAGAGGAGAAAACTTTGTTGTTAGATCTAGTGAAACCACATCTTAGAACCAAGTCAAGAACTTTGCATATAATGGACAATAATTATGAACTAGTTGCAAAGGAAACAAAAAAATCCTTTGAGATAGTTTTCCCCAATAGGCACATGTTCCCACCTACTACGCCCACTACTAAAGTGCCCACAAAGGTAGAAAAGGAGTTAGAGACCATCAATGTACAGAATACAAGTCCTCAGGATTTAGTGCCTACAGTTGTAGCACCCGTAGAGGCAGAGAAGCCTACACCTATGGCAGAAGCACATAAGAATGATACAATTTTTATTGACAATGTTGAGATTGCAATGGAAGCCTTAGATATTGATTTGAATAAGTTTGAAGAAGCTTTTGTAAGAACTCAAGAGGTTGAGAATATATGTGGTAACACTCCTCCTAATCAACAAGAAGTACTGATTGAGGATATGACAGAAGTTGAAGGAGAAGAAGAAACAAAAAAAGAGATAGAAAAAGAAGAAGAAAAGAAAGAAGAAGAAAAAGAAAAGGAAGCAGAAAAAGAGAAAGGAGAAGTAGAGATGAAAGATAGTGAGCCAATAGATGAGCCATCTATTGAAATGATAATCAGAGTAAAGAAAGAAGTAGTGGATATCAATCCTATCACTCCTTCTATATAATTGTTGTTAAGATTGACACCAGACACCACAATTCTGGAATCTTGGGGAGAAGAAGACCTGATCAAGATCAGTGTCTTAGCTATGGAGAAGGCCAAAGAGAAACAAATGTTGATGAATCCTTTATTTATTGAGTCAGTGAACATCTTGAACAACCTACTACCTTCAGAGAAGAAAGTGTCTAAGGTTCATTCAATGGATGATGTGAGCACAATTCTTTTAAATTTTAAGACACACTTTTCTAGCTTGGAAGAATCTACATCCCTAGTTACAGAAAAGAAGTATATGAAGAAGAGGCTTAGTGAATTGGTTAGTAACTTTACACTTGACCTAATTTCACTCAAGGTTGGTCAAGCTTCCTTAAAAGAGTTTGCAGCAAAGGATAGGAAGATTATTGTTGACTGCATGAACCAGGACAAGTTAACTGTTGATCTATACCAGAATATCCAAGAGGCAAAGGCTATGATAGAGAATGTGAGGAAATATGTGGAAGATCCCTCCACTGATGTAAATACATGTAATAATGTATATCAAGGGTAGATTGACAAGATTGAAAGAGAAGAAAAGCAGATGTCTAAGATAAGGGCAAGGAAAACATAGCTAAGGAATGCTCTTGCACCCTCTTTAGATGTACTAAATCAAAACATCAAGGAGATCGATGCCACTATGGTGACATATGATCAAGGTCCTAGCTTAGATTTGGAGAAGATGGAGAAGCTGACTTATGCATTATGCACCCATTTCCAAATAGTCAATGCACTGATTGCATTCTGGAAGCAAGAGATCCACAATTTATAGATAGCATATCTAGATGTACTTTCCCTGTAAGTACTTGTAGGGACTCAGTTTTTTTTAAGCACCTTTGTCATTAATGTCAAAGGGGGAGTATGTATAGAATATGGAGTTATAGATATGTAAAGAAGATGTATAGTAATAAGACTAAGGGAGATATAAGTTTTTGTACAAGAGGACAGATAGTAACTTGTCCATATTCCTTTGTTGCCATCAATGACAAAGGAGGAGATTGTTGGAAAGTTGACTATACTATTGTATATGACTTAATTTAGTGTTGTCATTATGGAAACAAAGTCATATAGTGTTTTAGAGTCAGCGCACATCATTAGAAGATCAAAAATTGGCTAAGTACAAAAGACTAGACAGTTAGAAGAGCACCAGTAGTTTAGAGCATAAGTGCACATGCGTATGACCGAGTTATGGTATGCGCCCTTGAATTTAAGCTTGTGTGTATGTATTCATGCTAAGTCTAAGAGTGCATGATCAGATGAGACCGTATGACAAAGATACAGACAGTTGAAGAGGTACAACCAGTGAATGCCAGAGCAGAATAGTGTATTTAGCCAACTATTGGTAATTTGATTAGCGACTATAATATTGTTTTGTAAAGGCTATGCACCTATTGTAACTAGGTTGTAGACATGTAATTAAATTTGTTTATAAACACGCTTGAGCTAATTCAATTGGAAGCATTGTATGTAATCGGTTATAAGCCGACCTAGTTAATTTTTTGGTAGCGCATATAAATATGAGATGCACCCTTTGTAATTAGTACGAGAGTTGTTATAAAGTTGAGATAAGTAGAGTAGAAGTGTACGAAGAGTTGTTAAGATGTATTAGAGCTTTGCAAGAGGTCAAAGCATCAATGCATCAAAGGAACTGATCTAACAAGCAATGTCACAACACCAGTTCATCCAATAGATATAGTGTGTATCTGAGATTAGAAGGTTGTAGCCTTCACCACTTGAGCAGTGAGCTCTAGGACAATGTGTCCCCACCCCTAACAGGGTTAATTGTAAAAGACTCCTAATAGGGTCTGACCCTTAACAAGGTCACTGTACTAAAAGCATTGTAAAGACCACTCCTAACAGGGTTAAGGATCTTCTAACAAGGATCATAAGACACTAGTACATATTATTAGTGGGTGTCAATTCCCACTGGGGTTTTTACCTATTTGGGTTTCCTCGTAACCATATTGGTGTTATGTGTTGTGTTCATCTATCTTGTTTATGTTAATGTTCATTTCAGTACTTAAGCATTCAAGTTAAGTTTAAATAGTAAAGTAAAAAGATTGAATATAGTGAACACTGATTCACCTCCCCCCCTCTCAGTGTTCCCATTTCTAATAGGAGTCAGCTCTCAGATGGTTCATGGGCTTAGGAGAAAATGTAGCAACTGATTGGGATGGGATGAGAGATTTATTTTTGCAAAATATAAGGAATATAGTAAAGGAAGTGATTTAAGAGGAGATGACATCTTTCAAATGCCACAAAAAGAAGATGAGACCTTGGAGGACTACATATCATGCTTCTTATACAATCTACAGAAGAATCCTCAACATGCAGTGCAGGAGGATTCACAAAAACTAATATTTTTGAGAGGAGTGAATGAAAACTGTCTGGAAGCATTGGACCTTATGGCTAGAGGAGATGTATCTCAGTCTTCTTGGGATGATCTCAAGAATATTTGTTTGAATTATTCCAGAGCAGCAGTAAAGAATGGCAGAGGATTTCGTCCAACACTTGCAAAAGGAAGTAGCTCTGCCATATCAAAGATGGAAATCTCAAACCTATTGTTAGACTTCAAGTAGGACATCATTAATGATGTCACTACACACATGGACACGATGACTGCCAAGAAGAAGCATGTAGATGTGGAGGCACAACTCGCTGAATATTGTCCCCATTACTGCAAGGAAAAGAAGGATTGTCAATGCAAGTTGATCATGAACCTGGAGAAGCAACACCTTCCAACTGAGTATTTAAAGATAAAAGGAGAGGACGAGCAAGTATTATTTGTTTCTCAATGTTGGCCATGGGCCATGAGACAAGGTATGCCTTAAGACCCTCTATAAATTTCAAATCCTTATAATAATCAGTGGAAAAATTGGAATGTCCAAAACCCTCCTCAGTATACTCAATCTACCTAGAATAATGCCTAGCCCAATAATCAACAAAACCAGTCATTTAATCCACAACAACCCCAATGGCCACAACCTCCAAACCAATGGAAATCGACACAAAGGAATTGGAAACCCCCTAACTAGTAGAGAGGACCTAAAAAATGGCCTAATTTGAATCCTGGGTATCCACCTTTGCCACCTCTAGTGAATCCACCTGCAATTATGCTACCTTTTGTAAATATAGGTCCTCCAAAGAAGACACAGTTACTTGCTCAGCCACAACTGAATCCAAATAGTCAACCACAACAACAATAAATGTATGCTATTGATGCTCAGCAATACCCTTCTTATGCACTCAACATAGCCGATATACACCTAAGATCGGGTACTACTTTGCCTGCACCTGAACCGCCTCTCATCACAAAAGTGCTAGACCTTCCTATAGCATCAATAGCACTTCCAGAGAATGCTTTTCCAAATACAGTTTCCCCAGCTAATGTCTCCAATCCAGCTGATGTTTAGACCTCAGTAAAACCTCATTTTCCTTAGAGGCTTAGGCTAGACAAACCTATATCCAAAGAAGACCAACCGTTTGATATCCTTGACCAACTAAAAAATATGCATATCCATATTCTTCTATTTCAAGCCATTAAAGATGTTCCTATATATGGAAAAGAAATTAAGGAAGCTTGTCTCAAAAATCCTAGACGAAAGAAAAAGGATCCCAAAATAGTTCATGTTATAGGACAACTAGCTGATATTATGTTGGGAAAGCTTGTAATTTCAAAGTATTTTAATCCTGGGAGCCTGGTTGTTACTATCATCATTAATGGTCAGTCTATAAAAAATGCTTTAATAGACTTAGGCACAACCATTAATGTTATGACTAGGGATACCATGAATAAACTTAGCATAGAAGGATTGTGAACCACTCCAACAATCTTACAACTTGTAGATAGTTCTATTGTCACCCTTGATGGGATGATAGAGGACATAATAGTTACCTTGGACTCCTGGGAATATCTTGTTGATTTCATGATTTTATCACCCAAGGTAAATCTTGTTGGTTACCCTGTTATTTTAGGATGTCCATGGTTAGAAACAAATGATGCCAACATTAGTTGTAGATTAGGGAACATGACAATTTTAGATGGATGAGTGACTAAGAAACTAGCATTATACCCTCTAGCTCAACCTCAACCAGATTTAAGTGCCCCTATATGGCCAGATTTAGGAGATGGAGAAGAAGAGTTTAACTCTATGGCTTAGCTCATGATGTTACAAAGGTAGTCTTTTTTGAAGTTGCAAGAGGAAGATGCAGTGATTAGGAGCATCCTTACTAATGACTGTGTTGTGATAAAAGACATTATTGAGAGCCCTGTATTAGAGTTGTCTACCTACAAAGACCATGTTGAGGACTGTGTTTTGCCATCATAACCCAATATTATCCATCAGTTACTACCCTGTGAAGTATTTACTAGTCCTATCTCTGAAGTATCCATGCTTAACCTTACCACTACTATTGAGCTTTCCTAGGGTCATACCCTTCATGTTAATAACAAGCTACCCTCATAGTAGTTGGAGAAATTAACCAAACTCCTCCAAACACATGAAAAATCCTTTGTGTGGGACTATGGGGATATGAAGGGACTGAGCCCCACACTTTGTACTCACAAGATTTATATCAATGAAGGAAGTCTACCACTCCCCTAGCCTCAAAGGAGGATTAACCCAGTGTTAAGATAAATAGTCAAAATAGAGTTACAAAAGCTGCTAGATGCTGGTTTTATATATTCGATCTCTGATAGAAAATGGGTATCACCTTTGGTCATAGTGCCTAAAAAGGGGGGTAAATGGAGAATCTATGTAGATTATAGGGAATTAAACAGAGCCACAAAGAAAGATAATTTCCCCTTACCTTTCATTGATCAAGTACTTGATACTTTAGCTGGTAAAAAGCATTTTTCTTTTCTTGATGGATATAGTGGATACAATCAAATTAGTATTGCTCTAGAGGATCAGGAAAAGATGACATTCACATGTCCCTAGGGAACTTAAGCATATTCTATCCTACCATTTGGGTTTTGTAATGCTCCAGCAACATTCTAGAGGGTTGTAATTAGTATTTTTGCTGACATTTCACACGATTGCATGGAGATATACATGGATGATTTTACTACATTTGGGGTCACTTTTGAAGAAGCTCTGCAAAATTTGGAAAGCTGCTGATCAGATGCAAGGAACACAATCTCTCTCAACAGTGAGAAATATTTTATGCTGATGTAGGAAGGCATTGTACTTGGACATTTCATTTCAGCAGAAGGTATCCAAGTAGACCCAGCAAAAATTGAGGTAATTCTCACATTGCCTACACCTACTAAGCAAAAAGATGTAAGATCCTTCTTAGGACATGCTAGCTATTATAGGCATTTTATTCAGAATTTTAATCAAATAGCTAGCCCTCTATACACCTTGCTTACCAAAGAGGCTGAGTTTATATGGACATCATCTTGTGATGAATCCTTCGTGCAGCTCAAGTCACTTCTAACAACTACACCAGTCCTTAAAGGACCTGATTGGTCTCTCCCATTTCACATACATACAGATGCTTCATACTATGCAATAGGTGTTGTGTTAGGACAAAAGTCTAGTAACCTTGAAAACACCATTTACTATATCAGCAAGAGCCTACATGGACTAGAGTTAAATTACACAGTAACTGAAAAAGAATTACTAGTTGTAGTTTATGCCTTAAACAAATTTTTCCATTATGTAACAAGTTACCCCATCTTTGTTCATATTGACCATGCAACAATCAAGTATCTAATGAACAAACTTGCCATCGCAGGAAGGTTAGCAAGATGCCTTCTTCTTTTGTAGGAATTTGATATAACCATTATTGACAAGCCAGGGAAGGAAAATGTAGTGGCTGACTATTTATCTAGAATTCAGAATGCTAACTCAGACACTACTATGGTTGATGATACATTCCCTGATGAACACCTATTTCATATTGCTATTAATAATCCATGGTATGCAAATATAGCTAATTACCTTGCAGCTAACAAAATGCCCCCACATTTCTCTCCAAAGGATAGACAAATGCTTGTTGAGAAAAGTTTCCAATTCTCTTGGATTGACAACACCTTATTTTATACTGGTCAAGACCAAATCATGAGGTGTGTGTGAGAGGATGAGACATATGATATTCCCCAAACTTGTCATGATGAGCCATGTGGAGGCCACTTTGCAGCCAAGAGGACAGCTCTAAAGATCTTGACAACAGGTTACTACTGGCCAACACTTCACAAGGAGCTAGCCAACTATACAAGAAAATGTGACAAATGCTAGAGAATGGGTCATCCTACCAAATTAGATGAAGTGCCCCTAAACCCACAAGTGGTGGTAACACCATTTGACAAATGGGGTATGGATTTCATTGGTCCAATAGATCCTCCTTCAAATGGGAAATCCGACATCCTGATATGCACAGATTATCTGACCAAATGGGTGGAAGTAAAAGCCATGCAACATGCATGAGATCAAAAGGTAGCAAAGTTTTTATATCAAGATATCTTCACCCACTATGGAGTTCCAAGAGAACTTGTAACTGACCAGGGAGCACAGTTTACATCCAATCTGATCACCGAACTAATGAAGGAATACAATATTAGGCATTGAAAGTCCAACCCTTACCATCCTCAAGAAAATGGTCAGGCAGAGGTCACAAATAGAGAAATTAAAGCCATCTTAACAAAAATGGTTCACCTGCACTAACGAGATTGGAGCAGCCGACTCACAGATGCAGTATGGGCCTATCAAAAAACCCGGAAGACAACCACAAGATTCACTCCATTTGAATTAGTATATGGGAAGGTGGAAATGTTACCAATTGAATTTCAGCACAAGACATTACGTACAACACTGGAATTAAACATCAATCTTCCTGCAGCGCAGAAAGAATGCCTTCTACACCTCAATTCTTTGGACAAAATCTGTAAATTCACATTGGAGTGCACAGAGCTAGTACAGAAAAAATGGAAGAGGTGGCATGATTCCCATATTAAGAGAAAATAGTTTCACGTGGGTGATTGGGCATTATTGTATGATTCCAGATTCAAAGTTCCAGGGAAGCTACAGACAAGATGGATGAGACGTTATGCAATTGAATATGTCTTCGACAATGAAGCAGTCTAGTTGACCACAACAGATCTAGTGCAATTCAAATTACTCATCAACAGATGTCGAATGCACCTGTATCACCAACCCCAAACAAAGAAGGACTTCCTGCAACAATTTCGCAATAAGACTTCAACATCGTAATAAGTAACACTTCCTGCAGCAGAAGGTGAAAACCTTCTTCCTGCTGCTTCAATATGACATGCCTTCAAAGTATGACCATAATAAAACTTCATGCCACATGAAGTCCATTTCTTCATTCAATTTTCCCTATTCTTCTTTCCAACCCATTTCATTTCTCTCTCTTCCATCCATCCACCCTCCACGTCATCATCTTTTTCTATTTTTATGTTTTCAATAAGAGTCACGTCAGCTGACACATGCAACTGCCAACATTGTTTCACTCTCACCACCTTTTATTTCGCACATATAGTGATCATCTGCCAAGTACAACTTTTAAAAGCTCTTTCCACTTTTAGCACTTAGATTTTGGTAATTATATTTAGTAATGCAATAAATGTATAATTGTGGTGTTACACCAATTCCCCATCATGTGCCGAATGTGCCAAGTGTGGACACTTGTTAATGTTTCATAGGGGGTAGGGGAAGTGTATTAAGTTCTAATGTCATTTCTAAGCTATCCTTGTCACTTCCTTGTCATTTCAAAGCTATACTTAGGCCTTGTTTCATTAAATCCCCTTTATTCTCACACATTTTCCGTACTATAAATCCCAAATAATTCTTGATTTCTGAAGTTGATGTGACTTGAAAAGATTATAATTAAACTATGTGGCAAATCATAATTAATGTTATAGTGTCCTCTGTTAAAACACCATTATTATTGTTTCATGCTAAAAACAAAAGAGGAATTACAAGAGAAAGGTTTGTATTTTCAAGAAGAACATTTGAAATTCAAGAAGGGAATAAGGTATTTGCAGAACAAGAGGGGTTGAAAGATTAACAAGCTACGGTGAGCAAAAATTTGGAGGTAGAATATTTGGAAATAAATGGGTGGACAGCTGCAGAGACGTGAGCCAATGCATCATGGCCTTTTGCTTACAGACATTGAAGCAGTTAGGAGGTTTAATGCATGTGGTTGGTTGCACTAGTACAAAAACAGCAATATATAACCAAATAAACTACCAAAAATTGTAGATAAATGACCAAATTTGGTCACGTGACCAGTGGTAGTTTATTGCCGGTCATTTATCTCATGGCCAACTTTATGACTAAACTATTTTAGTCATTTATTTGGTCATTAATTTGGTCATATATTTAGTCATTTATTTGGTCGTTTGGTAGTTTATTTGGTCATTTATTTGGTCATTTGGTAGTTTATTTAGTCATTTATTTGGTCATTTATTTTTATTTGGTCATTTATTTGGTCATATATTTAGTCATTAATTTAGTCATATATTTAGTCATATTAGGGCAAGATGGAATTGAACCATCATCCTCCTACTTGTAAAGTAGGTGCTCTTCCATTGAACTAGTACCCTTTAAAGAATAATCATACCATGTGTACTAGTACTTTCCACTAAACATGATTTCAAGTTTTTCCATCTATAGTTCAACTAGTCATGTCCCTACTTTCCACTAGTCATGTCCTTACTTTGGCACTGTTCAACATCCTATGTGCTAAACACACTAATGGACATTATGCCATTCCAAGGTGAATTGAGGGATGGAAGGACTTCCCACCTTCCATACTTTCACAGTACAAGGGAAACCAACTTTGAGACTATGTTTTGCAAATGTTACAATGAATTCCTAATAAGATTATTATAGGAACCTACTTAGCAAAGGGAAACCAGCTTTGAGACTGTGTTTTGCAAATGTTACAATGAATTCCTAATAAGATTATTATAGGAACCTACTTAGTGAAGACAGTGGCTTATTTGGATTTTAATATGGATGTTGTTTATGGATATTGTAGTGTTTACTAACGATTAGTATGAAATATGATATTATGACTTATGATTTAATGTCAACTTCCTGTGACTAATATTATGGCCCCATGAATATGGTCATTGTAATTGCTAGGAAACATTTTTCACATTTCTAACTATATTTCCTTTCTCAAATCAGTTGGGAGATTAACCAGCTCAAATTGACCCATTCTATCATTATTTTTCAGATGTTACTCGAGCACCCATATACAAAGATATATTCCAAAGGATTCAATTATGTTATTGTGCAAATTTGGGTTGGACATTCATTACATAATCAGAGTATATTTAGTGTGTAGAAAGTGTATTCATAATCAAATCAATAGAGACTACGATTCCAAATTTAAAGCAATCTCCTTCTCAAATGTTTGAATATTTACTTAAGAATAATGGTTCTTACATTTAAAACATGCATTGCAGTGAAGACGGATTGTTGGTTTGCAATGACTGAAAATGCATATACCTGTTCAACTTAAACAAGTCAAAATAAGTAAAAACCACACCCCCTATAAAAGATAACAAATGTGCACACTTCAATCATAACTAAAAGTGTAATGAAATGAAATAGAAAATTATTCATTAACCACCACTAACTGCAAATAAGTTAAGAAATAGGTACATAATTCACAAATTTCACATGGGTATACTTCTTAGACTTTACAAACATTAGTTGATGCATGGAAAATGCATTGAAACCAAATATACGCTTCCAAGAATTCTCAGCACCCTAAGAAAGCTTCAAACCATAGCTCCAAGACTCTCTAGGACTACATGATAATCTGAATCATTTATGGAACTCTTGTAAAAAAAAATTGGTGATGGATCTTCTAAACACCAACAAGACCACAGTCCAATCATACCCAAATACCCAGATTAGACCATCTATAGCATAAGCATCCATCTTAGCATCCTTATTCCATAGTTGAACCTATTGCTATATACTGGTTGAAATAGTTATCATTGAATTTCATCAACTACCATTCTTAGTTCAATTTCAGTTTAAAGTAAACAACTCTCAAATTAACATGTCAAAATCTCACTAGCATATTTTAATTTTCTATAAAAGTATGATGCCAAGCAAAATCCATGTGCCAAAGGAATTTAGAGGATACATTTGTGTATACCAAAAAAATAGCCACAAACATTAGATTTCCAATTATAACTAGAGTATCACCCAATGGTTGTCTTGAAACTAGAAACATGATACTCCAAAGTGTTTTGGAACCTGTCATGCATAAATTGTGCTATGGAATGATATTTTTGGTCACGGCTAGAGTATCACCTAGCAGTTTTGTCTCAAAAATGCTCTAGAGAATAAATTGTGTAATGGAAAGACATTTCCAATCATAGTAGGAGAATCACCTAATGGCTCTATTTTACACCCAGGAACATGATACTCCAAAGTGTTTTGTTAGTTCTCATGCATAGATTTTATGTTCTAGAATGACATTTCCAATTATAGCTAGATAATCTAAGTTCCATCTTGCAAACAGAAACATGACACTCCAAAATGTATTGCAAGTTCTCATGCATATATTTTGTGTTAGGGAATGACATTTCTAATTACAACAAGAGTGTCACCTAATAGTTTTGTCTTATAGCCAGAAACTTGGTAGTGCAAATTGTTTTAGGAACTCACATGCATAAGTTTTTTGTTATGGAACTCTTAGCCAGTATGAAATGGACCATGATCCAGCTAATCCAAGTAAGACCATCAGTATTTCACTTCTCAAGGAGCCATTGGCCTTAGTAGCAAGCATCTTCATTGCACATTTCATTCTACAGTTAGCTACTAGGTAAAACATTTATTTCATTGGGATTCATCTAATAGATTGGTTGTACTGAAAGTGTACTTGATCCTCAAATTCACTTAATCACGAATGTTAGAAACATATTTCAATTTTATTTACAAATATGCTATTGAATGAAATATGATTTTCAAAGGCATGCTAAGCAGTACTACATTTGTTCAAAAAAGAAAATTGGGATGCCCTTAGAATTTAGTAATTTATACAATGTATGGACAAAATTATTAATTTACAACAAAACATATAAATAGACTCAGATTACCATAAAATAGGCAAACTAAGGCAAGTGCAGTACTTGTTCAGCTATGTTAGTTTTAGAAACTATCATTGACAACAATATTGGGAGCAAAGAATTTATTAATATTTGCAAGTTTCTTTTTCTCAACCTTTTCGAATAAAACTAACTAGGTTTTCTCTGAGGATTTTATGTTTACTTGCAGCAAGAAGTGAATAGTTTACTTGCAACAAGAAGTGTCTTTTGATAGTAATGTCTTTTACCAAGGGGTGTGTAGTTTCATTCAAGATTGTTCTTCCTTTATATAAGGAAGTTGTTCTCTCAAATTCAAGACATTATCATCATCATCAATTATTGTTATTAGCATTTTTAATATTAAAACATTTAATTTCAGTTAATGGATAGACCTTATTATTGTTGTGCAAGAAACAATGGTGTATGTTAATTTATGCTCTCTTTTCTGATTGGTTGACACGGCCATTATTATCTCAAATATTTTATGTTCATTGCTATTTCTCTAGTTTCATTAATTTATTCATTAAGGATGATATAAGTTGATCTTTGTGTAATTGTGTGAGAAAATCTTTCAAGAAAGGATATTTACATTTAATCACAGAAATAGTGGCGTAGCAGTTTGAATCATAAAAGGGATAATAGACAGATTTACATCAGGTGTAAATTTAAAAATTGGCTAGCAAAGTTTCATAGAAGAATGATCATTATCTGACTCCGTACCCAATAGCAGGATTAGAAGATAGTAGACAAATTAGAAGGCCATAACCATAGATATAGATAGAAGCAATCAAATTAGCTTAATTTCATCAAATCTACTTTCATTTAACAGTAGGTACACTTGCCTAGGTAATAGCAAGGCCTGAAGTGTAGGGAAAAGCAGCCAGAAATAGGTTCATTCCATTTGTTGGCCAAAATTAGTTATAACTCTTGAACATAGAACCTGGCCTGTTCTTAGAGGCCAACTACTTGTAGTTTTGAGCTTCAACAGCTAGAAACCTTAGTAATGATCTTTACCTAAACAGAGAAAGTTGGAGCATGGTTGTAGAGAGCCTTGCAACTTGGATCAGTTCTACACATCAATTCAATATTTGCAAGAGCCATTTCTACTTTAGATTCTCATAATCTATAAGACATTCAATCAAAGTATGCACCACTACTGCTGAGACTACTTTTTCTCTGTTGAACTTGATGAAATAGAGCAATAAGAGTGATTTGATGAATACCTTGAGTGCTTTGGGTTAGAGATCCTCCCTTAGAATTTTCACTAGGCCTTGCAAGCTCCCCTCTGTGTTACCCAGCACTAGCCTGAGTTGATGTAAGCTTCACATGCAGTCAAGGGTTCAATCTTAAAGGACCCCTGTGGTTAATGAACAATCTTCAAGCTCATTAACCACAAGGGTCCTGATATAAAAGACACTCTTGCCCTTCAGCTTTATAGACTTCTTGACAGAATGGGAATTCGAGAATTTCTTGATTCCCAAGAGCTTGAATTTGGGGATTCCGTTCCTTCTACCATTGAGAATGTCATCCGTTCTGCATCAGTTCAAATTGCTATTTTCTCTGAGAATTATGCAGAGTCTCCTTGGTGTTTAGAGGAACTAGATCTCATGTTACAGACCAGTGCTAGGATTATACCTATTTTTTATCATGTCCAGCCTTCAGACCTCCACTACCTAGAGAAAGGGGTGTATTCTTATGCATTCAGTATGTTTATAGAGAAGGGCATGTACTTGAACATGATTGAGCAATGGAAAAAAGCTCTTTGCTCTGTGTCATCCATCTCTGGCTACATACTCACCAAATTTAATAGGTGAGACTTTTCCCGAGTTTCTTTTTATTCATTTCAACATCAGTGATTATTTTGTTAAAAAATTCATAATATTTTTGTCCCTCATAAGGTTTATCATTTTTTTGATAAAAGGCTTTCTTTTTCATTGCAAATTTCCAGTATTCAGAAAAAGATTTAAAGAGGATTTTTTATTTATTTATCGATCGCAAAGTATTTCTGATCAAAGGCATGCTTTTTTGTTAAATTTCTAGTAATTTTAAGAAGCTCTGTAAAGAGATAGTGTATGTTGTTCATAAAGAGGTAGAAAAGAGAAAACCATTACCCGTGGAAAAAAGCCCAGTGGGACTTGATGAAATTGTAGAAGGTTTTGAAATGACTTGTTGCAAGAAAAGAGTGGACAAAGGTGACATCATTGGCATATATGGGATGGGTGGATTTGGAAAGACAACTCTTGGTACATAACTATTCAATCGCAGGCGATCAGAATATAATGAATCTTGTTTTCTCTTCAATGTGTGAGAAACAAATTGTATTTCCTTGCAAAGCAAGCTCCTAATGGAACTGTTCCATGAAAAGTGTCAATTTCAGAGTATAGATGAAGGATCTAGCTATCTCCAACATCGTCTTGCAAGGAGCAATCGCTTGCATTCCCTTACTATTTTAAATGACATTGATCATGTGCACCAACTAGAAAAATTATTAGTGAGGGATATACTGAGTCCTGGCAGTTTGCTAATTGTCACAACCCACAATGAGAGGGTGTTGATTAGGTCTGAAATCAGCATTTGTTATAAGATGAAAGAAATGAATAGGGATCATAGCAGAAAGCTTTTCTGTTGGCATGCATTCCACCAACCATCTCCAGTGAGTTATTTTGAGGATTTGGTTGAAAGCTTTGTAACAGTGTGTGGAGGCTTACCTTTGTCTCTCCAAGTTTTAGGAGGCCTTATTTTTGCTAGTAAAGACATGTAGTATTGGCAATTACAATTGGATAAAGTTCTTAAAAAGTTTTTGCTAGTAATGCATCCTAATAAGTGTAGATTATCCTTTGAGCTCTAAATCTCAGAAGCTCTTTAATCAAATTCATTGTTCCAACCAAACTATGCCCAACAATTTCTCTTACAAAGATATGAAACCTTGTTCCCTCATAATTTCACTATAAAATTGAAGCACTAACTAGACCAGAACTTTGTATTATATATTCAAAAGAAATGCTTCTTCTTGATTAAGACAACATCGCTTCTATCCTCCTTCAGGGTTACAAACTCTCAATCTCTAATTTTACCCACATGACCTTGGGTTATATACTCACACATTATCAAATATTATTTTTCAAGATTAATTGACAATGAGCCATCTCTAATTTTATCCCTAATTCACAATGATCTACAATAATCAACATGTCATATGCTCGAATGGTTCACTTGACACTCATTGCATCAAGTTACCTCCAAAGAAGGCCTTGAAATCTAGGTGTGAAGATTGTATCAATTCAAGCCACATATTTTTTCTCCTAAGTGCATAATATCTCTTGTTCACCAATGTGTGTCTCTCACCAACACAAAAGTTATTTGCATTATTTTTATATCTCAAATAGAGGCTGAACCTTGAATATGCAGAGAAGATATTGGGCATGCTTTAATTCTTTCCATGTTTCAGAAGAAATTTAAGTTTGTAACTCTTGAATGTGATTTGATTAGATACTACACTAACCTCAACACTATGTAGCAGGTTCTCCAGAGAAGTCAAAGAGGGCCCTCATGAAAATGGATTTTTGCTTCACCTTATCAGTTTAAAAAAATTTAGATGGGATTCCAGTGGAGAGCATTGAGTCTTTTTGAGTTTAGTAATGATGTGCAGCTTGTTGATAGTCAGTCACTATATCTTATCATGACTTCGCAAAGCATGTTCTTGCAATTGCTCAAACATCCAAATCAGATTCATGTGTTTGGTTGGTAGTTTGATAATTTATTTTAGAGTAAACAATAAATGGGATTCTCACAAATACTCATTTTTTAATGTGGACATTTACATGCCATTATCTGGTCTGTTGCTCATAACTTTTTTCTTCCTTCTTTCTAGTTCAATATTTACTGTATATTCTCTCTGTCCTTACTCTAAAGTTCTTTGTAATGAGTAGCAAGTTGCATCCAATTATGTTCAAGCCAAATACAATTATTGTCTCCTTTTGAATTCAAGGACATTTCAAACTTGTTTTAAAGAGTTACTTTTTATTTATTTTTTAAATTGAAATTCAATTCATTAAGTGGCAAAAGAACATTCTTACCAAAACATTTGCTCAAAAATACAGAACTTAAAGAAGAAAAAACTATTGTACTCCCTACTGGAAGAGCCAAAGCCTATTTACACAACTTAGAAAAGCTTTTCATAGCAACTAATTGAAGCTCTAACTCATAATTTCTTAGAGTAAATAGTAACTATAAAATCACTGTGACAGTCACGTTGTTTTCTGTTTCAATGCATGTTCTTTATTGGTAACTGGATTAAATGAGGCCTAAAATATGTTTGGGCCCATAGAGTGATGAATTATCTTTATTAAAAACTTAATTTTAGCAACAGTCGTGAACTATAAAAGGAGAAAGAATGAATTTACTAAAAACTGTGTAAGACCCTGCTAGACAGGGGTTTGAAGAAAGATAATTGAACCATTCAAAAATCTTGAAACTCTAGAATAAAATAGCATTGTCAAAGCCCTTTCAATTGATTTTGTTCTCATGTTAATTGGTTTTGTCTTCAAAGAGGTATTTGATACCCTAGCAGGCTTACACAGTGAACTTTCTATGGTTTTCACAGTATACTACACTGTTCTGATCGATATTGGTGTTTGAAAGGGTCCAAGATGGCATAATAGATTTGAACAAGATTAAGAGACATCCATTGTTCCTCATAACATGTATGATAAAGGAATTTGTAGAAGTTAGGCAATGATTTTGTGTATATAGTCAAAACTGTCATGGTAATGATAGTCACAACAATGAATAATCTTGTTAATGTGAATGGTCCTTGATTCAATGTTCAAATAAATTTTGTGATGGATATTTATTGATATAATGCCTTTCTAATTATAGGGAAAATATTTCACATTCCCAGGTTGAGGATTGATAACTTATTTCCATGTTCAAATTGATTATACAGTGACAGTCAAGATTGCAAGGATTATTTGTCAGTGAAAGATGTTTATTGTCCAATGTTGTGATCATGATATAAAGGTACCCTTCATATGAGTTTATTTGTCGATGGAATGTGGTTGAATGATATGACATTATTCTTCTTTGGTTGTGATCAGAGTTATGGTTATTGCTACTGATTGTGGATAGGAAGTTCTCTGCCATATGGACAACATCAAAGGGGGCATGAAATGACTTGAAAGAAATGTTCTTCCAATTTGAAGGAAAATATAGGGATAGTTTGTGGTGATATATTATTTTGAAATTCTTAGGACTAAGAGTACTTGGTGATTGTCTTGTGGGATGGTTGAGTTGGTAAAACATGTTAGGTGACAAAAGAAAGTGGACAACCATTAGGCTTAAATATTCTATTTTTATTTGATGGACTACCAATATATGGGGATGTTTGTTCATTGTCAAGTTGATAGGATATCTTGGAATGTTTAAGTTCCTTTGAGAGGCCTAATTGCAAGGGATAGTTCCTCTTGAAGAGTTTTGTAGTGGGTTTTGTTACAAAACAAGGATGGAAAGTTACCTTGTATCGAGGTAAAGGTTGGTCTTACATGATGCTTTGCATCAAGAAGATCAAGAAATCTCTCTTAAACCAGAAAAAGCACACTCTACTAGCTTCTTTCCTAAAATAAATTATAATTTATCAGATAATAAGAGCGATGCATATTGTCTAGAATTTAATATTGTAGAAAAAAGATGAATACCTTTGATTATAGAGAGTAAACTAATCTTACTAGAGAAAGATTGTCTTCATCCTCCCAAGACTCCTTTACTTCTTCTTGTTCTTTATCATCCCACATGCTTTTTGGCTTCTCCTTAGCAACTATTAGAGCGGCTAGCACAAAACCATCAGACTCTGCCCATCATTTGCAACCGATTGTTAATTCATATTTGGCATCCTATTAAAAATTACACTGACAATCTAGCACATGACAAAAAATTCTTTCATTGAATTAATGCATGTATGGGAATACACTATAATAAAGGGAAATGTGAACTCTAAGTTTCAACAGAGAATATCATTGATATAAATGTCAAAGTTACCTCATTTGGGATCTTCTCATCAAACATATAAAATCAACACTCAGGAATATTTTCAGTTGGAAGTCACATGGGAAAGGAAATATAAAAGTATCTAGGAATTATAAAAGAGAAAATTAGGGAAGCAAAGACAAATTCAATTGACCCTCCTCTTGCACGATGTGCTGCTGCAATTCTTGAACTTAAGATGAAGACAAAATGCATATTATAGAAGGAAGCATCTAATGTTAGAGAGCTACATTTTCTTCATTTCTAGAAAATTTTAAAGGTTTTGAAAGCTCTAGATCTATGTTGATTCATGAAGGAATATATAACAAAGCTCAAGCCTCCCTTGGAGATTTGAAATTTTTTATGGAGCAAGCTTCCGCACAAATAAATTCTCTACAGAAGTCCTTGATTGACCCATGGAATATTATTTTGCCTGAAGTTTTGTGTTATGTTGATATTTCTCCTTCATAACTGGACCATTATCTTGATAAGGTTTTTAATAAGACTCATGGTACTTATAATGCAAAAATAGAAAGCTCCAGATTTTTCCCATCAAAACAATTAGATACTCAAGAATGGAAGTAGTGGTTAAGAAAGCAAGGACATGCTTTTGAAGCAAATTTTCTGCCAAACCTTGATGATGAAATGGAATGGATTTTTCTATAAGCTACTAGTTGCTACAATAGAACAAGAGGAATGAAAACTATTAAATATGTTAGATTGCACCTCTATTGCCTCTATTTCCAAACACAATATTTGGCCTTCTATTGAAGTTGATACTGCATCTCCTATAGTCACTCTAGTGGAGAGAACCATGGACAAGATCATTGCACCTCTTTATACACAAATCCATGGGTATAAAGATGGTTCAAAGGAATCTTGTAGAAAAATTGCTGAGTGAATTGGAGATTGTTGTAGCAAAAGAAGTGAACATGGAGTCTAAGTTGGGAAGGCTTAGGGATTATATTAAAGAATGTGATAAAAAGGTAAAAGATGCAGAAGAAAAGCTAGATGAGGCTCTTAAGAAAGGAGTTTATAATCAGGTAGAAGAAAAATTATAAGTGGTTGACTTAGTAGACGAGCTAAAGCATGGGGACCACACTTCAGTCAATCATATTCACAATCGCCAGTTGAATTTTGCAGCAAAAGTAGTTGATTTTTTCCTTGGGAGGGATGAAGCACATACATAACTAAACCAAAGTTGGATGAGCAATATATGAGCTTTTACTTCGGAGTGAGGAAGCACATACTTTGAAATTGGCAGTCTCCACTGACATTGTTAGTATCCTCACATTACATAGAGAAATGATCTGAAAGGGGCTTTTAGTATGGTAGCAGCATTATGCTTTAGACAAGATACTCTTAGTCACATAAATAAGAATACTCAAGAAATGAATGAGATAATAGAAGTGTTATGAATCCTCCATTTGGGTGAAACAAAGAGAAGTTAACTGCATCCAGAATGGAATGAACCTCAGGAGGGTGCAAGTGTAGACTTGACTTAGTGGTTGAGATCCTCCCTTTTATAAGTCAGTTGAGTGTTCTTGTGATATGATCGCTTTTCATTGAAGGACTAAGATGAGTACATGGAGTTTAGTTAATATGGATGTGTGCAAGTCCAGTTGGGAGTGGAAAGTGGGAGACAGTAAACTTCTAAACAACAGAAGCAATACCTTTGAAGGACAACGACCAATTAATGGCAAGAGTATTCTTAGTTCCCTTTGGGGCATTGAATGACCATGGAACATGAGGGTGTGCTCTTTAATGATGCTACTCTTGTTGACTGCAATCCATATTTTCTCCTGTCCACAGCATTAAGACTTGGATACAACAAAACTTTGGCAATCAGGATAGTTTTTCTATTCAAATGTAAATTGATCCCAGTCATGTTCATTGTGAGTGTCAAGAAGGTTTCCCCTTGATTGGAGAAAGTATTTTACATTAATGGGGCCTCAAATAATATATGCTCATGCCTTGACACTTTATGCAAATCATATTGAAGATCTTACCTCTCGATGGCAAGCATTAGAAGCTGATCTTAATTTCTTTGATACAGATCTTCACGCTTAGTAGTGTTATGTTTATGCAAGTCATGGTGAAGATCTGTACTTCTTTACAAGCCATTTTTAGGCAAAGCAGGATGAAGAACTGGATTTCCTCGTATTCTGGGAAAATTAACCTTCCATTTGTATGGGCTATTTATTTATTTGTTGAGGCTCTGTAGGCATGTTGTTCCAATTTCTTTTATTCATGTGACGATTCAGAAACCATAACCATTATCTTCATAAGTTAAGAACAACCTTGAATCAAGTATATACTTGGAAAATAAATAGTTACACAACATACTTGCTGATTACAATTCATGTCAATTGCCAGAAGAGAGTGCTTATTAAATTTGTTTCTTTTAATACAGTTAATCACGAGGGAGGAGGGCTTGGTGCTGTATGAGGATATGATTTGGGGAAGATCATTTGAAGACATGTGTGCTCAAATGTATTACAGAGGAAAGATGTTTGGGTTCGTACATCTTTACAATGGGTAGTAGGCAGTCTCCATTGGATTTATAAAGGCTCTTGAATCTCATGACTTCATTTGCAGTACTTATAGAGATAATGTGCACGCACTTAGCAAGGGTGTTTTAGGCCATAAAGATGCACAAGAATAGAATTTAAAGGTGTTTTACTATGTAGGTGTTTCTAATAATCTAGTTGGATTTTAATCCCACATATTTTGAGCACTTGTTCTAACCAGAAAGTTAGGATTTTGGGTGTTAGTACACAAACATGCTTTTATGCACTCATTTTTCAATGGATCCCATCTATTTATCTGTTTTGGATATATAAAGCCCTAAAAAATTGGCAAGCTTATAATAACATGCCTTATTTCTGATATAGACATCCTAGGGATTGGAAATCTTGTGTCATGTGGCTTATTGATGAGTAGGGCGAACAAAATTATCTTGCAATTCTACAGATTGGTACTGAGATTTTCTAGTTGCTTTAAATTGGTTGTATATGTGCATGAGATGTTTGTCATCGCAAAAGTTATCTATCCATCCCAAGTCTGAGTGTGAATAAGGTAAGTGGGTACCTCAATTAAGTCTCTAGTTTAGTCTTCTTGTTAAGGACTCATGACTAACTTGGGCCCTACGAGTTCATATCCAAAAGTTAGAACCATGAAAATATGAATTCCCTTCAGTTTGAGAGACAATATTGCAGCTCAAGTTAATTTTTTTGTCTGTTGATGCTATTGACAAATGAGTATTAATGAATAGGGAAAATAGATATGTGTTGCATACTACTGAGATTTTCTAGCTTCTTTAAACTCTCAGCATAATTCCCAGGATCAATTGGTTGTATATATGCATGTGATGTTCATCATCACAAAAATAACTATGGCAAGTTCGTCCCAAGTCGAATATAAGGAAAGTGGGAGCCTGAACAAAGACTCTAGTTTGATCTTCTTGTTAAAGATTCATAACCAGCTTGATCCTTAACAGTTCATAACCACTAGTATAAAGTTATAAGTTCCTTTCACATGTAAGATGCAGTGTTAGAGCTTAAGTTAGATGCAGTGTTAATAGTATGAGTTTTTGCATCCGTGTGAGTATGTATCTTTTTTGTCTGGTTAAGACTGTTGACAAATGATTATTTATGTCCTATATTTGTAGCGGAGAAGGCTCACTATGCAGCAAGAGACCCAATTGTGGCTTTGAAGAGTCACCTAATTGAGAACAATCTTGCCAATGAATCAGATCTCAAGTCAATTGAAAAGAAAATTGATGAGCTGGTTGAAGAGGCTGTTGAATTTAAAGATGCAAGTCCTCTCCCCGAGTGTGGTCAACATCTGGAAAATGTGTTTGTAGATCCCAAAGGATTTGGCATTGGCCCAGATGGGAAGTATAGATGTGAGGAGCCACGGTTTACTCAAGGTACAACTCAAGTTTAAATTTGGATGGTAGTGTTTTTTTAATTATTTGATTAAGCATAAAGATTGTGCAGGATGGAGGCTTTCAATACTTAAAAAGTGATCTCAATGATCATTGCTATGTAAATGAATTTTCTCCACAAGCTAAGTGATGGTTATTATCAATATATGTTTGAGCAACATTTTTTGATTGATTTTGTTTTTAGCTTTAAGTTTATAGTGACATGACATTGTAGACCTGCAGCTCTAACACAAATTATGATGTTCAATGGTTCTTGCTCTTTTCCAGAATAAATAAAAGCATTGCATTATTTTAGCAATTGAACCTTTGAAATTAATTACTTATGACTCAAGTTTAAGTTTTTCTCTTGATATTTGGAGCCCTAGCTTATTCAGCGTTTCATGCAAAATATTGTCTTAACCATAGGTTTATGCTTTTCAATGTCTACCAAATCTTTCATACTTGGGATATATGGGATGGTTTAATCTGAATAGATTACCATGCAACCTTTATTATTATATTTTAACTAAGCCCCATGATCATTTATCATGTAATCCATATTTATAGAACTTCCCTGTTATACATTTTGTTTCTTCCTGAACATATGCTTCAGGACAATTTGTTTCAAGATGTCTTTTATTGAAAGGTACTTGTTAATCTTTTTTTTTTCTAAAAATTTTACTACCTACCATCTCTGTCAAGGCACAAATGAATTCTGAGATATTACAAAGCTATAGTAGTAGTTTTCCTTGTTACACCTTAGTAGCAAGTGGCTTTATATTGTAAGGGACTCATGTAGTGATTCTAAACACAGCACATTAGGCTTGACAATTCAACAGATCTGTGTTGTCAATATTAAATTACACTATACAAATCCTCCATATAGCTATAAAATATCAAATTTGGGCCATTCTAATACATGATTCATATTTTCTTGTAGAATTCTGGTCTTTAGTTAAGTATTGTTTTATCAAATATGCTCAGAATTTGTTATTTTGTTTTGTTTTGGTGCATGGTATTTTGCAAAACCAAGTCCTCTTGTGCAACTAGGATGTGGAACAATATCAGGTGCTCTTGAAGCAACTTGTGTTTATCCTTTGTAGCTTATAAGGACACAGTAAATCTTAATCTGAGCTGTCAAGTTCACTGAAGGATTTTGCAAATATAAAATTCTTGCTAAAAAGTCATTTCCTATACACTACCAAGTTATTCCCCATGAGAATCTTGATGATCATGAAACCTATAACCTGTGCCATTGAATTGCAGTTTACTTCAGCAATGTAGAAGCAATTGGTTCAGCTATGGATGAAAATGGGTGGCTGCATACATGAGACATCTTCTACATTGATAATGAAGGCTATGTCTTTATAGTAGATAGGCTAAAAGAACTCATAAAATACAAAGCTTATCAGGTATTAAAAAATCTTCATTTGCTTTAGTAGGATTGACTTGCTTTCAATGTACTCTTTTGGATACATTGAAAAACAAAATTAATCCATATTATTTACTAGAGTCATAAAGATTTAATATGTTTGTGTATTGCTTTATAGGTTGCTCCAGCAGAATTAGAAGCACTTCTTCTTTCTCATCCTAAGATTGCTAATGTCACAGTGATACTGTAAGTAATAATTGATTTTGCATGAAGCATACACAATACCATCTCTCTAAAACAAACTTAAATGTCGATACTTGATTCAACTCTGTCTTGGATGTCTTTCATAAATGCAAGATTCTAGGAAATTAAGATAAAACTGTAACCACCACCACCCACATCCAATAAGATGGATCATCTATGACAGCTCCACTACCCCACCCAGGACACGAAAATTGGCATGTAAGAAAAAAAATGCCCCGGCACCCAATATTTAATGACACTAAATGACAAATGGCAGTATGTGTGGGTGCAATTAAGTACTTTGGTTCGACTCCCAGATCCAATGGCATAGTTGAAGATTTCAAGAATTTGCCATAGTTGAAGATGACTGGGCTCTGTGGTCTAAAGCCAAATAAGGGGAGGTGATATAAAGATCTAACTATTTGGCAAGCTCTAAACCCCCAAATATGAAAGAAATTGAATTATCCATAGACAATTTTGATCTGGAGAAAGAAAGGACCACTACGACGTGAGGGAAATAGCCTTCGGTGAAATAAATGCTCCCTACATAGACTCTAATTCTATTGAAAGCCCACAAATCTCCCTCAGGCAAAGCAGAAGCAAAATAATTATTCTCTCTGTGAACCAATACCAACCAAATCAATGCCTTAAAGAAAAGAATGGTTAGGATGTCAAATAAAATGAATGATATGATTAAGTTTACCTCAAAAATAATGCACAGATTTGCCACTACCTTTTCTTTGCTGTGGAATACTGCCAAGAAGAAACATGGTTACACCAGCACTGGTCTAGAGAAGTCTCTAAAGAAAAAAATTAACAATAATTTGCATACCTTTATGTTGGATGATTGGGGACTGTTCCTACCCCTAGACTCTACTAGTGGTTACATTTTGTTTTGTTTGCTTGTTGTGGTAGTGTTGCTTTGCTATTTTTGGCTAGCATGTACCTATTTTGTTTTTCCTTCAGGCAATTATGTAAAGGGTCAGGACCCATTTTTTCCTGCTTATCTAAAAAATTATAAAATTATAAAAGCATTATACACCTGTTCATATTCAAGTCTACAAGTCACCCTAAGTAAATTATAAAGTTTCCTATATTCTCCAATTTGAACTTCTTTGAATCATCAAAAAATTTCTCTTCAACAGTCGCACGACATTAAACATCTATTCACATTTGACTCTAGAAGTAACAACCATGAATAAAATGTTAAAGTTTATTGTATTCTCCAGTTTCAACTTGTTTGAATCAACAATTATGAGTTTGATAATTTAGAAAAGGTTGTGGTCTAAGACAAGCATCACCACCCCCAAATCAATGTACCAATACAGTTACATATCATTTTATAAAAAAATAAAATTCTATATGAAATGCCTAAACATAAGTGATAACAGATTTCCACAATTCAGGTAAACATCAATTACATTCTTTTGGATTCAATTGCGCATGGACTATTTTTGAACATCAACATTTCAGGTCATACTATGTGATCCATTGAGGAGTTGAAAAAATTATTTTTTGACTCCTTAATCTCTTTCTCATCCTACAAATAGATCAATTTGTGTGACCCAATATGTTGATGACAAAAGTAGTCCGTGCACAATCAAATCCAGAAGAAAAAAATTGATGTTTTTAGATAATAATGTACCTTGCTCATTTAATTTTAAGGTAGACTTCAAGGAAGCTTGGGCAACAAGAAATCATGTCGGAGTGCTAGGATTGATGGATATTTGAGGGTTTCAATATGCTTCAAGCTAATTTTTCCATACATATGCAAAACCTATCACATACTAAACTAGCAGTGTAAATGCATTGTTGGACTTCTGGCAGTTATCTTTCTGGCATGCATAGAGCAATAAGATGTTTGATATAGTCAATGGGGTTGTGCTCAAATGGAAAGGCCGTAAGGTTCTCATGTTGGAGACCCATCTTCAAATCCCCCAAAGTGACATCCATGTGGCTTTAATGTTGGCTTGAGTTGACTGAGTGGCTTATGTGACTTCTAAGTTGAACATGTTAATGGGAAGGAGGTCCCTCTTGTGACCTCCAAAATATTATGGAACAAAAAGAGGGAGAAGATGTTTGATACAGTTTTATGATTTGGTTCCGCATTGATCACTCTATACTATTTGAGACATCTTGAGGAGACCACTTCTACTTCCATTTTTAGTAGGGATTTTGATAGGGGACTTTGGCTGCTATTGGCCACATCTATACCTAGCCATATATAAATATATGGCCGGATAGCTAGCAACACTTTTGTGAGTGTGGAGGCTGAAAGTTTGCAATTTGTAGTTCACACAAGGGTTTTTAATGAGCCAAATAGAAACAGCTTGTAAAGTGCCATATTTTAATGCATAATTAAGTAGTAAAATCTGCTCATATTTCATGACTTGTACCATGATATTCTAAATGCATAATTAACTAGTAAAATTTCTTTATGTTTCATGGATTGTGATATTTTTAAATGAAAAATTAACTAGTAAAATGTACTTATGTTTCATGGGATCATTTCACTTCTAGTGTCTTAATTACTCACATAAAACAGGCTGAATATACCCTTTCTTTACAACAATTCAAATAGTTTGGTTGTTTTACATCCATTAAGCTGAAGAGTTTCTTGTTACAAGGCATTTTTAAAGATAAATTATATACTAAGTTGCATGGGCAATCTAAAGGATAGTGGCAAGTTTGAACTACCATTATGTAATTTGAAACATAAGTTATTTCTTTCTCTCATTGCATCAACTGCCCCAGAGGATGGGATCATTGTTAATGGGAGTTACCAAGCAAATTTTGATGGAGAATTGGAAGAAATGAGGCTTATATTGAATTAGTTTTTTAAAGGTGAAGATGCAAGTAATGATCTGGTACAATGTCTGCATGAGGCTGCATGGATATTTGAACTATCTGTTGAGTAGCAAAGTTCTCTAACACAAGGTCCCCCATTTTCAAAGGCCTGGCTTGACATTGATAAGAATGCTTAGATTAAGACACTCATGTATTAGGTTTATGCATGCCTCTCTTATCCTTCAAGTCTCAAAATATTTATCACTATAATCTGAGTTCTGTGATACACATTGGACCTTTCACTGCATGTCTCATGAGGTGAAACTATAAAAGAGGTGCAGGATATGAGATCTCAAAAAGATACACCTAACATGAAACCTGACATGAATGATACTGATAATTCAAGTCTTTGTATGTTTATTCATAGATTACACCAATGGAGGAGACAATATAAGGAATCAAGTTATTTTTTATTGAAACAGATTTGCATTTTTATTTTAAACTAGAACTTACTTTGTAGATATAGGTAGATCACTTCCCCACCAATACCATATCAAGATTGAGATGCATAGCCAAGAGCTGGGGTAGGGACACCTCTAGTAGTTCAGGTAGATTGAGTATAAGTGTGGAATGAGTTTATGGAATATGAGTAGATAAGAGAAGAGATTTAGTCAAATAAATATGCTTGTACTTGCAGTCTTTGTTCAAGGACAAATAATGATGAGAAGGAAATTCCCGCTTGTGTCATTACTCATACCTCCCAAAGGTTGAGGGAGGAAAAAGGAAGGAATGAGCATTCAACATTCAACATGATTATGCCTTGGGACACATAGACCCCCCACCATTTACCCTCCATACTCTCACCAAAAATAATTATTGAATAATGATTTCTTCACTCTCATTTCAAGCTAAGGATATTTTGACCAACTTCCATCCCAATTAGTATAAATACACTGATCCTAGGTGATTCGATTCCATTACATGTAGCCCTAAACTAATAAATACAAAAAAATTCAAGCATTTTAACCCTAGTCAAAATAATATCTCCAAATTGAGAAAAAATTAGTAGTGATGTACCTTAATTATGAGATGATTCCATGACAACCCCCTTTGCATTTAGTTGTCTCCTTGCATTGTCTGTCTCTTCCAACAACTTGTCTATCAGAAAATTTTTCAAGGTCTTAGTAATTGTCCTTTCCTTCTGCGATTCATTTTGAATATTTGTAATTCATAAGAATTGTGACTTTTTAAAAATAAATGAAAGAAATATTAAAAATGAGAAAATATTGTAGGTTTTTAAGCTTCATCAACATCAAGTTGTTGATTATTTACCTTTGAGGAAAGTTTACTATTTAGGAAAGTTTTAAGGGGGCAGCCAAATCTGGTTGGAAGCTTGGTTGTGCTAAAAATGATTGACCAAAAACCTTTGATAATGTTCAAAAAATCACATTAGAAATCAATAATGGTGCTTACAACAAATATTTAGAGAAAATATATGAACACAATTTCTTTATATTTAATCCAGAGCACATAAAATAATATATACCTGCTAGAAGCTGGAAACCTAGCTAGCAAATTGTAGCAACACAAATACTTGTCAAGAGTGATCATTCCTTTCTAGGTGAGCCCGTCCTTGATCCCATTCTGAGGAAAGCATCAAAATACACACATAAGAAAGGGCCTCTGACTGGTGAGAGTAAACATGAGAGCTAACATACTGTATATTGTAAAATCAATTCAAGTGCCCATAAACTCAAACCAGAATTTATCCTTCCAAGCGCGGGGTTTTTTTCGGAAGACATGTTGAAAAAACTATTTCCCTCCCTTGCCAAAATGTATTCTTTTGTCTTAATTTTTACTATTTCCCTCCCTTGCCAAAATGTATTCTTTTATCTTAATTTTTTATTTAATTAAATTAAGATTATTTTTATTTTTATTTTAGATAATTAAAATAATACATTAAATTTTTAAGGCAAAAAATTAATTTTGCCTAAAAAATGTCTTAATTTGCCTTGTTATAATGTAGGAGTGTTTATTGATCATGCTTATTGTTTCATATTTAATTTTTTAAAAGATGTTTTTAAATAGGGTTTATTTGATACTCTAAATATGTTTGTTTCATGATTTATGTCTGAATCCTCTAGTGTCAAATTCTTTAAAAATCACATGGGGCCACTTGTGTTATCTAATAAAGTGTGAGGGTTTCACTTGGAGGTAAAAGAAAAGAATTTAAATTTTATCTTATAGAAGTAAAATTGGAAAAACTAGTACATATTTAATTAAAACCAAGGGTGGCATGCTTGTTTATCAATTCATTCTCTCAAATAGATTAAATATTTTGTTTGTCTATCACTAGATATTGAATGATATAAATCCTTAGTATCATATATAGTTAGTGCACAAAAGTCACTAGTTTGGTCATGTTAATACCAAATTGTATAGAGTAGTCATTTATTCACTCATTTTTGTTTGTGTGACTAATTATTTAGTTGTGTTTTTTACCCGATGATCAAATTGGTCATTTATTTGGTCATTTTTATTTTCCTAACCAATTATTTAGTTGTGATTTTACCCGATGACCAAATTGGTCATTTATACTTGTGAATTGTAAAAATTAGTATAATTTGATCAATTTTAGTCATGTGACTAAAAATTTTAGTCATGTAGTCATTTATTTTCCAAATTCTACTATAGTTGTTGAAGGTCTCATAAATATCTACAAATTTAGAAGAGGGTATTTCATCATAGTAAATCACTCTCATGGTAGGGGAAACAATTGAAATGATATATTTGATTTGATCCCAAAAGTGATAAGTGGCCACCAAACTTAATCACACTGCTTTCCCTATTGATCTTATAAATTTTATTATTTATTAGATATTAAAAATGTTAAATAAAATTTGGGTATTAGAATTTAAAACTTTTTGCATAAATATTTAGTATTAAGATATTGATTACTAGGTGATATTAACGACATTAATGAAGGGACAATTTGCATGATTTCTATTGTGATTAATATTTATTAAGGTGACAATTCTATAAGTCACTTAATTAAATATTAAATTTTTATATGCAAGACTCGAGCTTGGTTGAGGAGTTCTGAGGAGTTTGGGTAGAGAGGGACTTGTTTTTTGCATGTTACATACTGGAGTAATTTTCATTTTCAAAGTGACGTTGGAGTTCAACGTTTTCTAATGATTTAAGCTTGAATTCTTATTCTATTTTGTAACTTTATTTTATAATTTGATAAAGGAGAGCTTTTAATGTATCTTTGTAAGAATATGAGTGTCTCTATAGATTAGAATTATGCATTGGGGAATGAGTCATAGTCATTGATTATAACTTGATCACTTCCAAGGTTGCAAAGGTATCTTTTAAATGCCTTGTATGGACATTGTATTTGTCATCTATGATTGATCTAGACAATTATACAATCTCTTATGACGTCTTTGTGCATATAACAATGTAGATTATAGCTACGAAGATACATAGCTTAGTCTTTGTAACAAAAAATAGGTAATAGGTTTAAGGGTTAAATATTTCACGCGTGCAACCAAAATCTAATTTGATTTGAAGATCTAATATTAGATGCAATTCAAACTTGTTTTTAGACATGAGATAAAAAACCAATTCAAAATAGTAAGCCATGACTGAAAATTTGTTTGATGAAAATATGCTCTCACATTAAATGAATGAAATTGTGGAACCAAAAAGGAAAAACCCCTCAAACTATTTATTTAGTCATTTATTTGGTCATTTTACCCAATGACCAAATTGGTCATTTATTTAGTCATTTTAGTTGTGATTTTACCCGATGACCAAATTGGTCATTTATTTGCCAAATATGATTAGTTTTGGTCATGTGACTAAAAATTTTAGTCACGTGACTAAAAGTTTTAGTCACTTAGTCATTTATTTGCCAAATTCTACTAGTGTTGGGTTATTTCCTGCAATTATCAGATTTTAATGAAGAGGTGGCAACTGAGTTTATGAATACTTTTGAGGAAGGGTAGGTGACCATGTGGGGTTTAATGGTTGTCGTAACAGAAGAGAGAATAGTAGAGGTAACTGGGTTACCAGCAATTGGGGAACATTACCCCAATGAACATGATGCTAAGTCATCACGAGCCCATTTTTCCCTTCCAAGTGATCGTCCTCTAGAGATTAGCAAGCAAGGGTGCAAATGAATGTCTCTTCCTCCACCATACAATGAGATAGCAACACATATTATCAGGTACCTAACATGTGAGAGAAGATTTTCAAATTTGCATGCTCATCATTTTAAGCTACTTAGATGCATAAGGCATAGTCTCCCAGTAAATGTCCCTAATTTCTTGTATAATATGCTAAGTATTAGCACTGAGGAGACTCAAAAAGGGAATACAAATTCTATCACCCACCATGCCCTGATTAAGCTGCTAGTCAAAAAATCCCTTAGGGATGTCTCTCCCTTAGCATGGTCAAAATTTATCTAGCATAAAACACTGCAACCTCAAGTTAACCTTGCTGAGCAACCCCTTGAAAATGATGCAAAACCTTCTGAGCCTGATATGGAAACAACTACACAAGAAAAAGAACCAGAATTACTTCAATAAAATATGCCTTCGCTCATTCTAGAAATTAAATTAATGTCCCTACTACTTCCACAAGGGAAAGAAAATGGAAAATTGGAGAAGAAATCCCTGATCTTTAGAATGAAGTTCAAAACCCCATGGTTCCAAAAAGTAAAATAAAAAGGTTGAATCATGCAACATATGTTCCTATAGTAGAAAGGCCAAAAATAAGACTATAGAGGTTGTGAAGACAACTATGCAGAGAAGTCCTTGAATGCGAGGACAAGTGTCTCCAATTTCCCCAAAAAACCCAAGTGTTCCATTAGCAAAACCTACCATAGATCCTTCTGTTGAGTATATCTTTGCCAATTCCCCTAAGCAAACAAAAGTGCCTTCATCTCCCCAAAATCTGAAAGAACATTGTGGTAATATATCACATGATGATCTTGGTGCACCTGAGGAAATCCCTAATGTGGCACAAGAAAACATTGTTGAAGATGTCCAGTTGACTCCTCCACCAGACCCTGTTTATTCCCATATGTTTGTTGTGCCTTACAAAGCAACATGGTTTACCAAATATTTTGAACAGGCTTCTAAGGAAAGGAGAAAGTAGAGCACTTAGTTACAAGAATTTGGCCCTCCAACATTACAATCTATCCTCTTCAGTATATATAACCAGTTTGTCTTCTAGAAAACTTGGTGGAAACAAGAAAGAAATAGAATGCAGAAAGAGATAGATGAGCAACAAGAGGAGATAGAAGTTCTTAAGGAACAAGTGAAGAAGCAAAAGCAACAAATGGATCATGCTCTCAAACTAGTTGATCAGGTTATAGCTTGTAGACCACCTCCCAGAGTTTATGCCATCTGTTTGAAAGAACAGTTCCTCCTAGTTCAGCTAATGATGATTATGAAGGATATAGACTATGAGTTTAAATCAGCTCAAAAATTTTATGGATTGTACCAGACCCTTCCTTCATGGCAACAAAACTTACTCTATGAGCTCTATTTGCATAGTTTTTTCATTCCTCATGAAACTGAATGGAACCCTTTTCTTTACATAGGAGATATCCATTTGAGAGCCCTAATGTCATGGATGCACAATAAGGAAAATTATGATAGGAAGCTAAATAACTACAGAGACTTGGAAAATTTTGAACCATCACCTTTAAGGGCTCAATCGAGCAAACTCGATGTCCTCTTAAGAGATTGGATTAACCTAACCTATGGAAGGCCGAAACCTGAAATTAGAGAAAAGATCTTTGCACTCAGAGATAGGGTTTATAAGGAGTATCAAGGGTTACCCTATTTTTCATTCCAGAGATCTCTCACCGAGGTAAGAAGCAGATGGAATAGGCTACCCGAGGTCTTTAAGAAATCTGAGCCACATAGCCCAATAAATTTTGAGGCAACTGCAAATAGAGCAACCAAGTACATGTAGCTAGGACGGAAGACTAAAAGGGAACTGTGGATTCCCCTATCTTTCCAACAACCAATGCTCTTATGGCCTCTGTATGATATCAAAGCTACCAAACTAGACCATCTATAGGAGGAACATCGTATGGATTACTAGGAGAGGACAAGAGGATTCTATTATACTTTTAAGAGTGGAAAGAAGGGAAAGACAAGTGTTGGTGATTTCAGATCTATAGCCAGAAAGTGTAATGCTTGAGGACAAGTGCCATTATGCTTGTTGGGGGGAAAATGATGAGATAATTTATTGTCTCTATTTTGTGATAATCTTTGTGCTTTATTAAAACATTTCCAAGACATTCATGGACCTATAACTATGTGAACTTGCAATAAGTACATTTAGAACCATCGAGATTATGGGTAGTTAGATATGACATGTTTTGTTGAACATTATATATATATTGTAGTACTTCATATAGCTACTTTAATCTGTGTTCTAATATTTGGGTAAGAATTGACTAGTTGACTTGTATGCATATCTGCATGCTACTAACCTACCAGGAAAACAAGGAACAACTAGAGAGTGGATCGATTGCATTAAAGAAGAAACATTGAAGTTCCAGCTACGACGGAGAAAGCCATCACAATGCCTAGGATCATGTTGCTACTAGAGAGGAGCCATCATTCTAGAAAATATAGGAAACAACTCTACTATATTTCCTCAATTCTCATTATTATGTTGAATTAGTTATCTAGACTTTATTGTACTCTATCGTGGGTTGTTATATTTCCTTCTTCTATGGAGAGACTTAGTTAGAACTTACTTTCATGCTTCCAATAAGCATCAATCCTCTATATAAAGGGATTTGATTGGTTTAGTTATGTGATGAGAAAATATATACGATTGTTGTGTTTAGCATAGCAGAGCTACTCTTTCTATTTTTCATGTATGTTCCATTACTATGTAATCAGTTTATCAAAATATAATGAAAGAGTGATTTTGAAGTATATTATGTGTTAGTAGTTAGAAGAAGCCAACCAAGGGGGCCCACTTGGGAGGTGGAGTAGATTAGGATAGAGTAGAATTGCTTTCTGTATTTCATGTGCTTTCAAGTAGAAGTTACTATTTTACTCCTGTAGCATTATTACTATGAATGTTCCTGCAACACTTGTAGAGATAGACATGGTGAATGCTTTGAGTTGCTAAAATAGGCTTAGGTTAAGTTTACAATCTTTCATCAAGAATTTCATTAAGTAGTCAAGTGTGCTTACTTTCCTACAGTAATAGCATAGGTTTCTTTCATGCATTTTATCTTCTTGCAGCATATGTAGTATGACTCTTTTAGGGGCTTAGTGCACAAATTGTGCTATCCTATTTCAAGTCTACGTCCATGGGTTGACAATCTAAATGCATTTCATGATGGGAAAAGTAATCCTTAGTATGAATACATTATTCCTAAGAGAGACAATGGCATGATTATCATTACCTATTGTGAGACTGTTCAGGAATTACACATTCATATCCTACCACGAGAGGCATATGCAGGGATTTGAATTAAAGCACATCACTTGTAGAGTAAGTGAAATCCTTCTCAACAAGGGACACAATATTTGACACTATGCAAAGACATGGATAAATAGTTTGAATAAGGGTCGAAATAGAAGACACACTTCCTAAGAACTATCTTCTCAAGGATTACATTGTAAAAAATTGGACTGGACCAGACCTATGAGAGTCCAACACATGACATATTGATTAACAAAAAGGAAAAGGCACTAAGTACATTGTCCCCATAATTTATTAAGAGAAAACATCCCAAGTCGAGAGAGAATTCCCCCAAAAGTATATGATAGAATATACATCTCGGGACTACAAACCATAAGGTCTTGCTCTCAGAAAAGTAAAAAACTCTACAAATGATACATTTTATTTCCTCACCTATTGAACTAGAGTCCAATATTTTCCAACTTCTTTTACTTATAAATCATTATGGATTTATAGAAAAACCCTTGGTCGAGATCAATCCAGAATGATTTATAATTTGTTACAATAAATCGACAAATTATGACATGGATCCCTAAATTCACTGAGCTCTAGGAAAATGCTTGAATTTGGTTGGTTTTTCGAAGCATACCTACCAACTAGGCTCAACCAAAAAACCTTGGTGACCTTATCAGAGATGCTATGATTGAAAAGACCAAACTGAGCATCGAAAAGTGAACAATTTTACACAAAGTGGTTAGTCATGAATTTCCTTACAGGAAAGAATATTCCATGAAAATGCATTGGTGGGCCCTGTTGAAGCGAGGGTGTCTGAGGGACATGTGGCAGGCTAACATAACTTTGGAGAGGTGCATCCTTCATAGAGTGGTTAGGAACTATGATGGGTTGATGCGTGTTAGTTGACATTGGGACTTTGAGGGCTACAAACTGCTCCACACGATCGAAGACCAAAGGAAAACAAGGGAAGTGTTTAAGGCGATGTAGGAGTCTATATTTTGGTAACTTTTTAGGAATCTTGGCTTGCCGAGAGTGAACCTCGGAACCTTTGGTTGCGCAGACCAAAGCCTTATCCATTGGGTTGGGAGTCAACTCAGTTCAAATCTCTTAAATTGATTATCTCCATGAGTTTTTTTAAACAACAATCAATACGATAGAAACCTACATGCAAAGAGTGAAGATCAGAGATTTTCCTTGAAAATAAAGAGAAAACATTCACCAAGATGAGGGTCAAATCAGAGGAATTGAGGTGCGACACTAGCTAGAATGGCCAACCAATATCCACAGAAGAAAGGGGAACACCATGAACTAAAAGCAAGTGACTATATTTGATCTTGGCTTCATAATGAAACTCTATGTTTGATACACCATGAAAACAACAACATTAGATGAGCATTAGATTAATATGTCAAAAGATGGAAATAGATCACATAGGGATTTGTGTGCGTGCAAGGAGTTAATCCTTCCCTTTCTTAAGATGATGAAATGGTTTCCACCTATCCGCTAGACTATGTAGGAGAAATTAATTCCATATCCAATCGGATAGAGCCTCATTTCCAGCCAGACATCTATTAAAATGACAAGGTAATCATCTAGATAGTCGTTAACATTGATCTACTACTAGCCATGTGTCCATAGTCCTTGTAGAGTTGTTAAGATGACCTAATTTTGCATTTTTTTTCTTTTTCTTTCAACATTTTTCTTTTATTTCTTTCATTTCTTGTCTCTTTGGATTTAGTATGCAATGAATGATAATTATGTCATAGTTCTAGGTTGGGTTCCAAGGTGGTAGCAAAACATTATCTAATTTTTCACCTAACAGATAGAGGAAGGACATCTTAGCGTCATTAGTACATGTATTTTAGTGAGGAGAATGCAAAATCCAACTAGATATTTGTAATTTCATGAAATGTCATTTATTAATGCTAAATGTTGTAAAAATGTGTTAGTACGAAAAGATATAAAAATTAATATTTCATTTTAAGCCTAGAGTAAATGTAGTTACCTTTTTTCTACTCAAGGAGTACAGATATCCTCCATCGGCACCATTGGCAGCCAAAAACTTAGTTTGTGGTTCCATAAATAGATAGATGGAACCCCTTGGAAAAGATGCATGGTACTTTTACCAAAATTATGTGACATTCTCTTTTATGCAGAGTAAATACAAAATGCCTGCAAAGATGGTCAACTGCTCTATAAAAAGGTCAATGTATTGGAAAGGTGGCATAAGCATTAGCAGACCTTGAGAGCTAAGAGTGAAGGATTTAGCCAATTTAGCCTAGAAGTATGTACACTCCTATGAGAATGGCCTGCCATTGCCCCAAGAAACCTTCTTAGGATTCATAAATGATGATAGACTGGCCACATTGGTTAGGATGGATGACAAATTGGCTCTTAGTGCCCTAAAATGGGTACTAAGTGAAGACTTTATACATAGTGAGGACTACTATCAGCTAAACACAAACATTTTATTTAGGTTTGTAGGCTCTTTCCTAGACCCACGAAAGTCGAGAGGGATTTTATAGTTTTTCTTACAGTGTATATTTTTGGAAGAATTTATTCTGGGGGGCTCGAGGATGTTCTTACCGTGGCTCGAGATGGTGTTGGATTGCCACTGGGAACTGACTTGAAGATTTGTTTGGAGACATGAGCATATGTTTCATTCATTCCTTTCCTTATGAATTTATGTTACCGACCTATCAACATCCATCATTTCTATGAACGACATGGGGTTGATTTTTTGAAGAAATACCTCAACCTAGATGAGGAAATGAATGAGGATGAGATAGAAGAATTCTACTTGAGGGTTTTATTTGAGAAAGCCCATGATTCACCCATTGAGTCAAGTGAAAGGGAATCTTTTGATTTGGAGGAAAATTTAGGAGAAGGGGAAGATGACTCAGAGGATGATGAGCCCAATTTTGGAGACCCTTGACCCGTGCCTTGAAAACAAATATTTTTCTTTCAAAAAAATCTTATGATATATAAAATGTAAATGAAAAATAAAATGCCATTATTTTTTGCAAAATTTTTAAATGTATATAGATATCACAAATAAATATAAATATATTAATTTTTCTCATTTATCTTAGTGTCTACATACAATTCTCTTGTCATTTATTGCTTTGAAGTGGTCAATTCTTTAAGTCTTTAAATGAACCTTTAATGTTTTATTGTAAAGAATTAAAATATCATAACACAGGGCTATCATTGTACACAGGACAATGATGAGATAGAGGATACCTTCCTGAGAACTTGTTTAAAAAATGGGAAAACCTTGTTGCATTGGCATGCTTGCTCTTTAAAAACAAAAAGGGTTAGTGCAACATAAAATAATATCATCATTTAAAATTTAGGAATTTTGACGAATGGCAATCAAAATCATGAAAAAACTAATGTAAACCAACAAGGGACTGGCGACTATATATGACACTAGAAATGTGTCACCTTGCATAGTAGTGCTTATTGAGATAGAAACAAACCAAAAAAAAAAATCTAACTATTTACACTAACTAACAACCTAAGATTTGTACAAGAAACCATTTAATGAACTTGGAAAATAGCTACCCTTGTGGCCTAGCTTTTTATTTTTAATCAATGGCTCCAACAAATATAGAAAAATAAAGGTAGCGTGGGTATTACCCTTCTTGTGTGTGATACATCAGAGGTGAAAAAATTGTGACTCAACTTGGGTACTTCCTTTGACTCCACATGAGACAACATCTCAAAATATTTGATAAGACTCTCTTCATTCTCTAACATGAGCATGACCTTGATGGAAAAACAAGAAAACAACTCCAAATAATACCTGATTGGGAACCCTCAGGCCTTTTTTAAGTGAGTTGTAGGGGGAGATGCGTCAATGTGTTCCTGGAGCTTGGTTATTGGTGGTTCTACCTTCTGGAATGCAAGGAATAACTTTGTCTAAACGGTTGGAGTGCATTCATCAAGTGAAGTGGAAAAGGCTTCTAGCTCATCCTAGAATTGTCTATCATAGTTTTTTGCTTCTCTTTCCTTGATGAGGAGAAAAGGGGAAGTTTCCTATATTGACACTTCTTCCAAGGGAGCTTCCATAACCTCTGACACTTTTTGAATATGAATCTCGTCATCCTCGATGAAACAAGGGAGCTCAAAAAAGAAAAGACTCAAACTGCTAGCCTCCAAATGTAGCAGGGGAAGGCTATCTTCTTTGCTCGACTGTGTTAGCTATGGGTCTTGTTGACCTCGTATGTTCTTTTGTTTTGAGTGTCAAACCACATGACCACCTTTGAACAATGAAATCATATTCGACATTAGAGACTAGAAAGAGAACTCCAAAAAAATGTGCCAAATAGGTTCATCTCCCATCAAACATGAAAATTTTGGAACCTCTTTGTACATGAAATGGTCCTCCATGACATGCTCTTCTTCCAAATATAGTAACTTAGAAGAGGCCTCAATCATTGACAATGAATGCTAGAGGATACTCTATTGTCTTTTGAGTTCAATAATCCTCATCTTGCACTGAAGATCAAGCAACATTTCCTGAGCACTAGGAAATGGATCCGCAGGACAAGGTCAAGGAGAAATCCAATCAACATAGTTGTAGTAATTTGGGTCCATACCTTAACTGGACCCCAACCGGTGCTTTTTGTGTGCACTTTCTTGTTGTATTCCCATTGAAAAAAACAAAGCATGTACTAAATTTTGTGACTGTGTTTAGCTCTGTCCCACTAGACATGCCAGGAAAAATTGTTGATCCCCTGAATCATCTCTCACCTCTTTGAGGGGTAGTTCCAGAAGTTTTGCAGAGGTGAGATGGGGTGCACCCTGCAACATAACCTCCTTGATTTTAGAAACCAGATCTTCATGGTTTGTGTTTGGGTAAAAGGGAGGAAGACCAAATTTAATCAAACAACCTAAGAAAAGGGGAGGAAAAACATCGAAACAAATCTTTGTTGGGTGGGCTAGGAATTTTTCAAGTGGTATTTGTAGGGCTTCAACCTTTTCTTGGTAGATTTATATGCCTTCACTCACTCACGACACGGTGAATCATATTTCCTTCATTCTCGAAAAGAGAATGAGAAGCCAAATTCACCGGACATAGGGCTCACACATTCATATCATGTCACAGGAGGCATCTGCAAGGGTCTGAATTAAAGCACGTCACTCCTAAAGTAAGTGCAATTCTTCTCAACAAGGGACACGATATTTGACACTAGATGCAAAGGAAGACATAAATAATTTGAATAAGGATCAAAACAAAAGACCACACTTCCTAAACATTGTCTTCTTGAAGAGAACACTATAGAAAACATAAATGAATTGGACCAGACCTATGAGAGTTTAGCACATGACACATTGATTAATAAAAAAGAAAAGACACCGAGTACACAATCCCCATGATTTATTAAGAGAAAACATGTCAAGGTGAGAGAGAATGCCCCATAAACTATGTGCTACAATATACGCCCCTCAACTAAAAGCCATAGGACCTTGTTCTCAAAAAAGTAAAAAACTTTGTAAATGATACAGTTTATTTCTTTTCCTATTGAGCTAGAGTTTTATATTTTCCAACCTCTTTTACTTACAAATTGCCAGGTCTTTATAGAACAATCCTTGGTCGAGATCAATCAAGAATGATTTACAATTCGTTACAATTGATTGGCATGCCAAAATGTCTGGCATGGATCGCTCAATTCCATGTGCTATGGGAAAATGCTTGAATCTGATTGATTTATTGAAGAATGTCTTCCAGTTGGGGTCATCTAGAAAGTTGTGGTGGTTTGATCAGAGATGCCATGATTGCACGTGCCAATCTGAGCATTGAAAAGTGAAGAACTTTCTAGAAAGTTGTTAGTAGTGAAGTTCCCTATAGGAAAGAATATTCCCTAAAAATGCATCGATGGGCTTGTTGAAGTGAGGGTGTCCGAGGGACACATGGTGGGATAGAAAAACTTTGGAGAGGTTCATCCTTTGTAGAGTGGTTAGGAACTCCAATGGGTTGACGCGTGTCAGCCAACATCGAGACTTTGTGGGCTACAAACTACTCTCTATGGTAAAAGACCAAATGAAAATATAGGAAGTGTTTAAGGCGATGTAGAAGGAGTCTATACCATATTGCATCATCTTTTTTAGGGTCTTCTACCTTGTTACATCATTAGGATTTTCCATCCTTGCATTATCATTTTAGAGTTTCCTACCTTGTTTCATCATTAGGGTTTGTCATCCGTACATCATCATTTTTAGGGTTTTATACCTTGTTGCATTATTAGGGCTTTTTATCCTTGTATTATTATTATTATTATGGTTTCCTTTTTCCATCATCGTTAGAGTTATTATCCATTTTGATGCATCATATTATTATTAGGGCTACCTTGTATGTCCCCAAAATGTCAACTTATGCATCCCATAATTTTGGATATCTTTTCCAATAGGGTTACCTCTTGGGAACTAGAGAGTATGTATACCTTTTGGGTCTTTCTATAGTTGTTGCTAGATTATTTTTGACCTCTTTTATTGAATTATCTTTTTTTTCACAATCATTGTCTTGTCTTGCCATCATTGCTTGGAGGTCAAACAGTTTCTCCCAATCAGTTATGATAGCTCTTGGAGTCATACTCTTAAAAATTTTAGATTTTACCTTAGGGTTTATTTGTTCATCTTTAGCTGTCATTATAGCTATTTTGTCTTGTCGTAATCACCATTTTTACACTTACCTTAGTTTCATACCTTTAGTCAATATTTCACCTTTTTGCATCCAAATTAGTGTCATTCCTAGTTGTCTAATCACCATTTAATTTCTTGCATTATCTTTGATCATTTCTCAAAACCAAAAATTCCAAAAAAATAGTTTGCTTCCTAGTCATTACTATAGTCAAATCAATCCTCATCACAATCTTGCATTGTCACCTTGCATTAACCTAGCTTCACCCTTGCACTTCTAGATGTCATTCACTCGATCAAAGAAAACCAAAGGACTGATGAGCCCAAACCAAAACCCTTATTACAATCCTCCTAGTTCCATGAGATTTAAAATTCAATACTCCCATGGGTTCACAAAGACAAGCTAGAACATGGGCTACCTTTCCTCCTCCTAGTGATAAATTTCCTTGGAAAACATTCAATAAAATTGCACGCGAGATGAGATAGAAGATGCCTCACAAGATCCTAAGGTTCTTGCTATCATTAATTCCTTATTATCAATAGATGCTAATAGATATTTCCATCTTCTTCCTCAAAATGGGGCCATATACCATATGGTTTTGACACCTCCACTATTGTGGAAGGTAACTAAAGAAATTCTATAGAGGTTATCCAATCATCTTCTTCATAAGTGTGTACTATTCTACTGTCAAGCAGCACATCCCATGCTACCACACATGTCACAACTTCAACAATACCATATGGGATTCAATACAATGATCCACTCTTCAATTCAACACCACCTTCTAATACAAACCCCATGTCTACAAGTCAAAACTAGAGTTTTAATGTATTTATGATTGTTTTTTACATACTAGAGTTCTAATGTGTCCTCTAGTATGTAAAAAACAATCATAAATACCATATCACAATCTATACCTATGACTAATACAACATCAAGTACATCAATACCACCAACCTCTAGTACAAATACTCAAACACACACAATTACCCAAGGGGGATCATCCAATCAAAACCCTTGTGGTTTAAATGTCAATTTTAAGGGGGGCCTTCCAATCAAAACCCTAGTAGTACAAACATCAATTTTCAAGGAGGAACTTTCAATCAAAACCCTAGTAGTATGTATGAACACCAATTTTCAAGGGGACTCCTCTAATCAAATCCCAAGTGAACAAAATTTCAAAACAACACCACAATATCATCCCACCAATACTTTTTCTCAACAAAATCCAACATGCACATATTTTTCACAGCAACGTCACATGTCCATGTATGCCCCTACCTATGCACATATATCAAATGTGAACTTGAGATACCAAAAAACCTATATATATAAGAATGCACCCACATATCAACATCCAAATCAATTTGTGGATCCTAATCTTGGTTCCAATACGAACATACCTTTGAGATATTAGCACAACAGGTGCAAAATATTCAACAACAAATGTCCAATATGCACAGTAATGATACAAAGATGTACACTATAGAAAACTTATGCCCCTACCCTTTTGACAAATCATTGTACATGCCACCCTTTCCTCCTAATTTCAAAACATCTAAATTTGACAGATATAAGGAGAAAGGAGACCCAAGAGATTATATTCAAGAATTTTTTACATCTTGTATAGAGGTCGCTCATAATGACGCTTATTTAATATGACCCTTTTCACAAATTCTTAGTGGTCCAACAATGGAATGGTTCTCACGTCTACCATCTGGAATAAGATCATGGAACAAATTGGCAAAAGAATTCATATCAAATTATTCTCATAACATTTCCACTGAAGTCATAACATTTTGCGACAAGTTGCCTTTTCTATCACGATATTTACCCTGCATGAGGGCATTGACGGTGATTGCTATATGGGTTCCATCGATAGCTCCAACACAATCTTATATGATATGATATAATCATCAATTGTATGGTCAACCAATAATATGATAAGGATAAAAATCCATACAAGAAATTTGTATCAACACAAGAATTACCTTGAAAAATAGATTTAAACAGTCTTTCCCACTAATTTCAGGAGGAGTGTTTGGACTAGGTGGTATAAAATAATCCTCGTGGAGTGCTAAGATAGCCCTCAACACCTTGTGGAAGTATCAATTGATTGTCTCTCCTAAGTGCCCAAAGTTGTGGGCAATCTTGTGGTTTCTTAGATTGTGGCCAAGGGTGTGGAGGAACATCACAAGTTGTTCTTCTAACTTCAAGTGTATCGTATCTGTCAAGCTTCCTTTTAGCCTTAGGATACTAGCTAGAAGAAAGAAGGCTCCCCTACTCATGCGAATTTGATCATAACAATCCACATCATTGAAATGAATAACCATTCTATAAGAATAATTTCCTTATCTTATTCGTTTACCCATTTGTGCATTGCCTTCTCGGGTGAACACTACTTTGGCTATGAAAAGCAAAGCAAGAAGAGGTGTGAGAAGATGAGTGTATGTGGTCTCCATAGCTACACATCCTAGAACATCAATATTCTTAATAGCATCCATCAATGGCTTGAAATGTGGACAAACACAACAATTTCAATGAGGAGATATCCACTATCAAGCACAAAGATAGAGCGTACATTCGTTACTGAAACCACATATGTATGTATCTCATGAATTTGTTAGCCTCGTTGCATTAAGAAGTCAATCAATTTACAAACACCTAGAGCATATATTAATTACTGAAATACAACAAGGAGTACCAATGGGTAATGATCACAAGCTTGTCATTAACTATTCATGATTCTATCCCATATTATATGTATATACCTAATCCATTGGTTTAGGTTGATGATTGTACTATTCATGATTGTATTGTTGGTGATAATTTTGAGTAAACTTACCCAAGCCCACAATTGGAATCATAATTAGAATGTTCATCTATAGGGGTTGTAATGCATGTTCTACTCAAATCAGTGTTGATGATTACAAAGAAAGGTATTTTAGTCATCGAGAACTATGGCATGTGCAAAAGGATTGTATCCCTCGTTGATCTGTCAAGGGTTGCAAGAAATATAGGGTGCAAGAAATGCACAAAGATGCTCAGATATTTAAGAATGACATATAGCCTCATTAAGAAATAAAGGGTGCATAATCATCATTTCCAAAAAATTCATAGGAAGTATGAGGAGTTCAAGTGGAAGCATAAAATACAATAGGAAATACAATATATTTTCCATTTTAAATACAGACCGAGAAAGGAAGCTTACCTAGTAAGAAAGATAGATTTACAGAAGAAAGCAGTAAACATTCCAGTCACAAAGTCTCCAAGAAAAACTTTAGACCCTAGCGGGAGACAAAAATTGTGGATTCAAACAACATGGACAATTTCCATTCTACGCTGAAAGAGAAATCTCAAGAAGGTATGGCTTTACGTTGATTAGAAGAGGGAAATAGACAAGCCTCTGATCCTTTGCAATCAAGATTTTTCTCTTTTATTACCCAATGTTTTGAAATACAAACACTTTGGAAGGGAACTGGAATGAATTTATAAGCTTTCCTGATAGTAGTATAGGTTAATAACGATATCAATCAAGTGTTTAGCACAATTTTAAAAGAGTTAATCTTGGCCCCTATCTAAATGTAAAACATAATAATTATATTATAAAATGTAATTTTAGAAAATAATTTGATATTTTATAGTAGATATGATGGACTCCAGTTCCTTGACAAAGAGAAGACAACTCAACTCCTTTCACTACCACAATGAATTGATCAAATCAAACACTAAAATATGTCAGGGCGAATAAGTCAAATTTACTGCAATTTAATGCTTGTAACTGTCTTAAAACATGATATTATGACATTTGTTTATGTTTACATTGTGATATTGTAACATTTGAACTGTCTTAAATAATAACCTACAATTTAAGTGCCTAATTTAGCATCTAAATCAATAGCACCTAACTTAATGCCTATTTTAGCACCTAAATTAGCATTTGGTTTAGCGCCTAATTTAGTGCTTACTTTAGCACCTAAATTAGGGCCTAAATTAGTTCTTCCTAACTTAGCACCTAACTTAGTGCCTAAATTAGTATTAATATAGCACTCAAATTAACACCAAAATTAGCATCTAAATTAGTAGCACCTAACTTAGTGTCTAATTTAGCACTTAAACTAGTGTTGTTATATAGAGCCTAATCAGACTTAGAGGTTAATTTTTCCCCACTTTTATCGATGTAGTTTCCCCCCATATTTTTCAACGAGGGTTCAGGGGTAGCGACCCCTAGACGAGGTCCAGGAGTAGTGCCCCACGAAGCCGAAAAAACTTTTATTATTGTACAAAGGCGTCTAGAGTTATTTTTCTATTGCCTGACATATTCTAACACTATTTTTGTAACTGACATAAGTCTTGTTAAAATGGCTTAGGGTTAGGGCTTTTCATATGAGAATTTGGTAGTATCTTGTAGCAATATTGAGTTGTAAGGGATTGTAGATTGTAATCAGTTTGATTTACTTGATAATAATATTGAATGTAGCTTGAGATTGGGTGAACCACATTAAATTTGTGTCCCTTCTTGTTCTATTTTTGTGTGTTTTATTTCTTTTCTGTATTAGTTAAATTTGCATGTAACTGTTAGATATATGTCTTTCAAACCATAATAATTAGTGCCTAAATCTATCCATCAATTATGCCAGAAAATGAAAACCCCTCTCTAACTAAACTCAAGCTCCTCCATCCAAAACATAATGCATGTAACCTCATAATATACTCCAATTAAAACCTATGTTTTATTTTTTGCATTTGATTTAATATTTGATACATAGTTTATAAACTAATATGCAACAAATATTAATTACATTTATACTTACGCAACAAAATTGACATAATAAAATAATAATTTTTTATTAATCTTTATTAAGTAAATAAAGTATTTTACTCAATAAATATTAATCAAAATTTATTTACTTTACTAAGACATAAAGCCTTTAGTAATAGCCCATGGGGCATTTCATTTTTCAAAACAAAGCACTAAGGCATAAAATGCCTTTTCCACCCACGACATCACAAAAACAATGTTTTTGTTTTAAGAACTAAGGCCTTGTTTGGTTAGTGGAATTGGGGCAGAATTGGGTGTGGAACTTCCACTTTTTTGCCAAATCTGTTGTTTGGGACACTAAACTACAATTCAGGTTTCAAAGATCAAAATCCGGTTTAGGCACTAAAATCAGCGGCACTATCTTCCCACCCAATAGGTGGAATTTGAAATCATCTTCTGGGTTTTGGGTTTTTGTGAACCCCATTTAATTGTCCCATCGGGTCCATGAATCTTCTTGCATTGTGAAGACCTAAACCCGAATTCATTTTCTTCATTTTGCACTATCATTCCCCACGGCCGTCATTGTGATTTAGTTCTGTGACTGTGATAGGCTCTTTGTTTCTATTCTCATTTCTTTCCTTTTTACATGCATATTCCAAGTTGGGCTTGCGCAACTCCCTCTCGATTTGGGACTGGGTGACTTGTGTTTTCGAACATTTAAGCTTCTATTATCTTTGCGAATACAAAACATTTGTTTGCATTGCAGGTTCCATTTTAATCTCTTGAGATATTTTTTTGCATGTTACTAGATATGTTTTAGTGCTTGCTCGAATGACTTTTTTTTTGTGGGTTTTCTTGTAGAGGATAAATTTTGAACTGTAGAGCAAGCTGAGTCAAGGGCAACTGAGAAAACAAGTCTTAAGGTACAATGTTTTCCTCGCTATTTTTAGAATTTGTGGGTTTGTATATTGCATTTATTTTTCTGCACTCAGTGGGTGCATTTTATTTGGTAGAAAACCCTTAATTCAAGAACACTGAGACTAGGGTTGACCTAGCTTGTAAAGGTTACGACACCCAAGTAGGTTTTGAACCCTTGAGAATTTTTTTTGAATTCTTAGTAATAACCTTTTTGAATGTAAAAGATAAAAACCTTTTTGACACAAATGTCACAATGTCATGTTTTAAGATAGTTACATAAATAATAACCTTTTTGTTTATGTTTACTGTCTTAAAACCTTTTTGACACAAATGTCACAATGTCATGTTTTAAGATAGTTACATTTGTTTATGTTTACATTGTGACATTGTGACATTTGTTTATGTTTACGTTGTGGGTTTGTAAAATGCTTGTAACTGTCTTAAAACCTTTTTGATTTAGATGCTAAATTAGGCACTAATTTAGGTGCTAAATCAGGCATCAATTTATGAACTAAATTAGGTTCTAAGTAGGTGCTAAACTAGGCACTAAATAGCACCTAATTTAGGACCCACTTGTTCTATTTGGTGTAAAATAATGCCAATAATAGCGTCAGCTTGATAAATAGCACTGACTTTTTCAAAAAATTGGAGAAAAATACATTGAAACAGTGGGTGGAGGAAGAAAAGGAGCTACTCACAGGGATTTATTGTAGTGATGTTTGAGTGTTTATGTTATTTCCTTTTCCATCATTTTACTTTCCATCTAAAGTAGGTGTTACCTCGATTAGTTCTTGGTGCATAGATAGTGTTGCACCATTTCTAGTTTCATGTTTCGAGTTGATATCTAAATGAGTTCATCTTTGTGATGGAAAATTAGCTACGTAATGTGGATGTCTAATCCTTAAGTTATGGTTTCATAAACCTAGTTATTGAACCATTAGATAAGTCCAACATATTACTCTCACCTAGTCGATAAAAAACCATCTTTTCCTAAATCTAGCATCAATCTCCCACTAATCAACCTCACTAGATATAGTTCTAACCTTGGCAACTATAGGTCTAGTGCCATAATTCCTCAGCCTCATCAATATCTTGTCCATTGGTAGCCTATATATATATACTAGTATGTTCCCTTGAATAGGGATCTGTAGGATCCTCCATGCGTCCTCCACTATGATAGAGGCCTCTCTTATAGGTAGATGGAAGATAGACATCTCCCTGAACCATTTCTCTAACAATGTTGTAATTAGGCCATTATGCACATGTATGTGTGGCCACTAGCCTACCCTCTCTAGCCCAACCACATCCAATATCCTTGTCTCCTCCTCATCCAATTAATCTCATCGTGTCATGGTATCAGGGTAATGCTCTCTTGAATCATTAGGTAGAAATTATGCATGTATCCATCCATCACACTTAGTCACTTTTCATTCTATCTTATCCTTAATAATTTACCTCTACTAGTATGGGGAAACCCTCTTCATAGCCCTGTCCAATCTTTAGCCTAAGGAATCTTGTTGCTCTTGCGAACCCCTCCCATACCTTGACACCACCCTTTGAATTTATTTTGTGGAGACACTATTCCTTAGATACGTGTATTGAATGGTGCAGACATCGAAAGGTAGAGACATTGTTCCACCTAAAACCCCTTGCATCATCCTACCTAGTGTAGCAGAGATGTCGATTGCATAATCAATGTCTATGCATGCATTAAAACACACCATTTATTTGTAGCAACTTTTGCACATTCACCCATCACTAATGCAAACACCAATCCTCATGTGAAGATGTCAGATCACCAATCAACGTCTACAATAGATTTTTCCCCCATAAATGCATAATAAATGCACCCTAACCTACTAAATCACAAAGTGAGATAGAGAACTTATTGGATCTCTATGCTCAAATGGTCTAGAACCACTGGACTCACTATTCACATTGCTTATGGTATGAGATGTTCACCATCTTTCTCTTCCTTTGCTCTAGGCTCCTTCAAGTTTTCTTAATGAACAAATGAACTCCTATAAGCCCCCCATAGCCTATCTATACTCACTATTTTCCCCATCCCATGTGAATTTATTCTAGCTCCTATTCACCCTCTCCATCCTTTTTCTTCCTTTCTTTCACTAACCTAATTCCTTTGCCTCTTCTTCTCTTCCCCTTTTCATCATTTAAAAAAAAAATTCCCTAAAAATTTGATTTTCACATCAATTCTTCAAGTAGGCATCAACCTTCCTCTGTCACCCCTTCATGACAACCTCACTAACACTCATCCTTCCGATGTTGGGGCATCTTTTCTCTTCTTTGGAACAATGACATTTCATTCACCACATCAAAAAGAGGCAAAATGTAGACACCTTAAACTTGACCTCACAAATTTATTGATTTGCATCACTAATTATTATTCTATACCTTATAATTAATTAAATTAAATTAATCATTGTTACCCATTAATATAATTAATTATATTCCCCCTTTCTTCTAATATTTAATTAATTAAACATATTCTACCCATCCCTGCCATAGTTCAATTAATCCTAATTAATTAAATCTAACCTTTTACCTAACATCATATTTCTTCTAAAATTCTATTATATAATAATCCTTGATTGATTAACTAATCACTATGATTCTTAATCTCAATATCCATTTCTTCTATTTAAAAAATTATCCTTCACATGTGATCAATTTCTTCTAATTTAAAATTCATCTGCCCAAAAGTGAAATTGACATCTCACTTTGCTAGCCTTCTCTCTCCTTCCAACTCACATGTGTGACGAAATAAAATATTTGGTGCTTACACATGTGGGAGATGACACCTCACATCCATATCCACCCCACCACTTGCTCTTTTCTCCATTTGTCACCCATCTCAAGTTACACCTCTTCCACTTTGCTAAAAATGTCTCCACTTGTCACCTTCCCCTCCTCCCAAGTTTTCTTACACATGTGTGAGTATAGCTTTTCCTCTTCCCCATGCCAAGGTGATGCCAAGTGCTCTTCCCAATTCCTTGCCACATGTCACAAGGCTATGTCTCCTATCCTTCAATCTCATCCCTTCACCAACTTTCAATCTCAACTTTTCTTCCATCCTCTTCCAACTCTATAAATCAGATCTTTCTCCATTCACAAATCATCTACCTTTACTGTAACATTAATATGCAACAATATCTCCAAGCTCATTATAATCATACCATCCTTATGTCAAAATTATCCCTCATTGTTGTGTTGGTCAATTGAAAGAATGCTACATCAAAGAACATCAAAGATAAAATCAAGAAAGGATTGGGTGCTTCTTGATTCTACTCATCAATGGAGGTTTGATTGTATAACATTGGTATTTTGCATTTGTTTTATGTTGAATACATTCTTTGCATGTCTGTTTTCAATCCCTCACGTGCAAAATAGATCAATGACATACCAGATGATTATGAAGTGTGCAAAATAAGTGTGACATAATATTTGGGATACAAAGAGGACTACATTATCAACATTTTTTAGGTGTGTCATCTATAGTAATTCACATTACATATATAATTATAATCTCATTGTATCTTGCTCTAGAGAAGTGATTTTTAGTTTGCAAGTTTGTTGTATCTTGTCCTAGGGAAGAATGCCTTAGCCACCAAGTCCACTCAAAGAGCAGTACGCCTAAAAAAAATATTGTAAAAAATTACTTCATATATTATGAGTTGATCCTTAGCATAGTCTTCCCTTCTTGTGTTTTCAATGTAAAAATCTTGGTGTTATTTGTGGTACATGTGTTTTTTATCTTTAATTTTTCTCATTTGACTGTATGGTTTAAAAATTAATTAATGATTAAGTTTTATTTTATATTGATTCATCCCTCCCTCTTAGCATATGAGTTTGTTCAACAGACTTAAGTGATTTCATTGAACGTAGAACTAAAAGTGAGTGGTAGTTAGACTAAATTGATTGAGGAGTCAAGTAAATTGATTGACTAGTCAAACTAAGAGTGAATGATAGTTTGAGAGGTGGAGCTAAAGACTAAAATATCATTTAATAATTATTGTAATGGTGAAGAAGGAAGATAAGTATTCACTAAAATGTAATGGTGCAAAAGGAAGATGTGTGTTCAGTAGCTTTTGCATGAAAACTAGGAACTAGACATATTTCCCTCTTCCTGATTACATTAGAGAGAGAAAATCCACTTGACTCAACCTTAATTCTAATTGGAAAAGATAACGTGCAATATGGATGCAAAAGTTTTTGGTTGACTTGAAAATGACTATTTTAAAAGATGTGGATCTAATGTTAGAGCATTTAACATGCACATGAATTAGATCATATCTGTAGACATGGAGTGCATATCTGGAAATAGGATAAAGAGATAAACTTTTGTCTAAAATCTGAGCTAAAATTAGGACATTGGTGGTCTTGGGTACCCTTGTCCTAGGAATGTTGGATGTAGATAGAAATTGCATTTCTTGGGTCATTATGTTGAGCACATCCTTTCTCAAAAGTTTCATGAGAAAAGTATTAGACACTAGCGAGAAAAAGAACCATTGGCCCTAAATTTTTAGCTCTACAAAAGATCAATTTGTAGGTCTTCATCTTCTCTTCTTGATTCTAGATTTTGTTTCTTCAAATCCTATCACTTGCACATGCAAAGGAGAGGAATTGTTGGGTTGATAGGGGTTTGCCTAGGTCAAACCTTATTTTTGGAATTCACCTTGAAATAAAATTGAAATGTAATTGAATTAAAAGTGTGCCTTGAAAGGGAAGAGGTTAGACCTAAAATTGAAATGCTTGGATGAAATGTTATACCTTCATGAGTCTTTTTGTGTTTAAGTCTCCATGAAAATATTGAGATTGACTTTATAATTACTTGATCATTGATGCCATACTGAATGCTTGAGATATGAACATTACTACTTCTTCAATGCCTTGATAATGCTTGATTGCTTTCTTAATGATAGGCTATGATGTCTTGCTAGAATTGATAATAGATGTGTTTGAGTTCATAATATGAGATGTCTCAAATGAGGGGATAAGACTTTCTTATATATCTCTCCTCGTGAAATGTATTTGAATTTTTGAAGCACTAATGTGGAGGAGGAATTTCCGCCTACACATTTTGACCATTGGAGGGTAAAAAATTAGGCCCTTCTTAGCAAGTCAATGGTTCCTAAAATGCCACTGATAAGGTTAGGGGCACCTAGAGAGCCCTTGAATAAACAATCAAGGCTAGATCAAGGACCAATGACCTAGGAGTAGATTAAGTTGCCAAACATGAGTGAAATCAAACATGATTAGGCATGAAAGGCCAAAAATACTGAAATGAGGCCTAAGTGAGCATGCAATTGTATAGGGAAATAATTTACGATGCTACATCTAGCCCCTACTTTAGTAGGAGTGTGAACCTACATTCACACTCTTGAAAATATTAGCATTGAAAACTTTTCATCAAGATGTTAAAGAGGTAATGGACACCAACCCCCCTAGGAACTTAGGATCTTATCAATCTAATAAAAAGATAAAAGGATCAACACATGAATAGAAAAGAGAGCATGTGGCTATGCTATCTTAGTAAGATTATGCTTAGGTACTATGAGTTGTGTTGGAAATGGGAGCAAAAGATTACAAAGAAAAAGACACAATTTGCAAAATAATCTTATTTTTTTTTTTTACAAAAATGGATGTTGCAACATGCACCAAATATGTGGTGTTCGCATAAAGTATAACAAAGAGCAGAGTGCGTGCCCCCATGTTAAATCTACTTTAAGGTAGTGTAGATGCATCCAAAAGGAAAACATGTTGCCACCATGATATGTCCCCAAGCAAGGACAAAATCAAGGGTAATGAAGCACAATACCAAAAGACAACACATAAGGGATCCACTAACTGGGTTAGTATGTGCATTTAATAACTCATGTATATCAAATATGATTGTAATAAATTGACCTCATCCTCCAAAGGTAGTGGAACTGCAAACACAATGGAAGAAGAGAACTTAAGATGAACAATAAAAATCTTTTTAGGTCAACATGATAGAGACCAAAAAAAAGAGATCTTGATTCTTTGTATCGTCTCCAAGTAGACAACACAAAAACACACATTTACAACAATAGCATTTGTATGCCATTTCATGGATATGCCATTTCACAAATAAACTAATAATGACGAAAATTTGAGCGATATATGGTGTAACGGCCCCATCTGTCCTCTTGCTCTATTTAAATTTTGTGAAGTTGAGAGTAACCGTCTTTCATGGTCGACAAAAGTTACAGGCTTTGTACCAGGCAGCGATCATTCTCGTCTTACTTTTTCTACGTACATTCTAGGCAATTCGCAATAACAGAAAATTTAAATACAATGTCTAAAAATAATTATTTTTCTGGCAGTCTCACGGATTTCATTTCAGAATTATTACCTGAGATCTCTGACAAGCTTTATAGCAATCAGTATGTCTGTCAAGCGATGTTGAGGTGAGTTCATTTTCTATATATAATTAATTAAAAAGCTTTTTCGTCAAAGGGACTTTTGAGGTTGTAACGGTTAACAGCTCATTTGCCATTTTGTATCCCATGAGATTCAGCGAATTATTAGATTTTGAAAAAATTCATAGTAGAGGATATCGTTTGTACTCTCTTGATGGAGAGGGGTCAGCCATAGCGAACCACTGGAACCATAAACGCCAATATTTTACCTAAATAACCCTTGCAGGAAGTTGACGAGAAGACCACCTTGAAATTTTTAAAACTGAAGACATGATGGCAGTCTACTGAAGGAGGTAGAGGGATAACTACATAGAACCACTTATACCATAAAAGCCAAGATTCAGACATTGCAATACATGAAGATCCTTAGAAGAGATTAATAATCCACTGTGGTGCAAAACATACCTAATTTTTTCTTAAGCTAATATATGAAGATAGGAAATAGTTAAATAGTAGAAATGGTGCAACTGTATGTATACTGTTAATATAATAAGTTAGGACCCACGCATTTATTGGAAAGCCTTTATCCTGAATTCATCCTAATTCCTTTTAAAATTGACCTCACTTGTTTACAAAGAATTCAGATTGATGAAACATTACTTACCACGGGTAAATGCTACTTTAAAATAAATTTTCAACAGTTACTTCAAAAGCCCCTTTCTAAATACTAAAGACTCTGGACCTTGGAAGCACCAACACTTTAACTATCAACTATCAACTATCAAAAGCCAATCTATTAGATTGAACTTTTGAAAGGTGCAGCTGGGTCTGATATGCAAGGAAGCAAAGGTGCGTAGGAACATTTCTTACGTTAATTTTGATAAGATTGATATGCAAATTTCAATTCAACTATTAAAGAGATTTGAAAAAACACATGTGAAATTATAGAATAACAATAAAACATAACACTGTAGTTTACATGGGAAAATCCTTTCAAGAGAAAAACTCCACACTTCAAAATCTACACAACCTGCACAGTGTATTATCAAATCTTGAAACAGATTACAACAAAATTGCATTGCAAGTTCTTACTAGAGTCTTCACCTCACCTGAATCCAAGAGGAATTTCAGTAGCATACAAACCTGCAATCTAAGATTCTAAACTAACCTACAAAATGACTATCTGAAAGCAATGAAAGATATAAAATTACATTGCATTTGAGAACCTTCTAGAAGTGAAGTTCTATCTGAAACGACTAATAAAAAGATAATGACACTCATCATAAATATTATAATTATCTCGAGCATCAACTTGTCCCTATCTTCATACAATGCTTTGCAAAATAGATGCTTTACACCTGTTAAAAAACCATATATTCTTGATCCTTATTGTTTTTATTATGCAAGAAATATCACATTGGTTGGAGACAAATTTGCCTCCATTATCTAATCTCAATTTCTTGACTTGTTTACTTGTTTGTTTCTTAACAACAGATTTCCACACCACAAAGTTAACAAAACACTTTGTCTTATTCTTCAAAAAATAAAGTTGCATTTTTCTAGAAAGACATCAACAAGTAACAACATATAATTCACATCAGACACTAGAGGTGCCTTCATAATCTAAAACCCCTTACATTATTTCTTGAATGGATGGAAGCCCATCCACCATATTAGTTTTACTAAGCATAGAGAAATATAAACAATTCATATGAACATACTTTTCATACCAAAGTTTTGTGGTACTCTAAACCATTGCTAGTCCACGTGCCTTTGTTGTTCCAAGATCAGCCAATTTCTATAATTCCTTTTCACTAATGTCAAAATCACTTTGTCATCTTGAAGAGTATTTACCATACATTTGTTACTTTTAAAGTTTACATGCAAAATAGGATTCTTAGTGATCTCACTTATAGATAGTACGATAGGATTTTGTTTATGTTAGGGGCATACCAAACATTTTGAAATGTAAAATGTACAACATTATTCAATGTCACCCTAACATTCTCACATCCTCATACAAAATGAGTCAATCCATTACCTAAAATAATAGATTCACTACTACTCTTATCCTCAATAAAACTTACATACCAAGCATTTATGACACGTATATTGCTAAGATACATGAGTTAAAATACCACGTTGCAACAGATTGGTTTTGTAAGCAAATTTATTTGTGCCACCTTGTTCATCCTTCTCCAACAACATTTGCATTTTGTGATTTCTTTGATTGCTTTTGCAAGATCTTGTTGTTTCTTTCAACAATCTTTCTTTAAATATCCAAGCTGTTTACAATAATATTACTTATACTTGGATCTTTATGTTTAATTACCAGTATAGCCCTTTTAAGGATGAACTAATTGCTATATTTTGTCTGCCTCAGCTCTTATTGGCACACTAAATGTACTATGACATTTGAAGATTTTCCTTCTACTTGTTCTTGACTTCTTTTTGTAACAAGAGTGTTGAGAATCTCTCAAATCAAGTTCTTGAGTCTTTGCGATTATGCACAATGACTCAAGAAAGGAATCAGATGTTGCCAAAATGCTATGAATTATCATTGCAACCAAATCTTGATCATCACTAGCATTTCAATGACTATTAGTTATCCATAGACCCTTCTCACACAAAAGATAGTTAGAAACAAATCCATCTTACTACAACTTAGTGGACATCTAAAGATTTTTAAATATAAAGCTCTCCCAAAGATTAGTGCTTGATATTTGTAATGTCCCCTTTCTAGCACAAGTTGTATGAGTTTGTTGTTAGCCTATTTCTTCATAATCCCGTAGGCTAACTAGGAAATTTAAGGGACTTTGAGGCCATGTGGCCTGGACAGTTTTCATTGTAGGTCAATTTGAGGTGCCTGGATGTAGTTTTGGCAATGCACTTACTGTTTATAGTAAGTCAGTTGGGCTAGTTTGGTATCATCAGTGAATCATAGATAATATCTTGTTTATGGTAATTGTTAATATCAACTAGAGATTTTAATAATTGATTGTGATTGTTAATTTATTTATCAATAAAGTTAAGTTATAAAGTTAAATTAAAATATTTAACTTTATTGATATGGGGACATAAGTTAAAGGGAAAGTTATTTTAAGTGACATGGGGAAATATTAATAAAAACACTCATGGGAAAATAGTAGAAAAGTATTCGGGAAAAAATAGCTAAAAAGCATTCGCGGAAAACTAGTGCAAAAAAGCAATTACTATTAAGTTTTACAAACCGGAATAGTATAACAAATAACAGATAAATCAAAACACAATCAACACCAAAAATATATTGGGAAAACCCTCCTACTCGAGGGAAAAACCCAGCCACACAATAAAAGGTACTCTTTTATTGAAAGCTCAAACTTTGAGTACAAAGATCTCAAGCTAAATTAGAGAAAAAAATCAATGATTGTTAACACTTAACAATCAAGGAGAATAGATGACATTATTTTATCGGCCTTTTTGAATGGGGCAGGAGAGTGGGAAAGTTGGAAATGGCGTACCTAGTGTTTCTGCTCTCTGCACGGCAGGAGGGATGGTGGAATCTGTGCAGGATCACAAGGATTCTGAGGAGATTTCGAAGGGTGAGAAGGTATCCTCTTTTGGGATCCCATGCGATGGTGAAAACAATTGTGATGTGAGAGGTGGCGGGGGTTCATCCAAGGATGTTCTTCCTACTGAACATAGGGAATTGGTTTCAAATGACCATCTAAAAGCCCGCCCGTGGTCTGCTTGTTCGGGGTCAAACCGAGTGGTAAAGAGACGACCGATAATAATCAGTGGTGTTGTCATTGATGTCTATGATAACAATGTCCAAATGCTAGGGAACCAGTGACAGTGATGGGCAAAGTGAAGTCCAGCAATGCACTTGAACAGAGTACTCAGCGTAGTACTAACTATTCAGAGTTGGTGAACGGTGAAGACAATGATCAGAGCAGTGACTGGTGAAGACAATGACTGGAGCAGTGACCGGTGTAGACAGAGAACACAGAAGTGACTAGTGAAGATAGAGACCAGAACATTGCATAAGGAAAGGTGTAAACCGACCTGCAGTGATCGTTAAGATATCATTGAGACCGATGTATGTCTATTATTTGTTGAGACCGGTGAAAGGCATAGTTGACCAAAGAAGATGGTTTTAGTTAACAAATATTGAGGAGATTCTTTGAATGTGTTTTGTTGCACAAATCATGGAGGATTTTCTATTAAGGGTAAGTATGCGACACACATTTGATGTTTCCTTTAAAGAATGAAATACGACTTGATGGTGGATTCATGGAGGATTTTCTATTAAGGGAAAGTATGTGACATGCATCTGATGTTTCCTTTAAAGACTGAAACACGACTGGATGGTGGATTCATGGAAGATTTTCTATTAAGGGAAAGTATGTGACACACATCTAATGTTTCGTTTAAAGACTGAAACATGAATGGATGGTGGATTCACAAGAGATCTTCATGGGGATCACAACGGCAAAGAGCGGGAAGATCTTTTGAAATTGAATTTGAGCGGTCTACATTTCTTTCTGTCAACTGTATAGCTATCCTACACTCTACAAGAAGTGTATATATATTCTTCAGTAGCAAAGAGAATCACTTGCCATCATTCTGCCAAGAAGAAAGAGTGAAATAGTACGTTGATCAAAGCTACTGTAAAAGAAAGGGAAAAGAAGAAGAGAAGAAGAAAAGGAAGAGAGTGTGCGAGGAAGCACAGTAACCCGAGGAGAGCATATCAGTGGTGCCCGGTGGTGACTCTCAGTAAGTGAAATAGTGATCTTATTAGGCTCTACAAAGCCATTTCAAAAGATCAACCTTTCTATTGCTCTCCAACAATTGCAATAGCCAAATCCCAGTATTTAGGTGGACATTAACAAGTCCCATGTACTAAATCCTTTAACCGGGTAACATCTAGTTGATGTTTTAAAGTCCTCTAACAAGGCAAGCTTTAACATGCCTTATTCAAAATCCTTTAACTGGGTCGCACCTAACAATGCATTTGTAATCCTTTAATAGGGAAGGCTCTTCACAGGGCGCACTTCAGAAGAGTGCAAAATTTGTGAGTTCCAATTCACACCGTGGTTTTCTCCCAATTTGGCTTTCCATGTGATATATTTGGTGTTCTATGCTGCTGTGATTTTGTGTTGTTTATTTCCTTTATAGGATATGTTTTGCATGCAGTAATAGTTAGTTGATCTAAGAGTGACTTCGAGTTTTATTAGGTGTTGATTCACCCCTCCTCTCTCAACACCGGTTGGGACTATCACCCCCTTTATTAATTAATTAATTTATTCTCTATCAATTTCGGGACATTACAGAGGAGAAAGAGCATTCTGCTGATAAATGGGATATGGGCATTTCTATTAATGTTGGAAATGTGGTTTTAGGTAAGGAACAGTTCATTGAGTTTTGCGACTAGGATTAGGTTCTCCCTGGAAAGGATGATGAGGCTACTAAAGAGCAGAAGAGCGAACCCTCTGTGCCAGTGAAGGAGAAAAACCCTAGCTCTGAGTATTCAAAGAAAAAGAATAAGGTTTCCGAGGAGGAGAAGGTCCCTATTCTGGTAGACTATGCCAGCTCGGAGGACCATGATGTGCCTATTTCTCCTGATCAGTCTATGGAGTCAATTAAGGCTTCCAAAGGTGAGCAAGGTCCCAAGTAGGATGTTGACCCCAACGAGGCTAATGTGAAGCTCCTTTTGGAGGATCTGCAGGACAAGAGAGAACCTACCTTGGGGGTTCTTTAGACGGTGAAAGCCATGTCTATGTATTCTTTCTGCCTAGACAAGTGGACTTTCCATGAGATCAAGAGCCTCAATCTGAAGATGATGGCCCTATCTGCTAAAGTCGAGAATAATGAGTTGACGGGTCAAGGGGGAAATTTTGTGCCTGAGATTAAGTTTGTGGGATTGCTTGAGGAGAAGTTGGAGGGGCTGTGTACTAGGGTGGAGAAAGTGGAAAATACTCTGAAGAAGATCCTCCACCATAGCCATGAAAGCATAAAAGACTCTGCAGATAAGCTTAATGCTTTGGTGGGTAAGCTGGATAATTCTCCCAGTGACAAATTAGTGGTGAATCTAGATTCTGATCCTGGTGATGATGCTGGTCAGAGCACTGGCCCTGGGAAAAGAACAAGAGCTAGTATGAAAAAGAAGGATTCTGCTCGTCCCAAAGATATTCTAGTTCTTAGGGAAGCTGCTCAAAAGATGTTCGAGCTCGAAGAGGAGGTGGCAGATACCTTTAAGGACTTTACCTATTGTTCCTTGTTTTTCTCCGTTGTTTGCTGGTCTTCTCGTCTTTGCTGATTTTTTGGTCTTTCATGGTTTTGGGTGATTGCTGGTTCTCTAGCAACGTTTCTTGTTGGGCTCTTCTTTGAAAATCTTTCTTTCTTGATGTTGTAAAGGATTTCGGGTCCCTTCAAAATCTTCTTTTGCCTTTAATCGAAAACAATCAAGGAGAATATCTTTTAACATACTGAACAACACCACCTTTGTTGCATATACAATCCTTCACCTATCTCACATATACTAAACAAATGAAATGAATCACAAACTCAGAATGATCGTACACAGATAATACATCCGACAAAATCGAACTGTTATAGACACAGTGTAAAATTACTAATATACAATACTCAATCACAAAAATATGATGACTTTTTTTCTTTGCTGAAGTTGCACTCCAGTTTTCTAATATCGAATCGTGAGCGAACTAGACATAGCACCGAAATTGAGGAGATAGAAACTGAAGAGACAGCACCGTTATCAAAAAATGAGTCGATGGCAGTTACATTGAAGAGACGATAGAGATCCTCTAGTGATGACGTGAACATGAAGAGAAACTCAAAATAATACATGACACATCCACTTGAGATAAATGCTTTGTGACACTTGTTCATTGACTTCATGGATTCTGGGCGGTAATTGTTACAAGAGAATACGATACAACCACAGAACATATAAGACAATATACATGTTAGTTGCTGAAAGTAAACAAAAGAAAATGAAGTGTAATTTACACCATGATATCTGATTCCAATAATGCACTCAAAGAGAATGAATATGACAGTGAAGGAAGGACTCAACATTGCAGAACAAAGAAGGCTTGAGATCAATTTAAGTTTGCACAATCATCACAGGTAGGTGATATCTCCTGCTGCTACCCAAAACATTAACACTCCCTCTTAGAAAATGAGATATCATTTGCAGAATTCATGTCATGGAGCCTGTCAACATGACAAACACAATGGCTACACCCATATGTGTCAACAACCAAACTTTATCACATATTCTCTCAATGTGATATTGTCATTTCAACGTGACATTCACCATGGCTACTCCCAGAGGGTGAATACCACTAGAGTTCAGTCATGGAGCTAAGTCATGTAGTCTCTCACATGACATCCACCATGGCTACTCCCAGAGAGTGGAAAAAGGGCTTTCACCTCAAACTTCTCTCGCAGAGAAGAATGCATTAACAAGGGCTTGCACCTCAAATTTCTCCATCTTAGAGAAAAATGTATTACAAGGGCTTTCACCTCAAATTTCTCCGTCTTAGAGAAAAATGCATTACAATGGCTTTCACCTCAAATTTCTCCGTCTCAGAGAAAAATGCATTACACTCATAATAAGAACAACATAATCCTTAGACTCCCTCTCAGCAGGGCAGCATTCACAACTTTGATTATCACAATTCCAAGAAATTGCCTCCAATGCTTGACCAAACAATGAGCTTTAGAGGCCACATTGCTACTCGAGCTTGCTGATCCTTTGCAAAGGACTTGGCACTCTCTCTCTACAACACAAGCTCCCTCTAAATCTTCAAGTAGTTGCATCCATCTCTTGACTGCCTCTTTCAAGATTGTTTGCAAGGCTTGCCACAGAGTAATGATTTTTCAACACAAATCTCTGAAATTCTGACATATTAAAGTTCAGGACTGTCCTCCTCAACCTCATCCCAAATCATCCTCTACTAAAGGTTTGTGGAGCTATCAATGTCAAATCCAGATGAGCTGTGCAATTCTATTCTCTGCAACACAACAACCCATTTAACTGACATCTTTACTTCTTCATAGAACTCCCTCTGAATGTCATATCCTCCTCTTAGAAGAAACTAATTACAATGACAAACTGTATAGGTTCTTCCTCTTTAATGAAGTTATGTGCCACCAATTTAGTCCCATGGCTGCAAGCAGTGTCCCCATGTTCATTTCTACAGCCTACATGACTTTGCATGTAATCTCTTATCATCCTATTGCTTCTTGATCTGTCTTGGAGACATTTTTAGAGAAATTAGTAATAGTTCATAGAAACAAACTATCATGAAGAGAAATATACAGATCAATGCTAAAAGCATACATTATTCCCAATGTTATAACATGAATTAGTATAATCAATATTCGAAGGTATAATCATAAAATATTCGAAGGTATAATCATAAAATACTTATCTCTTTATTGCCTAAATTTTCTCATAATCCACCTATAGATCTATCGCCATCACAAAATTATAGTGTAGGTAGAGAGTGAAAAATTCGAACACCAACACATCTGCTATCCTCATAGACATGAATGCCAAACATGTAAGCATAGACGGGCATGACAGCATCCTCCCCCTTGATGTCAAAAAAATGGAAGCTTCTTTAGAGATTCTACCCTCCAAGGCTCTTCAGCTACACATTCTCATAAGGATCCCTCATTTCTTGCATCTCTTAAACTCCCAATTTTCCCATTTTGACTCTGGATCTATACTAGACCCGCTCTGATACCATGTTAAGTTTTACGAACCAGAATAGCATAACAAATAACAAATAAACCAAAACACAATCAACACCACAAATATCCTGGGAAAACCCTCCTACTCGAGGGAAAAACCCAGCCACACAATACAAGGTACTCTTTTATTGAAAGCTTAAGGATATCAAGCATAATCAAAGAAAAAAATCAATGATTGTTAACACTTACCAATTAAGGCGAATATCCTTTAACAGACTGAACAACACCTGCTTTGCATATACAATCCTTCACCTATCTCACATATACTAAACAAATGAAATGAATCACAAACTCAGAATGATCGTACATAGATCATAAATCCAGAAAAATAGAACTGTTATAGACACAGAGCATAAAATTACTGATATACAATACTCATAGTCACAAAAATATTATGACTTTTTTTCTCTGCTGAAGTTGCACTCTAGTTTTCTAATACCAAATCGTCTATCTACCAAATCATGAGTGAACTAGACATAGCACCAAAATTGAGAAGGAGATGGAAACTAAAGAGACATCACTGTTACCAAAAAATGAGTTGATGACAGTTACATTGAGGAGACGATAGAGATCTTCCAGTGATGACGCGAACATGAAGAGAAACTCATAAAGTAATACACGGCACATCCACCCAAGCTAAATGCTTTGTGACACTTGTTCATTGACTTCATGGATTTTGGGCAGTAACTATTACAAGGGAATACAATACAACCACAGAACATAAAAGACAATATACATATTGAATGCTGAAAGTAAACAAAAGAAAATGAAGTGTAATTTACACCATGATATCTGACTATAATAATGCGCTCAAAGAGAATGAATACGGCAGTGAAGGAAGGACTCAACACTGCAAAACTGAGAAGGCTTGAGATCAATTTAAGTTTGCAAAACCATCGCAGGTAGGTGATATCTCCTGCTGCTACCCAAAACATTAACAATTACGAGAAAATAGGAGAAAAAAAATTCTGAAAAAAAAGGGAAAGGCAAAAGTGATGGGGAAAGGTGATTTTATTTATCCCACATTGGTAAGATGAGTGAATGAGCTCTTATAGAGTGTTATAAAATATTTTTAAGAGCTCACTTTCTGGCATGCTGGATTGAATATAAAATTTATGAAATTATTTGGAGAGTTTATCTTTGAGGGCTTGGAAGATGAAATCCCTCTTTGCTAACAATCTCTACGCTGTTGGAAGACACAGTCTGGGGATTCGATTGGTCTTTGCAATCAGGCAATACAACATACTTCAAGGTTTCTTATCTGCTAGTTGTATGGTTTGATTGCTATATAAGATTGTATGAGGATGTTTGAAGACGAATCCGGGAGTGAGTTTGGAGAAGTTTATTACTATGCATTGGATTATGCTGGCCATCTCAAATCAGTGTTGCTGCAATTACATCAGTCAAGCTGTACAATTTCATGCTGGCCATATTACTTGCTGGGCTTGACGTGAGACTGGTGGGCATTGTCTGTGAGGGTTTTGAGATCACATTTGCAGATTGGAGGACGATCTCTGCTATAGGAAACAGCATCACTTGAAAGGGTTTGAATCTACAATTTGGAAACTTCTTGGAGTCATTCTCGTGCATTATATATGCGCTAGTGAAGTTTGGTTAATGCTGCTACAATTCTGAGCATTCTCTATTATGTATTCAATACTTACCAGGTCTGCAATGATATTAATTTCTGATTTGTAAGGCTTGAAACAAGTTCTCTGAAGTCTAAATGAACTTATGTATTATTAGCATTTAATCTTCTATGTTGTATTGCAAACATTTGTTATGTATTGTTTTCTATATTGAATGGAATCTGAAAATCACTTAGCAAATAATAACAACAAAACATATGCAACTGCAAACTGAGAACAAATAAATAAATTCAGTAATCAGCTTGCAAGCAAATGTTTGACAAATTTACAGTGAGTGTAATAGGCACCAAAAATATCAGATCAAGGGGGCATATTACAATATTTGGTTTTGAGACTCTTCAACAATGTTGAAGCTACAGTGACATCTCCAACCTCTGGGACTTAGCTGCAATAGATAGTTTCAGAAACATTAAAGCTTCCTTATACCTTTTGTCATAGATTTGTAGGTTGTGCCTCCTTGCTCAAAACAACTTGATCAAGGTCAATGCTCACAAATGGCAAGTCTTTTATAACTGTATAGACTAGAGTAACGAGAATCGCGGCGATTCTGCGATCCGATCACCCTTGGCCGATTTTTTTGGAGCTAAAATCGGAATTGGCTGATTCATGGGGCAAAAATCACCTGAATCGGCGATTCTAGGCGATTTCTCCAAAAATCACTGATTTTTGGGCTTGGGAATCAGCCGCGGCAGTTAACAAGTTAAAGTTAAAAAATTAAAGAGAAAACATAGGTTTAGGAACAGCAAGAAAGAAGAGAATCAAGGAGAGCATAAATCTGTTTGGGGAGGCTTGAAGTTCACATTGGGAGCATCAAGGAGCCAATAGCAACACTCCTCAACTCATTTCCAAGAGGTAAGTGTTGATTTTTTTTTCCATGTTAGTGTATTCTTCATTTTTTTGCAAAATTTGTTTAGTTTTAGCTTTAAAATTTAGAACTTGAATGTTTTTTTGAATAAATTGCAAAGTATGATCTTGCAAACCCTACAACATGTTTACAACCAATTTGCAAACATAACTTTACAATTTTCACAAAAAAAAATGTAGGGTTTATGGTTTTTTATTAGTTTAAGACTATTTAATAGCCATTTAAGACATGTTTTTAATTTTTTATTTAATTTTCTTATTGCAGCAGCCTTAAGTTTTAACTTCCATTTTCCAAATTTCCACAATGGAAAAAGACCCTTCTTGGAAGTATACCGAAGAATTTCCGGGAAGGACAAAATATTAAACAAAATGTATTTTTTGCAAAGAAATAAATTCCGGTGGCATTTATAGATTCAAGTTCCATATTGCTAGTATACCTGGACATGATATCACAGTTTGCACTAAACAAACTCCTGAGGCACAACATGAGGTATATATGCAAATAGAGAACTTTGAAAGAGAAAAGTTAGAGAAGAAAAAGAAACTTGAACAGTTGCAAGCTATTGGTTCCCCATCCCCATCCACATCCGCATCTGCATCCACATCTGTAGGTTGTGTTGGAGAGGGTTCTTCCAGGCCACCATTTCGTCCTAGTGCTAGTTCTAGGGCTGCCACCACTACTATTCCTTCAGCTTCTACTTCTGCTACTCAGTCTACTAGTATTACCATTGGACCTAGAGTGCGGAAGTCGTGATTGGACAATTATTTTGTACAGCGCACTACACCTGGCTCACAACCCTCACTTGAGAGCATGTCTTGGAACAAGGACATTCATGATGCTGCAAGAAAACAAATTTGCAAATTTTGGTACTTTTGCAATATTCCATTTATTGCAGCCAGGTAATTAAAATTTAATTTACTTTATTTGGTTTTCCTTAATTAAGATTTTTAAGATTCTAAATTCTATTCATAATCTATTTGTGACAGTCTCCTTATTGGCAGGGCATGATAGATGCCGTAACTATTTGTGGTGCGGGGTTCAAAGCCCCTACTGAGGCTGAGTTGAGTGGAGATCTTTTAGACGAAATGGTTGAGGACACGAAGGCTGAGCTAGAGGAACACCGACTAGAATGGGTCAAAAGGGGATGCACCATCATGACTGATGGGTGGACTGATATGAGGAATAGAACACTCCTCAACTTTCTTGTGTCTTGTGGAGGTGATTAAATAATTTAAATTCTGATTTGTTGAATAATTGAATGCTAATTTAATAATAATTCATGATAATTAATTGTTTTGTTCTATTTATTTTGTATAGGAACCACCATGTTCATCAAATCTGTTGATGTTTCCGATCATGTAAAAAATGCCACATACTTATGTGAGCTTATTGAGGAGGTTATAGCAGAGGTGGGGGAAGCAAATGTGGTGTAGGTGGTCATAGACAATGCAGCAAATTATGTTGCTGCAGGTAAACTTTTAGTTTTAAACTTTTAAGTTTTTTAACTTCTTTGATTTAACTTAATTTCTGAATTCTAATTTCTAATTAATTTGAAATTTTTGTAGGTAAACTCTTGATGGAGAGGCACCCCACAATATTTTGGTCTCCTTGTGCGGCCCATTGCCTTGACCTCATGTTGGAGGACATTGGTAAGCTTGAGTGGGTCAAGGCATGCATTGATAAGGCCAAAAATGTGTGCAAGTTCATCTACAACCATGCACTCGTCCTCAGCACAATGAGGAAATACACAAAGCAAAGGGAGTTAGCTCATCCAGGCATCACGAGGTTTGCCTCGAATTTCATCACATTGCAGTCCATCTTGAAAGTGAGGGTAGAATTGAGGTCCATGTTTGTTGGGCCTGAGTGGACAGCCTCTTCCTTTGCCACCACCACTGCAGGGATAGATGTTGTGAACACAATGTTTGATGAGAATGGTTTTTGGCTACCTGCGGCTGAAATATGCAAGGTAAAATTTTCATAATTATATAATTTTGTTTTATTTCTAGTTTAAAACTTTAATATATTATTATAATTTAATACTTGACTCAATTGTTTGTTTTACAATGTAACTTACAACTTACATTATGATTATATGCAGGTTTGTGAGCCCCTTGTATCTCTCCTACGAATTGCTGATGGCGAGAAGCCCTCTATGGGCTACATCTATGAGGGCATGGATAGGGTCAAGGAAGCCATTAGAAGCCAGTATGCAGGAGTACAGAAGAAGTATGAGCCCATTTGGGAGTATTGATAGGAGATGGTAGAATCAGCTCCATAGGCCCATTCATGCAGTAGCTTATTACCTAAATCTTGCATTTCGTTTCCGTCCTGACTTCAAGGCGGATGACGAGGTTTACAGTGGCCTATTTACAGTGATGCAGAAGATGGGTGGCAATGTCCCAGCTACAACCAGAACCATAGAGCTAGACAAATTTAATTATAAGGAAGGAGTCGTCTTCTCTAGTTCAATGGCCATAGAAGGGCGGTCATCAATACAGCTAGGTAACCATAAAAATAATATAACCTTAAGTTATATATCTTTTAAGTTTTTAACGGTTTAATGGTAACCTTTATCATTTATGAGACTAATTGTTTTTTCTTTCATTTATTTTAGATAGATGGTGGGAGACGTTTGGGTCCTCTGTCCCAACTCTTCAGAAAATTGCCATTCGGATTTTGGGTCAGCCAAGTAGTGCCTCTGGATGTGAGCGTAATTGGTCCATGTTTGAGCATATCCACTCAAAGAGGCGAAATAGGTTTTTTGTGCAGAGGTTGAATGATCTTGTCTTTGTTCATTACAACCTCTGGCTTAGGACCAGACAGATTTTGGACCCTGATAGCTCTCCAATCACTCTAGACGAGGTTGATCCAGAGTCAGAGTGGCTAACTGAGGCTACCGATCTTGTCTTCACGGAGGAAGACCATGACTGGGTTGACCAGGCAGATAGAGAGGCCGAGGCAGTGGCCATAGCAGAGGAAGAGCTTAGATCACGTTCAGGCACTGGCAAACACACACGCACACATAGAGACTCTACAGTTTCAGCCCCTGTTGCTGTTGTTTAGGAGTTTGTGTTACCTGCGGGGGCTATGGCTACTCAAAGCTCTAGGACCTACCTTAGACGCCTTGTTAGGAGGCAAAATATAGATTACTCTGAGGCTGAGGCTGCGGTCGAGCTAGAGGATGATGATTCAACTTGAGGCACTTGGTAGATAGACTTGTTTTTTTATTTTCTTTACAAACATATGTTTCATAACTTCATAAGTATAACTTTCATGGATCTTCATCTTGACATACATATATGATTTGATGTCATTGGTTTTATCATTTATGCTTTATCATAGAGTTACATTTACATCAGCTATGTCATTGAAATCCTATGTTTTCTATTTACTTCAGCTACAATTTATGTTTTACGTATGTGATGGATCATGGATGAACCTTATTTATGTATGTTAGGCTTTAGCTTCTATTTGATGATGTAAAAGTGTGCTTATTAAGTCATATTCAATAAATGGTGCATGAAATAAGTTTTAAATCATTAAAATCTCTAAATTTCAAGGGTTTTTTCACTTTGCCGATTCGTAGCCGATTCACTGGCGATTCACCACCGATTCACGATTCGATTCGGCCTTGCCGATTCTGAGCCAATTCCGATTCTCGTTACTTTGGTATAGACTGTAGTTATTTTTGGTCAACTTCTAATAGTTAGGTAGAAGGTTTGAATCTCTGCTATGTGAAGATGCTGCACTAGACTCTAGGTTTTACGGAAACAATTAAACTGGGAGATTTGTTAGGATTGGAACAAAACCACTTTATAGGGATGTTCAAGATTCTGCTAAACACAATGCGACTAGTTTTTAAGAGATAATTCCTCAAGGTTTGAAAGATATTAAATTAATATTTTTTTAGGTAAATTATAGAAACAATCAAGACAGAAGATTCAAAAATATTGTAGCAAAAATAATCATCATGGATATGAAATAGACTTGTACTCATGATGTGGCCAATTTTCAAGCAAAAAACCCTCCAATCAAAAGTTACAGGACTAAAACCCTTTTAGACTTGATGAGGACAGTTATTTAATAGTTTGTAATTGTATAATACTATAAAGTTCTAAATGAACTTTTTAAAATAGTAAATAAACCATGTAGCCATAATAATGTTTGAACTTTGTACAAACTACTAAATAAACTATACGAATAGTAATGATACTTCATTGCTGCATGTTTTGCCTTTTTTTGTTGTGCCTTACTTTGTTACTCCTTTAATTGATGCTTTACTAGTCTCTTTCTATAGAGCTATGCCAAAGGAAAGGTTTGGTTGATTAAAAAATTAGCTGATAATTGCACTTGTAGGACTCCATCTGGCAATATAATATAAATTGCATTTTCAAAATCTCTTGTTATATTTTATTTGATGCAGTTTCAGACCTATACACTTGCACAGACCTTAAAGAATTCCAGTGCTCCCTTCAATTGCCCAACAGCTCCAACACCAACAAACAAACACGTCCTTTGAAACAGCTGACTAAGGTCCTTTATTGCAGGTGATCTTTTGACAGGAAAAACTTACAATCCCAGTTTGCTGATTTCTCCCCCTAAGATTACAATCTTTGAGCCCACTACAGTTAGGGCTAAAGTCCTTTTTCCTTCTGCCGAAACAAGGAAACCCCAGAAATCCTACTTAAGATTTTCCTGCTGCTAGAAATCCTCAAAAAGAAAACAGCATATTTTCTAATCAGATGAAGTCCAAAGAAATCTCTATCTACATTACCCTTGCAAATATCCATACTAGTATGTAATGTGCATAGAATAACAAGGGAATTAGAAGCAAAATGTAGATATCAATCTGCATATCAAAGATGCATCAATCTACTTGTTATAAATGTATATTATTGGAGATACAACTAGATGGCAATACAAATTTGCTTGAACAAACAAGTTAACTGCCTGCAACTTTTGAGATGAGTTATAAAAGCATTTTTAACCAAAGAGAGGCTAAAAATCAGTTCCTCACCAATGACAAAGCAAAAGGGTAGTTTACTCACTTTATCCACAACAATAAGCAACAGTTAGCTGCAAAAAGGGTTGTCAGTGCGACAAAGTTCCTTATGGTTGATTTCACACCTTCAATTAAAAAGTGGAACATTAATCCATATGAATGAATTGAAGGGGAAGCTAGTGGATAGAATTGGAAACTTCCAGTTTGATGGACTGCACATAATCCTTAGCTGGAAAAATACTAGTGATCTCATGCTTTACTTGGAATTTAAAATATGTTTCTAGTGGACAGAATTGGAACCCACCCAGTTTGATGGACTGCAACAATCCTTAGCTGGAAAAATACTAGTGCTCTCATGATTTATTTGGACATAACATGCTTTTCTATGCTTCAATTATTGAAAAAACAAAAAATGATAATCCTATGCTCTAATTCCTTGAAGCTTTTACTTCCTTTTCTCTTTCTTTCTTTCTTTCTTTCTTACTTCCTTAATTTGTGTATGTCCACTTCTATACTTCTCGTTATATTCCCACAGGTTTTGTGTTTACATTTTCAGCTCTGGGATTTTTGTAATCATCTCAGAAATAATATACTTCATCTTGATTATAAAAAGTAATTTATTTGGTTTAGAATGCTTCTAAGTTCTCATTACTTACAGTCACAAGCGATAAGCAATGTAATTTCACGTTCACATGAGAGTCTATAACATTGGAATTGTTGAATCAAGGGAGTCATTTCTAAAGAATTTTGTCCCGATATTTAAGTGTAAATTCTATTCTATATGATGTTTGGATTTGTTTTTTCTTTTGACAAATTTTAACTTTACAGGTCTATGCCTCCTTTGTGCAAGCAATATGTTCTACATTTATTATATATTGACACTATTGTGTGTGATAAAGAAATGGTTGGATGGGTTTTTCCAAATGAAGTCACAGAACATAAAGAAGCAATTGATAGGCTGTTGAAACTTAAAGTATTTCTTGAAGGCTTGGACAGGTTCACCCTCTCACCTTAACAAGGTTAACTCTTTATCAGTTCTACCTAAATATGAATTCTAGTGGTACATTTATGTTTGGGTTACAAACTTCTACATCTAATGAGAATATTTAGTGGTAAGGAAGAAAGAATGATGTTTCCTTTTAGAATGTTTGTGTTCTATCATGATATGCCAATACTCTCTTGCCATTGGTTTGTGAATTACAGTGTTCTTTGACTGTGATTTTACTTTTTAAAGGTAATTGGAAAAGGTTGGGAATACAAATGAAAATTAAATGTGCTACATTTTGAGATATCCTTTCCATGCACAATAATCAACAAGAATGTCAAACAACATTGTAAAATTAAATGATGAAATCCTCATGTCTGCTTTTAATATTAATTATTGACTGCTAAAAAATTACATTGTGTTGATATACTGAAATGGAAATCAAATTCAACAATTTTTGGAATTTCATAATGACAAATTTCCCACTCATAGGATGTACTATTGTACAAATTGCAGATCTAGTAAATGTTGGCGACAAGGGAAAAACACAATAAATGGGTAGTTGTGAGAGCTGTTAGGTAGTTGTATAGCTTCTACAGGTGTACAATGTAGGAAGGTGTGGCTGCAATAAGGAGGCCATGATTGTGATAGGGACATTGCGGCAACATCTAGAGCATGTTTTTGACAGCTGCATCATAATGTCCCTTTTTTGGTCCACTGCAACATCTTTGAATTTTCTCTACTTTTTTGGAGAGTGCTAGTGTCATTGGAAAGGTAATTTGACAATGGCAAGGATTCTTGAAGCCAAGACAAATACAATGATACTTTTTGTATTCAGATTCAATGTTGTAGGAGCACTCCACACTTCTTGGAGAAGTTTGTCATCTCAAGAGAGGACCAAATTTCGTATAGATGGATATCTTACGCGCTTAAGGTTTTGGTGCAGTCAAAATTCATAATTTGTACTATTTTTATAATTTTTTGTAACTTCAATAGTGGTGCAAAAAGTAATTGAAGTATTAAATGATTAAGAATTTAGGTTGTCATCATAGTTCAGTCTTGAACTCAGAGAATACTCGGCAAGCCCAAGTTTTTTGATTGGGCAAATTCTCAACAAATACTTGGCAAGGACTCAATAAAAACTTGGCAGCTTAGAAAGTACTAAAACTTAAATTTATTAAAACACATTATTTTGCAAAATTCAACTACAAAATATATAAAATTAAAAAATGACATCTCAAAAGATAGATGGATAGTTTTATAGCAAAAAACATGTGCAAAATATGCATTTTAATCAGCACTCTACCCGTGTAGGCATTTTTATCCACATTTTTCTTGTGTCTATAAAAACTAGCAAGTTAAACTTGTAAAAACTCACAGAACAATAAAAATAGAGAGTACTTGGCAACTTGGAGAGTACTCGCAAGATTTGTAAACTATGATTGTCACAAAGTAAAAAATCAGAAGACAACTTATATTTAATTATACAATAAGAGGTTGTGATATGGAGACATAAAAAGTGACTACATGTATGCTCATAAGTTTACCCTTACGTGTAATCGAAACTTTTAGTTCCGATTACAAATGTTACTACACTTTGTATTGCTTATACTAATGCAATCAGGACTCTTAGTCCCGATTGCAATTCAATACAAATCACCTTTTTATGTAATCAGAACTTATAGTTCCGACTGCATAATTCATTTCCCCCCACTAGATGTAGTGTAATTGGGACTTTTGGGCCCGATTACACTTGTAAACATAAATGTCCTTCCTTATCTGAAATGCATCATTAAGACTCTAAATTGCAACCATGGTTCCACACGAGCATCTTTTTTGCCCCATCATTGTCAGTTCCCTGCGTACACATATATTCTTCAAAACTTGATAATTCAAAGCATGGGCTTTGTTTTTGTACTACCCTTGTTCAATGAAGAATGTAATGGAGCTAATGACAACTTATCTTGATGTCTTGTTGCTTTGGTCTTTTTATCTCAGTGTTGCAGATCAAGTTTCAATATCTAAAGAACCAACTACCTCTCTTGAGAAGAAGATGAAGTATAAATTCCTAAGTGTCAAAATGCTATCGCTCCTTCTCCAGTTCTCTCCAATATTGAGGAGATCAAGGATACTGAGATCGACCATGTGGATATGTCCGGATTCATCCAAAGAACAGAGTCAGAAGTGCCATCATTAGAAATGAAAAAGGTCCTCAAAAGTCACATCTAGGTTGTTTCAACTTTCTTAGTGGTTGTCTTGGAACTAGAATTTGTCTTGGCGTGTGCTTCACATTTTGATAAGGAATCTAGAACCATCAAAGATGCAGATGGCAAGGTGATCATGATGTTGGATGTGAAAACAATTGATAAGATTTTTAAAGTTCCAAATGCTATTGTACACACTGACATCACCTTTGAGAAGGCTCTAGCCTACTACAATCAAACGGAGGAAGATTGCAAAAGAACGATCAATACCACTTGGCTTATTAAGAAAAGACAATCAATATCAATTAGATGGTTTGCCATACTCTAGAGGAGTGATTTCAAGGAAGAGATCAATGATATGATCACTCTCCTAAGAAGGATCTGTGGATAGAAGAAATCAAATATTTTTGAGACATAGATGTGTCAGTATATCTCCATTATCAAGAAAGGTTCACATAAGATCTTTTGGGTGAGCTGATCAGTGACTCTGTGTGAACAACTGTCACAGGTTCCTATGAATTTGACATTTTACATGAACTCATACCTTGTGTATATAGTTGTCTCTTCCAGATAGTTTCCAGGACTCTCCTATGATGGTGACAGGTGTAAGGTGCTAGTATGGAAGTATTACAATCAGCTCACTTTGGGCACAAGAAGACATCATTATTGAAGGGTTCAAGATGCTTTCTTTGATCATCAAATTTTCTTATTTGATAAGATACTGGAAAATAGGAGAGCTTCTGAGGTAGCTTGGAAGAAAGTGAATGAGCATAGGTGCTAATTTCTCTAGTTTCCAACATTCACCTACACGAGGGTAGGACATTTTGATGATCACCCATACATGATACCAAGGAACCCAACTAATAAGATCAATCTAATGAAGTTGGGAAAGTAGCTGATGTTAGTGCATGCAAAGCAATCTGTTGCTCATAAGACCAGTATTGTAATATCTACTTAGCATCCCCTAGCCATTGGTAGATACTCATTGACATCTACCATTAAAGCAAAGGCTATGGAGATGGAACTTTAAGAAATCAAGTTGAAGAAATTCAAAATCAAAAGGGATTTTGATTAACGGGGAATGAAGGACAAGATAAAACGGGCATTCATTACACCCCAATGCACCCCAATGCACCCTCCAACTTTACCAAGGACCAATTAAAACACAGCTTCTCAATAATTTTTCCCAAACTATATGAATCCTTACTCGGGCCATAGATCATTTGCCTCCAAATCTATCGGAACTATATCAATGACTTGCAGGAGTGAGAAATGGAATTTACCTGCTGCCTAAACATTGCTTGTATAATTCTAGTTCTGGATTTTTACTTAGACCCGCTCTGATACCATGTTAATGTTTTGACCAGAAATAAAGATAAATAGCAATAAACAAAATAATGAACACTAAGACACAAAGATTATCCTAGGAAAACCCTCCTACTCGAGGGAGAAAAAACCAACAACTACAGTTATTCATTGAACATCTACAACAGTATGATAATTTGATTAACTCTCCACCAAAAAATTATTATATCTACAAAATATAGATTCACAAGAGTTATCAATATCATCCTATCGAGCAACACTAGGCAAAGACTTTAATTTCTTGAAAACTCAACAGACACAAACCATAAGAGACGATACAATCTCTTGTCCGCTCAAAAAACACTAACCATGAGTGACGTAAAGAATAAATATTTGGTAGTTATGCATCCGACAGTTATGCATAATGTTATCTTTTATATCTAACGTCTACTACATAAATGAAATAAATGAATAGAGGCAAACGAATGAGAGGCAGACAACACATGAATCGATAGCTGCTTCATATCTATGAACCGATGATAGTCATGAGCAAATATACATGAATCAACAATAGACATCGAACACATGCCATTTTATATTCCAGAATGCCGTGGCATGAGAATTTCCAGCAGTTACCAAAATGAGCCATGAGCTGGAGATGAACGTTCTTCAAAATGCCTTTAATAAATAATATCAATAGTTACGAAGTTTGCTGAAGACACTTTATAGTCTTCAAGAAAGTTTACATTTCATACTAGCAAAGATAACAAAGACAATAGTATATCCTTCACAAGTATGAAAAATGTCTCTTGCAGCTACAAACATTAACAATAACTTGCTGCATTATCTGTGAATATATGTACCACATTCTCCTCAATTATCTCCTCCAACAATTCCTACAAGACCTCACAAAGATACTCAACATTTTTCATTTTCTCTGAAACATCAACTGTCTTCAAAAATACCATGCCACCTAAGAGAAAAAACAATTTTGTAAAATAAAAATTTAAAAACTTAATCACTAAATCAATATTGAATAAAGTTTACAAAGTAGTAGGTACAAGTTGTACAATTGCCTCATGAGGAGACAAGAAAATTCAGTAGTGTTCTAATTTTTTTGCCGGTCCAACCATTAGTCATGATGGTGCAACTCTTCCTTCTCCATACCTCACGCTGCTCGACAATTGTGACTTTCCCATTAGTCACTTTTTGAGTCAAAATAGGAACTTTTAGCTCCTCATTATTAGGGGCTTTGAACCCCGCACCACAAATAGTAACATCTACCATAATTTGCCAATAAGGAGACCTAAAACAAATAAAATAAACAAAATAATTATTAAGTTTTACTTTCAAATTTAAAATTTAAAATAATCAATGTGACATACTCTTGAAAGAAATAAAATGAAGACATAGAAATCAAAATAATAATGAGTACCTTGTTGCATGAATTGGAAGGTTGATGTAGAACCAAATTCTCCAATTACAATTTTTGCAGCCTCATGCTTCTTATTGCAACCCATGCTCTCAAGTGATGGTTGGAAAAGGGAATCTAATGTGGATTCCTTTTTACGAATATGAGGCCCAATGGTCACACTTGTAGTACCACTACTTGTAGATGTAGGAAATGGAGGCCGAGGATTTGAAGAGGCCTCTCCATTAATATTTGCCATTTCTTCCATATGCTTTTGTTTTAATTGTTTTTTCTCTTCAAATTCCTCCATTTGAGCTTGCACTTCACGTATAACATCAATGGGTGTTTTTTTGCATGGTTTGACATCATGCCCTGTATATGTGCAAGGTGATATTTCAATTGTTTAAAACCTCCACTATATTTTGTTTTGCAATGAAAACATATTACTTATTTTTTTGATCTAGAGATGGCATGTTTCCAAGCCCTATCCCTTTGGCATTTAATTGAGTCTGCATTTGGGTTACCATTACTACCAGGCTCAGACATTATGTTGCAATATATCATAAATGAAAAAAATCAGCATCTACAAATTCTACACATTCTAATTAAATTAAAGTAAATAAAATAAAGAAAAATCTAGGGTTTCTTACTTTTAACATCAACATAAAATGAAACAAAAAATAAAACCAATGTAAAAAAATGGAAACATGAAAATAAAAAAACAAGAAAATGTAACTCACCTTTTCAAATTTGCTCCAAAAATGAGGAAATGCAGTTCAAATTTGTTAAGGCCTCCAAATCCTTCTTTTAACTCCTCTAAATGTGTGAATGCAAGCTACTAACTTGCACAAACAATCAACAATCACTATCTCCTCTTCAATCAATCTGCTGGTCTGCTCTTCAATGCCTCAATATTTTTCCTCAAATAGCTGTTTTCCTCTCCTTGTGTTTGCAAACAATGTAATAGTCTTTTTAGGGTTGGGAGGCAAATATAACACCAACATGAAAAAGTAAAAACAATTAAAAAATGATTTTTTCAACTTAATAAGCTTGTTTTCTTTGGTAGAGTCCCAGGCTCGAGACTTGGCAAGTGTACCAAGTTTGATAGGCTTGGTGAGTCTTCCCATACTCGGTTAGACTTAGTCTAGTCCGAGTTTCGGGCTGCATAGACTTGGCTAGGTCACCTCAGCCTGAGATTCCTAGAGTCCTAACAGAACTAGTTGAGTCTTGTAACTATGGTTATAAACTTATAACAATACTTTCATGATTGCAATCTACACCTTCTTATGAGACTTCCTCCAATCTCAAGAGTTCATATTCTTGATGTTCTTCCCAATCTTTATGAACATATGGGGTCATTTGAGTATGAGAATTGCTAGAAATTTCATCGAACTCAAAGAGTGGGTTATCATAAGACATAAGATAAGACAAGATAAGATAGATAAGATAAGATAAATTATTAATGTCCAACAAGAGACCACAAAAAGGGTCTAAGGGACTGAAAGCATACAAAAAGGAAACTGCCAACAGTAGGAGCACCAAATGGTGTCCGGGGAAAGAACAAACAAGAAAGCAGAAAGCAGAAGAGCCGAAAAGAGCGACTAGGGGCCCTTCCTAGACGAGAAGTAATCTAACACTGAAGGGTACGGCGAGAATGAGCAAGAACCTCAGACTGCCTCTGAATAGCTCTGGAGGTGGAGTGTTGCTGCCGAGTGTGTCCTCTACGAGGTCTCACAATCCTGGTGTGACTAGAGGAAGGAGGACCGAGAGGATGCTTCGTGCCCCGGGCCGGGGACACCGAAGTGAAAAAGGATGTGATAAGCTGATTTGAGCTTTGGCTTGACGGGAACTGAAGCTAGAGGGTGGAATCATGCAGCCGCGTGGTCTCCTGTAAATAAAGAGTGTAAATAAAGAGCAAGACACTGCTGATCGGTGTATCTGAAGGAGAAGAGGGATCTGCACTCTCTGAACAAGTAGTGGAACCTTCCTCTGACCTCATAATAAATGGGACAGCGGAAGATGAAGTGTGTCTCTGTCTTGACCTCCATCAAGGTGCAAAGGCGGTAGACCTGGTCAACTCTATCAATGTGATGGTTAGTCTGGATGCAGAGCCAGTGGGAACCAACTCTGAAAGATCCCAAAGAAATATTGAGAGCATGACTCTAGCGACGAGCTAAGTACGAAGGTTACACAATGACCCCATCTTAAATCTCCATATAGTGCTCTACATAGAAGGCCATCCTCGGACGGAGCCCCCCAGAAGGGTTGCTCCATGTTGTGATAATATACTGCCTGTAGATGTCAAGTTTGACATGCCCATTCAACTCCTGTTGAGATGGAAGGGGATGGGCAGGAGCATCCAGAGAGAACTGAAAGGGGGGTAGACGATCAATTGAAATCCCCACAGACCCCAGCAAGGCAGAAGCCTGGGCATACCAGCAACGAGCTCTACCAGAAGGGTTGGAACATGCAATCGCCATAGAAGAGCACTAATCTATATAGGGATATATCTGTTGACCATCAACAGAATCAGGGAAGCCCCTAAGGCGGTGAAGGAACCAGATTAGATCGAAGATGGCCGCAAGTCTGAAAGGATGTGCCCCAAACTCAGCCAGAATAATGCTATGAGGAGTAGATTGGTGGCATCTGATAAGGCGCCAAAGGAGGATGTGAACTCTCTCAATTGAAGTCCAATCAAACTCCAAGAGAGAAGGCCTCCACACAACAGAGTTGTAGAGCACATTCGACCTAACTAAGAAATCCAGGAGGGACAACTTGGACCCGATGTCCTAAAAGTGATGTTTGAAGCACTGTCTCTCAAGTTCTCTGGGCCTCGCTTCAGTAAGCACATTGCTTGTGATGAAGGAAACAATGTAGGAGAGCCTCAGCTGAGTGAAAGAGTGGGAGTGAATGAAGAAGGTAGAACGAATGGACCAGTGGAAGGACTTGTAGTCCTCATCAAACCACTGGTTCATAGGACAAGTGTTCTTGCGTTTGGGGTTGTGAGATAAGGGGGTGGTGCGGTGGGGAATGGAAAGGAGTGTGGCATCCCAAAGTGTGGTTGCAAGTATGTCGAACATGGAGGAAGCATCTCCGAACTCGGTGTAGGAGGCCTGAGGGAGGAGCTGTCTGAGATGGGAGATAAAGAGATCATGGTCGCTCTCGGGGAAACGAAAGGAGGTGCGGGTGAGGGTCTACATGGGAAGCAGGGAAGGAGGGATGCGTAAGGGAGGGGGCAGGGAGATACTAATGGAAAGGTTGAGGGCATGGTCGACCAGAGGGAGGTGTGAGAGGGTGAAGTGGCAAATGGAGGGGATGAAGGAGGCGCAGGATAGGACATAGTCCATGACACTTGTGCCACCACAGTGAGGCCAGCAAGTGAAGGATCTAGAACCAGCAAAACAGGGGAGCCCATTCAGGATCACCAGATTCGAGGACTCAGAGCTGGAGAAGGTGGCGATCATACCTCGTGAGAGGGCCCCAACTGTCATCAGAAGAACGCTATAAACCCAGAATGGACGGGTCAGACTCGGAAGTACATGTAGAATCAACACTATGGTCATGAAGTGGGGTCTGAAAGTCTCTGTGTAATAAGCTGATTCAAACTCTGCTCTAGATTTTTGATTTATTTTGGTAGTAGGGTTTCAAACTTTAGATTTGAAGTTCAGACTTATTCTTTTAACAATACAAACATGTAACCATTTCCTCAAAGTTATGGAATCCTGGATATACGGCTATAACTATCTTAATTTAATATCAATTACTGATTCCTATGTAGCAAATCATTTGTATAAAGTATCTTTCCAATATTTAATTAACAAGGAATTCGAATTCAACACAAACTGGAAATGGCATTGATATTTCAATAATGGATGAGTCTGGAAATCAATAATTCAATTTCTTTAAGACTGGAAGACAACTTTGAGTTCCTACCACTAGATAACAACAGAATGTCCAACCTGTGTAATGCCATGCATAGAAGCTTGCACCTGTGAGTTTATCTCCACCGTAAATGTTGGCCCGAACATATAGACTGGTGGCCTGGGACGCAATCAACTGGACCCGTGCTAGAGTAGGCTAACTGCAACTGTAACCGTGTAGCCCTCTATCACTGAGTCTGACTCCTCTGGGCGGTTTAACTCCTTATCACCCATCACCAAGATGTATTCGCACTGATTTTACAATTTCGGATATTCCCTGCCCAAACAACCAGACTTTCCCGTCACCTGTAGCTCACGCGATTAGTATGTTTGGGCACCTGCTATATGCGTTTAGCTGCCTGGGTGTGGCTCGTGTATTCTCTTGGTGTCTCTGTGACTACCTTCCCTTAACACTGTTCTAGGTGGCCTCTAGAAATAAGTAAATGTGTCCGGCAATAACAAGATGATTGCTATCGATTCTGGGCTTCCTGTTATTGCGTGGAGTGCTAACCTTGCATAATTTGATTCTCGTGAACTGGAGATACAACCAATCTTTCTACTTGGAGAGAGTAAATAATATTGCATTCAACAAGCTCTTGATTTTATTGAAAAATGGAAATGTAGTATCTTCTTACCACACCAATGGAGTTCATTTGTGAAAACTTTATATTTCCACCTTGGAGAGAGAGTTGGGGCTACGTCCAATCTCTTCTCTATTCCTGAGGGTTTGCGTCCTCGGAATAACCAGTCACGTAAAGCAACTAGAATGTTTTCCTTTATATTTTATATTTTCTCATGGTGTCTTTACCGAGGTGTCCTTTCCTCATTTATAACCTCGAAGTGAGTGCAAATACAAAAAGCTGGGCAATGTGGGATAAAAGCTCACTTAAGTCACTTTTACAACATAAAGTGACTTTATAACACAAAGTGACTTTATAATAAGCCATAAAGTGATTTATAACACACTTTAATAAATAAAGTGATTCTGACTATAGAAGCTAAACCTGTAATACTAATATTTGCCCGCACAAGGACATGACTAGCTGACATCCTTCCCAGAGCGGCCATTAGTCCATCCGGATGGCTAGATAGACTAATCCGGCATCTAAATGGTCTATTGCCGAGAAGGGGACATTACAGTGCTCCCTTCTCGGGATTGCTTTCCCTCAAGCAATCTCAATGCTGGGTGCTGCAAGATCGACTCACCCTCCCAAGTGGCATCCTTGTAAGGTAGATCCCTCCACCAAACTAGATACTCACGGATGGTCTTGTTCCGCAGCTTCCTTTCTTTGACCTCAATAACCTCTGCTGGAACTCAAGTCAATTTACCCTCCTCATCCAGTGGGGGTAACCCGTCTGAGACCACTATCTGTTGCCCTATTGCCTTCTTGAGGCAAGAAACATGGAAAACATTGTTGATTTTGCTGTTTGATGGAAGCTCTAACTCGTAAGCTACCTCGCCAACTCTCCTTAGGATGCAGAGGGGGCCATAAAATCTGGGCCTGAGCTTCTCTGATCCACTCCGCTTCAGGGAGCTCTGTCTATAGGGCTGTAAATGAAGATAGACCATATCGCCTATCTCAAAACTCTGCTCTGTCTTGTGCTGATCAACATATAGCTTCTGCTAATTCTGGGCTCTCTGGATGTTCTCTCTAAGAGATTGGAGTATATCCTGGTGATCCTGCAACCAGTCTCTTGCGATCAACGCCCTGCTGTCCTGTAGAGCCAAATCTATAAATGAGAGCGGTTTTCTGCCATATAGAGCTCGAAAGGGCGACATGCCAATCGTCATGTGATAAGTAGAGTTGTAGTAGAACTCCCCCAAGTACAATTGTTGGACCCAAGCTCTCTGTTGTCCTGCTACATAACTCCGAAGATAACCTTCCACCCACCTATTCACAATCTCCGTCTGACCATCTGTCTGCGGGTGGTAACTAGTACTAGGGGTCAATTCGGTGCTGGCCAATCTGAACAACTCCTACCAAAAAGTGCTAAGGAACTTGCTGTCCTTGTCGCTCACAATGGTCTTAGGAAGACCATGCAATCTAAATACTTCGCAAAAAAATAACTTTGCCACTTGAGAAGCTGACCAATCTGCGGCAATAGCAAAGAAGTGAGCAAACTTGGTGAGTCTATCGACCACCACATAAATGCTATCCCTGCCCTGCACTCTTGGTAACCCCGTGATGAAATCCATCGATATGCCCTCCCACTTCTGAGCTGGGATGGGAAGGGGCTGCAATAAACCTGTTGGGTGCTCGTGCTCTGACTTGTTCTGCTGACAAGTTTGGCACTCTCTAACATACTGGAGTACGTCATCCTTGAGGCCCTTCCAGGAGAACCTCTCTTTGACCTACCTGTATGTCTTGAAGAATCCTAGATGTCCCGCTGTGGGCACATCAAGAACAGCCCTCAAAATCTTAACCTTGAGCTGAGAACCAGGCACCAGGTAAATTCGGCCCTTATAAAGGATAATATCATCAACCACTTGGTACCTGCTATTCGGAAACTGTCCATCCAAAATTTGATAGGTCTGAGTATTCTTGGAATACTCAACTAGCAATAGGGATTTCCAATCAGCGGAAATCTCTGATAATACACAATGACTCGCCTCTGAAGGTCTCCTAGAGAGTGCGTCAGCCACCACATTATTCTTTCCCTTGACATACTTGATGTCAAAATCGTAGGCCTGAATCTTATTGACCCATTTCTACTATCTCTCATTCAACTCCTTCCGCTCTAGGAAGTAGCGTAGACTGTTGTGATCTGTTCTGACTGTGAATTTGCCACCCACCAAGTACTGTCTAAATTTAGCCAAGGCGTGCATGATAGCAAGCATCTCCTTGTCATAGGTGGAATAAAGTCTCTCATTATCCTTGAGCTTCCTGCTCTCGAAAGCTATGGGGTGCCTGTCCTGCATTAACATAGCACCAATTCCGTTCCCTGAAGCATCACACTCTAGGACGAAGAATCGAGAGAAATTCGGTAGAGCCAAAATTGGACAAGTGCTCATAATGGTCTTGAGCTTGTCGAAGACAGCCTCGGCCTCAACTGTCCACCTGAAAGCTCCCTTCCGGGTAAGGTCGGTGAGAGGAGTCGCTGTCTGAGAGAACCCCTTAACAAATCTCCTATAGTATGAACACAACCCTTGGAATCCTCTCAAATCTGATACATTGCGTGGAGGTGGCCAATCCTGAATAGCCTGAATCTTCTCCTGGTGCACCATAACACCGTCTGCTCCTATCACATGCCCCAAATAGAGAATCTCTGTCAGTCCGAACTCATACTTGGATCCCTTCGCATATAGAAACTGGCTCTCCATGATGCTCAAAACCTCCTCCAAGTGCTGCAAGTGCTCTGCCCATGTCCTGCTATAGACTAGGATGTCATCAAAGAATACAAGGACGCTCTTGCGCAATTGTATTTTAAAAATATGGTTCATGCAGGACTGAAAGGTGGCGGGTGCATTAGTGAGCCCAAAAGGCATCACTAAGAACTTGTAGTGTCCGTAGTGGCATCTGAAGGCTGTCTTGTGGACATTCTCATCTCTGACATGTATCTAGTGATACCCGGATCGAAGATCTATCTTAAAAAAATAAACAGCTCCATGTAGCTCATCTAAAAGCTCATCAATCCTAGGAATAGGGTACTTGTTCTTGATGGTTCTCTTATTCAAGGCACGGTAATCAATACACATGCGGAGAGTACCATCCTTCTTCACCAAAACCACAGAAGAAGCAAAAGGGCTAGAACTAGGTCTGATGTTCCCCATGTCCAGTAGCTCCTTAATCGCCTTTTCAATCTCCTCCTTGTAATGTCTAGGGTGACGATAAGGAGTGGTGATTACAGGTTTGGTCCCCTCCTCCAACTCTATGATATGCTCAAAGCCCCTGTTTGGAGGTATACCCGGAGGGATGTCCTCAAAAACCCGCTTGTGCCTATCCAACACCCCTTGTATGTCAGCGTGAATCTGCTGCCCTGAATCCGGTGAAGGACTGGAAGAAATGAAGCACTGAGCTGCCCACTCCATGCTGCCATGTTTGAGGATGGCCTCCATCCTGTGAGTTGAATCTACCTGTGATCCACTATCTGTCATGGCCTTAAGTGTAACCAACTGATCATCCTTCATAAACTCTAATTGCCTTTGCTGATGATCAATAGTATACCGTTCGAGGGTCTGTAGCCATTGCATGCCGAGAATGGCGTCAAGACTATCTAAGTCAATGACGTAAAAATTTGCCTCTAGGAGGTAATCCCTGAAATGAATCTGAAGACCTGAGATCTTCCTTGTACAACTCAGTAAGTCTCCCCCGGCCACGTTGACCTCAAACTCTGAAATGCTATCTATCGGAAGTCCCCTCCTGGAAACCAAATTAGCGCTAATGAAATTGTGTGTAGCACTCGTGTCAAGTAGACATATAATCTGCTGTCCTCTAACCACTCCCTTGAGCCTAAAAGAGTGACAGGTGGGAATACCCGAGAGGGATGCTAAAGTAATAGGGGGCTGCCCCATACGCACTCCCTTCTTCTTCCTCTCTACTGTATGCTCATCCCGAGCCTTTGTCTCACTGCTCTCATCTCCACTGTCCTCCTGCTGATCATCCTCATCATCGGTTGCCACCTCAATATAGTGAACCTGGCCCTTCCCACGGCACCTGTGATCTGGAGCCCAAGGCTCTCTGCATGTGAAGCATAACTTTTTCCTTCTCAACTCATTCCGAGTCTCGAAGTCAAGTCTGGGAGGTGTGCTCTTATCCTGGTTTCTATTTCTCTGAAAAGAAGAAGACCCCTTAAAGGATTTCTTCGGTGGCTGTAAGATGGATGACGGTGAGTCCAAGTCATGTGCCAATTTAATGGCGTCATCTAAAGTGTCTAGCTTGAGGACTCTAACCAGCCCTCTGAACTTATCTTGAAGCCCCTCAATAAACAACATAACCTTCCTCTTCTCTGCCATATCCGGGACCATGATAGATATCCTCTGAAACTCATCAATGTAGTGATCCAATGACCCACTCTGCTTCAGCTGAGCTAACTCCCTGTAGTAGACCTCAGTGTCCTTATGGTCAAAGCGGGTGATCAGTTTAGTGCTGAAGATCTCATAGGATGTAATCAACTCGTGATCCTGGGTGAGAAGACCATGATGCCACCAATCGTATGCTGCACCCTTTAAATGCATGGTTGCAAACTTAATCGCCTCCGTCTCCGACATAGGCTTCAGGGTCAGGAAAGTAGCTAGCTTGTGAATCCAAGCTCTAGCGGAAGTCTTATCATTGCCATCAAAAATGGGGAGAGTCAACTTATTCATAGCATGCTTAAGATCTCTATTGGGACCCTTGGGCCTCCTATCCTACTGCACTCTCTCATAATCTCTCCTCTGTGTCAGATACTGCACAAATGAAAAGTCAGCCTTGACATTGTCAGGTAACAAGTCCCACTCATTATGTGCCGCTACAATATTGTTAGGAAGTGCAACTGCTGCCTCGAGTTGGGCTACCTCTTCCTCGGCATTATTTCTGGCGAATGTGGGCATAAGGGGCCTGTCTGTAGTGCGAGTGGCTGCTAAAGCTGCTCTTGGTGACCCTGCTACACTACTACCACCACTGTGATGGCTCCTAGGCCTCCCAGCTACCACTGTCAACTGCTGCATAACCCCTGTGAGCTGGTGTAACACATCAGCAATGTGGTTCTATCCCTTGCGAACAGCCCTCATCCTCTCTCTAACTTCTCTGTCCTCATCTGCCATACCTGTACCTCTAGTGCCTTGTTCAAAGATAATATGCTTGTCTTCCTCTGTATGACTATTTTCAATGTCTACCTGTACTGATGGTTCTGGTTGTCCCTGTTCAGCCCTGTTATGTCTGAAATTATAAATTGTGCGTCTTTCGTGCATGCCGGGACTGCATTACCAAAAACTGAAAATAAAAGCCCACAAGGTTGGCAAGACCTTAGGCTCTGATACCACTGTAATAAGCTGATTCAAACTCTGCTCTAGATTTTTGATTTATTTTGGTAGCAGGGTTTCAAACTTTAGATTTGAAGTTTAGACTTATTCTTTTAACAATACAAACATGTAACCATTTCCTCAAAGTTATGGAAGCCCGGATATACAGCTATAACTATCTTAATTTAATATCAATTACTGATTCCTGTGTAGCAAATCATTTGTATAAAGTATCTTTCCAATATTTAATTAAAAAGGAATTTGAATTCAACATAAACTGGAAATGGCATTGATATTTCAATAATGGATGAGTCTAGAAATCAATAATTTAATTTCTTTAAGACTGGAAGACAACTTTATGAGTTCCTACCACTAGATAACAACAGAATGTCCAACCTGTGTAATGCCGTGCATAGAAGCTTGCACCTGTGAGTTTATCTCCACCGTAAATGCTGGCCCGAACATATAGACTGGCGGTCTGGGATGCAATCAACTGGACCCGTGCTAGAGTAGGCTAACTGCAACTGTAACCGCGTAGCCCTCTGTCACTGAGTCCGAATCCTCTGGGTGGCTTAACTCCTTATCACCCATCACCAAGATGTATTCGCACTGATTTTATCATTCCGGATATTCCCTGCCCGAACAACCAGACTTTCCCGTCACCTGTAGCTCATGTGATTAGTATGTCTGGGCACCTACTATACGCGTTTAGCTGCCTAGGTGTGGCCCGCATATTCTCTTGGTGTCTTTGCGACTACCTTCCCTTAACATTGTTCTAGGTGGCCTCTAGAAATAAGTAAATGTGTCCGGCAATAGCAAGATGATTGCTATCGACTCTAGGCTGCCTGTTATTGCGTGGAGTGCTAACCTTGCATAATCTGATTCCTGTGAACTGGAGATACAACCAATCTTTCTACTTGGAGAGAGTAAATAATATTGCATTCAACAAGCTCCCGATTTTATTGAAAAATGGAAATGTAGTATCTTCTTACCACACCAATGGAGTTCATTTGTGAAAACTGTATATTTCCACCTTGGAGAGAGAGCTGGGGCTACGTCCAATCTCTTCTCTATTCCTGAGGGTTTGCATCCTCGAAATAACCAGTCATGTAAAGCAACCAGAATGTTTTCTTTTATATTTTATATTTTCTCATGGTGTCTTTACCGAGGTGTACTTTCCTCATTTATAAACTCGAAGTGAGTGCAAATATAAAAAGTTGGGCAATGTGGGATAAAAGCTCACTTAAGTCACTTTTACAACTTAAAGTGACTTTATAAAATAAAGTGACTTTATAATAAGTCATAAAGTGACTTTATAACACACTTTAATAAATAAAGTGATTTTGACTATAGAAGCTGAGCTCGTAATACTAATATTTGCCCGCGCAATGATGTGACTAGTTGACATCCTTCCTAGAGTGGCCATTAGTCCATCCGGATAGCTAGATAGACTAATCCGGCATCTAAATGGTCTATTGCCAAGAAGGGGACATTACACTTTGGTCCTTGCATTAAAGTCCCCAAGAATGATGATGTCTCCCATAGATGAGAACCCGATGATGTGCTCATGTAAGTCCTCGTAAGGATCGCCACACTCCGTACTATGAACATCATATGAAGAGGAGGTCGGCGGAAAGTAACAAACCTGATAAAGATATCTTTGTGATGTGGTGTAGTACGACCAATACGGATCCACATGAATCTGGCAGAGATGTTGGCATGTGTTGGTTCCCAAAACCACAGATTGGAAATCCAAGAGCTTGCCAATTCTCCAAGAGGATTCCACAATCAGTTCTGGCCAAGGAATGGGAATGACCTTGATTCCCCTACACTTCAAGCTTCGCTATACCTAGGCGGGTAAACCTTTACTTTGAACCCGATCACCTTGATCAAAGCTTTTATATAGCAAATTTAGACTTGGTGAGTTCCTTGGTCGGCAAAATCCTTGAACTCGATCAAAATAAAGTTGAATGATGAATGTTTGAATTGATTGAATGTTTTGTATGCTATTTGTTAATAATTGATTAGATTCTCGCAAGAAGGAATTAAATAGATTTCTGACTTCAATTAATAACTCCAATAATTATATTTCAATGATTTTAAATGACCAGTGCCTTAGTTTATTTGGGCAATAGAGTCATCTATTATGAAGATTATTATGTAAACTCTATGAGACAATATTTATTTTAAATATCATCAATTAGCCCTGAGCTCTGCAACAGACAAATTTTATATGCAATTCTCCGTTAGTCCAAAAGGAATTTAACTTCTCTGGCAGGAAGTCCGATTAGACAGAGATAAGGAAACAAATATATATTTCACACTATCCTGATTGACGAACAAAGAATGCAGGAAAATATCCAATGCAAAAATAAAGCCTTGTCAGAATAATCCAATAATCTCTTTATTGATCATAAAGGACATCAACATGCCAGTTGTAATCTCTTTGCCTTGAAAATAAACAAAAGGTCCTTTTATTTATTATTAAAATATAATATTAAAATTTATATTACAAAGTCATGCTTTAAGCTCCTTATTCCTCCTTACAAATATTCTTCTTCTAATTATTTCTTTTTATATATCTCTTTATACATTTTACATTATGTATATATGTGTGTTTGAGTGACTTTCACACCTCTTTAGGGTGAAAAGACACAACCCTTATTACAAATTATTTTGAAAAAATAATAAACTAACTAAAAAATAACTACCTAACTTTCGGATTTGGGTCTGGTCGAAAAACCAAAACACCTCATGGAAAGCTAAGATTTTTACTAGAGATAGGAAATTTGATTTCTCGAACTAGGTTGTTTTTAGATTTTTAAAATTCAACCATCTTCAGGCTCTATCGACATCATCTTTGCAGCAGTTGGAAATTCCAGCTTTTTTTGAAGGCTTCGATTAGTTAGTTCAATTTATTTGTGTCATAAAGCTTCCTTCCTTTGATTTTTTTAGTATGGAGAAACTTTCTTATTGATAATGGATTTGGGGTCTCAAAATTTAGGGTACCACCAGTGGCTCTTTCTGGGGACGTATGCTTTTTGTGAGCATAGCGGGATTCCAGCTATCTCTGGAGAAGCAGATCAAGTATCCATACTTAATCTGAGGCAAAGTAAAATTGGGTGGCCCCAGGCCCCCCAAAGTGAACATTGATTCTTTCCTCTATCAAACACTTGATTCTGATCATGTAACAATTCATTCTTTTTGATCATGGTATGCTTTCCCTGTACCACTTGCTTGGGATCAAAATTTTCCCTTTCCATATCAACAAGAGCACTTGGAAAGAAACAAATTTCATAATCTTTCAGCCCTAACATCTGGTTCCTTGCTATATCAAATGCATCATCCTCTTGTACAGTATTTTCTCTATCTCCACATTTAGAATGCAGATTATGTTTGTCCAATCCAATCCTTTTTTTAGGCTCATGGTGCATCACTTGTTCATATAATGGTTTGAAAAATGGTTCATGTCTAGGAGACACTTCTTCACATATACCAAGGCTATGGTCAAGTGCGATATTTGAGCAATCTTTAAGACTATCCTTTAATCTATTTCCCCTATCATGCTTGGCTGATTCCGTCTCATATTCACATATTTGGTGTACCTCTGGCTCAAAGGATGAACTAAAAGATATCTCACACTCCGAATGAACTTCATGAGCTTCATCAAATTTAAAATTAGGACTGTTATCTTCATTATGATGCCGATGGATTCCATTGCTTAAAGGATCCTCTTCAAACAATGGATTCAAGAACATAGAGAACTTAGACATATCTTCATCTGCTTCCTCTTCAAACAACGGATTTAGGAACATAGAGAATTCAGGCATGCTTTCACGAGACCTTTCATTTGGATCATCAAGTGTTTCATCAACAAGACTAATATCTTTGTTGACATTATTTCCTGAAACTTCCTCATATTCATGCAGTTCTATTTCATCTCCACAATTTGATCCCTGGGAATTATCATCTCCTTCATCTAGTATCACTTGAATATGTGTTGATCCGTCAACCTCTTTACCATGGTGGATCGAGAAATTTTTTGGACCATTCTTCTCAACGTGTCTTTGGTATTCTATGTCTAATAAGGCTGAAATCTCTTCCACGTTGAGAAGATCCTCTTCTTCATTTCCACATTCACTGATATTTGATATCATATAAGTATCATCATGGAAAGATCTTTCCTCAGATTGTCCAAAAGAGTCTCCTCTATTCACATCCGAAAACTTACTTGACTCATATGCTACTTCACTCTTGCATTCATTCTCCTGTGCATCCAGCTCATTATTCATAAGTTTGAGAAAGACAAGGAACTGATGATCATATAAGAAGCCTAATTCTCCCATTCTGTTGAAAAGATCAGAGGCTGGAGGTCTACATTTTGAAGGTATTTCTTGATAGATATTAAACATCCTCATGAAGAATTGTATTGCAAATTCTTTTTCTTGTTTCTCTAAGTTCAAAAATGCATCCAAAGGGGATATGTAATTTCGATCTTCTTCACCATCACTGAGATTAGCATCAAACACATGGCCTTGTTCAATTTGATCATAAGCCTCCTCTTCCCTGTGTTCACTATCTTCTTCTAACATCTGAAAAAGAAGCTTCAAATCAGGGTCATCTAGCAAGATTCTCAAGTTTTTGACCTTTCTCATTAATTCTTTTCATGAAGGCATAATTGTGACAGGTATCCTCTAATATATATTTGCCATCCTCAAGAATAAGTGTGCAGAAGACTCCCTATCAAATCTTTCCAACCTGAAAAATGCATCAAGTAGAGACATACTATGATCCTCCTCCATGCTACAACTTTTGTCTTCACACTGTTCATAACACATGTTATCTTCATCGCTTGAATCATGAAATTCATATAGAAACCATTGTTCAAATTCTTTCCAAGATGAAATACTTTGTGTAGGTAATGATTCATATGCCTCTCTTGCATTATTTTTTAATGTCCTGACAAATAGTTTCATTGCTTGATCTTCTGCACAAATCTCATAGTTCTCTATAAATTCATAAAATGCAACCAAATGTTCAACTGCTGATTCATCCCATTCTCCATGGAACTTTGGTACAAGTTGTGAAAACTTAGGGAGCAACTTAAAAGGAATACAATGGAATTGCCTCAGATCCAATGGCCTGATACCATCTGGAATAAATGGTTTTCTTTGAAATAGTTGTTTATTCTGATACATTCTAAATATCTAAATCGGTACTAACTTGTTTTTTTTTTGTACATTAGGTTCTTGTCAATAGAGTCGCCACCTCTTTCAAAGAGGAAAACATTACTTATCTCCTTCTGGGTCTTCTTCCTCAGTAGAGTCACTAATTGAAATGCTTTATTGAATAGAGTCGCCACCTCATTCAAGGAATGTCTTGCTTCTAGGTTTTTCTTTCTAGTAGAGTGTGCTTCCAAACAAACTAGTATAATTACTTTCTGATTTTGATATGCAAAATCTAAAATTCTAAGTAACTTCACAATATATATTGTGAGCAACTCTCTCCAGCAGAGTTGCCAATCTGTTGCTTCCCAAAACTACAGATTGGAAATCCAAGAGCTTGCCAATTCTCCAAGAGAATTCCAAAATCAGTTTTGGCCAATGAATGGGAATGACCTTGATTCCCTTGCACTTCAGGCTTCGCTGTACCTAGGCGGGTAAACCTTTACTTTGAACCCGATCACCTTGATCAAAGCTTTTATATAACGAATTTAGACTTGGTGAGTTCCTTGGTCGGCAAAATCCTTGAACTCGATCAAAATAAAGTTGAATGATGAATGTTTGAATTGATTGAATGTTTTGTATGCTATTTGTTAATAATTGATTATATTCTTGCAAGAAGGAAGTAAATAGATTTCTGACTTCAATTAATAACTCCAATAATTATATTTCAATGATTTTAAATGACCAGTGCCTTAGTTTATTTGAGCAATAGAGTCAACTATTATGAAGATTATTATGTACAACTCTATGAGACTATTTATTTTAAATATCATCAATTACCCCTGAGCTCTGCAACAGACAAATCTTATATGCAATTCTCCGTTAGTCCAAAAGGAATTTAACTTCTCTGGTAGGAAGTCCGATTAGACAGAGATAAGGAAACACATATATATTTCACACTATCCTGATTGTCGAACAAAGAATGCAGGAAAATATCCAATGCAAAAATAAAGCCTTGTCAGAATAATCCAATAATCTCTTTATTGATCATAAAGGACAAATCAACATGCCAGTTGTAATCTCTTTGCCTTGAAAATAAACAAAAGGTCCTTTTATTTATTATTAAAAAATAATATTAAAATTTATATTACAAAGTCATGCTTTAAGCTCCATATTCCTCCTTACAAATATTCTTCTTCTAATTATTTCTTTTTATATATCTCTTTATGCATTTTACATTATGTATATATATGTGTTTGAGTGGCTTTCACACCTCTTTAGGGTGAAAAGACAACCCTTATTACAAATTATTTTGAAAAAATAATAAAATAACTACTAACTTTCAGATTTGGGTCTGGTCAAAAAACCAAAACACCTCATGGAAAGCTAAGATTTTTACTAGAGAGGAAATTTGATTTCCCGAACTGGGTCGTTTTTAGATTTTTAAAATTCAACCAACTTCAGGCTCTATCGGCATCATCTTTGCAGTAGTTGGAAATTCCAGCATTTTCTGAAGGCTTCGATTAGTTAGTTCAATTTATTTGTGTCATAAAGCTTCCTTCCTTTGATTTTTTTAGTATGGAGAAACTTTCTTATTGATAATGGATTTGGACTCTCTTATAGCTTACCCATTTAGGAAGCTACTTTTAAGTCTTCTGTTAATACCTGTTACACCAAGAAAGGAAGAGAAACCAAAAACAACTCTACTGGTAAGATTGGAAGTCTTGTTGAGAATTTTCTCTCAGAAGAGATAGAGCAAGATGAGTTTGAAGCACTCATTTCGAGAAGATTTCCCAGAGGAAAAGGGAAATACAAAGGAAAGCTTCCCCTAAAATGTCTCTTGTAATAAGATAGGACATTGCTGCAAGATGTCCAGATAATGACAACAAAGACAAGAGCAACCGATTCAAGAATAAAGCAAAAAAAGACTGCTACCTTGCAAAAGGAGTCACAGACAATGAATTTGAAGACTCTGAAGATCCAAAAATTGCATTTGTTGCAATAAAAGAAGAGAGCCCAGTGGTAAGTGAAATGACACTTATCTCAAGATCTCATCAGCATGATGATTGGATTATTGACAATGGATGCACTCACCACATGACCGGTGATAAGAACAAGTTCATCAGCTTAAAGCTCAATGATGGTGGATCGGTAACCTTTGGAAATAATGCTCCTTGTGCTATCAAAGGTAAAGGCTCTATTGCAGTCAGCAACAATGCTGTTTGTGAAGATGTGTACTGGGTAGAAGGACTTCAGTACAACCTAATGAGCGTTGCACGACTGAACAAGAGATTCCTGTTGGAATTCGGGCAAGGTTCTTGTGTTGTCAAGAAACAATCTGGAGCCCATGTTGCAACCGGTAGACAGAGCAAAGGGAACCTGTTCTACCTGGACTCAATGGAAGGAGCCTGTCTCATTGCATCAGTCAAAGGAGAATCAAGCAAGATCTGTCTTGTATCCAAAGAGGACAATAGCTAGTTGTGGCACAAGAGGCTCTGCCACATAAACTTTGACAGTATTGTCAAGGTGAGCAAGAAGAAATTAGTAAGAGGACTCCCTGAGATCACAAAACTTGACAGAGGTATTTGTAAGGATTGTCAGTTAGGAAATCTGACAGGAACAAGTTTCAGTAGTAAATCCTTTTTTGCTAAAAATGTTCTAGATCTCGTGCACACAGATTTGTGTGGACCTATGAGAACAAAGAGCTATTATGGAGACCGGTACTTCATGCTTTTTGTAGACGATTTCTCAAGAATGATGTGGACACTCTTTCTTAGAGAAAAATTGGAGGTGTTTCACATGTTTAAAGTCTACAAGGATCGAGTGGAGAAGGAGACCGGTAAAAGCCTGAAGTGTTTGAGATTAGACAGAGGAGGTAAATACACTTCTCAAGAGTTCACTCACTACTGTGACGAACAGGGAATAAAAAGGTAGTTATCTGCACCAAGAACTCCTCTGCAAAATGGAGTAGCAGAAAGAAGAAATAGACCGCTGATTGATTGTGCAAGAACCCTAATGATTCAGAAGGATCTCCCCCATCACTTCTGGAGAGAAGCTATCAGTACTATTGTCTACACACTGAACCGAGTTCAAGTCAAGAAAGGAACCGGTATTACTCCCTATGAAGTATGGTTCAATCATACTCCTAGTGTAGGATATTTCAGAATCTTTGGTAGCAATTGTTACTGTTGCCCAAAAATTCCTTGTCGTTCATTTTCGGCCACAGTCCTGTTTTCCAATGAAATGCTCAAGTGTCAAAAACCCAGTGTGTTTTCGACCTCCTCTCTACAGGCTCAGGATGTTTCTGCCTTTTGGTCTGAAAATTTGGTGTGTTTTCGACCTCCGCTCTGAAAATTTAGTGTGTTTTCAACCTTCGCTCGAAAACCTTCTGTGTTTTCGACCCCTTCTGCACTTTACACTTCTCTGGCATCTGCAATTTTTCCCTAAGTGCACAACTTCGACCTGTGGGCCCGGTGGCTGGCTTTCCTCAAAAATCTTGTGGTTGTCGCATGTTCGCAAGGAATATTCCTTGCCCTTGCGATCATGCGACAAGATGACACCTGTCGGTGGGCCCATTCTCCGTCTGCAAAGGTTAAAGCTCGGCGAAATCTCGTGGTTGTCGCTACACCGCTAAGGAAAGATGTTGCCTGTTTAAGCGCGTGGTGTAATGACAGCTGTCGATCTTCCTTCCGATGCGACAAGCCTTAACCACGGGTAGCATCTTCTGGTTAGTCGCATGATTGCATGGGCTCTTTCGAGCCCATGCGCCCATGCGACTAACCACCTGTGGTTACGGTGGTTACAAGCCGGCAGCGTTGAAGGCAAGGGTCACAAGTTGACGTTGTCGCATGATCGCATAGGCCTTCCTGGCCGCATGCGATCATGCAACAAGCGGTAAGCGGTCCGGTTTTGAGTGAGGTGGCAGTCAGTAGCTAGCATCATGCGGTTAGTCGCATGATCGCATGGGCTCTTCCGAGCCCATGCGACCATGCCACAAACCATCAACGAATAGCGTGCTTTCAGGCAGTGTTGCTGTGGGTCGAGCCGATGTGGTCAACTCCTGTTGGGCCGTGTGGCAAGGTTTGACAGGTGGGATATTTGGCGGGGCCATGTGTCTTGCGTGGCGATGGTGGACTCAGCAAAGCTTGTTGCATGATTGCATGAAGGCCTTTCAGCTCATGCGATCATGCGACCATTGCTTTGTCAAAGAGATGTAGCCTGTTTTGGCAGACTCTCTTCCAAGGTAAACGTTGCGAGAGCGGGTAGTTCAAAAAATTTATGTCGCCAGGGCGGTTGCAATTAGAGGAATGTGCAGAGATTTTTAGGGCGCCGTTTTGAGTCCTTTCCAGTATGGGATCGGATTTTGCGCATTCATGGCAGTATGGGCTTGCAGGGAGGTTGTTGAATCCAAGCTTTTGTGTCTGCAGGTTGATCAATTCAGGGATGGACACGCAAACGAGATATCTGATCGGCCATGATATTTACAGAGCACATTTATGATCAGAAGTGACTGTTTTAGGGCCAGATTATTTTATGCATACCTATGTAGCCCTAAGAGTTTGACTCTTGCCTGCGTGCAGTAGAGGTGTATATAACATTTTTTAGAGCCAGTAGTGCTTAGAATTCAAATTTTGTAAAAAGAGAAAGTCTTTTCTTGGAGAACTATTTGTAGCATTTTTGCTCTCTAGTTTTTCACATCTTGTAAGTTCTCATTGATAATACAAATGCTGCAAAGTATTCTGTGACATGTTTATGTCCCTGTACTTTCTTTTTGGCTCGTCTCTTATTGGATTGAAGTTTATGAATGCTTTCAGTGATACTTAGCTTTTCCTGATCCCCTTTACTTTCAGCTTATTTGTGCACTACTATGTTTGATTTGATCTGAGTGAGGTTGTGGGTATCCTTCAGCCCATGTCATTCTGTCTCATTCCTGTGCCCTTTTGCTGAAGAGAATGTCTGCTTGTAGGTCATAATTTGTGTCTAGTTTTTTTTAGGCCCTTTTATGAAATACTCATGCAAGCCTATTCAGTAAACTGTGATCCCCCGGACCTAAGCCTCTCACTGGTTTCATTCCTCTATACTGAGATCCAAACCCTAGTTTCGGTGCATCACCTAGTAGGATAGATTTGCTTTCAGTCATTTCCCCTTCCATGCACTCCTTCTATCCCTTTCCCTCAATGTTTTACATTTCATGTTAAGAGAAAATCAGGGTGATTATCCAAGAGGAACCAGCCTAGAATTTGGAGGTCTCATCTTGGTTAGCAAAAGGTCCCACAACCTTGAGATGAGTCCCATGTTATATTGGATTATCAAGACTACGAGAGCTTGAGATCAGAGGCGCAAATTCAGTGTATAACAGTTACATTAAGAGAGACATGTACTCTGGTAAGTTTGAGCCCAAAAGTGATGAAGGTATATTTCTGGGTTATTCTACCAAGAGTAAAGCCTCCCGGTGTCTAAATAAAAGGATAGGAAAAATAATTGAAAGCATCAATGTAAAGGTTGATGAATATTCAAAACTAAGAAAGAAGATCGGTCATAATGAACATGACGATTTGCAAGGTCACTATGAAGGAAATCTCTTTGAGTTCAATGAAATAACAACTGAAGATGAAAGAGAACATGTGAATAGACATCTGGAGCAGGATGCTGTACTTGAAGCTGACAAACCAACTCAAGATGATGAACAAGAAGTTGTTCATGACCATGCTGAAGAAATTGCTCAACCGGAAGAACTTGACCAGGAACAAAGACCGGTTCTCCCAAGGTATGTCACATATCACTCAATTGATAATATAATTGGTGATAGACATGCAAATGTCTTGACTAGGAAAAAGGCTAGAGAGAATGTCTATTTGTTTTCCTATATAGAGCCCAAAACCACTAGGGAGGCTCTGGATGATGAAAACTAGGTCAAGGCCATGGAGGAAGAGATTGAGAAAATAGAAAAGAATGACACATGGGTGCTTGTGCCTAGACCACAAGACAAGAATGTCATTGGGATAAAGTGAGTCTACAGGAATAAGCTAAATGAAGAAGGAAAAGTAATAAGGAACAAAGCAAGATTGGTCTGCAAAGCATATGCTCAGGAAGATGGACTGGATTATGGGGAAACCTTTGCACCTGTGGCTAGATTGGAAGGAGTAAGAATCCTTCTTGCTTATGCTGCTCACAAGAAGTTCAAAGTATACCAGATAGATGTAAAGTCTGCATTCCTAAATGGAATACTGGAGGAGGAAGTTTACATTGAGCAACCAAAAGGCTTCACATCCACACAAAAGGGTGGTATGGTCTGTAAACTCAAAAAGGTTCTTTATGGGATAAAGCAAGCACCAAGGGCATAGTATGAGAGGTTGCACTCATACCTCCTGACAATAGGATTCACAAGAACCGGGGACAACAACAACATGTATCTCAAGACTGGAAAAGATGGGAACCTGATTGTTGAAATCTTTGTGGATGACATCATCTTTGGAGGAGATGATAGGATGAGCAAAGCCTTTGTTGAAGAAATGAAGAAAGAATTTGAAATATCTATGATAGGAGCCATAAAATTCTTCATTGAACTACAGGTCCATCAGCTAAAGGAAGGTATCTTTATTTCTCAGTTCAAGTATGTAAAATAAATTTTTAAGACTTTTGGACTTGAAGAATCCAAACTGGTTGGTACACCTATGATAACTAACCTCAAGTTATCTAAGGAAGATGATGCAAAAGAAGTAAATGAGACACTGTATCGGTCTATGATAGGCAAATTATAGTATGCAGTACATAGTAGACTGGACATTGCACATGTAGTTGGCATAGTAGCAAAATTCTTTGCAAATCCTAAAGAGACACATCTAATAGGAGTGAAGAGAATTTTTAGATACCTGAAAGGGACTGAGGAGTATGGCTCATGTTTTCCTCACAAGGGAGGCTTCCAAGTAAAGGTTTACACTGATGCAGATTGGGCCAACAATATTGATGACAGAAAGAGCACAAGTGGTGGTGCATTCTTTCTTGGTGAAAGGATTGTGTCTTGGACAAGCAAGAAACAAAACTGCATTTCACAGTCTACAACGGAGGTTGAATATGTTGCTGCAGCAATCAATTACACATAGGTAATCTGGATCAAATAGCTACTTGAAGGAATCCAAGAACAGATACCGAAACCGATTGCAATTTTTTATGACAGTACAAGTGCAATAAACATATCCAAGAATCCTATCATGCACTTCAAAACATAGCATATTGCTATCAAATATCACTACTTGAGCGAACGGATACAAAATAAAGAGGTGAGATTGGAGCATGTTCCCACAAAAGAACAAATTGCTGACATCTTCACAAAGCCATTATTGAAGAGTACTTTTGAGTATCTCAAAGGTAAATTAGGGGTGAGACCCCTTCTCGATCATCAGTAAACTCGCAAAGGTGTTCATCAATTCACTATGGTTCAACAGAGGAATCCACCTCATCTTACTTGGATTGATGAATCGGACTGCTGCTTGAAGGGGGAGCAAATTTCTTTAAGGTAGTCTTTCTGACTAGCCTTTGGCATTATTGTCAAAGGGGGAGATTGTGATCGGACACGTGTGTGTGGACTGGTAGTGTTATGGTTTTTGCCATCAATGCCAAAGGGGGAGATTGTTGGCATTAAGGGATGGTAATCGGTAAGATTGCAACCGGTACATGGAAATAGAGGCATTGTCATTGATTGGCAAAAGGGGTGTCGACATTTGTGTCAAAGGACACTTGTGTTGGATTTGTGAAGCAAGATAGATACAACTGACAAAAACAAGTGCGAGGAGAGACTGGTTTGGCAACCGGTGACACTATGCAAGAAAGAAGAGACTTTATCTGCTCATCAAGGGAAATCGATCACTAAGCAAGATGCAATCGGCAACCGAGGAAAGGATACAACCAGTATTGACTACGCAACCGAGGAAAGGATGCAACCGGTATAGACAAAGGTAGGAAAGGTGATAGGTCAATACTCTTACCTGTACACAACTTCAGTTCCTTTACCTGTCAAGAGAAGACTTCGTCATAATAGATGAACCAGGGAAGTCTTAGTCAACAAGCATTTTTTCTAACTCTTTGACTGAGAGTTACTGTGCTGATCCACGTAGTCTTTGAGCTATCAAGACGACCGATACGAGGCACGATTGCAGGTGTTAATGCTGAGATTTGTGGCATTAAATCATGGAGATATCTCTTGTGAAGGAAAGCTTTTTGACACGCATCTATCGCTTTCTTTTATAAAATAGATAAAGCAGAGCATGCATCGTATGTTTCCTCATTGAACTAATACTCTACTTGGTGATGGATCTGAAGATGATCTTTAAATAGGTCGTGCATAAGAAAAGCAATTAGGGCAAGAAGTATATATATTCTTCTGTTTGGTGAGAATACAATTTTCCCTCATTCTGCCAAAGTAAAGAGTGAACCTTTATGCTGAAGAAGCTAGGGTAAAGAGAAAGGTGAAGAGAGAAGAGTGTGCAGAGAAGCACAACAGAAAAGGAGAACATACCTACAGTGACCGGTGATGTTTCTCAGTTGAGTATAACACAGATCTTATCAGGCTATGCAAAGCCATTTCTAAAAGGTCAATCATTCTATTGTTCTCTAACAATTACAATAGCTAAATTCCAGTATTTTGGGTGGACATTAACAAGTCCCTTGTACTAAATCCCTTAACCGGGTGACATCTATTCAGGTGTTCTAAGTCCTCTAACTAGGCATGCACTAACAGACCTTATTGTATCAAATCCCTTAATCAGGTCGCATCTAACAGTGCGTTGTAATCCTTTAACAGGGAAGGCTTCTAACAAGGCGCACTTCAAAAGAGTGCAAAATTTGTGAGGTTTCCTCACACCGTGGTTTTCACCCGATTTGGGTTTCCACATGATAAATCTGATGTTGCTTTGTGGTTGATTGCTTGCTGCTATTCTTATGCTAGAATCTGTTTTTCTTATAGTTGTAGTATACTACATCATATTTGTTTTAAAGTTTATAGGTGCTCATGCACCCCTCCCCTCTCAGCATCGGTTGGGACTGTTAGTTCCCTCCTAGCCAACTACCGCCTGGGTCATCATTTGGCTTTGAAAGTTGGGTTGGAATCCCAACTAGGAGGAGAGTCACGAATAACAGCTCTGAGGTTCTTGATAACAACCCACTTCCCGTTCTGTCTAGCCTCCACTACAAGTCCTCTAGAGTGTTTCAGTTCTGCCACCTGAGATTTAATAAGTTCCTCGTCTAAATAAATCTTAGTGGGAATAGGAAAAAGATTCCTCCTCGCCCTAAGAACCTGAAGTCGGTCAGCCATGGAGAGGAATCTAAGGAAGAGAGTGTCGTCATGACTAATCCAAGCTTTGTCTAGGGTGATATCAGATATATCGAGCTGATCACTGAGGAAGGAGTATCCTGCTGGGATAAGGTCAGCAGAAGAAGAGAGTGAAACCAACTGAATTTTCGTTTACTCCAAACTCATACTGAGGTTGTAGTTGGCTCAAAATTTTATTACTTGATCTTTTGGGATTGCTGTCCAAATCATAAGTCTGTTGTATGCTGTCAAGTTCCTTAATTGTGTCCTTGATAAATTCAGTCCTTCCTTTGTTCTCCTACTCCTTGAAATGATTAGTGACAACAATCTAATTTTTTGCTTCTTGAAGAGCCATTTGCGTATTCTACAATATCTCTTGAGTATCCTTAAGCTCAATGATGAACTTTTTGACCTCATCCTCCTTTCCCTTCAATTTACCAACATACACTTCAATAAATCGATAAATAAGTATTTTGGAGTTATTTCGTGAAGTAACTAGGGTTTCTAGACATTGTATTTGCTGGTCATTTCTGTAGAAGACCCTTTATTTCACCAAATCAGCAAATAGGTATGTTGGATTTAGATATGTAACAACATTTTATCACCTAGGTTGCTCTTACATCCAATAAATTTTGTAAAGTAAAACCATAAGTTAATTCTAGAATTTTCAGATGTGTTTTTTTGAGTATTGTTCATTTTCCGAGTTTGTAAAAGTGCTACAATATCATCTTTTTGTTCGACCTATTATCATCATTGTTATATTGCCAAAAACAATTCAAGAGAAAATCCGAACACAAAAGAAATCAGATAAGAACAAAGTTGCATATTGCAAGTGAAGTGTGACATGAAACTATGGATATATTATCTTTTAAGCTCTACGAACTTAACTTCTAGATTGCATAAGCATATCTTCAAAAATGAAGAAATGTTGTACAAATCCTTGAGGTAGAGGCAGCAAAATTGGTGCAACATACTTGAGTTGTTTCATTGCAATAATCTATCAATCAAAACGGTCTGACATCCAACCATAAACTTCAAAACATCACGTATACATCCAACCATGAGCTTTAGATCACAGTGCTTCAGGACCATTAGGTTGGCACATTTTGACAACCAACAATGAACTTTAGAATCAACATATTTGATTTGACATCCAACCATGAGCTTTAAGTCGGTACCCATTTGATATGAACATTTGATCAGCAATCATTTTGACATCCAACCATGAAGATTAGTCATCCGGTCATTGTTTGATTTCATTTGCAAACACACATTGCTCCGTAACGGTCATTGTTTCACATATCACGAGTTGACACCATTGTCAATATATTGGTCCATACCTATCATAGGTTGTCACAAAAGATAGGATACACACACACACACTGATCTATAAACAACTACAACAATCTATTTCTTTGAACATCTAGACAAGATCATCATAGGTTGTCATCAATGACACTACACACAGTGCATCATATCTAAAACAACTCTCTACTCTATGTCTAAAACAATCATCTCTATATACACAACATTCATAGCATAGGTTGAAAGCAAGGATATCAAGCCGACATAATACCTTCACCTTCATCTGCATCAAACCATCCTTCAGTTATACAAATATACCAACATACTACAACAAGAACTTTGTGAGATAACAACATATGACACTACAATATCCATTGAAAAAGTGCTTTCACTTGTTTTGAGCTCCTAGACAGTCACAACCTTCATATCTAAAATGATTGTATTATTAGAATTTGTCCCGTTATGATTGGCCCTTAGAAATGATCTCATTGTGTCCAAAAGATCCTTATTACAATCTAAGATGAGCTCATTTTTTCTTGTAGTTTATTCATTGATAGGTTTGTGTAATCTATCTTCAATATCATCACAATTGGATACCATGCCTTCTGTTACATCAGATTGAATCTGAAGGATCAACAATTTGCATTAATGAAATCATGGGCTGACTTCCATTGATATCATTGTGAGATGTTTTTCATGAAGATTGCTGCAAGGGAAAGGCTGCAATGTGTATGTGAATGACACACATTTTCTTAGTAATGGAATTTTCTACATCTTACAAATTTTTAAATCAATGAGAATTTGATGTAGCTAATAGCTAAAATCAGTTAAATTCAATGGATCATGCTTCTATTTTAGAACATGTTGGATCAGTTATCTTTAATTGGTATTGTGTTTTGATTTAAAGAAGTTATAGGTGAAAATGTTGATGGTATGAAATATGTGAATTCTTAATGGTGATATTAAATTTTTGTATCCTTGAAATCATTTACTAAAGTAACGCTTTCTGATTCTTTTGAATAGGGAAAAACGTTCTGGCTATAAATTGAATCCCAAAGTTCAAAATCAACTTCGACGAGTAATAGCAAATGGGTGAGCAGCAAGAGCATTTTCTTTGCTTATATTGTTAGTGCTGCACAATGTAAACCTATTTTGAACCATTTTCTTTTATTTTAAAATAGAGATTTGGACAAAAAAATAAATGAATTAGAATATGTTATGTTTTGGCATTAAGTGATGAATGAATCACTAGCGTATTGTGATAAACCAAGCTAAGTATTGTGTAACATATGGATGCTTATTTTTGTTTTTTCCCCAATTAATAATATTCAGTTTGTGTGGTAGATATATATGTGGCTTTGATAGTTTTCGATTTGACATTTCTATATATTCATTTTTTAAGTTCTTGTCAAGGGAGCTTTCTTTTGTTATTCTTCCTATGTCATATACGCATCCACAACAAAAAAATGTACATTCTCATTTAATTAAAACTAATAATAAAATTGAATTATATTATGAGTTGTTTTACTTTTATGAATGAGTTTGTTTGGTCAAAAAATGAGTTATACTTGGGTCCCCCATCCTTGAACACTCCTATAATCACAATCTCTTAGAGAAAACCTTGAGACCATGTAAAGAAATACAAAATTTAACTAAATTAATTTTGTCTAACGTGAAATACCTAAACAAGTTAAAACTCACTCTTTTCAGCTAAAGATAGGACATAAAAGCATAAGTACAACACAAATATTTAATTGTGAAATATATTGGTCAAAAATAATTTGGAACAAAATGATGCAATTTCTGGCTAGTTTTGGCAGATGGGTATTTTGTCAAACACTTTCCAAGTGACTGTATAGAAGGATGTTCCAATAAATATTTATTTGAGAGTATTTTTCTTGAGGATTGAAGAACAATTTTCATCATAAACGTAATCCAATAAACACTAATATTATTTGAGACATTACATCAAGCAATTGCCATCTTAGTTATAGGGTACGCACCAAAGGACCGACACACTCGGACTTGGTTCACTCAGGGGCTCACTAGGTGTGTCTAGGGTAGGCCTTGGACACCTCAAGTGTACTATGGGTTCACACCCACATACCCACAACGCACCTGGAGCATACCCTGGACACACCCTAGTATGCAAAGAAAGTAGAAGAGGTCAATATTTGTCCTATAACAATGGTCTGTTTTCAAAAATTCCTCACCCAAGGTACTTTCTACACATTTCCAGAATCTGGTGTCATTAATTGTGAATATCTTCTTCAATCACTTCATCTTCACTTCACCCCTAAATGCCTGCAATTGTTTAATGGTGTTCAAAGAGAATTTTGCTTCCATTTCTCCCTAATCGGCACCCAGAACTTTACAACCTGAGCACCAATTTCCAAATGAAAATGCTGGAAATCTGAATGCAAATGTTAATTATAAACTGCTCACGGGGTTTCCTCCTTTTTCTAGAAACTTCGCTCACCAATACCAATACTCCCCCTACTTCCTCCACGCCGAGCTCCCCTTGTGTGAATTTGATAGCAATGTTGTTCCTCATTATTCTGTGCATACTACTACTGATCCTCCTTTAATAGAAGATGTCACCTTCATAATTGCCTTTCATCATGCCATTATTAAATAGATCAAATTTAAATTTAAATGAAACATGAATACCATTGGAGCCATCCATATTAGGCTTTGAATACTTCTAACTGAATAGACCAAAAGTCTAAGACCACCACATCTAATTAGCCATTGTGGTTAGACTAAACACAACTCCTTCCCGTCAATGCCCTAAGAATCTTCTAAAAGCTCCTCTTTTCCTAGTTTTCTCAAATCAACCCCCACATTTGACATGGTATCAACTACCTCGTTCACTCCTCTCAACCCATGAGAAACCTTGTATTCTTCAAAGGACTCTAGCAGAAGTTTAATTTGCCATGCATACTTGTTGAGATACCAAACACTAGACTCACCTTTGATTATAGCATTGATGATAACTAATGAATCACCTTGCAAATGCAATTTGGTCACTTGCAGCTACTTTTCCATTTTGGTTGCAACAAGAGCTTCTTGAGCCTCTGCCTCATTGTTAGTTCTATCCATTAATCTCCTTGCTCCCAACATCCAAATACTACAAGTCCAATCTTGAGCCACAAACCCTTCCCTTGAGGGTCTTGGATTACCCCTAGAGACACCATCGAAATTTAATTTAATCCAACCCTTATCTCGAGGTATCCATGTAACTGCTTTAACCGAAGAGGACAGAGGATGAGCCCTCAGAGGCCCATAAAGGGATGCAACTTACAATTATTAGGTAATTAATAAATTTTTAATTCAATATTCACCATTTTTTAAACTTATAATTTTATTTTCTTTTTTGGCCATCTATCAAATATACCCTTTTGACAGCATTGAATAATAATAAATTAAGTGTTATTTTTCCAAAGTTATAATTTATCTTTTTGGACAACTTAATAAATTATTATTATATTATTATTCTCTTATTCAAACCAGGCTTTGCGACTTTTAATTTGATATAGTTCAAAAATGAAGACATCACACTATAATACCTAAGGATGACACTTACAGTAGGAAATATGTACAAACCTAGAGACACTAAATAGATCAAGTAAAACAAACAACATGGGGGTTATAACACTAAGTTATGGGGCTACATAGGGGGTCATCAAGATCCAAAAAGTTCTACACACCTTTATATTGAGATAAGTTGATTTGCTCATAACCCATAATTTGTTAGTTGGCCTCTTTGGATTCCAATAAAATTGGAAGCTTGATTCCGTGGGGTTTACAGCCCAACCAAGAGAAGTGTGAATTAGTTCCAATGTTTGTCAAAAATTATGTTATTAATCCATATGTCGAAAAATAGACATTGTAAAACCAAATTGGATTATCTTAGAGGCTTAGTGAATTGACAAACTACACTATTTTTCCAAGCATTGGAATTAATGTTATGGAGACAAAGGGTTTTTTGAAGCATGGATGAGTTGTTCTTTCTTTTGTGCTATATACAATGGTTTGAACAGCCATAAGGTGGCATGAATATGTGTGGGTTTGTAGTTTTCTATCAACAAAACACTTTTGATGCTATTTAGTGTACCCATGTTTTTTACCCTCACATCCTAGTGTATTGCAGCAGACATCCTATTACTTCCAGTCAAGTACTCAAGTTTATGTAGTTTTCTACCCAAGCATTTTGTGTACCCCTGGACCTGCACCTTGCACGCACCCACAGCTACAGACCCACTGAATCTTGGTTTCTCTATTGTTGTAATGGATTGGCTTTGATGATGCTTTCCATTGTACATAGTCACAATTTTGAAGGTTTTCTGCACTGCATTTTGATTCTAGTTTATAGTTTATGTTTACTAATTAATAGACAGGACCTTTCCATACAATACACTATTTTTTTGCTTTTGTGCGAGGTTAAGCACCTGCTAACTCAATGCCATTGCCAATTTCTGTTTAGTCTTTTTGACTAAGGCCTGAAAAAATAAATAGGGTTTCCTTCATGTTACAACGCTTTATAAGTACCTCTTATTCAATATTTCATGTGTGGGAAATCACCCATTTTGCATCTTCCTCAGATAATATTACTTGTTTATTTCTAAAACTTTCTTATTTTTGTTGCTGTTGTTCTTTCGCTCCTATGCAGAGTGATTATGATGTTATTTAGGTTAGCTTTGTGACTTTTCCATGCATTGCAGGATTCAATCTCCAAGAATTCCATGTGCAATCTCAAAGTCTCCCACTAAGGAAGAATTAGAGGACTATGCAGATAAACAATGGGAGGTTCAAACTCTTTCAAAATATACTAACATATTATTTATTCATAGAATCACAAGACCCTATTTCAATGCCCCTTTCTCTGTTTCTGTTTCATTGCCCTACAAAATTGATGTAGTTCCATCCCTTTTCAGTTTCTTCTAAAAGATAGATCAAGAAAACAATAGGTGGTTGGTTTCATTTAACTCATAGTTGTGTACGATTTTCAAATTTTGACTGTAATTAATATGTTCTGACCGTAAAAATTTGGTTACTTCTATCTATCTCCCCTAATTTATTAGATGCTTGACAGCTCATATATCTCATTAAAGGGTTAAATATAATTTTCATTTTTTTTTGTTATGTTGGAAGTGGCAAGGATATTCTGTACATGGTGTAATCAAAGCTTCTTTATACATTCAGTAATCATGTTTAGTTTATCTTAACACATTTCAAGAACTTTGTAGGAAGTTTTGCTGCTGCTAGCAAAGCCAGCCATTGATTCAGAACCTTCTAAACGTTGGCTGATAAATATTTTAAAACAGGCTGGTCTCCTGATAAGGTTGGGGTGGATATTTATATATATTATTACTAATTCAAGTGCATGCTTATTTCATTAGTAGAGAAAATATAGAAAAAGCAACAAAGCATGCACTGTTAACACTCAACAATCTGACAGTGACAGATACTCATCACTAAAGTTAACAGCAAAAGGCTTTCAATTCCTCGTAAGAGTTTGTGTTATCTAAAACCATCTAGATTTCATTTCATTCTTTATTAAGACGTGAACAATCTTTGAATTCCTTCTTCCAAGAAGGGATTCAGACATTTAGGAATATTAGTTATTTCTAATGTATTTTCTCCTAAAATGAATGCAGCTTGTGGATATAACCTCTCAACTTTGGCACATTGTCAAACAATACATTTTAATAAATAAGGTATATAAATCCATATTTATTGATCTTTTAATTTCCCTGAAGAAGGGTCTTTAAGGAGACTTGGAATGTTGGAATTGTACAGTGGCCTCCAGATACCATGATATTGTGTCTGACTGAAAATCTAAAATCTAAAACTCTATTATTTGAGAATAAAAATGAATTCTATGCCTCTTTTCAGAAAGGCATTACAAATATTGTATATCATAGACAGAAGAATGGCTTGTTGGTATGGGAAAAAAACACATTTAATCTAACAATAGTCTTGAACATTTCTTGACAGTTTTGGTAAAATTGTTTCTCAGCTGCTCTTTCGTTATGCAGGGAGGAGCAACCATAGATTTGATTTCGTTTCTCCTTGAGCTTGAGTTTTATACCACAGGAAAGGTATGTTTTTCTTTGTTAAAATGTTTCTATTGTAGTCTTTCAAAACCCATCCTCAAATTGTACCATTCTACTCTTTCTATGCTCATCACTGTGTGCATTTTTAAGTTAGAGAACAGGGAAGATATGGAAATTATTGTATATGGAAATGATCTTGTTGTAATGTAGGCCATAAGAATCATTTCTAACAATTTTGAGGCTTCATGGAGCTTGTGGTAAAATGAATAAATTATATTTTCCAACTTCTCCATTTAAAATTGATTTCTGTTATGCCATAGCAGCATTGGTACGTTTTGCATGTTTGCCCATCCACATTTGAAATTTCAACTACATCTAAGAAAAAATAGATGTAATAATACCTCTAGAAGCATTATAAATGATAAATATAGAACCAAAATAAATGATCTAGTCATTTATAAGTGAACTACGAGTTGTTAATTCAACAGAAAGTAAAATGTTGTATTGCATATGTACTTTTATTTTAATACTTGTTTTGTGTTGGAATAATTAATTATGTGGAAATGTGAAGTGAGAATAAAGTATAGAGGATAAGTAAGAGACAAAGAACAAATATTTACAATTTAACAAAGGAATACAGAACACTCCCCCAAAAAATATCTTGAGTATGATGAATTGGATATATTTTCTCTACTAATGAAATAAGCATGCACTTGAATTAGTAATAATACTTATAAGTATCGACCCCAACCATATCAGGAGACCAGCCTGTTTTAAAGTATTTATCAGCCAACGTTTAGAAACTAAGAGATATGTGAGTAAATTACGGATTAGAGGGTCAGGGTGATTGAAATCTTACGTTCTGAAGTATTTGGGACAAAAGAGTGTTAGTGATCTTATCCTAAGAAAAAATTGATAAATAGTACCTACAACACCTGTTTGTATACTAATATTTGAAAGAAAAAGATGGTGCTAAGGAGCATTGTTGGGCTTCCTATGCAACCCTTGAAGTTTGCAAATTGTTTGTGCATATAATTCAAGCTCTAAGATTGACTTCATGGTAAATGTAGAAGTAACTTTGGAGTTGGATGTCAATGTTCATGTGTGATATAGAGGTCATTGTGAACCTATAAAATGTTAAAAGATAGATGAACAAATGTGTTTCCTTATTTGTTAAAAACTGCTTACTAATGATGTCAAATGAACAAGGGGTGATTCTTTTAAATGCATCACTACATATGAAATTCAATCTTTTTGGCGCACACACCAATCAGCAATGGTCATATCCAACATTTTCAGCTATTGAATGTAGAATTTCGAAATTCTAAAAAAGAGGTCAAGATTGCAGCCATGATTTTTGTCTAGGGGACAAAATTTTTGGTGTGATTGAGTGTGAAAGAGGGAATGTTCTGGGAATCATATTGTTAGTGTATTAATCAAATTTCAGAGGCATATCAATTTTTCTAATGAATCTTGGGTTAGTGCATGCACCAAAAGAGCACAGAAGTTTGTTAAAAACATGTAATAAAATTATTAATCCAAAGTGGCATAGAACAAAAGGCTTAGAGTAAAACGATATGCACTCTACAAATGTAGAAAAGGCTTAAATGATAGGTGAAATATACCAATTTCAAAGTTGCTCCTCAAATATAAATCATGTTGGTACACAGTTGTAAAAATGGTTTTCTACAATTTGTAAAAGCTTTTACTAGGAAGAACTAAAGGCTTAGAAACTTGAGCATAGAGAAAAATAAAGATATTTTTGTTCTTTTGTGACTTAATGATCTCCAAAGGCCTCTTTAACATCACTGTGAGGATCAATCTCCTTGTGGGTTATTCTTCAAATCAAGCTATTATGTCCTAAGAAGGATTGAAGAGGCAATAAGGGGCATATTGTTGCTTATTGTCGTGATCAATGGGGTGTAATGAGCCTGTTTGGCTCCTCCTCAAATATAACTTATCTTTCTGAATTACTTGCAAATTTTGTATCTTTGTGTTTTGTTAATGCTTGTTTCATATGAAATTCTCCCACCGAATTTGAATAACATAAACAATATCAAACTGAATAATTCTGAATGATCATTAATTATTTAAATTATTGAAGTGACAATGTTTATAAACATCAAGTTATTATTCAAATTATTAGCACTTGGCAATTGTACGAGTGCTGGAGAATTGAAATAACAACCAAAGAATGTCAACGTAGCCTAAAGGAGTCTTCAGCAACCCCAAAGAATGTGAACACAACTTCACTATTCCAACACAGCCTTGTTGGAAACTCACGCAGCCCTTAAAAAACAATACCCAGCCTCCAATACTGGTCACACAGCCAGATAAAAAGGTGACGCAACCTGCTGAAAATGAAATTGCAGCCCTCTTGAATAAAATCACAGCCTGAAACAATTATTTGTTTCTTGAAAATTAAATTGCAGCTCTCCAATTAACTATGAGTAGTCAACCAGGAAGATACAACAACCTTCCAATTAATTACTTGAGCCTTTGAATGAAGAAGAATCGAACCCCTTTAAAGAATACCTGTGAATCAACTGTAATTGAAGAACTCTTCACAATTCAGTATACAATAGCACCAAATTGTACCTCCAAAATCAGAATTGAATTTTCAGAATTTCAGAAGAAAAATTCACCATCAATATGTGATGATTCAAATTGCAAAGTGAGGAATCAGTCCTTAAACCCTAGCCATATTTCTCCACTTCCAATCTTTTAAAAAAAACATAAGTTCATGAATGAATTCCTTTTTGCCCAAAGCATTGTTTTTATAATAAAAGATATCTTCTCTCACATTTTTCACTTACAAAAGACTTTGCTTTATGTGCACATTTGAAATATAATAAACTATTATATTTCTCTTCACTTTAATGCTGAAAATGACCCTTTTATTAAAATAATGCTATTCTGACACATAGGGTCTCTGTTTTATGAGCTCAAGATTTAAAACTTCTCAACCCGGTTCCAACGAGCTATAACACTAAGATGCCCATAATACATTCCCAATAAATATGGCAACCTTAGCCGATTTAATTAAATAATAATCACAATTCACCCATCTTGCGAAAACAACTGAGGAAGCATCAGAATCAAAATCTAACAGCACAAGAGTGATCTTGATGATGAAAGATGATGAATGAACTTGACGGGGTGACTTACTAAAAATAGACGCTCCCTCCAAGAATCTTGGAGTCCAAACCGGAAGCTGGAAATAAAATTTGAAAGCATCATATAACTCCTCTAAATCCTCTGAGCTCTGTAGAACCATAAGTTGACTTACTATAAATAGTAAGTCCCTCAAAAAGGGGTCAAAACCCACAATAGGGTCCTCTAATCACCAGTATTAGCCTACAAGGACCCAATGATAGGCTAAATCCACTAACTCCAATGCTAGCTCAAAATGGGGACATTACATGGGGTCATAGTGAGAGGCCAACTTGTTGTATTTTATCTTGAAGATCTCTTTTGTTTTTTTGATGCTAAGATCATATGGATTTATTAGAATAATCAGTAATAATAAATTATGAAAAGATAACGCTTATAATTTTAATAAAGCCACCTTAGTGGCAATGTTTTCTTTCTAATTTTTTAAGTTCATTTTTTAGCTTTAAGTGAATCATGTAATGCTTATCTGTTTGGGTGGTTTCATTCTACAATCTCCATATAAGGAGATGAACCTCTATGTAATGACCATCCTAAAGAATAATAGAATATTGAAATAGTGTTCTATTAATTTTTGCAATATGGCATTAGAGCAAGGAATTATTTGAAAAGGAGAACTGATCACTAGGGCTTTTGCAACTTAAAATTAAGTTTGATAATTTTGTCAAAATCGTGGATTTTATACATTTGCAAATCGAGATAAACCTATTTGCTATAAATCACGGATGCTTTAAACAAATTCTGTGAATTCTTAGTTGCAAAGTAGCAAGTATTTTCTTAGCAAAAATTGTAGGATTTTTGTCATGAGATGATCATCCCTTCCAAAATCGTGTTAATGCCTAATGATTGGCTTTCTAAAACATAATACATATGTTGAAAATACATAAAATGCCCTATTATGTGGCGGACAACAGGCATTTTACATGCCAAATGCAAGTGAAAAACACCTCAAAACAGCAGGGGCGGACTTTTAAATGGAGGTTACATGTCTAAAATCATTGCATTGTTTTAAAAATGGGCTTTTAAAGCCTCTCGACACATAAAAAGACCATAAAAGGCCTTTGAAATAATGGAGAAGGGCTTTTAACATGTCTTTGCAAGATGTTTCTCATGTTAAAAATATACCCTTTTTACAGTGACAGGCTTTTGAATCATCATTGCAATCATAACATGTTTTCCTATAAAACAAAGATAGCACTTGCAAGCGAGCTTAAAAAGACCACTTGACAAGTATAAGTTTATTAAAAACATGTTTTTGTTCCAAGGACGGGTTTCTCATGCACCTTTACAAGCATTTCAACTTTGAAGAGAAGGCATGTAATGAGGCTTAAAAAGCCCACCAATGCATTAAAATCTCATTAAATTTCACCTATTTCCTTGCAAATATGTAATGCTAGAGTTTTGATTCTATATTGCAAGTAAAAGACATCCGAAATAATATGCAATGATTGACAAAAAGCCCGTATATCATGACTTTAAAAGGCCTTGGTGGACTTTTGATTCCACATCGCAGGCTTTTAAACAAAGAATAAAGACTTGCAGTCAGGCTTAAAAACCCCACCTGCTGGTCACTTAATTCCTTATTATCTCTTAAAATATAGCTCTGATTTAGACCTAAGATTCCCCAATATGAGCGGAATTCAAAAAACAACAAATCTAGTACGAAAATAAAACTGAAAACAAACCAAACAATTAAGAAAAATCGAAAAAGGACTTGAAGGTTTCCAAAAATTGAGTACCTGAGAGAATTTGAGCTACGAACTTATGGAAAATCTCGTAGTGTTGCCTCTATTTTGTGAATACAAAATGATAGATAACAGTTGGCTCTAACTAGGGAACAAGCAAAGGTAGTACAATCCAGAATCTCCAAGTGCCTTAGTATCCATTGGCCTATAGAGTCAAGCATAAAAAACACAAAACAAAACGACAGGGATGACACAACTGACGCAAAGAAAAAAATACTTAAAACACACAAACTTGTGCAAACACACTTATTGAAATACAAAGAAAACCTAGCTAATTAGAACTAGCCAACAATGAAACCTTTTAAATGAAGCCATTCACCGACTCAACAAAATAGATGCCTTTTTTCAGCAGCTTGCAGTACCTTGCATGTTCACAAGCAACTTTGTATAGATGAACCATGAACAGCTGGAGCAATGATGCCAATGCTTGATGTAACACCTCTTGGAAGAGATGAACAAATTCACCTTCTTGCGATTAATCATATGTGCTGCTGCCCCAAAGTAGGTCCATGAATTCAGACTGTTCCTGCTGAACTACAAATGCATATTTAGCCTCTTTGTCAAATTGTATCTTCATGCTCAGGTACAAGTGGAATATCTATCTTTCCGTTGGCCTCCAACCAAATGAGATGTCCAATTGGACATCCCCTTGATTAAACAAAGACTGATCTTTTCTTGCTAGCTGCAACTCGAGTAACTGGTTCATCAACGATCATCACTTTTGGCTGATTAGAATGGGTTATCTCATTGCTTGCTTCTACATTATGTATGTTACAAATCTCAGATAGGAGAATTGTCTTCAATACTTGAACAAAATTCCTCTATGATGTTCATAATAAAATCTTCATCAAGTTCTAGGGTATCTCTTTCGTGCAACACTCGTTCAAGTTCATGACCTAGAAATGAAGATGCATTATTTTCAGCTTTATTGGGACCTTGATGCATGCCAATCTTTTCATGTCTATTGACATGATTCTCTTCATTCGCTTGAAGACTAGAAGAATGATTTTCATCTTTTTGCTTTTCATCAACGACTTTCTGAGAATGCAAAAACCAAAAATGAGTTGCTAGCTATGTCTGCTTCCTTTTCCTAAAAGAGAATAGAAAGATCACTAGATTCGGATTCAGGATGCTTTGTTGTCGCCTTCGCTGATGGTGCCTCAATAGCAAGCTTCTTTGGTGATGAAACTAACTTTTGTTGATTCACACTAGCAGGACTACGAGCAACATTTGGAAGAGGCCTCCTTTGTACATCCTTGTGAGGAATGAACACACCTTGAGCTATTTTCTTTTTGAGGGCAAGCAACTCATTTGCCAACTTTTGAACCGCAGGATCTGTCCTTGTGATGGAAGAAAATGAATCCGAAGAAAAAGAACTTTCTTCAAATCCACTTGCTTCAATTCTTATTTGCCTGACAAGAATGAGATCATCCTCAATTTCAATTGCCAAAGTCTATATAGCTGTGAGAGTAGCTGGGGCTGCTCTTCTTAACAGAAAAATAACTTCGAAAATTTGAGCGTTGACAACACTTTAAATTCGCAATTGTAGTCTGAGAAACAACTGGAATTCTTTGTGTCAACTTGTTGAAAGGAGCCACAAATTCACGCATAGGCAAGTGAGATGCCTTCTTCAGTTGGGTGAGTTAGGCCAACAAAGCGTGAGCATCTTCAGGAGGTTTGAACCTTTCTTCAAACTTGGCTATGAGAGTAGCCCTGTTTGTGATAGTCTGTGGTGATAGATGGTAAAACCAGTCAGCAACTATGCCTTGAAGAGTTTCCACGAACAATCTCACCGACACATCCCCATGTTCAACACTATGAACACCGCATGCAATGTAAAAAGAAACAATATGTTCATTAGGATGTTGTTCATTACCAAAGAACTTTGGAAAATTCTTCCAGGAACCATTAGGAAGAGCATGTAGTGGTAGAGCCAAATTCAACGGACCAAAAGCATTTCCCCAAGGACTTTGGGCAACCATTTATATGTCCTTGGTGAAAGCATGAAAAACTACAAGAAAAAAAATACAATGATTAGGACATAGGCATACTTCAAACGAAAGCGTGAGGCTTTCAAATGTGCATTGTGGTCCTAGTAGAGTTGCCAAAAACTGTTGGCTAAATTTTTTGTAAGTCACTGTGACCACAACTTGCAAAACTGTAACTTTAAGCAATGTTACATGAGATTACTCTCACCTCTCAGCAATAGGGGAGGCTCCCTTCTTACCGTAGGTGGCTCCACTAGAGACTTAACTGGAAATTACAAAATAGGGTGGTTCTCTTAATCTATTCCTCTTTTTCCAAGAATGATTTTGCAAAGAACTTATGAATAGCACCAAAATTCAACAAAAAACCCCAATTGCTACGATAATATTGATGGCTCGTGAATTCACGTAAGAACAACACAAAAGACACCAATCTGCTTTTATATGGGTGGAACAATTGCAAAAACCCAAAGTCTTCTGCACTTATCCCAAATGATGATTTAGTAACTTGAATAAACGGTAAGTCACAAAGTCTCTTACCAAATAGGCACTAAATTCTATGAAATTACTTAATGGTGAAGCACAAAGTCTTTCAGCCTTAAGTATTTAAAGCCACTATCAACTATATCAATTTGCCCAAGTCTCCAAATATTCAAATTGAATTATAACTCTGCATGCAATATGTAGCTCAAAGTCTACAAGATTGACTTTAAATCCCTCTTGAACAAAGCATAAAACTCACAATCAATATTCAGAAAATGTCGTCACATAACACCTTGAATCAACACAAAGTTTGAAAGCAATTTGCCTCTTTTATTGAAAGCAGTTTAATCTACATCCAAGCACAAAGTCTTAGAGTGCATATACAAATTGGCAGAGTTTTCTTGCATTGTTAAAAGATGATAATTACAATGAAGCTCCCTCCTATATATAGGTGAGGGGCTGAGAGAAAAAGGGGGGTGAAACCCAACAAAATTTGACCTATTCCCTAACTATGACTTATTCAAACTGCAAGTCCTAACTAACTTGATGAAGAGATCCCTTGCAATTACAACTTGTTTCCCAATTACATGCAATTTGTTAATTACACAATGTATGATGAATATAAACTAAGTGTTTGACAAGACACAACTCCTATTACATCATCCTTTATCGGTCTTCATGTGGCTACAGGATGCTCTGTGATTGAAGAGTTCAAGTTTGGTTGAAGCATCTCAAACTGGAACATGAATCTGCATCCTTGATTGTTCTACATCACAATGGTGGTTGCTGGGAAAACATCTTTGTTTCTTTCCATCTCTGTCTTGAAAGAATTCTATTCTCTCCTTCACTCCTGTCGCTCATTCACCCCTTGTATGGTTCTATCATGTTATCGTTCTTTCCTCGTGTCATTCTTTAGTTACTAGAAAAGCCATAACATGATCTTTCAAGCTAGACTTTTGCAGATCTGGAAGAGTATGCATATAGAATATGAGCGGAAGGCCTTTGAGTAACAAAGGATGGAGAAAAGTGAATGAAATCAGCTTTTTAAATGGGAGGAAAGATGAAAAGTGGGGTTTTCCAGGAGCATTGCAGGTGGAGGAAATGCAAGCATTTGGTTTGGAAATGAGATGCAAGTGCGTATATATACAAGTGGGGGTACTTCTTACTCACAAGTGGGGTTTTTATTCCAATTACAAGTCATTTGGAGGGAATTTGTTGTTTGCAAGCAGGTTTTTTAAGTCCACTTGCAGGTTAGAAAGAGACTTCATATGCGCTTCAAAAACACTTGCAAGTGGACTTTTTGATTCCAATTGCATATAGGAAAAAAGTTAGCTCTTTTGGTAAAATAAACTTACAAATGGGGTTTTTAATTCTGTTTGAAAGTGGGGAAAATAGCACTCTTGAAGTTCTTTCTTGAGGGGAGGATCTTTATATTTCAACTTGCATCACTTTGGGGAAGAACATGTATTGTTATGGAAACAATACATTCAAACTTTCAGAGCCAAGAATCCTCTTTTGAATCAACAACAATGTAGAAATTGCTCAAAAATGTGATATCAAGGCAGTTGAAACAAAAACAACTTGCACCACTTGGAAGCAAAATCGCTGCTCTAATTCCGGATGAAGATCTTTCAACTTGTGGCTCTATATAGAACTCTTCTCCATCAATACAATTTTGCGGTCTTTGATGATTCCTTAACAAATGACCATGAATGAAAATCGAAATGTAAGAAGATAGGAAACTCCAAGACTTGTTCAAAGATCAGAATGTGGTTTCTTCTTGAGAACGCAAGCCAAATTATAATGGATGTCAAAAATGGTGTCTATAGAGGAAGCACGTGATTTAGAAAGATCAAAACAAGCTGCAAATCAATTGTATTTGCACTTGGACGGGCTTTCCTTTCATCATTGCAAATAAAAAATGCCATTTCATTTTACAAAAACATCTAAATTTCCCCTAGACGGGCTTTGTATTTGACGTTACAAGCTCAAATCAAGCTCTTCTTCATAAAAATCAACTAAAATGCCCTAGACGGGCTTTTATGTCCGCAATGCAAGCTTTAGAAGACCAGGGACGAGCATTTTAAGCAGGGATTCAAACTAAGAAAGCTTGGTTATGCCCTTGATAGGCCTTTATGCCCACAATACAAATGGAAAATAACACTAAAACGCCTTGTGATAGCCGGCGACAGGCTTTAGACTTGTCTTTGCAAGTCATTTTTGTGTTTTTACATCAATAACTTCATGTTTAAATAAAGACGAGATTTTATGTGTTTTTTGCAAGATGTTTCTCATATGCACAGGCTTTTGAAATGATATAACATACCAAAACGTTGCATAAAGAAGCGATGGGGTTTTTGTATATCAATTCAAGATGAGAAAACTTGTCTATGCCCTTGACGGGCTTCTAGATCAACATTGCAAGTCAAAAAACTCAGTGACAGACCTTTCAAGACTCGATACATATATTTGAAATGATCTTCCCTTCCAAAATCATGTTAATGCCTAATGACGGGCTTTTTAGAAGATAATACATATGTTGAAAATACATAAAATTCCCTATCATGACTGATGATGGTCTTTAACATGCCAAATGCAAGTGAAAAACACTTCAAAACAGCAGGGGTGGACTTTTAAATGGACATTACATGTCTAAAATCGTTGCCTTGTTTTAAAAATGGGCTTTTAAAGCCTCTTGACACATAAAAAGAACATAAAAGGCCTTTAAAATAATGGAGACGGGCTTTTAATATGTCTTTGCAAGATGTTTCTCATGTTAAAAATATACCCTTTTTACTATGACGCTTTTGAATCATCATTGCAATCATAACATGTTTTCCTTTAAAACAAAGATAACACTTGCAAGTGAGCTAAAAAAGCCCACTTGACAAGTATAAGTTTATTAAAAACATGTTTTTGTTCCAAGGACGGGTTTCTCATGCACCTTTACAAGCATTTCAACTTTGAAGAGAAGGCATGTAATGAGGCTTAGAAAGCCCACCAATGCATTAAAATCTCATTAAAGTTCATATATTTCCTTGCAAATATGTAATGGTGGAGTTTTGATTCCATATTGCAAGTAAAAGACACTCGAAATGATATGCAATGGTTGACATAAAGCCTGTATATCAGGACTTTAAGAGGCCTTGGTGGACTTTTGATTCCACATCGCAGGCTTTTAAACAAAGAATAAAGACTTGCAGTCAAGCTTAAAAATTCCCACTTGTAGGTTACTCAATTCCTTATTATCTCTTAAAATATAGCTCCGATTTAGGCCTAAGATAGCTCAAAACAAGTGGAATTCAAAAAGAAACAAATCTAGGACAAAAAAACCGAAAACAAACCAAAGAATCAAGAAAAATTGAAAAAGGACTTTAAGGTTTCCAAAAATCGAAAATATTGTAGTGTTGCCTCCATTTTTTGAATAGAAAATGAAGGACAATACAATGATGATAAATCCCGTTCCATTATTGGTCTTTTCCTCTCTAATTCAAAGTTACATCATGTTGATCTAGAAAAAACATCTAATGGAATTCGGAGAATTTGAATACACTATTTGGAGCAGCAATGGTTATTGTGAAATTCTCTTTAAAGCTTCAACTATTCAAGTTCATGATTGTTGATTGAATCACTATGTCAAGTCTAGTGAACAATTTGAGATCTCTTCTTTGATAACTAGCAGAGGTCAATGTTGTAGTGGATGATGAAGATGCTAAAGCTTTTTCTTTGAACAATTTTCCTTCTAAATTTGACAGCATAATCTTTACTCTTAGTCAACTTTCTTCTAATAGTTTGGAAGACGTGATTTCAACTCATATAACTAAAAATGAGAGAACTATTACAAAAGATACAATAGATGACCCTCAACCCGCAGTAGCATTATAATCAAATGGTAGATCTAATAAAGACAAAAAAGGGATATAATGTTACTACTACAAAAAAATGGGCCATGATGTTATCTTACCGGTTACTGAGAGGGGGGGTGTGAATAGGAAAATACTAAATCTTATTGTTTAAAACTTGTAAACAGATTCTTGAATGCAAAGTAGAAAGTCAACAGTCATTCACAAGCATAAACTGAATCACACGGATCTACACAAGTATTTGTACATGGAAACCCTCTGTTAGAGAGAAAAAACCATGGTGAGACAGAGCTCACAACTTCACTAGTTCTAAATGAAGGTGCCCTGTTAGGAGCATACAAAGCACTGGCTAAGGTGCTACCCGGTTAAGGGATTTTACAAGAGATTTGTTAAGATCTAAACCCTGTTAAGAGCTGCCTGGTTACAAGACTTTGAACATCAACAAGATGTTACCTTGTTAAGGGATTTTTACAACGAACCGATTAGGTTCACCCTTTTAAAGGGATTTGTATATGATGAAATACCTTTCAAAAGCAGTGATCTATGATGACACTGATTGTCTGATTAGATCATACCTGTAGATTTCTTCCCCTGTTTTCCTAGCTATTGATCTTCTTTTCTTCCTTCACCTTTGTGCCTGTAGCACTCCTTAGAAGATATCTTTCCTCTGCTCTCTACGATTTCCACTTGTCAACAACAGCAACATACTTTGCATTCTATGACTAATATTTATACAAGAGTGATCCTCTTGACTCATAGAACCGTTGGGGAATAAACTTGACCATAAAATATGCAACGCAAGAAAATTGTGCGTTGTGATCTAGAGTTTATCTTGAGATCATCTGTAGAACTTAAAGCTAACTCCTATTGAAAGGTTAACTTCGCATCAGAGTAATGGATGTCTCGCATAATCAGGCTCTTAACTCAAACCGTAACTCAAACTATTCCACAAAAACTAGACCGGATTTTTCTATCAGTTAGATCGGTACCAGTTTGTCGTTGGATGCTGAATAAGACCGATACTGAGTACTTGGTTCAGTCTACCGGTTTATCTAACTACTTGGTTGACCGGTGCATATACTATGTGCTTTATCTACTGGTGTCATCTAAGTAATGCGAGCGACCGATGATCTTCGACCGGTGTGAATGGGATTGATGAAATACACTAATGACAACTTATATTGCTAACAGGCCATGCAATTTCAAATTCTAGATTTCAAACAAATGGTATTCTCAAAGAAAAACTCAAAGGAGCTAATGTAGCTATTGTTGAAGATCTTTTAGATGTTGACAATGGTGAAGGAGAAGTTTCTTTTTATGCATTTTAGAGAAGTCTAGCTCCTTGAAGATAGGAAAGCCAATATAGGGTATGTGCAAGATCATGGTGGGCCAAAGTAGGCTCTTAAGTGGCAATGAAATTTCAGAAAAATAGAGTTAGGCAACTTGATGTAAAAATTTGACTAAGTTATCAAAATTGTATAAAAAATATGTAAGAATACAATCTGTAGCAAATTGAATCTAGTTTATAAGCTATTCTTTTTTGTTGAAAGAAAATCAATCTATTTGGTGAAAATTTGAAACTTCAATAGTAGTACAAAAGTTTTAGGAAAAAGATAAGAAGTAGGTGTATGTCTGACCACCCTAACCACAATTAAATGATAATATTTTTTTAAAAGATAAGACTTATGTCCGAATGTGATGCATTTTTTTAAATTTTTTTTTCAAGTAAATAATTAATTATGATATTTTTACAACTTTTTCAAAATACAAAAACTCGTGTGTCTTGTTAGCATACAGTTTCCCCTTTCTTTAAATCAATCTTTTAGACTCCCATAAAGCATAAAAGAAATGAAAAAACCTCGACACTAACAATTGAGTTCTTTTGAAAGCCAACTCTCTACAATTTTTAAGGTGCAGCTACCTTCCAAAAAGATTTTCAATGCAATCTTATTGAACAAATAAATGTAAATCATGTGTGCTTTTAACCAAAAAACACATAAGGTCAACACTCAGTTCATCAACATGAAAAGAATGTGCAACTTTTCAAAAGAACAACATTTACTTCTAACACTGCTTCAAACTTTAAAATCTTTAAAGTTAAAACTTCTGTAATGATTCCCTCTGTTACTCTAAGCACAAGATCAACTCATATCACAGTTGAGCTTTGTTTAATATAACTCAATTCCACAAGAAAATGAATTATATAGGATAAACAACAATATCTATCGATTCAAAATCTCAAACATACATGCAATACCATAGGATATTTCATATATTCTATTATATTAGTATTCAAAAAGCTTATAGTGTAGTCTTTAGAAAATAGTTCCCAAAACACTTAGAGAGCCCAACCCTTAATAAGTTTAAAGTTTTTTAAATATATAGCCATGTAGGGCTTATGTAACTAACTAGATAAAACTGTCTTTTGTTGGAGGTAAATACTTTTAAACTAAATAACTATCTTGAGCATAAAGCAATAAAAACGGGACTGGGCGCAAAGTGCCCTCAAAACAGAGCCAGGTGTCTCAGATAGCTATGGTGTCAAGGTTGCCGCAAGCTGCACTGCCTTCCAGTCTTCAAATGCAGCTCTGAATGCGGATATCACCTGCTGGTGTGGCAAACCGAGAAAATTGATTCGTTGTTTCCATACTTCCCTCTCTTGACTTTAGCCACCTTTTCATTGTGCATAACCAGGTGATCCTATTGAAGTATAAGCATTGACTCTACCCGCGCAACCTTTGTAAATTCTTGGATTGTTAGCGCCTTCATTTCCTTAAGCTCATCAAACCGGGCTTTGACACTCTTGATCACCTGATCACTCGGCCTATCCGATTCCTCTTGGACCCCTTGACATTGTTTATCCACCCAGTTTATATCATTTGAAATGATATCTTTGATTATTCCTAGTCCCTTTAGGAGGTCTTTTATTTCAGAAACTCCTTGTGCTATGGCTTCATTCCTCCAGTCAATACATTCCTTCAAAACATAAAGGGTTTTATCATCTAACCCTGGGACTGGCTTCTCTGCGAGGAATTTCTGCAGGTTGTACTCTTGGATCTCTTCCATCCAATGGAGTTCTTTCGTCCAAATAGCCTTTTCTAACTCCCACTCTTCGATATTTGCCTCAACTTTCTTTACCAGGTGACTCCCTTCAATGTGAGATTGATTTAGGTGAGTTAGTTGCTTAGTAGCCTCTAATTTTACATGCTCCACCCATTCTTCAAATGTTCTGCTAATCACCTTGTTTCTTTGTATTTGATCGAGAAAATTTTGATTGTTTGGGGATTTAATATCAATGGAAGCTGGCATTTCGCTCAAAGGAAAAGGCTTCGGATGTTGGATGGCGTTTATGTATTGGGCCATGCTTTTCATAGCCTCCTTCATCTCTTGTTTGTCTTTAGCGTCCTTCCAGACCCTATTGGCAATCTTCTTATTTGAGACCTCAAAGAACTTCATGTCAGCAGCTTTGCTATCTCTCCCTAAGTCGACTCTGGATATCTGGAAATCTTGGGCTGAAACCTCCCCTTCATCTTTGTCGTTTATCGGTTTTGCGATTTCTGCCATCCAGTGGCCACTGTTTTCATCAAAATCAATTCTAGATTCCATTTTTGTCTTCTTAGTCTTCGGAGTCTTTCCTAAACATCTGCTCACAACATCCTCGATGGGCACGGATAGAGGGACCACACTTCTCTTTTTGGCAACAGAATTCTCCAGCCATTGTGGAGCCGCAGAGGGTTTCTTCTGAGTATCATAACTACTCATAAGAGCCAGTGAATCCTTTGGAGTATTCTCGGTATCATCCTGTAACTGCTGGTTATCCGACATATCAGGCACACTGGAATCTGCAACTAGGTTTTCTTGTAAGTGAGCTTCAGATGGGTCCAAATTCACAATGACACTGGGAGTCACTTCTTGCCACTTAGCCTTGTTCTTTACCTTGGAGCTTGATCGGGTGACTCGGGCTATGGGTTCATCTCGGAGTTGAACTTGAACTTGAACTTGAGGAGAAGTTGGTTCAACTTCAGGTTCGAGATTTCCTGCAAAAGATTGATCAATATTTATGTTAGTTAAAACAAAAGTTTTCCTCAATGAACTCTTCTTGGTTTTCACTTGCTTCTTGTCAGGCTACGAAGGAATTATAGAAGCCTTTTTCTCAAACAACCATGCCTTTGTTCTTTCAATCACCCTGACCATTCTCACTTGCAGGTCATCTTCCTTTGGCTTCGTCCAATCTAACTCTAGGATAGGAAGGGCCTCTACTTTCTCCAAGAATTGGGAGTCGAGTACATCAACTTCGCTGTCCTCTTCTACCCCATCTGTATTCATATCCAGTCTGAAAGTGATAATCTACTTCATGGTCAATCTAGACCATAGCCTTTTCCTGACTTCCAATTCATGAGAACAATTGGCCCAGAAATCCTCCAACACAGGAATATGCATGAATGTGTCATGGACATTAAGGTTCGACCTAGCGAAACCCCTATAATCAAAATTGGTTCTAGGAATGTAAGGCTTTAAATGAAATTCAGATAATTCTCCTTCCATTGCTAAGGCATCCTGGAAACTCTTGCATCTGTAATAACCCAACTCAATAGGGAAAAGGACGCCTGAAGACTTCTTGGAGCTGCCAGATTTCTGTTCAACAAAGACAAGCTACCTACAAAGTTCCATTAAGACCACATTATCTAGACAAAACCTAGGAAGTTGTAATGGCTCTTCATCAAATGCTCCAACCCTGAGGTAAGTAAATTTGCGGAATTGAATAAAATGGCACCCATATACGTTTATCACTTGTTTCGCTTCCTCAGAGAGCCTATTGTTATCCCTTCCACGCAATTCAAAGACTAGCTTGGCTAAAAACGTATCATTAACCATTTTGAACTCACTAGGAAACCTTTCACTCTGCAGGCATGTGAAATAGTCATATATTTTCATATCATTTGTCCACAGCTCGTGAGGTAGCCCCTCCCAATTCCTGCAACAGGCCAAAACATAGACAAGGTAGGAAGACATGTAAAAAGCAGTCAGGTTGGTCACATTTAGGAGCTCTTTGTGAAGTCTTTCTGCTATCAAATCAACCCAATCGGTAAATTTCTCTCCTAGAATTTTCTAGATAAAGCAGTACATCCAATTCTCCCAGTGGAATGCGTGTGGGTTCCCCTTCACCCTATTTAGAAGGAATACAATATCGGCAATTTCCTTACAGAAATGTTCGATTATTAGGGGTTTAGGCAGTCTGGACCCTCCTTTCTCTGGTTTCACAAGCCATGTCTGAGCTATTGAGGAGCTATACTTTTTCTTGTCTTCTTCATACACACGGTTTGCCTCAGCATAGGTCCAAGGTTCATACGGTTCTTTATCTGGGATCCGCAAAGCCACCATTAATGTCTCCCGACTTATTTTGACCAAAACTTCTCTTGAAGCATCTTTGATACATCTGCTCTTAGTGTCATATTTATTGGCGCATTCTAACACCAATTCGGGACGAATTAGAGCTGGGGGAAAAGCAGCGGCCTCCATTAACCCGCTCCCTGGTAGCTTCCTTGAAAAAGAACCTTCAGAGGCACTTCTGACCCTATCACACAGCTCCCCTAAACTTACGTTCACCAAAGAGGTATCGCCAATGTCTGGAAGGGAGACTAACAAGCGGGTTCTAATTTCCTCATTTGGGAGTTTGGGGCGAAATAAAGGCATCTTACTGGCAAAAGAGAAAAGATTTACAACACAGAAAGACCTGAATAAACTAAAAGCTGCAGGGAAGAAGAGGACTCACCGATTTTCTGTGCACCAAATTTTCTGTAACCTTCTTACCACCAATTTTGCCGCTCCTTTCTCCTCAAGCAAAATGACTTAACAAAAATGTTTAACCATTCTTCATTTATTAACAATAGCCAATAGGATTTTAGGTAAATCCTCACAGCACGGCTATAATAAATGTTTTAATGAAGGAATGATTGATATAACATCTGGGGTTACTCCTCATTAATTTTCAAGTTAAATTGGCACGAAAATATCAATTCCCTAGGACATTCTCTGATTACCATATTTTTGCAATAATGACACTCCCTATGTCATGCCATCAACTGTCACCTCCACAATTCACATGCACGAGCCATCCCATCGAATTTGACAACCCTGTACGACAACTTCCCAAAATTGATTTAACCCCTGGAGTGCTTGAAACAGGCAACTTTCTATGGAATGAAAGAACAATCCCACCGAATATTCCATGTGTTGTACATTGTACTTCAAACATGAACTTGAACTTGAGCAAAATCTAAAGTTCAGGACTGGGTTCAGGTTTAGGTTCGACTTCGAAGATCGACAGACTTACTGAAGGAATTGACAAACATTGACGCTGCATAACTCCTAACGGTTAATGAACTTGAACTTGAACTTGAACTTGACAAAGTTCAACTTCAACTTCAACTTAGGATTTTTACTGACCAAGACTAAAACCGAGAGTTAAGAAAAATTGAGGGTAACATGTTTGACCACCATAGCTTGGTCAAAACTATAAATTTCATTTTTTTTAATCTTATAGTAATCGAAGAATAGAATGTGACGCATGTTTTAGATTTTAAAAATGTTATACCATTTGAAGTTATTGATGTTTTTCAATCAGCCTATCAATTAGGACTTTAGATCTAGTCCAATTAGAAAATCAATAATAATTATTTATAAGCTCAAAGGTAGACAAAATTTATGTTGGTGGAAAGTTGAGAATCTCCTTAAGAAACCCTTTTCATTTCATCAATTTCAGGTAAAAAAAAAGTCATTAGCTACATGCTCGAAGTCTAGAAACACAAGGAAATCTCATAAACACATTTTTTGGGTTGACTTTCCAGGTTTGGCATCCGCAAGCCAAATCCCATAGCAATTCAGAGGTAAAAAAGGGGTGAAAAATTATGTCAGAGAAATTAGATATATCTGTCCCAAATTGGATATTCGTTTTGAAAAAATTAAAAAACACATTTTAGTAAAATAGGCATAAATTTCACATTTTTATAAAATTCTTATTTTTTATAGGCGTTGGAAAGGTAATTTGGAGCTCTACACAATGCAATAGGTAGTGTTTTAATATCATATATAAAAAATAATTATAATTAATTTAAGTTCATTGTTCATATTTAAAACATTAAATGCTCACAAGTTTTTTCATCTGAAGTCCCTTTTCTATGATCTATTTTGTAACAATCATCTCAAAACAATTGAAACATTAAGCCAGTAATTAATAATAAAAGATTTAGTCATTTTTCCAGGGAGTGTAATGCATTTTGATAAACCATCATCTCTCTCTCTCTTCCTCACCTCACCCTTGGTCCCTCCCCCTCTTTTTGTCCCTCTTTATACATCTCTCTTGATAAATATATCTCTACCTATCCCTCAATCCCTCCTCCCTTCTATCCCTATCAAGCTCTAAATTTGTATTTCTCCCTCTTCATGACTACTTCCTCTACCTCACTGTCTTGCCCCTAAGATCTAGACTCGTCTCTATACCAAGCTCTCCCTCCTTTCCTTTCTCTTTTCCCTTCATTATAACTCTCTCACTAACTGCCCCTCCCTCCCTCCTTCCCTCCCTACTCTGAATCTCACTTCTCTCTCCCCGATTCCTTTACATATCTCTATATATATCTCCTCACCTCTCATACTCTCTCTAGCTACCTCTCCCTCCCTAGCTCTCTACCTCTACCTCTCCCTCCCACCCTCTTTTCCTCTATTTTTCTAGATCTTTAGATATCATTTTATTTTAGTGAACCAAATCAGTCCTATATCTTTAGATATATTTTTATTTAAGTGAGCCAAATCAATCCCATACCACCTTAATCTTTGAGAGAGAGAGAGAGAGAGAGAGAGAGAGAGGAAGGGAGAGAGGAAGGGAGAGAGGAGGGGAGAGCCTAGAGAAGGATACAAAAATAGAATCTAGAGAGAGAGAGAGAGAGGACTTAGAGAATGATAAAGAGATTTTACCTAGATCTACGGATCTCTAGATAGTTCTTGGTTAGAGAGAGGACCCAAGAATGATAAAGAGATTTTTCCTAGATCTACGGATCTATAGATAGTTCTTGGTTAGAGAGAGAGAGAGAGAGAGAGAAAGATCTACATTGAGAGGGTGAGAGAGGAATAAGGAGAGATATAGTTTAATCGTGTATAGAGGAAGTGATATTTTTATTGAGAGAGATATAGACATATGGATAAGGAGGGAGAAAGAGATAGGGAGATGGAGGTAGAGATACATATGGATAGAAAGCAATTGATTGATTAGGATAGGTGGAGAGAGAGATGGAGTGGATAAGAGAGAATTGGAGTTAATGAGATATAGATAGACATGAAGTTCGATCTATAGGAAGATATAAATAAAGGCGAAAGAGTGAGAAAGAGTGGAGATGATGAAGACACATAATAAATAGGTATAGGTAGAGGGAGGGACTTATGTCTCTACTAATCTTCACCCCTTTCCCACTCATACACACAAAGACCACATTTCTCCCTCCCTATCTCCATCTCCGCATATTTAGATATCTCTCCCTCTATCTCTTCTTCCCATCATTCCCTCTTTTTATATTTCTCCACTTCTCATCTTTCTATTTATCTCTCTTTAAAGAAGGATAGGGATAGAGAGAACCGGATGACCTATTCAAAGGGGAGAGAGAGAGAGAGAGGGAGAGAGATGTATCCTAAAATGCATTAATACATGTACGAGGAGACCTTAGGACCCCTGAAGACATCCTAGGACCCATGAATGTATCTTAGGCCCCTTTAAGACCACTTAAGACATCATAGGACCCATTAGTGTATCCTAGGATCTCTTAGGACCTCTTAAGACACCTAAGACCCCTTAGCACCCCTTAAGACTCCTATGAACCATTAATGTATCCGAGGACCCATTTATGTATCCCAAAACCCATTAATGTATCCGGAAGCATTAATACATGTACGGGGAGACCTTAAGATCCCTTAAGACATCTAAGACCCCTTAAGCTATCCTAGGACCCATTAGTGTATCTTATGCCCCTTTAGAACCACTTAAGGCATCCTTGGACCCATTAGTGTATCCTACAACCCATTAGGACCTCTTAAGACACCTAGGACCCCTTAATACCCCTTAAGACTCCTACAAACCATTAATGTATCCTAGGACCCCTTAGGATCCATCAATGTATCCGAAAAACCATTAATGTATCCTAGGACACATTAATACATGTGCAAGGAGACCTTAGGATCCCTTAAGACATCTAGGACCCATTCATATATCTTAGGCCCCTTTAGGACCATTTAAGACATTCTAGGACCCCTTAGGACTTCTTAAGACACCTACAACTCCTTAGGACCCATTAGTGTATCCTAGGATGCCTTGGGACCCTTGAATGCATCCCAATGCCAATTAATGTACCCTAGGACCACTTAGTACCCATCAATGTATCCTAAGACCTATTAATACATACAAGGGCCCCTTAGGACCTCTTAAGACACTCAAGAGCCCTTAAGACATCCTAGGACCCATTAATGTATCATAGGACCCCTTAGCACTAGTTAAGACACCAAGGACCTCTTAAGACATCCTAGGACAAATTAATGAAATTATGTATTGTGGGACCCCTTAGGACCACTTATGGCACCTAGGACCCCTTAAGTCATCCTTGGACCCATTAATGTATCCTAGGACACCTTAGGACCCATTAATGTATCCCAAAATACATTAATGTATCCTAGGACGCATTTATACTTGTATGAGGAGACCTTAGGATTCTTTAAGAGATCTAAGACCCCTTAAGACATCTTAATATCCATTAATATATCTTAGGATCCTTTAGGACCACTTAAGACATCCTAGGACCCATAGGATCCCTTAGGAACTCTTAGGGCACCTAGGACCCCTTTGTACTCCTTAAGACTCCTAAGAAATATTAATGTATCCTAGGACCCCTTAGGACTCATTAATGTATCCCAAAACCCATTAATGTATCCTAGGATGCATTGATACATGTACGAGGAGACCTTGGGATCTCTTAGGATATCTAGGACCCCTTAAGACATCCTAGGACCCATTAATGTATCTTAGGCCCCTTAAGGACCACTTAAGACATCATAGGATCCATAAGTGTATCCTAGGATCCCTTAGGACCTCTTAAGACACCTAGGACCTTTTAGCACCCGTTAAGACTCCTACGAACCATTAATGTATCCTAGGACCCCTTAGGACCCATCAACATATCCCAAAACCCATTAATGTATCCTAAGACACATTAATACATGTACGAGGAGACCTTAGGATCCCTTAAGACATCCCAGGACCGATTAATGTATCTTAGGCCCCTTTAGGACCACTTAAGACATTCTAGGACCCCTTAGGACTTCTTAAGACATCTAGGATCCCTTAGGACCCCCAAGACCCATTAATGTATCCTAGGATGTCTTGGGACCCTTGAATGTATCCCAATGCCCATTAATGTACGCTAGGACCACTTAGTACCCAACAATGTATCCTATGACCTATTAATACATACGAGGACCCCTTAGGACCTCCTAAGAAACTCAAGAGCCCTTAAGACATCCTAAGACCCGTTAATGTATCATAGGACCCCTTAGGACTAGTTAAGACATCCTATGACAAATTAATATAATTATGTATCCTAGGACCCCTTAGGACCACTTATGACATCTAGGACCCCTTAAGACAGCCTAGGACCCCTTCGGACTACTTAAGACACCTAGAGCCCCTTAGGACTACTTAAGACACCATTAATGTATCTTAGGATCCGTTAGGATCACTTAAGACACCTAGGGCTCCTTAAGACATCCTAGGACCCCTTAATATATCCTAGGATACCTTTCGACCCATCAATGTGTCCTAGGACTCATTCACACCCACTAATGTATCTTAGCATTCCCTAGGACCTATTAATGTATCCTAGGACCAATTAATATATCCTTTGACCCATTAATACATATGATGACCCCTTAGGACCACTCAAGGCACCTAGGACCCCTTAAGACATCCAAGGATCATCTCCATCTCATGTCTCCCCCCTAAGTACCCCGTATCTCTCACTCTCTCCCCTCCCTCATTTCACCACCCCATCTCTTTCCCTCACCATCTCATCCCTCTCCCCCTCTCTCTATCTTCTCCCCTCTTCCTTCCCCCATCACCATCTTTGTCTATTCCCCCCTAATTATCCTCTTTCTGTCTACCTTATTTGTCTCTCCCTCGCTCTTCTCTCTCTCTACCTCATCTCTCCCCCATTCCCCTTCTCTCTTTCTCCCATCTCCCTCCACAACCCTTCCTCCCCACCATCCCATCCTTTCGACCCTCTAACTAATTAATAGATTATGATAGGTGGAGGGAGAGATGAAGAAAATAAGAGAGAGATGAAGATAATGAGATATAGATAGACATGAAGATATATCTATAGGGAGATAGAGATAGAGGAGGAAAGAGTGAGATAGAAAGGAGGTGATAGAGACAAGTAAGAAATAGGTATGGAGAGAGAGAGAGAGAGAGAGAGAGAGAGAGACCTAAGTAAATTGAGAGAGGGTAAGAGAGGTATAGAGACATTTTCTCTTAGGTAATCTTGGGCAAAGGTGTACAAAGGATCAAAGACAACAAAGAAACCCTATATGATGATTTATGAAAATTTTTTAATCTCATCAGTACATAAAATATAATTTTTTCATTATTAACTACATTTGAATTATGTTAATTCTTATGGGAGCAAAATTGAACTTAAAAAGAATTATTTTGTGTGCAAAAGTTGTGATTATTACAAGTTTCAAAATTAAGGATTGACTTGAAATGATTATAATTAAATTCTAGTTTATAATCTAATAAAATTACTTTATCCATATTGTAGGTCTAAATCACTTTTCCAATGCCTGTAAAAAATCAAAATTTCAATAGGAAACACAAAATTTATGCCCATTTTATTAAAATATGTTTTTTAATTTTTTCAAAACAAATATCCGATTTGGATTGGATTTTTGATATTAATGGATATCCGATTTGGTTTGGTATTAACAAACCAAATTCAAATTTTGTCTGAACGACACAAAAAGTCAAAGCAGATTTTGGCGTGTTTGGCAAGATAGAAAATGCATTTTTTTCCCCATTGCCACTTTTTGGGCCCTCATGATCCTGCACATACCCTATAGATAACTTAGAAAATATGGTTTCCTTGTTAGCTTGGGAGTTTGTGATTTTGCCAAGAATTATACCCTTATAAGGTTTATGAGACAACTTGATGGAGCTCAGTATGTGTAGCTCAACTTTGGTTGGTGTCCAATGTTTCGAGAGATCTATAGTTTGGGAGTTCGGGGAGGTGATAGTCTGAGAACTTGAACTCAACTTGGGAGCTACACTTTTATGAAGGTTTGAGGCAGCTTGTTGGAGTTCTATAGGTGGTGTATGATCTGTTTCTAAGGAATGTGAAATTTGGAAAGTTCTCTCAAAGTTTAGAGAAGATAGAATCTCACATGTTTTTCGAGAAGGCAACCAAGAGGCCAACAAGCTAGTAAATCGAGCCATAAACATGCAAGAGGATTCTTGGATGTAGAGACAAATTGTGGTTCTAATATTAATAATAACTGATAAAATTCATGAGCCCGTTCATCTTGCATCTAATGTCAATCCGGGGTCGTTGACTGATAAAAGGTATAGTGGCTGTCTGCTCAAGGGATGAAGATAGCACGCCAAGTGGGGATGAGTGCAACTAGAATACACGGAAAGAAACCTACAACAAACCAAAACAGAACTGGTGACAGGAACTAATCTCATAATTCTTAAAGAAAACTATTCTAAAAACTAGAAAGCATTAGAAAGAAAGAACATTTAATCCAAAATATTATATTATGAAAGACAAACAACAAACCAAATAAATATAAATTCATAATCAAATCTAAAGTAATTAATAATTAATTAGGATTATGTACAATTATAATATCTAAATTAATATAAATGATTTTAAGCCTATAATTAATTAAAACTATCACACACAAAAAATAAACACATAGCTAATCTAGAATAAATCACCAGTCATCCTGAGAAGTGGATCCTGCCTCCTCAGTACGCCTGGTGATGGAGAAAGAACAACTCTCTACTTCGCTACAATCAGAATATCATCATTTTATTCCTCCAAATTATTACAGAAGTTGTACACAGTTATCTGCTACAGGAATCTGCTCTTCAATCTCTGTATATCGATCTGCTATCTATCTACTTGTTTACAGATTACACATATATATAAGTATATACTGAATAATAATGAAAGGAGCATTAAATAGTTTGTTGCAACAGATGGGTGAGCAGGAAGCTCACATAAATCCTTTGAAAACAGCCATGAATTAGGAACAGATCTGTTGAAACAGAAAGCACAAATAAAGATTGAAATTATTGTCTTTTTCTCCAGCTACGCAGCCACCTAGACCAAGGATTCCCCTCCATATTTCAGCTGGTTCATAACCACAAATCTGTAGAAATGTCCAATGATGAGGTGCGTGCAAATATAATAACTGAACGCAGCTACAAGACCTTCTCCACGTTAGCAATCATTGGTTCATAAAATAGATGTAGTTATAACTTATAACCATGGACAATTATGGAGGATGACCGATTTTATTACATAACAAATCAAACATCATAGTGAGGAGGTGGCGATAGAGTCATGTAGTATCATAATTTGGTTTTCTATGACAGAAAATAGATAACAATATAAAGCCACGAACTGTCAAGCTGATTCAAATCTATTATCCGGTCACCGGGTAACTAATGCCACTGGAATTTGGCATCACATTTTAGAAAGATTAAGTTGTTGGTATAGATTTTCCTAGCCAGAGAGTGACAGGAAGGTTTTTTGCATGGAATATGACAGGAAGATCAACACCCTTAAATCTGCATGTTAGAAAATAGATTTTCCAAGACATAAAATAACAATGCTTGTTAATAATAACAATCAATAAATAATTTCCATATTTTAATCTCAAAACTATATTTAATACTACTTATATATATTTAACCATATGCAACACAAAAGAGTAAAATGAGATGAAATGGAACAAAAATAGAATATGGAAGTGAATATGATGGTGTACATAAAATGGATGAAAAGATGGTATAGAATAGGTCATAAATGGCTCTCATCATTGGACATATGGTTTATCGTCATGCAAGGTTTCATTCAATTGGGAAGACTAGAATGGTGATTGGCAAGATGGATTGTTTGGGCATCCTCATGGGACTAGGCCTTATGTCTGTGATTGTACCCTTTGTTTCTGGGTGTGTCCCCCATTTTGGTCACTCTTTCATGTATCAAAAAAAAAGTTGTATATTTTGTCTATAATTTAGCATTCTAGGGTTTTATTTAAGTTTTTCCTTTACATGGAGCTTCCCCTTTTTATTCAATTTTTTTTTGCCTTACATGTTCTATCTTATGTTGTCCCAAAAGAACAAATTAAAATGCTAACAAAACCCAAGAGGTAAAAATTTCATAGATAGAGTTGAAGGAATATAAATTTCATTCCATACTACAACATGTGGGATCACATAAGTTTGAAATGTTTGTTCAGCCACAATCTAAAACAACTTACCTTTTTATCATATTATATTTTCACTTGTGTTTTTTGGGTATTGATAGGGAGTATGATTTAGATGTTAATAGCCATTTTGCATTATTGGATATGTGTTAATCTAATAGTTGCTAGGTGATTATTAATAGTTTCTAGATAAATATTCCCCTTCAACTTTGTTAAGTATAAATGTTCTTCCTCATCTAATAGTGAAACATACCCCAACAAAACTAAATTATTTTTTGAGATGCCATTGAGACCTCCCTCATTATCTACTCACCAGCTATGGTCATCTTCATTATCATTAATCTCAAATACTTTCATAATTGCAAAGGATGATGCAGACCACCAATGTAAATAATTTAGATTCAAGGGCACTGATATAGCAATGTCCCCAAATGACCCTTTTCATGTGCATATGCATTAAAAAACAATGAATTGATGCATCTTCAGCTTGATTAACAGTAACAAGAATTCTCATAACAAGTTTGATGGATGATTACCTAAAAACATGGTTTATGATCCATTTAGATCATGGATATTGTGTTATTCGTGCTGATCTATTTAAACTTTCAATCTCATGCTTTCATGCACATGCAGTTCTTTTCCCTTTGCCAACCAGCACTCTCTTCATGCATAGAAGATTTGTTCCACTTGTCAATTTGTGCAAATCAAAGCATATATTTGCAGAATAATTTATTATAAAAATTTGACTTCTTCCTTCATTGATGACAGGCATTATGAAAGTCGGAACTGCATTCTTTCTACCTTGAAATTACAAATCATGTACATTGAGTCAGGTTTGGGGATAAACATATAACACAGAGAGTTTCAAACAAGTCCAACTTAAAAATTTGTTGTAGTCATTGAGCCTAGAGCTCATTGCAGTCATCATATTTTTTTATGCCTCTGATCAGGGTCTGACTTTGTAGAATTACATATTGACCTCTAAACCACTTTGTAATGTTTTGTGTATTCTTCTTTCTATAATGAATACAATGGTATCTCCAAAACAAAAGATAAATTATTTTCTTGTTGATTATCACTAAGCATTTTAACTATAAATTTTGTAATTATCTTTCTAGAATTACATCAATCATTTATTGGTTGCAAATGGAAATTAATTCAAAAAGATAATTCTTGAGATCACACATATCATGCTGAAAGTAGGGAAAGGGAATTAACATATCACACAAAGCTCTATACTCATTCAACTTACAAATTTATCATATGTTATCATCATTTTAAAAAAAAAAATTAAGGTAAGTGTATATTTCTAATCAGGGGCTGACTTCGGAGCATATAATTTCTTCCCACCCTACCGCCAAACCACAACCCACCAAACACAATCATCATTAATTTGATTATGTGCATACTATTTTCTGTAATGAACAATATTTTTTCTCCAGACTAAAGAAAGCTTATTTTATATTTGATTTGCCTGAGGTTTTTAATCATGAATTTGTAATTGTCCTTCTCGAATTCCCTTAATTTTTTATTAGCTGATAGTGGGAATTAATCAAAAACAACGAATCTTGATAACATTTTATGAATGTTACACAAGCAATTATTTTGTTATAGACTTATCATGATCATGCCTACTTTTACAGGCTTACAATGTGGATGGTCTCAAAATGCAATATAATGTTGTGGAGGAGCTTGCTACATTTGGTTTAGTTAAATATCAGGTAGTAAATAAATAAGGCATGAATAAAGAAATGGGTAAACTTTAAAATAGAAAAAGAAACCATGGTATGAGACGATGTTAAAAGTTTTGGGGTCATTATTTGTCTATATTCCATTATTGCAAAAGCTTACTTGAGATAAATCATATATATTTGCAGAATAAAGATAAGTGCTTTCTCCCCACAAAATTGGCCATGATTATGGCAGCAAGTCTCTCAGGGCCATCTTCCCAGAAATCGGCCAAGGTATGTTGATTTTCTCTTTCTAAAATGTATCCCAAGCTCATTGCGCAATTCCCATCATATAATATTGTATTGACATAGAAAATATCATTCACTTTCAGAAAAGTGAATGACTTGTACTAGTAGAAGCACTTGCAATTAGAAAAAGTGTATTTTTTTTTCTAAAATCAAAATGTAAACATGAAGATGTTTGTTGCAGTCCTAGAAAAATTACAGCACATTTTGTGTAAAGAGCCTGGCTGGCTCTCAACTGCAAACTGAATTTTTTGTATAGGGGAGAGGACCTAGTACTTGAACACGTTCCAATGGTTGTGATAGCAGTTCTTAACTTAATACCTACAGTTGCTGATTTAATATCCAATATTTTTGACAACTTTGTACCAATAGTTGTGACTTTAAAGTTGTTTTTGCTAATGATGACTACCCATCATTGAATGAAATGTGCCTTTTGTTCTAAAAAGCAGCCAATAGTGTGATGCCACATTAGCTGCACAAGTATTGGGGTCCCTAATTCACTATGATTGGTCTCACTTTTTTTTTGGGCTGTTTTGGACACCTTGGCAAAAAGCATGCTGAAGTGGCATCATATTTGATGATGTGGCTCTGAAACCTTAGTTATAAGTAGAAGACTTGCCAAGTAAGCTACTGTAAAAAAATGGGAGTGATTTGGAATTTCCACGTAGGATTTTGAGAAGCCCGAAGTTAGGGTGCTCAACTGCTGGGTCCTCTCCCCTATTTGTTTAGCAATTTTTTTTCTTTGTTTTGATCATATATGTTTTTTTTTGTAATTTTTCAAATATATAAAAATTCCAAACAGCAACTACTTCAACTTTGAATGCTCACAAATTAATTCCAATTCTAGTGCTTGTAAATTCTTAAAGAATAGTACATAAATTTAATGCAAAATAGGCACCTTTGTATGAAACGCAGCTGCTTAGAGAAGAAATGCAGCCTCTATTAAGTGTCACACCGAATAAATTAAACACAACCCCGTTAACAAGTCGCAGTCCCAAAGATAAATCACAACCACCAAGGAAAATTATCGCAGCCACCAAGAGATTATCGCAGCCACCAAGGAGATTATCGCAGCCACCAATAGGGTAATTCGCAGCCTCTAGAAATGAAATAGCAGCCCCCTTGAAAAAAAATGCAGCTCCTAGCTTTGCCATACGGATTCCCATTTGAACATGAATGGATCAGAAATTTCACACAATTCATTGGCATGATGTCCAATTCAAAGTGTATAACAAAATCTTGAAGAAATTTATCGTTTTCTCCAAGTTCAAAACCAAACCCTTGAGCTCTCCACCAAAGTCGTTTTTTCTTCACCAAAGTCAATATGCATAAAGACAATAAGTTACGAAAATCTTCAAGGCTTTTAAAACAATCATTAAAACATGATGGCTTCTCCAACACACCAAAAGCCCAAAGCTTCAAGCTTACATTTTTCCCTTAAAAGGCTTCAACAACACACCATCAAATTAAAACATTAAAATTCATAAGTTAGTAATTAAACCAAGCTTAATTAATAACTCCATATGCAAGTGACTCAATTGAAAGCTCTTGACACTAAGCACCCTGTGCCCGCACTGCCCTGCCAAAAATAGTAACCAAGCCAAAAATAAACTTACTATAAATAGAAAATCTATCATAGAGACCCTCAAATCCAACTGTCAACTCACAAGGGTCACAATGATGAACTGACCAAAACATCCTCTTTACTCCTGCTAAAACGAGGACATCACAGTCCTCCCTCCCCAAGATTGCTTGTCCTCAAGCAATCGCAAACCAGGATGCTGAAACATATCCTCTTACTCCCAAGTGGCATCCTCAACTGGTAATCCATGCCACTTCACCAAAACCTCCTTGATAACTCGCCTGCGCAAATGTCTCTCCCTAGTGTCCAAGATAGCCTCGGGAATCAACTCCAACTTCCTCTCATCATCCAGAGGGGGTAAAATAGAAGATGGGATAGCATGCTTGCGCAATGCCTTCTTGAGGCGCGAAACATGAAATACACTATGCACCCTATTGTCCTCTAGCAAATCAAGCTCATAAGCAACCTCGCCAACCCGCTTGACAACACGAAAAGGGCCATAATATCAAGGTTTGAGCTTCTCAGCTCCGCTCTTTCAAATGGATGACTATTTGTAGGGCTGCAACATCAAATATACCATATCCCCTACTTGGAAAGAGCGAGCAACCCTCCGTTGATCAACATACTTCTTTTGCTAATTCTAAGCTCTTTGTATACTATCCCGTAATGTTCCCATAATATCCTGGCTGTCCTGCAACAAGTCACCTGCACTGGGAACTCTGCTATCACTGAACATCAAATCCAAGAAACTAGGAGGATCATAGCCATACAGAGCTCTGAAAGGAGTTATACTTATAGACATATGGTGAGTGGAATTGTAGCAATAATCACATAAGTATATTCACTTCACCCAAGCCCTCTGCTAAGAAAACACATAATTCCGAAGATAGCCCTCCACCCATTTATTAACAATCTCCATTTGACCATCAGTCTGCGGGTGGTAACTGGTACTAGGAGTCAACTCTGTGCCACATAACCTAAATAACTCCTGCTAGAAGTGACTCATAAAATGGCTATCACGGTTATTCACAATATTTCGGGGTAAACCATGCAATCTAAAAACCTCCTAGAAAAATAACTCTGCAACTTGAGTCACTAAAAATGTAGTAGTGATCGAAAAGAAATGAGCATATTTCGTGAGATGGTCAACTACCACATAGATGCATGCAATCTCTCCCTTGGGCTTTAGGCAAGCCGACGATGAAATCCATAGAAATGCATTCCCACTCCCGCTTAGGAATGGGAAGTGGCTATAGTAACCTAGCTGGATATGTGTGCTCCTGCTTGTTCTACTGGCAAACAGAACACTCTAACATATTGCTGCACATCATGCTTTAGGCCTTTCCATGTGAAATGCTCCCGAACTTGCCTATAGGTTTTGAAAAACCCCCGGTGTCCAACTAAGGGAGAATCATGGAAAGCTCTCAACACCACCTATAACCAGAAACACTCTCCTTGTAAATGATCAACTCATTCACGAGAGTATACCTACTGTCCTGTAAGGTCCCATCAATAAAATCAGATGCCCACTGATTTCTAGCATAATCAACAATGATCAAGTGTCTCCAATCCTTAGCTATCTCTGTCATAGCACACAAATGCAGCCTCCAAAAAAGTGCATCAGCAATCACATTCTGAGTCCCCTTGATTTAAGAAATATCAAAATCATAAGACTGAAGCTTGCTGACCCACTTCTGCTGTTTGTCATTTAGATCACATTGTCCAAGAAAATACTTCAGGCTATTATGATCAGTTTTTATACAAAACTTACTACCAACTAAATACTGCCTGAACTTAGCCAAAGCATACATTATGGCTAACATTTCCTTGTCATAAACACTAAAAGCCCTCTTAGGACCCTTGAGCTTCTTGCTCTCAAAAATAGTGGGATGGTGATCCTAGGAAAGTACAGCACCAATGCCCTCACCAAAAGTATCACAATGCAAATCAAATGGTCTAGAGAAATCGGGCATCGCTAGAACTGGGCATGATGTTAATCTACTTGAACTTCTCAAAGCACTCCTGTGCCTGAGAGGTCCACTCAAAAGCACCCTTACGGGTCAAATTTGTAAGAGGAGCTGCATGATGAGAGAATCCTGCAGCAAATCTGCAATAGAAGGCACACAGACCAACGAATCCTCTAAGTTGTGGCAAGCTCCCGAGAGTAGGCCAATGCAAAATAGCATGAACCTTATCAGGGTCCATGCGCACTCCTTCTGCACTAATAATATGACCAAGGTACAACAACTCAGTCATCTCTAAAGCACACTTGGACTCCTTGGCATACAAGGAAGCCCTATCCAAAATATCTAACACTGTATCCAGATGAACTAGATGGTCCTCCCAAGTCCTGCTATATACCAGTATATCATCGAAGAAGACGAAAACAAACCTCCTCAACTGGTTGTGGAAGACCCTGTTAATGGTGGATTGTAAAGTAGCCAGAGCATTAATCAACCCAAATGGCATGACTAAAAACTCAAAGTGTCCACAATGGCATCAGAAAGCTATCTTCTCTATGTCCTCTCGCACTCTAATTTGGTGATAAATGGACCTCAAATCTATCTTAGAGAAGAAAGTTGCACCATGCAACTCATCTATCAGCTCATCGATGCGTGGAATAGGATACCTATTTTTAATTGTCTTTTGGTTCAGCATCCTATAATCAATGCACATCCTGAGTGTACCATCCTTTTTCTTCACCAAAACAACTGATGAAGCAAAGGGAGACTTACTCGGTCTAATATGTCCCATAGATAGCAGCTCCTGAATAGTTTTCTCAATCTCATCTTTCAAGTGCTTGGGATCCCGGTAAGGAGTGATCATGATGGGCTTAGTGCCCTCCTCTAACTCAATGATGTGCTCAATGCCTCTGTCAGGTGGCCTACCATGAGGTAAATCACTAAACACTTTAGAGTGTTTAGTTCTAAGACCCTGTATGTCAGGATGATAAGATGATTTCCCTGTCTCTTCAAGTGTGGGTAATAATCTGCACTTTTCTGCCCACTCAACTACATCATGACTGATAAGACACTGCATACGTCTAAGTGAGATAGTCTTCAGATTTTCCTCTTTGATTGCCTTGAGAATATGTTTTTTTCATCTACTTCAAACTTCATCTCCATATCCTTAAGGCTGAGATAAAATGCCTCAAAGGAATGTAACCAGCTCATGCCCAAAACAAATTATGTCCCTCCTATGTCAACCACATAAAAATCAGACTTGAAGTCATAATTGTTTAACCTCAAGGGAAGATCTGAAATCATCCTGTCACACTTGAGTGTGTAACCATTAGCCACCTTGACTCTAATGCCTTCAAATCCTTCAGTCTGTAAGCCTCTTCTAGATACCAGTTGTGAGTCAATGAAATTTTGAGTAGCACTTGTATCCAACAAAGCAATAACACATTGCCCTGCTAGGAGTCCTGTAACTTGAGAGATCCCTCTTTTTGCATGCTGGAGAGGTATACAACCTTAAGTTTGGGATCATCATCAACCTTTTCCTCTTTAGCCACTTCTTCATAGTTCTCTTCCTCATTATCAGCTTGCTGTCTTGCAAGATCAGAACTATGTTCATCCTCATAAAACCACTCCATAAGCCTATTTCTCCCCTTAGGCTTCAAAGGACATTTATGTTTTTCATCATAAGGATCCCTGCAATAGAAACATAATCTCTTTCTTCTCAAATCATTAAGTGTTTCCTAATCAAGAGGCCATGTCAAAGGTCTTTTGGAATCTAATCCATCTATTCTTTTTGGGGCAGCTTTGTTGTCATATGAAGAACTAGATGGTTTAGGAGGAAATCTAGTACGTGGAGCTGAAAATTCCAAGTCTCTTGCTTTCTTCATGGCTGCGTGCAAAGATGAAGGGTCAAAAGACTTAACCCAACCCCTGAGAAGCTCAACTAACCCCTCCATGAACAACATCACACGCCTTTGTTAGTACTAAACCAGTTATTGAGAGGGGGGGGGGTGAATCGGTAAATATTATCTTTCTGCTTGTTTAAATCTTGTACATAGATCATTAAATGTAAAACAGAATGTAATCAATCATTCACAAGCATAAACAGATCACACAGATCAACTCAAGTATTTAAACGTGGAAACTCTCAGTTAAAAGGAAAAAACCACAGTGAGACAGAGCTCACAACTTCACTATCGCAGAATGAAGGTGCCTTGTTAGGAGCTTACAAAAGCACTGATTCAAGTGCTACCTGGTTAAGAGATTTTACAAAAGATCTGTTAAGATCCGAACTCTGTTAGGAGTTGCCTAGTTACAGGACTTTGAACATCTACAAAGTTGTTACCCTGTTAGGGGATTTTACAAAGAACCAATTAAGTTCACCCTAATAGAGGGATTTCAATATGCTTTCATTCCTTACATAAGTAATGATCTTATTTTGACACTGTCTGTCAGATTTGATCATACTTGTTGATCTCTTCTTCGGTTTGCCTGGCTATTGATCTCTCTTTCTTTCTTCACCTCTATGCCTGCAGCACTTCTCAGAAGATATCTCTCCTTTGCTCTATGCAATCATCAACTATCAACAACACTTTTCTTTGTGTCCTATGACCTATATTTATATTAGAGTTCATCGTAATGAAATGCTTAACTCATAGAACCGCCAGGCTGCAAACTCCGCATTAAATCATGCAATTAGCAAAAACCTATGTGCTTCGATCTAGAGTTTACCTTCCAAAAGCATCCGTAGGAATAAATCCCACTCTTGTTAAAAAAGCTAACTCTACTTCTCAGTGGTGGATGTCCCGTATAATCTGGCTTTTGACTTAAATTGTAACTCAAATTGATCCATAAAATCCGGATCGGATCTATCTTGCAGTTAGACCGGTATACCCTTATACTCGGTTTGTCCTTGTATGCTTCATAAGATCGGTTCTGCGTTCTTGATTCGGTCTACCGGTGAATCTATTGAAATAGTCAACCAATGCATACATTTTTTTCTTCATGTACCAGTGTTGTCTAAGTAATGTGAGTGATCAATGACCCTTTACCAATGTGAGGTTTGTGAAATACACTAATGACAACTCATATTGCTAACAATCTTCCCCTTTGTCATTGGTGGAAAAAGCTTCACAAACTTTACTCACTTACTAAATACCAGTACCTTGTATCGGTAGAATGCTACTTCCCTTGACTGAATGCTCCGGTATGAAAAGTTCTGTCCGGTTCTGTCCTGTACTGTACTGTGTCCTTTGCACTAGTTCTATCCTTTCCTTCCTTGGTTCTGTCCTTTCCTTCCTCTGTATACTCTTCCCCTTTTTGTCTCCAGAGGACAAAGGGTAAAGCATATCTTCACAGTTGAAGCTTGGTAAAGATATCCTTGTATATTGTTTTGCCTGAATGAAGGAATGGTGCCCATTGACCAGCTACATATTCTAAATTCTTTTGGGCTGCTGTCAGAGAAATAATGATATTCTCCATGTCTTCCACAGTTTTGTAGGCTGGTTCATTGATTAGATCTTCAAGAGAAGATGTTATATTCATGATGTCAATTGTGGGTGCCAAAAACACTTGAAATCCAATAATATCTTGGCTCCACTTATTTTTCTCTTCAACAATTTTTCTGAGTGCAAGAGTTAAACTTGTCATTTCTCTGCTGTAGGATGTTGCAGTCTTGCTCTTAATATCAAACTGAGAGGACAATGCTTTAATCTCTTCTGTTATCTTGGCAGACTTTTCTGACAGATCTTGCAAAAATACTTCAAAGTTTGATGTTCTGCTCATCAAACTTCCTGCTTCTTGAAGTTGCTGTTGGAGAATTCTCAGGTTGGTTGTCACATTCACCTTAATCTTTTCAACCTGTTTGTGGAGTATCTCCAGTCTTTTCTTCTCGTAATGGTTGATCGCCACTGTTTCTGGATCTGTGAGATCCTCACCGATTGCCTGTGCCAACACTTCTAGCTGATCGATGATTGGTTCATCGCTATCGACGTCAGTATCAGGAACGAAGTTGCATAGAATGTTCTTTACAGTGGTTAGGACCATGTCCTATTTTCTTTTGGTCAGCTCTTTGAGCTCCCTGGTTGACATCTTGCTGATATCTACCACTGTGTCGGTAGTTTTACTCCTTTTTGCTTCCTTCTCCTCGGCAAATGACAACTTCCTTTTAGAGGACGAGCTTGGAATGTCTCCTTGTTCTTGTTGTCCTTGCTCTTGCTCCGGTTTAAGTTGCTTGGTGTGGACCGGGATGTCTTCATCTTGTCCCTTATTATCTTTTGTTCCTTGATGAGCTCTGTTCTCCGGTTGAACTTCTCCTTCTAGTAGATTTTGTTCTTCAAAAGGTTTTTCCTCGGTCTGAGCTTCTGCATCGAGTTGCTTATCAGCATCTTGTTCTTGTTCTCCCGGTGGGACTTCTTTTTGTTGTTGCTCCTTAGTCGTATGAAGTTCTCCCATGGGTATATCAATTTCTGTCCCTTGTTCAACATTTATTTGTGCATTAGTTATGAACTCTTCTGTTTGAGCTTTTTCCTTTTCAGTAGAAGATGCTTCACCAGTTGTGGGTCTGATCGATGGTGCTTGCATTTGGGCAGTTTGATCCCGAGGACCTAGTTTATCCAATGCATTGAAGTCATACTTACGCCAGTAATCTAGAGTTGCTTTGTAGACTCGATTCTCATATCCGTTTAAAATTTTTGCAACTCTGTCAAATGTCTTTAAGTTCATGGATGCTTCTTCTAATAGAAGCTTTATATTTTTTCTTTGCTGAATCCAGGTTTGACCTTAAGCAATGTTTCCCTTGTGATTCTGGTGTTTATGCCTAGACCAATTTTCCATTTTGATTATAGCCTGTTATTAAGTTCTGGTGGGAACTTGGACTTGTAGTCCCTTGGAGTCCTATTATAATCCATGAAAGTTTCTACTATCCCTACAATTAGCTTTTGTTTGTCCTCTTCATTTAGTACACTGTACCACTTTGCAACATTATCTACTTCTCCAAAGTCCATTACCTCAGTAATTATATCATCAACATGCATGTGTTTAATGTTACCTTTCCTTGGAGAGATGAGAACTATTGGATTCGCTACTTGATCTTTGGTTAAGTCTACTAATGCTGGTGTTTCTTCTCCAAGTACTCCTTTCCCTTTACCGGTGTTAGCTCCCGGTTTAGTTGTTCTTTGAGATGCTTCTTGTTCTGCTTGATGCTGGGTCTGGAGAAGTTTGGTCCATAGTGCTACTTCTTCATTATTTACTTTCTCAATTTCTCCAATAAGCATGACCTATCCTTTTTATGGTTGTGAAGGTTTTCTAATGAAGTTCAGCTTGTTATGTAGCTTCTTCTAGAGTAAGGTGATTCTGGACCTCTAAAAGAGCTTTTATCCTTAGCTCCTTTTCTCTATCTTCTGCGGCTTTCCACCGGGCTTCAATATTCTATAGAAGATGTTCTGGTAGAGTCGTGTGCAATCCACCGGGATGAAGATTAAATTTATGGAGGCAGAATGCTACGGCTTCTTCAACTTTTCCTTTGTCTTCATCATTGGCTAGTTCATATCTTCTTCTAACAGAACCTAAATGCCCAAATTCTTTCAGTCCTGCCACAATTTCGTCAATTGTGGGTTTGGCTTTTCTAGGTGGATCCTCCTTTGCCATTTTACCGGTATTCTTCTTTCTAATCAAAGGAACTATGTCCTCGGTCTCTGTCTCTTCTAGTTCTTCTTCTTGGATGCTGGGCGCTGGTTCTACTTTCTTCCTCTGACCCTTGGGTTGTTTTGTCACCGATTTCTTCTTTGGTGTGGGCGTCCTTTTGTAGACAATCTTGACTGGTGCCCTTTTTGACAGATTTTGAAGAATCTCAATATACGTGCCAAACCGATTGGCACTAAGATCCAAATTTGCATCATTTAATGCATTGGCATATGCCTTAGCAACCTTGGCAGAGATCTCGTAACCCAGCTCAGGAGCATACACATCTCTTGGTTCCACTACTTGAATGATGCAGTTGTCGGTGGTAACCAAAAAACATACGTCGTCCTTGTAGAGGTCAACAATAGTTGACAGTACTCTTTCTTTTTCGTTCATCTTCAATTGAAACTCTTCAAAATATTCAGTCATCGCTTTGCTTAATTGATCTCCCAGTCGGTTAGCCATTTCAGTGATTTGATGCATGACCGGTTTATCGGTTGTCCAAGTCACTTTACCGATACCTGGGAAGAAATCCAAGTAGAAAAAGTATAGGCACATCAGGAGGGTTCCATACTTCATGGATTTCTTTTTCACAACTCCAAGCCTCTTCATGTTTTCAAATATTTGGCTCTGAAGCATTGCACAGATGTCGTATTGGGCATTCTCGTGCATGATGATGTGTGCAACATGAATTGCACCACCTAGTATGCTATTCCAGTTGCTTGACTGATAAACCTTGTATCCGATGATAGCAGACGCAAAGCGTACTCCATCATCTTCAATGTCATTCACAATCATAAGTCAACCATCAGACTTCGACTTGGTCAACTTGTTGACGACGGTATTGGCTATGGTGCGAAGGGTTAATGCTCCCCCTTTATCACTGTATCCAGTTACTCTATGGACATCTTCTTTGGTGATCTCGTGACATGCACCTCTGGTGAGCCAGAAACCTGGTTCATGAAGACGGCTCAACACCAATCTTACTTGGTCTTCCCGGAAGATTGCAGGGTAGCATACACCATTTATTAATCTGGATGATACTAGATTGGCGTATTTGTCAAGAAGTTTCCCTTCTTCGCATAGTGACAGATACTCTCCTTGAATATAAGTTTCTCCCAGTTCTTCCTGTGTGGCATGGATAAATGCTGTAACATCCTCGATCAAGAGAACTCCTTTTGGTACAGAAGAGAGCACTCTGGCCATGTCGTTTTCTCTATTCTGAACCAGCAGGATGTTGTATGCTAGGCTGTCCACCTAATCTCCTTTGATCAATTTTATGGTAGTGGAAGATGAGGCCATACTTGCTAACCGGTAATTTGCTGAAAGTAGCTTAGATCGATATTGCAAATAGTGATTCTCATTGATCAAGGCGCGAGAAAAATATTTAGCACAAGAATTCGTAAATAATACAATAAGCAGAGCGAAAACTTGTGAGTAATTCTCCTTTCTTTGATAGAGTTAGGTTATAACGGTAATTACCAAATAGTAACTATTTGTTAAACCGCTACAGTAATAAATGCCTTACCTAACTTTAGTTTCCATTTTTCCAACTGGTTAATCATAATTTGCCTTATCAGTTTTTCCTTGCAGACCGAGTGAGTCCGATTCTCACCAGTCATACCGGGAACGGTAGGGAATCTACCGGTTCTGTCTAAGCCTTCACGGATTAGTTTGCTGATGAAATATCACCATCAGCAGATGGTGATCTTTCCTCTGTCTTCTCTTCAGCGGGGCTCTTTGATTCTCTTACTAACCAAATCTGTTTGACCGATTTCTTAGTTTTCTTTTCCCTGTTGGTTTTTTCTTTAGGTTTGACCGGTCCCTTCTCCTTACTGGATAACCGGTTCCTGCACTCTTTGGCTTTGTGTCCAACTTTGTTGCAGTGATAGAAGACTACCCTGGTTGTCTTTCCTGGGTACGTTCTTCTTGTGTTGGTTGACTTGTCCCAAGAGCCATTGTAATTGTGTGATCCATGGTTCATACAGTTGACTATACTCCGATTCTTGTTTCTCTTGGTGAATACCGGCTTTGGGGATCTAAATGCCATTGTCTTGGATCTGCATTCTTCTGCCTTGTGTCCAAATTTGTTGCATGCATAGTAGTAGCCCCTGAAGCTTCCCCTGCTACTACTGGACACAGATATGGGACTGGACCAGCACTCACTGGTCTTGTGACCATCTTTACGACAGTTCTTGCAATGACTGTTATTGGTCCTTACCGGTGCATTTCTGTAGTTGTTAGTTTTATGACCCGTTTTCCCACAATGCTTACAAGATGTGTTAAGGATATTCTTACCTTTTTGTGCTAGTGGTTTCTTCTTATCCTTCTTGATTGCATTTTCCCTAGAAGGCTCACCATTTTCATTGGTAACTTCATCGGTGAATCCAAGACCGGTTTGATCTTTATGCCTTCTTTGAGCTTTAAGTTGCTCATCAAGCTTGGTCGAGTTTTTATTGTATCTTTTCAAAATTTCATTTGTTTCTTCAAGTTCGTTCATTTGTTCCCCCAGTTGATACAATTCTAGAGACAGTCTATTGCATGCTTCATTCCTGTTATGCCAGCCTTTCTGCATGTGAGCATTTTTTTGGGTGACACTCTGCATGTCTTCTTGAAGTTGTAGGATGATAAGTTCAATTGCTCCTACCACTTCCACTGCCTGGTCCCTTGCTTTCTTAGAGGTTGTCAAGGACTTGACTGCTGAGTTCCTTTCATCTTCAGCTTTTCTCTTTTTCTCGATTAGTTCAGTCATCCTCAGGGCATTGTCCTCTTGATCTCTCTTAAGATTAGAAATTTGATCAGTCAGGATCTGATTCTTGTCCATGAGTTCAGATACTGCCTCCTCAGCTTCATCAGATCCACTCTGCCCAGAGAGTTCATCAATGGTTTCATTGCTCTCATTTAATTGTAATGCTAGCTCCTTTCTCTTTGCAAGTGATCTCCTCAATCTATTCTCCAGAGATGTAATGATGTCATTAGCTTCCTCGAGCTGTTTTTGATACTGGTAAACTTCCATGATCTTTCTCTCAAGCTATTAGGCTTGGTAGTATAGAGAACTTGGCTCTGCTGCCAATTGTTAGTACTAAACCGGTTACTGAGAGGGGGGGTGAATCAGTAAATATTATCTTTCTACTTGTTTAAAACTTGTAAACAGATCATTAAATGTAAAACAGAATGTAATCAATCATTCACAAGCATAAACAGATCACACAGATCAACTCAAGTATTTATACGTGGAAACCCTCAGTTAGAAAGAAAAGACCACGGTGAGACAGAGCTCACAACTTCACTATCGTAGAATGAAGACGCCTTGTTAGGGGCTTACAAAAGCACTGATTGAAGTGCTACCCGGTTAAGGGATTTTACAAAAGATCTGTTAAGATCTAAACTCTGTTAGGAGTTGCCTAGTTACAGGACTTTGAACATCTACAAAGTTGTTACCTTGTTAGAGGATTTTACAAAGAACCAATTAAGTTCACCCTGATAGAGGGATTTCAATATGCTTTCATTCCTTATATAAGTAATGATCTTATTTGACACTGTTTGTCAGATTAGATCATACTTGTTGATATCTCTTTCTTTCTTCACCTTTGTGCCTGCAGCACTTCTCAGAAGATATCTCTCCTCTGCTCTATGCAATCATCAACTATCAACAACACTTTTCTTTGTGTCCTATGACCTATATTTATATTAGAGTTCATCGTAATGAAACCCTTAACTCATAAAGCCGCTAGGCTGCAAACTCCGCATTAAATCATGCAATCAGCAAAAAGCTATGCGCTTTGATCTGGAGTTTACCTTCCAAAAGCATCTGTAGGAATAAAGCCAACTCCTGTTAAAAAAGCTAACTCTACTTCTCAGCAGTGGATGTCCCGTATAATTTGGCTTTTGACTTAAACTGTAACTCGAATTGATCCATAAAATCTGGATCGGATCTATCTTGCAGTTAGACCGGTATACCCTTATACCCGGTTTGTCCCTGTATGCTTCATAAGACTGGTTCTGAATTCTTGATTTGGTCTATCGGTGAATCTATCGAAATAGTCAACCGGTGCGTACATTCTATTCTTCATCTACCGGTGTTTTCTAAGTAATGTGAGTGACCAATGACCCTTTACCGGTGTGAGGTTTGTGAAATACACTAATGACAACTCATATTGCTAACAACCTCCTCTCTGAAATATCATATACCATAACTGAAACCTTTTGGAACTCACTGATGAAGGCCTCCAAACTACTAGTTTGTTTGAGTTATGCCAACTCACGGAAATAGGACTCTGAGTCCTTCTTGTCAAATCTCTCAACCAATCTGTCTACAAAAACCTGGTAAGACATAATTTGATCATGGTGCAATGAAACTAGCCCATGGTACCACCACTCATGGGCTATGCCATCCAGGTGCAACATAGCAAACCGTATAGTGTCCTCTTCAAACATAGGACGTAGTGACAAGTATGTATCTAGCTTGTGAGCCCAAGCTCTAGCTGTCATCTTCCCACTTCCATCAAAGTGAGTCAAAGTCAATTTGATGTTTGCTTGTTTTAATTCACTCTGTCTGGGCCTTTGTCTGATGCCAGGACCCGGTCTACCTCTGGAATGCTCTCTCTTCTGCGTCAAGAACCTATCAAAGTTCAAATTTCTTTTGATTGCTTTAGGTAAAGAATCCCACTCTGCAAAGTGAGCCACCATGTCATCAACAAATGGAGTTGGCTCTATCTCAACACTAGCTGTATCTGCCTCAGGCCTCAAGAAAGTGGGATGTAGAGGCTTTATCATGAGTGCCTATAGGATCAACTCTGAAATCCTGTCTATCCTCAATTCTTGACCTGTGAGAGCTAATTGATGCACTCCTAGTGCTCCTATCTCTGCCATGATCACTAGGTAAAGTCATGCATTGTAAGGTGTTAGATAGTTGTTGCAAAACATTTGCAACATAATGCTGTCCTTCTACTAAATTTTTGAAAGCATCTCTAGCCTCCCTGTCCACATCATTACCTATATTGTCAACATTCCTATCTCCTGCATGACCAAACTATGATCCCTGTTCACTACCTTCTAGTGGTGGTGAAGCTCTACCCCTGCAGCTATAGTACATTCTAGGAACAAATCTGTCTACCATAAATGGACCCAATTTACCTGCAGGTTGGCAAGACTATAGCTCTAATACCACTGTAAATAGCCTGGCTGGCTCTCAATTGCAAATTCATTTTTTTGTATATTTGTTTTGCATTTTTTTTTCTTTTTTTTGATCATATATGTTTTTTTTGTAGTTTTTTCAAATATATAAGAATTCCAAACAGCAACTACTTCAACTTTGAATGCTCACAAATTAATTCCAATTCTAGTGCTTGTAAATTCTTAAAGAACAGTACATAAATTTAATGCAAAATAGGCACCTTTGTATGAAACGCAGCTGCTTAGAGAAGACACACAACCTTGAATAAATTAAACACAACCCCCTGTTAACAAGTTGCAGTCCCAAAGATAAATTGCAACCAAGGAAAATTATCGCAGCCACCAAGAGATTATCACAGCCACCAAGGAGATTATCACAGCCACCAATGGGGTAATTCGCAGCCTCTAGAAATGAAATCACAACACCCTTGAAAAAAAACGTAGCTCTTAGCTTTGCCGTACAGATTCCCAGTTCAACATGAATGGATCAGAAATTTCACATAATTCATTGGCATGACGTCCAATTCAAAGTGTATAACATCTTGAAAAAAATTATCATTTTCTCCAAGTTCAAAACCAAACCCTTGAGCTCTCCACCAAAGTCGTTTTTTCTTCACCAAAGTCAATATGCATAAAGATAATAAATTACGAAAATCTTCAAGGCTTTTAAAACAATCATTAAAACATGATGGCTTCTCCAACACACCAAAAGCCCAAAGCTTCAAGCTTATATTTTTCACTTAAAAGGCTTCAACAACACACCATCAAATTAAAACATTAAAACTCATAAGTTATTAATTAAGCCAAGTTTAATTAATAAATCTATATGCAAGTGACTCAATTGAAAGTTCCTGACACTCAGCACCCTGTGCCTGCACTGCCTTGCCAAAAATAGAAACCAAGCCAAAAATAGACTTACTATAAATAACAAATCTATCACAGAGACCCTCAAATCCGACGGTCAACTCACGAGGGTCGCAATGATGAACTGACCAAAACATCCTCCTGAGTCTTGCTAAAACAGGGACATCACATTTTGAGCTAAAACATCGTTGACTGTCATAGATAGGTTTGGAGATTGTTGAACATTATTGATTGTGCTTGTTTACCAAAACTTGCTAAGTTGGATGAAGTTATTAGCAAATTTACTAAAATAAAGTGCTAAAAGTTACTTATTAAAAATGGAACCTTTGATGGTATAATATTGCCAGATGTTACTTCATAAAAATGTACTTTTTGATGGTACAATACTTTTAGGAGTTACGCCATAAAAATGGGCTTTTTGATGGTATAATATTGCCAAAAGTTACTTCACAATAATGTACTTTTCAATGGTATAGTATTTCTTTTTCCCAGAAAGCTAATGATGCCAAATGAAGTGATTTTGTGATGTCCCCATCTTTAATGTACTAATAGAATAGGAATAAAACACATTTGTGCTTAAGGGGTGGCAGACCTTGAGCACCTCAAGATAGTTGGTGGAAAATTTTACATAGAAAGTAAGAGTTCAAGTAGACAGTTTGCATATTCTATCCATAAAGAATCAATAAGCGATAAGTGTATCAAGGAGAATTGTGAAGTATTAACAATAAGACGATTTTCCTAATTAGCATCAAGGAGCACATCGAAGAATGCAATATGAGAATTAGTCAACATCCATCATGATAGATATTGATTATCTCCAAGCACTACAAAGCTCACATGTTCTCAAGAATGACAATCTTTTGGACAACCACCTTATCAACATGCAAATTATGATTCTACTATCCAATCAATATGATGATTAGTAAACCCATAATCACTCATGTTCATAAGATGACATCCTATGTCAATCATTATCAAGACAACAAGAAAGAAGTATGGTGTTTAATGAAGATATGGATAAACCATCATAATGCATCCATCACACATGAAGAGCATTGATATCGATGCCATCATTGCAACAATCACCATGTTAACATAGAGGAAGTATGCAGAAGATATAACATAACATAGAGACTCATAGCATTGGCCATAAGGGAAAGCTCTCTTTGATATCTCTATTAGACCAAGGAAGATAACAAAGACATCATAAGAATCCATCGGTAATATCGCTGTGAAGAGAAGATAGCAGAAAGATCTTGATCAAGAATCATTTACCATCAGCAAAGTCGAATGATATCACCATCATAGAAGAGCAATCAGCATTCTAATCAGATGATAAGTGTGGATCAAATAGACTTGGTGTCAATGTATTAATAGTCAGCAAAGCATATCAATTATCCTTCATTGCCCATCAATTAATGGAAGAACAAGAAGATTGACCATCACTAGCATCACCTCAATGAAGAAGTTTACTAATTGTAATAGGCAGCCTCCTTTGGAAATCTTATTTATTTTTTTGTTTCCTGACTTCTTTGAGTTTGTGGTTTTTGAGAATAGATATTGAAACAAGAACAATGCAAAATGACAATGATGCAACTTCTAAACTATCAATAGCAATATTGTAACCAAAGTACTGAAACAACTTGAACATTTACTCTCTATCTTGAAATATGAACACTGAATTACACTAACAGCAATTCCTTCAATGATTTCTCAGTTAATATTGATAGGACAACATATATTTGCATACCCAATTCACTGTGCAGTCACTATTTGGTCCACTTAATACATTAACAGAAATATTAAACCCTAGATGGTATCTTCCAGGTAATTTCAGATCTGTACATCAGCATTCGAGACCTGTACGTCTAACTCTAGTGAACCCCAAACCTGTATGGCACTGTTTGAAGCTGTTGCAGTAATGTACGACACCCTTAAAGGTTGTTTTTAGACCTGTATGGTGCTGCTGTAGTTGTCTTCTGGCAGATACAGTCTGCTGCTAATTACTCCAAACTGGTATGTTTCAGTTTTGAGCTCAATGCATAACCAGATTGAACCTCCTGACTTTGTCTTCCAACAGTGAAGAGATTGTTATTCGCGAGGGATTTTGTCCTCACAAACCCCTGAAGGAAAACTCTCCAATATTTCATTAATTTCTTATTTCATCCAGCATGCTCAAAAAGAGCTTTTCAATCTCTTTTATAATATTCTCAAGAGAATTCATTCATTCACCTTGCCAATGTCGGATAAACAAAATTATTTTTTACTTTTTCCTATTTTTTCAGGATTTTGGGTTTTCCCCTATTTTATCGCAATTCCTATTTTTCTGCGATTCTTATTTTCCCGCAATGCTTTTTCCTTTAATCTGAAGTCCCCAAACATTTTATATCACCAATGAGTTATTAAATAAAGGGACACAAATTATTTTCCACTTAATATAGTCCCACATTAATAAAGTTAAATATTTATATTTAACTTTATAAATTAACTTTATTAATGCATAAATAAATCACATCAATGATAATATGATTCTTCTATCGATATTATACATCTACCATTAATATGCTAACATCACTAAAGGCTCTGACCATGCCCAAATGACTTACTATAAATACTAAGTGTGCCCAAAACTATCTCTAAACTCCTCAGAATGATCTGCAACTGAAACTACCTAGGCCAAATGGCCTCAAAGTCCCTTAAATGCCCTGGTTAGCCTACGAAAAATTGGTGCGGTATTTTACATCAAATCAGTGATTGTTTCATTAGAACTAGTAGTATTTTAATTGGTTGTGTGTGTTTTTTAATACATTTTTAAGCTTTTAATTTTCTGTTTAGTATGATAGGGATTCCTGAAAACCAGCACTATGTTTTTAATATGTTTTATTTTGAAAGTTTGGTGCAAAGGATAATAGAACCTGGTGGATACAAAAACCAGTACTAGTATAATAGTACAAGTACTTTAAGAACATAACTACAGTCTACAGGTCTGGGTGGCTTAAGGGCAATACATGATAGCTGCCAAATTTTATTTTTCTTTCAGTTAATGGTGGAAACTAACTATTACCTCATTGGCATTGATATTCTAGGGATTTATTGTTGTGGAGACAAACTTCAAGATTTATGGATACTCAACTTCGAAGTTATATTATCATATTTTAAATTATTTTGCAAGGTATCCTCTTCCTTCCTGACAATACTCTATAAGTTGTTCTACATTCATTCGTTCTTCCATTTCCAGTAGAGGTTCTTCCATTTCCAGTAGAGTAAGACATGTTAAAGCTTGCCATTTTTATTTGTAAGAAATTTTTTAGTCATAATAAAGTACATAGCATGATGAACAAAACCATATTTGAAGAGTACAAAAGGTATGAAAAATTGCAATTGCACATTTGGATAGAAAGGACCCTTATACATAAGCTAGTGTAAAAATCTAATTATAGTTTTATGCTAAGTTACCGATTCGGGTACGGATGCATATGCGGATGCGCGGATTGTTTTTGGGGGGGATGGAGATACATTTATACATATATATATATATTTTAAAACTATATATGTATATATATATATATATATATATATATATATATATATATTATGTACATGCAAAGAAATGAAAGAAATATACAAAATTAAACATTTGATCGTATGATACTTCACCAATACATATTCAAATTGAAATTCAAATAAGTTATAACTGAATATTCAGTAAGATTATAAACCATATCATATACGTCTATGTTCATGATTCCAATGCAAATAAGAAAATCATCACAATTACAAAATCAAAATATAGTTCATGATTCAATGTTCATAAATCGGAATCAGAATCATATGGATTCGCAAAAAATTAGAATAAAAAGTTCTTATTTGCACATGTTAAAATAAAAATCAAGTAGGAAAAAGTCATTAAAAAATTGTTTTTCTAGGGCTGGGCCCCGTGAAGGCGTCTGGACACCCTATGGGTGCTTGCTGGAAGCCATCCCAGGCATCCGGATGCGCATGGATACCTCTAGGAGGCATCCCCGTGCATCCGGGTGCCTGGAATGTGCATCCAGCAGGCACCTGCCTCCAGATCTACTTCCGCAAGCATTCGGATCCGGATCCATGGCCAGAAAGCCCGCATTGGTAACTATGGTTTTATGGAATTTATTAGTTGCTATTTTAAATCCACTAATAACTTTCCCGTAGCTAATTCTAGTCATAAATAGACTGCACCCACACAATACTACATTGCTGTCAATAAATATGCGTGATTTATTCAGTTTGTTTTTTGAAAATCTCATGCACATGAATATGTTTCTGTCTAACATATGTTTATGAATGCTTGAACCTAAATCTAACATGTTATCTCATATGGTCCCCAGTGGGCTAATTAGCCTTGCAAGGGGGGCCATTTTAGGGGGCACACTTGTGCAACACCTTTACTTTGACTTTCAATTTTAGCATTTGTGGCATCCATTTGGGTTAGATGAATAACTTAGATTATAATTCTTGAGCATCATACTTATTTGGATTTTGGTAGAGCATTATGATCATCGATCAACTTTGCTTTTGCTTGTCATTGAGATTCCTATTTGGAATTCAAGTGAAGTTTGTAATTTCAGAGGTGAGATATCCTTCCTAGTCTTCTATTTCTCCAATCATATGAAGTCTGTTTATGACCTAATTGGACTAATAGATTCGATTTATCCCTCCATTGTAGATCGACAATAATTTTCACACGTGGAGATAATCTATAGCGTTAGGGATATTAGATCAGTGACTTCATGCTTGGCAATCGATAACATTAGACATTGCTCTTGCATCAAATTGCATCCTTTTTATTTTGTGACTTCATCCTATGTTCGATTCATCAATAACTCCTAATTGGCATCTTAGATTGCTATATAGACCATGACATCATCAACGATATGCAACTCTAAGGCATTATCATTCTCGACAATCATTGTTCGAGTTAAGCATAATCATATAACCAAGGGGGGAGGTGACATAGATACATCATGAGCATTTTCAATATAATTGCTAACTTATGTTTGAGATCAGGAGATTCTATAGGAGATCATGGGCCAGTTACAAACATTGTAGACTTCTCAAAGATCATAATTTACTTTTGATAGCCATAATTTGGCAATATTCATATCATCGCAGCACATCAAAACTTTCATCATTGTTTATGTGTCGATACATATCATCCTAACAATATAAGAAGTCACATTAACCACTAGTGCACTCATTGGATACCTATAGTGATATATAGCATATTGACAAGGAGATCAAGCAACTTTGAATCAATTCAACAATGCCATATTGATTAATCATGATCTGTGACTCCCATCTCAGAGCCATCATTAGTAGACACAGTATAAGGCCCTTGAGCATCGACATGGTTGTAATCATCACTTCAAACATGACTGGCTAGATGGAGTGATTAGATAGAATGACTGTCAAGGAGTACATTGATCTAAGGATGAGGTATCTACGCTACAGGAGTAATAGGAACTACAACAATGATTTGAAGTGGAAGATTGGTAAGCCCAACCTACCCTTTTTTGATGGACCTTGAAAATCAATGGCAAAAGGTTGGGTGCAAAAGGTGGACTTATTTTCAGTTCAATTCTATGCCTGATGATGAGGTGATCAGATTTGTAGCACTACACCTTGATGGGATTGCTCACGAGTGGTGGCACCATGGGTTGGTCACACTTGGACATGACTAAATCACTTCCTATATCAACTTCACAAAGAGACTGTTGAATGTGCAGGATAATTGAAAGGGGGGGGATGAATCAGTTCTCTACAACTTATTAAACTTTTAAACCTTCTAATCAATTCCACCAAACTTACTTTAATCCTTTAATAACTGAAAGATGTAAACATGAAAAGAACAACTATCAAACACATGAAACACATTTTTATGGAAAACCCTGTTAAGGGAAAAACCATGGAGAAGATTAATTCTCAAATATATGGACACCAGTTAAGGTGGTTTACAAAGAATGCGGTTTACAAAGAATGCAGAGACTCATTACCAAAGGGCTCACTGCTCGGATGAAGAAGGATAAAAGAGAATAGATCCAACATTGATATACAACTGCAACACAACTAAAGATCTATTGTCATGTCCCTCATTTTGAAATAAGATTTATTAATAAATAATAATATCAAAGTAAATAAATAGATGATAATATTATGATCTTAATATAAATAACGATAAATAATAATAATTCAAAATTTATTATTGATATAATATATTATTATAATATAATAATAATATATTATAATATAATACATCATTAATATAATAATATATAACATATGATTAAAAACAATAATGTGCATTAATTAAATAATAAATATCAAATATAATAAAAATACAATAATGAATAAATACGAAATACTGAACAACTACTAATATTATAGTCGCGACCCTTGAAAGGGAGAATCATATACCAGCAACTTATATAAGAGGACTCACTCACTTATCATGGTGGGGGGGTGACTAGACAAAAACTCGAGTTGCAACTAAATTCATACCGACAATATCATATCAAAGAAAGTCGATTGATACCTAAGTGGCTGGCTAAGTATGTGCGGAGGAATCACCACTTTCTAGAAAAGATAAGATGAGGCACCTTGGATTTGATATCAACAGCTCAAGAAAGAATATTGCACTCATCGTAGCGACTAAGCCTTCCCAACAAACTTTGGGATACCAGCGAAAGGAGATTAATATAATATGTCAGAGAATATCATCTACGTTGGATTAGTTATAGAGATGATTCATTGAATCGGAGAGACTTATTGTGTTTGAAGTATTGTAAGAAGATTCAAAGATCATCACAGAGGGGAATCAAACTCGATAACTTTATAAACGGGGTCTTCCTTATATCAAGGGATCTAAAAATCTTCACCCAGGCGATCATGAATATTGGTCCGAAGTGATGATTTGATGATCGAATGCAGGCATCTGAAGACCAATTAGTGCTGGCTCTAGATATAATACATTAAGGGGGTCAGAGAAAGCTACAAATTGGTGAATTGGAATACGCTAATGATCTAATGGTATGCCGTAAATCTTGTAGAGATAAAGTAATTTTATTTTTAATCTTTGAAGCTATCCGAAGATGTAAGTTATAATCAGTCCAGACGAATAAAAATGATAGATATGGGAGTCACCATTGGAAGATTATCTCATTGTTTCTAAGTAGCGTAGACCACTGGAATATGAACAACCAACGTTATCGTCAATAGTTATAGCAACTGCTTTCCGCGTGGACTTGTCGCCAGGAAAGGATTGGGATATTATGCGATACAAGAGTGTAGAATGCACCAAGTAAACCATGGATAAACAACGATTCCATATGGGATAGTATTAAAGAAATTATTTACAACAAGGCATCAAAAGAATCTGGCAAAGACGACGAGTTGAAGATATGGTTAGATAAGATAATAGTGATTATATTTGCTATCGACCACTGTGGAATTGAAGAGATTATGTATTGGAGTTGCCGAAGAAGTCAAACTACTAGTCATAAGTGTACATCCACGTCAATAATATGTTTGCCATTCCAAAATAATCAGTATCGACATGTGATTGAGCCATATAATTCCTTAGTGTTACATGACAGAAGGGCGGTTAATGCATTAATGGGCGATCAAACTAAGGAATGTTTTATTATAAATACCAATCATTATGCTAACATTATTTGTCGAATTCATGAAGACATTGATGATACCAAGTATTAAGAATCGATTCCTTAAGAGGCGATGTAATGAACGATGGTCAAAGATTAATAATGATGCGATGGGTAGAGAAACTATAACGTCGATAAGCAACATTCGATGATTAGTGATGACAGATAATAACCAGCGTTGGTTATGAGAAGAATAATGATAAGTTACCCGCGATTTGTGTAAGAGGCCACCAATTAGAAGGCTAGTCGATGAAAAACAAATATCGATTAATGAAAGGAGGCTAAATAAATACATTTAGTACTAATTACATGAGAAGGGATTAGGAAGGAGTACAAGGTTAAAAGGATATAACATATATTGGATACTTTTCATGAGGGAGATATAAAGAAGGGAATGAATCGTATGTCGCTGGCAAATATCTGTGAGAAGAATATAATTACAAACTTTTATACTTGAACTCTATGAAGAATAAAAGCTGGAAAGAAATATCAAATATGGAGCATGGAATGGCATGTAAGACTTATAAATATATAAAATAAGGAACTCATGGAATATGAAGAAAGTGCAATCTGAACTCTAATTAGGAATTATTGAGTAAATTGATTATGTTCCTTGTAGGGGACATTACATCTATAGACAACTTCAACTCGCTACTTCCGGTAGTTAACACATTAAGGCTCACACTGCTCTGCTCCACACTTCACTCAATCTAATACAACTAGGGAGACAAACCCTCTTTCATACATCCTCATTGCATAAGCACATACTTGCACATAATTCACACAAGCATACACATTTACCACACTCATCCCTGCATGATTTATCCTTTATTTATACCAATTATGCAATTGCGGAGTCTCACTTTTGGCCAAACAAATAACAAAACATAATTTTGAATTAGGTCGGCACTAGACATTCACGCAGTGGAAAGGAATTAGAAGTGCACCACAACATGCCTTAACTAGGACCAAAAATAGCATCATACACGTTACATATCATCCAACATTCACGAAGACAATTAACTGAAGTGTAAACACCCGATGTTGGCCAAACCTAAAGTAAGAACACGAATGAATATTGAAACCATGTCTCTAAAATCTAAATTCTCAAGCCAACTTGAATGAATGAAGCTAAGGACATTAAAAGCTTATTTCTAGAACCATAAACCAACACGGAGAAATACGAAGCATGCATTTCACACAAGAAATATTATTAGACACAGTCACACTCAGAAAAATACCTCTTCCACTCTATTGGGATCCAAAATTTAAAAACCTAAATCCAATTACTTCAAACACCTTCCAACAACATACAAAAATCTCATCATATATGCAACATGAAGAATATGCGAAGCAGAATATTGCACAAAAAACATGTTGACATCAATGCAACAATGTGTTGACATTAATGACAACTATACCAAACAACCATATTGATTCCTCACTTATCCAAACCATCTCATTTTTCTCAATATGTAATGTCCCATTTTCGTGAGCATCATAGTTCGAGGGATTAGCCTATTAATTGACCCTCATAGGGTAGTATAGTGGATTAGAGGGTCCAGTTTGGGAGTTTTGGAGCTCTTCAAGTGACCGTTGTAAGGACTTATCTCACCAAATCCTTCATCTGTTCTGAGGCATTGATATTCAGAGGTTTATGGTTCCATTTTGAGGGACTTACTATTTATAGTAAGTCTATGGATGTTAGAAAGGGACCCTTACTATTTTTAGTATGGTAGATGGATGCGTAGTGGAAGTAGTGGTTGACTCCCTGGTTTAGACGACTCATCAAAATAATGAGTATTTAATGAGATATTAATATTTTAATGGCCTTCAATGATGTTTACTTATTTAAGTTATATTATAAAGTTATATTTAACTTTATAATAAAGTGGGGCCATTTCGAGGGCAATGAGTAATTAATTCTCATTGAATAAGTATGCTTTATTAATGATATATTATAAAGTCAACAAATGCAAATGTTATATAATATATTCATTAAAGAGCCTTGCTAGTAAAGATTCATGGTGAAATATTATAAAAAAAAGCCTTGGAGAGAAATCAAACTCATCCATTGTGCATTGGAGAATTTGGTGATTGCGTGTGTTGAGTTTGGAACCAAAGGTTTTAGAATTCAAGAACCTGAAGAACGGGTAATTCTTAGAGTTTCAACACTTTGAATTGGTTGTAGATAACCAGTGATTTAAATGGGCTAAAATCATTTTTTCTTAGAAAAAATTCTAAATTTATAAAATGAAAAAAGCTACAGTAGGCAGCCCCTTCCCATTTTTTATTTTTGCTTGGTATTGGACGCAACAAACATAAATTTTTCATCTCCCAAGGCAGCCATCAATTCCAGCCCCACTTGTGATTTTTATGCATTAATTTGGCAATTTTAAAATAAATAAAATCATATTTTTGGGCTGAGTGTTTTATAATTTAGAAATTTAATTTGGGACTCTTTGTGTGTTAAACTCAATGTATTTTAAGGCCTAAGAGGTGTGAAATTCAAAGTAAGTTATTAGGTTCACAATGGGGAAGGTTTAAAGCTATATTAGAGGCCTAAATGACCTTTTTTCAAAATTTCAATTTTAAGACCTATGATAATTTCGGATTTGGCTAATTTAAACCCATAATTTTGCACAATTCAATGCAAGTGGCTCTCTTAGTCTAAATCTGCCCTTTCCTTAAATCGATTTTTTTGGGGTAAGTGAATTAATTTTTTTGGGGGCCATGGCTTGGTTAATTTCAATGTTTAGGGGCCCCATATAGATTGTTTTTTGGAGTGGTCCAATTTCATTTTAAAAAGAAAATTAACATGCTATTGCACAAATTTTTGCTTTTGCAATAGGCTGGCCCAATTTTAAATTAAAATTAAATACCCAAGGCTATGTGATTTAATGCATTTAATTTGGGTTATATGTTTGGCAATTTAATTAATTTTATTTTCCCTCCAATGTAGGTCAACCCTATTTGAAGAGGCAAAAAATTAGTATAAAGGGAGGGCTTCTCTCCTCATTTTCTCATTCATTTTTCACTTGTCTCTTGGCAGCCAAGGAGGAGCTCTTAGAGCAGCAAAAGAGTGAAATTTTGCAAGGAGTGCATTTAGCAAGGGGTGATTTTCTTCTTTTGGTGGAGGAGTGCATTTTGGTGTTGTCTTCTTCTTCTTTGGAGAAGAATTTGTTGGTGTAGAGGAGGATCTTCATGCTTGAAGGTGAAAGCTGGTCCAAAAGGTAGATTTTCTCCTTGTTCTTGCTTGGTACATTTTCCTTATTTTCTTGCTTGCATCATCCATCCATCACTTCATCATTTCATCTAGGGCTTGAAGTTGAAAGATATAAGTGTATTTTTCATTCATAAGATTTGGAAAAAGGAGATATAAGTGGTAGTCCCACCCCTAGGAATGAAGTTGGGAAATATAAGTGTAATCCATCTCATAAGTTTTCGAAGAGGCAGAAATAAGTGGTAGTCCCATCCCTAGGCGAAGAGGCAGAGATAAGTGTAGTGTGATAGGAATTGAAGAGGCGGAAATAAGTGGTAGTTCCATTCCTAGGATTGAAGGGGCAGAGATAAGTGTAGTGTGATAGGAATTGAAGAGGCAAAAATAAATGGTAGTTCCATCCCTAGGATTGGAGGGGCAGAGATAAGTGTAGTCCCATCTCATTGTAGAAAGAAGAGGCAAAAATAAGGGTTAGGATGGCAGATGCTAGTGCAAGCAAGAGCCAAAGGCAATGCATACCAAGTAAGACAAGGAAGACATGAGGCCCAAGACCACCTTCTTCTCGAAATTGAAGCAAGTGAAGGACACTAGCATTGGCACAGTGAACATGATACAGTTGAGAGACAAGTTGATGGAGAGCTCCTCCCCCTTGGCCAAGAAGGATAAGAAGACAGGTTGCCACCACATTTTCATAGCTCCATCCTCCATCTCCATCTTTCACTTACATCCGCTTCACCCCCACCCTCCATTCCATATTTTCATTGCAGGTACAAGCGAGGAAGCAAGTTTCATTGTAGGTTGGAAGAGATTTGAAGATATTTGAGGCTAGGCAGGGCTTGGCTATTCGTGCAAGCTAGCTTGGTTAGATTTGAGAGGGTTCTAGCACCCAAGAGGGTCATGCATTTTGTTGATAAGTTGTAATAGGCTAAGTAGGCAAGTTCTAAAGGTCAAGAGGTAAGTGTGGGAATATTACACCAATGTAATAGGAACTTGGACTTGGACTTTTTTATGTGGTTGGCCCTCCATGTTTAGGAGTCTGCCCTCGATGGTGAGCTCCGTGGAGTGGAGTTATGTGTTTTCTTTCCTTGGCTAGTTGTTTTCTTTCATTGCAAATCAAACAAAGACAACTAGTAATTAGATTTAATCACATTAAGAGGAAAGATAAGAATGGACTACAAATTGATACAAACAAAGCAATCATAACTTGGATGATAAGATTGATCAACACACAAACTAAGTTGTAATTATCTATTAGAAATGGACTTAATGAACAATTCACATAGTTTCGGATGTAAGATGAACTCCACGTAGCTTAATTAGGCGGTGAAGGAACCAACTCACTAACTAGCTAGGAGGGAATTGATGAACTTAATGATTATTTCAAATCAAGTAATGGGTGGATTGTGGGCCTTATAGGAGGTATGGCCAAGGCAGGTTCCCCCAGAACCCAAGAGTATTGAAGCAGAGGGGGGTGCATGCAAACCAAATTCGAGTAGGAAGGTTAGAGAAGATCAAGAAGGTTAAAGGAAGGCAGGGATAATGAAGGAGGAAGGCGAGACGAAAGGTTGAAAGAGGTCAAGTTTGATTTCAAAGTGGTGGCCAAGAGCAAGGCTCTCAAATTGCAAGAAGGTTCACATCCAGGCAAGCCATCGAGGCCAAGGCAAGATTACCCCAAGTGCATAGAGACCTCACCCTTTCAAGGTCAGGACATTAGGTACAAGCAAGTTCAAGTGGTGATGAGAAAGTTTCTAAGGATGAGCTCAAGCATACAAGGCTTCACCTCATCTCAAGGATTAAATAAATTTATAAGATAAGGTTGATGAGGTGGCAATTTCATGTGTATGCAATCAAATCATGCCAAGTGTCCTATGTTCTCATTGGTTGACAGACTATTATAATTTTCTCATTGGCCCACAAAGTTGGTGCCCTCATGTAATTGGATGAAAGATGGTAACCCTAATTAGGGTTTGTAAGGTTTAATCTTGGCCCTTGATTTGGCCTCTTAATCTTGGCCACTCGTAATTTTGAGCCTCCTATATAAGGCCATTTTGTTCTCATTTGTAAAAGAGAGTTATGTTGGAGAATTGTTGCCAAAATACTATCAAAATTGTTCTCTATTCATTGTTGTGGTTTGCATGGTGGATATACATGATCATTTTGGTGTACTGCATGTTTCTTCTCATCTCTCAAATTAAAGTAGGATTTCATTTCATGTTGTTAGAGTAGAAGTAGATGGCTAGTTGTATGGTGATGTTAGTGAATGTTTGATAGGGATCTATATACTAGGCCATTAGCATCCTAGCGGCTTGTTAGGAAGCCTTGTGTGGTAATCTAGTCCAATCGCTCCCAAGTTCTACTTGCATTTCATCTTTCCGCTTGTACTTCAAGTTGGGTTGGAAGATAGGTGTTAGTGTGAAAATTCTAAGAGTATCCCTTTGAATCATTGCATCTATGGAGGTAGCGCCGTAGGCAAGCTTTCATTTGGTTTGATCCCTGTCCATTTGCTAATTTCTTCATTCAGAGGAGTAGTAGTAGAGCAGTAAGCGGTTAGTGGTAGGAGTAGTTGAAAGTAAAAATGATCAAGAAGAAAAGAACAAGTCAAGCAAGCGAAGTACCACTAAGTTATCTTTGAATGAACAACGTAAGCCCGCCTATGTGATTAACTAGGAAATCACATTAATATAACTGAGTTAGTATCCACAAGTGTAAGGAACCTTGAGTTTTCTCATGTTCGTCATGAGTAATTACTTTTCAAGAGATGGTTGAGTGTTTGGTATGCTATATCAAGTATTCAATTGCTATATGTTATGTAGTGGTACAAAACTGACATCAACAAGTACTAGCACGATTTGGAAGAAAGTTCCCTTTGTTTTCTTAGCGAATCATCCTTATTGTATAATCAGAATTTCTCTTATAGTTTTCAGACAGTCAGTGAGGGTGTTTTTTGATTGTATAAAGGAAGCAAGACAAATATTTGATGAAATGATTGAAGGTTTAATAGCTATTTCTAGCTTATTGTGTTTCATGCAACATATTTGACAAAATGACATTGTTGTATGAGTATCTTTTCAGAATATTATGACTTTGTAATGACAGTAGCTGAATGTTTAATTCATGCAAAGTGTTTGTCATAATGCCTATACAAAATGAATGATTAATTTCAGAATATTATTGCCATGAACTCAGTGATATCTGATCATCTTATTATTGCAAATGTTTGATAAAATGTTTGAGGAGAATTAATGTATAATCTTGGTTATTGAGGACATACGCAAAGTGTTTGACAATATTCCTTGAGTTCGAAATCAACAAGTAAGATCACATTTTAGCAAGGGTGAAGTTAGAACTAGCAGGGGTTCTTACACAATACTACAGCAATCTCCCCCTTTGATATTAATGGCAACACATCAACGACAATAGTAATCAAATTTCTCTTCCTCAAATGTCACTCGCTCTCCCCCCTTTGACATCCATGGCAAAGGCCATATACAAAACTCATATACTCATTCTTTCAGCTCGCCTTGAGATATACATGTCAGCTCACATCTGTGCTTAGCTCCCACTAAGAGGAAGCTACCATCATTAGTCCAGACCCAAAAATATACTTGAAGTTCACTGGACTAATACACATCCATTCGCATTTAGTTCTGATAAGGAGGGGTAATCACCTCCAACTTCTCCCAGATTTACTCAAAAGTATCCCTAGATACTGCCTTGGTAAAAATGTTGGCAATTTCTCTTTTGTATGTACATAATCAAGCTTTACCTCATTCTCCAAAACCTTTTCTCTTAGAACGTGATATTAGATTGAAGTAGTACTAGATCTTTGAAATGTTTATTTCATTAGTATTGTCACATAAGATAGAAATTGGTTCATAAAACATGTTGGCTAAAATTTTTGTAAATCACTAAAACTACAACTTACGAAATTGTGATTTTAGACGTCTTATGACATTTCTCTCTCCTTTCAGCAATATGGGAGACTTCCTTCTTACCGTAGGTGGCTTCAACAAGAACTTAACTGGAATTACAAAATAGGTGATTCTCTTAATCAATTTTTTTTTTTCAAAAATGATCCTCAAGCAATTACAACTTTAAACTCCACAAAAAACACCTATTGCTACGATAATACCGATGGCTTGGTGATTGACGTAAGAACAACTCCTAAGACATCAATTAACTATAATATTTTGGTGGAACAACAATAGAAACCCAAAGTCTCTTGCTATTAGCTCAAATTTATGATTAAATAAAACAATTAGCAAGGCACAAAGTCTCTTACTAATTGTTTTCGAATAAAATACTTTAAACTAAACCTCGAAGTCTTTAGCTCTTAGTAATTTGCAGCCACTATTCAACTATAGCAATCTCCTCTCTTGAAGCTAAATTGAAACCTCAAATGATTTGCACAAGAGAACTATAAACTGAAATAAAGAAACGTCAATTGATGCAACATAAGAAAACACCAACTAATCCCAAGATCCACAACACAAAGTTTGAGAACCCTTGTTTCTTCTATTCAATTCAGAAAATTTGCACCATGAAACACAAAGTTTTCAAGACACAAGAGATCATAGCATGGTCTTCTTGTCCAAAACCAAAGATGAAAAATACAATAGGCCCTACTCCTTTATATAGAAAAAGAGGAGAGGAAAAGAGAAAAGGGCCCTTAACCACCTTGACTTATTAAAAAACTAACTAACTTTGACTTACTCAAGAATTCAAGGCCTAAAACACTTGCAACCTGATTGCATGAAGCGGCTATACAGATACATGTTTTCCTATATTTACAAAGTGCTCATGCTCTACATGCAATCTGCCATAAAAACTACATCTATCCTATCAAAGCATGAGGAAAGAAGAGTGAGAAAAATGAATTCTCCCATCCTGCTAAGAGTGGCTAGCCTGAAAAGATAGGTTGCTTTCCTAGGAATGGTGACAGATCAAAGAATGCAAGAGATACTTCATGACCCGCATATCATGGTATCAAAGGTGGTGTTGGGGATCTTGGGCAACGATTTCTTTCGGGCTTCCCACAGGTATATAGTTAATATGGATATCTTTGCATTTTTTCTAGCAATGTTACTCCATGTGGGCATAACCAAAAGGGTTCCAAAAAGAATCTGCGGGAAAGTTTTACCCAGTGAGTTTCTCATAGATTTAATTGTGGTGCTGAGAAACATGGACGAGAATCTCACCATTGCAAGGCCCATAGATTATGGTGTGGCTGTGATCAACGGACATCCCCCGAGACGATATCCGATTCCAGAAATTGAAGAGCCGAGGGTTTTCAGATATAGGAGGTTGCTCATCAGAGAAAGGATCAATTTTTTGATAAAATTGTGTAAGCTCTGCCACAATGAAGGGCCTATGTGGGTGAGAGACTTTCTCAAAATCCAGAATTTGGTCATGGAGAACGAAGAAGAGCAGAGGATGAGGAATATGGTAGCGGGTTTTCTTACAATTTTTGACTCACAAGAACCTCCACCGCAGGATATAGAGCCATGGGACCCTAATTGGAGTGCAGAACAAGTAATCATGAAGACTCCGCAAGAACGTGTGGTCATACAGGCCAGAAAGAACATGTCGATAGTCCACATGCTGAGGATGACGGATGAAGAAGCGGATGCATAAGAAGGAAGCAGGAGGGGTCGAGGAAGAGCCAAAGGGCAGTCTAGAAGGGGCTAGGAGCAGCAGGAGCGGTTGAAGAAAAAATAAGATGAAAACCCAAGGGAGGATAGTTTCACCTCCATTTGTGTTTTTTTGATAGATTTTGATACCGTTCAAAAATAGTTTTAAGGTTGATTTTAGACAAGATTTTACAGACTTTTTAGGTTTTGGGAGTAATTCTCCAGACTGCTAAGTATTTTATCTATGTTTTCTTGGGCTATGTTTATCTCAGACTTTTATATATTAATCTAAATATTGGCTCTAGCCTTTTATCGATAATAAAAATAAAAATAAAAAAATAAATCTTATTTCTTTGAAAAGAATGGTTCATAAGCTGTCATTTATAATAGTTAATTTAGAGCCCTTCATGATAGAATAAGTGTTCATGAGTTGAATGGCATATTATTGTCTGCTTCTAATGTCTTCGTACGATTCTTATTTCTCATTTCATGTTATTATAATCATAATAATTTTGTATAAATATGTGTATCAGGAGTTGTATTTATTTGAACATAATAATTTTGTATAAACATGCGTATCAGGAGTTGTATTTATTTGAACATGCTTTATGTTAATTATTGTTATCTAAAATTTGTGATAGAATAATCCCCAAAACTTAGTGTTTTTAATTTCTTAATATTCAGGATCGAGAATCAACTATCCAATCTCATTGTTGGAATTTTAACCAGGGAATCATTATATGCAGCATTTGATTGTGGTATTACTGCAGAACAGGTATTCTCAATTGACATAAATATCACTTCCTTTTTAATATTTATGAATTGATTTGAAATATAATATAATTATATTAAACATTTGTTATAATTTTAATGAAAAATGTAATACACAAGTTTATAATAATAACGAAACAATTTCCATAATTCGATAAGAGTACTATCAAGATTTTTATTTTAAAATGTTATTAAATTAATATAATAATCATAAACCGACTAAAATTTGATAGTGCATATTGAGATGGATAATTTATATGAAATTCAATGGTGCATGTTGATAACAGATTGTGAGCAATAGTGTAAAAAATTTTAAGTAATAATTTCTTACCAAAATTATTAATAAGAAACTAAATATGTAATTTGACAGGGAAAGGTTATTATTATTGTGCATCTGGTTGTAATGGTCGACGTCGTTGATTTAATATTTTGTGTGTAGATAATTGAATTTCTATCTAAGAATGCACACCCACGTACAGCAAATCGAGAAAGCGCAGTGCCTGCTAATGTGATTGATCAGGTGTGGAAATGCTAGGAATAAATAACGTAATGTTTTAACTATGTTTTGTTCATTCATATATTTTCCTGCATGCTTTCTCCTCTTTTTACTTAATTCTTTTCAAGATTTAAGTGAGTTATGACTGTATAGAGTCAAATTTGATTGCATGCCAGCTTATACTTTGGGAGAAAGAGAGGAATAGAGTTGATATCACTCCTGCTTGCATATACACTGATTTTCCTACACAAGTATGTCCATCAAACTTCTAAGCAAATCTATTTATTTGCGTGTAAACAATAATGAGGTGGTATTGTATCACTTATTTATTAAAACAAGTGTGGCTAGCAAACAATTCCATTTGAAATGCACTTCCAATTATAATTTCTAAAGTTAACACATTTACAACTCATGTCAATCCATGGTTTCGTATTTTCTTGATGAATTTATGGTTGCTTTGAGCAGGGCTTCTTCGAGAGAAGTGTCAAACATGCAAGAGAAACAAAAGCATTACTCTGGAAGCACAGTGAAAGAAAACAGCTTGTTGTCCTTCAAGAAAAAGACAATGAAATGCGAACCTTCATGAAAAATGCTGCTTCATGTAAATAGCAAAAACCCAAGTTAGTTTTGTATCACGGGATATTATATTCTTTGTAGAGAGCTATTTTAGCAGACACATATTCTGCCATACTGGTGTAATGATCAAACAAGCTGTTTATAACATTCTGATGAAATGATAAACGACTAGTAAACTGCTTTCAAAAAATTATTGTACATATCTTATAATAACAATTTTATCCCCCCCCCCCGCCGAAAAAAAACACCATTATAAGTAGTAAGCGACTCTACCAAAGTAGCAAAAGGAGATAGCAGATCATTTGTTTTATCCCTAAACTTTGGGTAGATGGAGCCTAGACTCCCTATCCATCTTATTCACCTAGCACATGCTAAGCTTATGTATCCACTTGTTGGCAGTACTTTGGCAAGATATTGTTAGAATTACAAATGATCATATTAGAATTTTTTAGTGATAATATTCAGCTATTCAAATCAATATAATAAAAATATCAACTCTACTAATATTAGGTACTGACCAATAACTAATACATAATTAGAAAGGCAAACACTTTCGATCAATTAATCTAACAAACCTTTCCTTTGATGAAAAAATAAATAAATAAAAATGATACAATCTGATGACATGGACTCTTTGTGGTTATTTTGCAACTCTACAAACCCAACATGCTCTTCTGCATAAGAAAATAAAAACTAGCAAGACGAATTCCACATCATATGATTTCTTCGACCAGGCCAAAGTAGGTTGCAAAGTAGGTTAAGTCCCAATACAAGATCTAAAGATGGATTCAAACCAAGGCTTTCGGATTATGCAAAAAGTAGTCTTAAATCTAGACTTCAAGTGGGATATTGTACTAGCCAGAGGAGTTTGCTTAGTAATAAAGAAGTTTGGTCTAGAAATGTCAATGTTCACTAGGTGTGTTAAACGGTTTTTCCATTTGCCAATGAGTTGGTAAAGAAAGCGAACTACTTTCAAGAGAAGGCCTATGCATATTTTAATGTTTTCAATAGAGAGAAACAAAAGTAGGGCAACATTTAATATCTTTTTGGCTGGAGTCATCAAGGGTTTTCAAGGTCTTTTTGAAGGTGTAGGATCATTACAAAATAAAGAAGATTTAAGTTCTCTTTTCAAGGATTTACTCTGCAACCTAGGGTTTTGTCACCTTTAAATTTTCCATGGTTGTGGCCCTCTACAAGTGGAAGGTAGGGTAAGAACTACTTAATAGTATGTCCAACTCAACTAATGTATTTTCTTTTACCCCTTTTTTTTGTTCAATTTTTCTCTACATCTTATGTCATTTGTAATGCAAAGCATATTGCAACCACATTTGAAAATGAAAAATTAAACTATCCAAACCTATGGAGGTAAATCATCTAGGACAAGCGAAAATTGCTTTGTAAAATAAAAGTGCAAAATGAGTGTGGATAAATGCAAAACAATACTATTGTATTTTAAAATGTAGAGTATTTCAAGTGAAACTATTTTTATTTTTTAATGGTACAAAAGATAAAAATTGTGGCTTGCATTCAAAGATCAAAAACTCACTCATTCAAGAAAATGACCCAAAAAGTGAAATCAAAAGATGGTAGGGACTATTGGAACTATTTTTTGAGTCCTTTTTGTTCACTCAAGCTTTCCTTTTGCATCTATATATAATTGATGTAAGAAGTATTTATATGGGCCTTCATTTTTGTGTTTTTTTTTTTCTAATTATGAACCTGTGTGTGTGATATTAAGGCTAAAAATTGCTTAGCTTTATGATTTATAAGTATATGAGGTGTTTTCAAGTGTTTCCTATATTTTTTCAAGCTCATAGATTTTCAAGGTTTTTTAATGTCATTTCTTTCACTTGCCACCCAACATACCCATCCATTTTCCTTTAAAAAAACATCTCGGGGATTCAATACTTTTTCCTCTATCGATGCCACACTCATCACATCCTCGATCTTGATTATTTTCACTCAAATTTGTAAGTCCTTTATTTTTTGCGGGATTCACCGGTTTCTCCTTTCTGAAGTACCGCTTCCTTATTCACTCGGTTGTCTAAGTCTTTGATAAAAAATTGCTCAAATATTTCAAATCAGGGAGTCAAACCATCCCTAACCTTGAGATACCTCATTTAAGGTCTCCAACTTATTTGTATTAAATATTTGTTGGAGTTAGAGTAACAAACTTCCTTTCTATTATTATATCCCTTCCATGCATTGCACACTTCTCAAAAAACCCAACACTCCCTTGTTTCCTTCTAGAGTTATATATTTTTCCTTCATTTTTGCCTTGGTACATATTCTCAAATTTAATAAAAACACTTACAACTAAAGCCCAAAGTCTACCTATAACAATTTGTCTTCCTGCAACACAAAGTCTTCAAAAGTTCAAATTGACTTTGAATATAATAGGTAGCTCAAAGTCTACATAATTGAATTCAAATCCCTCTTGAACAAAGCATTAAAACTCAAAATCAATTCACCTTGACTTATTCACTAACTAACTAACTAACTAACTTTGACTTTTAAAACCACCAATGGGAGTTTTAAGCCTCTAGGCAACCATGCAAGATGTATGGAAAGGCACATGAAATGTATGGAGGTAGGGTTTTAACTTGCATTTACATGTTGAGACGAAAAAGCTTGCTTCCTTGGAGAATTTCTTCTTAGAACAGGGTTTTTAATCCCGACTGCATATGCAAGCAAGATGAAGTACTTGCATGTGCAACTTAGATAATTTGAGATGAGAAATAGAAGAGACATCTCATAAATTAAAGCATGTGCAAATATGAAAATGAAATGAAAGATTTGCAACCATTAACAAGAATAAAAATATATACAACAAAGCCATATGATAAACACAAGAAATCTTACACCCCTTCACCAAAAACAAGAGAAGATGTCTCTTCAAATCTTTGTGCAAAATTTGAAGCAAGTCCAAGAGATTTTCAGATTTAGAAAAGATTGCAACAAAGAGACTTATATAGACTTCGAATCTTGACTCAATCCTCTTGAAATGGATGCATTTTGGAGTCAAGATTCACTGCTTGCCAAGAGTTGAATGTTGGAGGATCAAAATGCACATGAATAGAAACCATATTGACCAAATCAAATGTGATATGTTATGGAAACCAAAAACGACGCCTAGGGCATCAAATGCAACTTGTAAAGAATGATAAACAAGCTGTAAACAAGATTTAATACCCAAGAATTTACCTCGGAACCAAAATGTTGAGATTTGATGAAAAAAAAAGCCAAAAATGGCACATTTTTGGGCAAAAATGTGCCTTAGGCGGGCTATTTGGAGAGGAAAACACATTCAAAAGAATGTGTTATTGCATCTAAAATTGCCCCCGAGCTTACTGTAGCTGAAACACACGTCCAAGAGTAAAAACATGGCTGTTTTTATGTCAAAACATATGTATTTGCCCTCCAAAATAACGTCCAGCTCAAACACGTGAGAGAAAGGAAGAAAAATGTGTTTTTGAGGAGGAAAAGCATGTGTTTTAGCTCCCAAAAATTGTCGCCCATAGACTTTTAGTGCCAAACACAAGCTAAAAAGAAGTCATAACAGGCTTTTTTGACCTCATAACATGTGCTTTTCCACTCAAAATTACGACTTTGTTCTTTTTAATGAAGAACGCCTCATGTGGAGAAGTAGTAATGGGTTTTTTTTATATGGAATAGCATATGTTTTTGCTTTTAAAACCCAAATGCATAACGTAAAGTCCACTAATGGGTTTTTGCAAGTAAAAAACATGTGTTATTGTGTTGAAATTCTCCACTATAAAACCTTCAAGTTAAAAAGGTTTATAATAACAAGCTTTTTATATGCAAAAGCATTTAAAAACCCCACTTACACATAATAAGTTACATGTTTTTAATTTAAAACATGCATTTGCTTTTAAAAAGTCCACTTTTATGTATTTGGGACTTAGAATTCATCAATAGTAGGATTTTAAAAGTGATTTGCATGATGATGATATGCAATGTGAAATAAAAACCCCACTTAATTGCATTTATATGTAACTACAATTTTTGATAAATTAATATGCAATTGGACTGGAAAAACCCACCCTTGCACTAAAACATAAAAAACTAAAGTCAAATCATCTCAGAATTATGTGAAATTTGAAAATGGGAGTCAAAATCCACTTTACATATAAATAATAATTTTATTTCGTGCAATTATTAAAACCCACTTTTGGAGGGTTTTTAATAAAACGTGTTGCCAAGCCGAAAAACCCTACCTACAGTATTGTAAAACCTTAATAACCTGAGCTAGACAACTATGTTTGAGGCCTGAGATAACTTGAAATGAGCGGAATTGAAAGTGTCATAAATCTAAGACAAAGAAAACCAAATGCAAGACCAAGGAAAAACAACTAAGAAAATACCTTAGAGAATTTATCTTACAAAATTTTTCGTAGGGTTGCCCCAATTTTGCGAATACAAAATTGAGGACAATAGCTGGCTCTGATTGGGGAATGTTGCTTGTTTGTTCTTAGAAACAACGAGGAGTGTAGAATCCAAAATCTCCAAGTGCCTTAGTATCCATTGGGTTACAGAGTCAAACATCAAAGATGCAAAAAGACAAAAAAGATGACGCGATTGACGCAAAGCAAACCTAGTTAAGATAAAACAAACTGTGTAAGTGAACTTATTGAAAACAAAGAAAACCTACCTAATTAAAACTAGTTGACAATGCAACTTTTTAGATGAAACCATTTACTAGCTTAGCAAAATAGCTACCTTTTTCCAGCAACTTGCAATACCTTGCATGTTCATAGGAAACTTTGTATAGATGGAGCATGAATAAGTGGAGCAATGATGTCAATGCTTGATGCAACACCTCTTGAAAGAAATGAACAAGTTCACCTTTTCGAGATGAATCATATCTACTACTGATCCAAGATAGGTCCATGAATTCAAATTGTTGCTGCTGAACCGAACATGCTTCTTTGGCTTCTTATTCAATTGTATCTTCATGTTCAAGTACATGTGAAATGTCTAGCTTTCCATTGGCCTTCAACCAAGCCAAATGTCTTATTGGACATCCCCTTGATCGTACAAAGACTGAACTCTTCTTGCATACTACAACTTTCTTGACTAGTTCATCAATCATTGGCACCTCAGGCTGATTGAGAAAATTTTTCTCATGTTATTCTAGTAATGGCATGATTGTAGTGTGTACTTCAATATGTTGATCACAAATTTTTGACTTGGAAAAGTCTTGATTTTTTATGAGAAATTCTTTCTCAAACTTCGAGGTAGAACATTTATGCAAAGTGTATTCAAGTTCCCAATCTTGAGATACAAGTACATCATTTTCAGCTTGATTAAGACTTGCTTGCATGTCCACTTTTATGACATGATTATCTTGAACATCGAAAGAAATTTTTTCCTTCCTCATCTTTTCATCACTGGTCTACTGAGACTGCGTGAAACAGATATGAGAGTCACCAACTATGTCTTCTTCCTTTTCCTGAAAGAGAATAGCAAGATCGCTAGCTTTAGATACATGATACTTTTCTATTGCCTTTGCTGATGGTGCCTCAATAGCAAGCTTATTTGGTAATGAAATTAACTTATGTTGATTCCCATAAGAAGGACTATGAGAAACAGTTGGAAGAGGCATCCTTGGTACATCTTTGTGAGGAACGAAGAACATGCCTTGAGCTATTTTCTTTATGAGGGCAAGAAACACATTTTCTAACCTCTGTACTACAAGATCCGTACTTTCCATGGAAGAAAATGAATCAGAAGAAAGATGACTCTCTTCAAACCCACTTTCTTCAATTCTTATTTGCCCAACAAGAATAAGATCATCTTCAATTTCAATTGCCAAAGTCTGTAGAAATTCAAGAGTAGTTGGGGCTGCTCTTCTTAACATAAAACTAACTTTAGGAACTTGAGCATTAACAAAAAAAACTCTTCAAATTTGTAGTTGTACGTTGAGAAACAACTGGAATTCTTAAAATGAGCAACAAATTCACGCATAGGCATGTGAGATGCTTTCTTTAGCTGAGTAAGTTGGGCCAATAGTGCATGAGCATCTTCAGGAGGCTTGAATATTTCTTCAAACTTGGCTATGAGAGTAGCCCAACTTGTGATAGTATGTGGTGGTAAATGGTAAAACTAGTCTGCAACCACGTCTTGGAGAGTTTCCATGAATAAACTTACAAACACATCCTCATGTTCAACAACATGAACACCACATGCAATGTAGAAAGTAGCAATATGTTCATCCAGATGTTTCTATCCATCATTGAAGAACGTAGTAAAATTCTTCTACAAGCCATCATGAAGAGCATGTAGAGGTAGAGATAGATTCAACGGACCAAACACATTTCCCTAAATACCTTGGACCATTTACACGTCCTTGCTAAATGCTTAAAAAAAACTACAAGAAATAAAATTACAATGAAAAAGGACATGACTATACTTTAAACAAAAGCGTGAGGCTTTCAAATGCACGTCGTGTCCTCAAAAGAGTCGCCAAAAATTGTTGGCTAAAAATTTTGTAACTCACTAAAATCAAAAATTATAAAATTATGACTTTAGGCAACATTCATGAGATTTTTCTCTCCTCTCAGCAATAGGGGATGCTCCCTTCTTACCATAGGTGGCTTCAACGAGAACTTAGCTGGAATTCTAAAAGGGGTGGTTCTCTTAATCAATTCATCTTTTTTCATGAATGATTTGCAAACAACTAAAACTTCAAATTCAACAAAAATGGTCTATTGCTACGATAATACTGATGGCTTAGGGGTTGACGTAAGAACAATTCCAAAGACAACAGTTTACTTATATATTTTGTGAAACAAATACATGAACCCAAAGTCTCATGTACTTGTCTTGAGTGAGGATTCAAGTAGAATAATCGGTAAGGCACAAAATCTCTTACTAGATATTCTTAAATTTAATAAAAACACTTACAGCTGAAGCCTAAAGTCTTTAGCTCTAAGTAATTGCAACCACTACTATCTATAATAATTTGTCCTCTTGTAGCACAAAGTCTTCAAAAGTTCAAATTGACTCTGAATACAATAGACAACTCAAAGTCTGCACAATTGATTTCAATTCCCTCTTGAACAAAGCATTAAAACTCACAATCAATTCAAGAAAATATCGTCACATAACAGGTTGGATTGGCACATCTCAAAACAACCTACCTCTTTTATTGAAAGCAATTCTGATTTACATCTAAGCTCAAAGTCTTAGAGTGCATATACAAACTGGTAGAATTTTTTTGCCTTGCCAAAAGATCCCTCAATTACAATGAGCTCCCTCCTTTATATAGGAAAAGAGTAGAAAGAAGAGTGGAGAAAGAAAAGGAAAATCCTCACCAACCTTGACTTATTCACTAACTAACTAACTAACTAACTAACTAACTTTGACTTATTCAATGCGACAAGGCCTAAAACACTTGCAACTTGATTACATGTTACAACTTTGCATGTGATACTATCACATGTAATTACATCTTATTTTTACATTACATATAATTTGTCAATTACAAACACGTAAAAAAAAGGTTCTAAGTGTCAGATAAGACACAACACCTATTACATTATCCTTCATTGGTCTTCATGATGCTACATGATTCCTAATGGTTAATATTCTTTGGTTTGGTGAAAGCATCTTTATCTAAAATAGGAACCTGCATCCTTGGTTTCCTTGTATCATAATGGTTGTTTCTTGAAAAGCACAATTTTTTTCTTTCCATCTCTATCTTGAAGGCATTCTATATCTGCAATCATTCCATATTTCACCCCTTTCTTTATATGTTGTCATTCTTTCTGATTGTAGTCTTTTGAACCTTTCTTGGGAGAAAGATCCAATCTTCTTATCCGTCTTATGTTCTAATTTTGTTTCACTTGATTCCCTCAAAGTTGAATTTCTCTTAAGGATTTCCTTTGAGCTCTCATATGAGCTTCCCTTTCTCTTTGTATCCTTTCTCTTTCCTCATGTTCCAATTTTTCTCTAAGACCCCTTTAAATTCTGTCTTTCCCTTACAAATTCAATACCAACTTTATCCTCTTCTTCCAAGATGGCCCAAGTAACTGTGTAGTGTGTGTCATCTTCTCTTTGATTCCAAATAAAATCTCCTAAGTCTAAAATGATATCTTCCTACCTTACATTTATATCCAAACCTATTCGCACAATTGGATAGTTAGCATAGGAAGGAAACACCATCTTAGATCATTCTTTCAATCTTTCCTCTCACATTCCAACCTTTCTTGACTCTTCCTTTCAATCCTTTGGGCCTTTTCTTCTTCCTTTTCTAGTGTTGGATATAAATTCTCTTGACATGGAAATATGATATGCCTGAGTAGATATTGTTGGAAATAGTAGGTACTGAGAGGGGGGGGGGGGGTGATTCAGTTTAACAAAGCTTTTAACCTTTTACTAATACCCTTAAATAGTAATAGAAGAAACTTTTAAAGTATGAAGCATATAACATAAACTGTAATGTGAAAGTGCAAAAAATAAAATAATAACACATGCACACACATAACACATTTAATTTTATCATGGAAAACCTTGGTCAGAGGGAAAAAGCACAGTGGGGATGACACCCACAATCCTTTCACTGCAGTAGAAAAAAGTGCCTAGTGAAGAGCTTACAATCTGTCACTTTCTAGGTGACTCACCCTGTTAGGAGTGACAGATACCTTGTTAGAAGTATGTACATTCCAATTACATACTACCTTGTCAAAGAATTTGATCCCACTATTATAGTGTTCACCCTATTAAGGGATTTACGTAACAAACCCTGCTAAAGACTACCTGGTTAAGGGATTTACATCATGTTGAAACTATTAGGAATAAAACAAGATTAAATGACCTATAATTTACACTCTACAATGATGATCAAATCCCTTATGCTCTATTCTTGTTCTGACATCAACTCTGTAACATCTATGCGAACAGTTCTGAACAATTTTTCACAACAACAATTGTATCAAACAACAACTCCTCTCACTTTTTTCTTGCAACTCTATCCTAATATATACTCCTTACCTCCAAGTGTAAAACCTAATTAGGGTTTTCATTTTCCTCCAAACATGTTTCTGCAATCTCAATTGACTCATCAAAACATAAAAATCCTTTCTATGTCAGCTAAGTAATAACATAAGTTGTCATTCCCAATGTATGGTATTCCTTCAATATTATTTTTCAATCATGTCTTGGAATCATGAAAATATCTGTACACAATTCCCTATAAATTGATTCAATCATCTCCTTGAACAATGTACTACATTTTATCTATTGTCTAGATTCAATGAATCTTCCACTATCATGACTGATTTGGCTAAATAAGACAAACTATATAATAACCTTTGTCTATAGTTGTTCACTATACTAACCGGTTGCTAGTGTTTTGAATTTTACCTATACCATTTCGTGGTCTCACTTGTTGTCTTGTATCAATCTAATCCATTTACCTATCTGACCTTCACCTATTGTCCTGCTAACTGGTTACCATGTTACATACTGGTTGGTTATACCTATTTACCGGTTGGTGTAACTTCTCATACTTAGCAAAAATAATTTCACTGATTGACTAATTTTCCAGCAATGACAACCATGCTCTTCATACACAACATAAATTTCATCGATCACATCAATATGCCAAAAATCTCCCCCTTTGGCATTGATGGAAATAACTTGTGAAAATTGACATACTCCATGTATAAGTTACATACTCCCCCTGAATCGGTTACTCCCTCTTCTTTTTTTTTACCATAGACAATATACTCTCCTTATGACTATGTACTCCCCATTAGATAATCATCTTCTATACTCTATATATATTAATCCCCCCCTTTTTGGAAACAATGCCAAAGACTATAAGACAAATTATATTGACAAGAGTGACTTACAATTTATCAAATAAAGATTTGAAATATACCTTAGCACAAATAAGTGAGTGCTCTCATGACTCTTTTAGTGTTTTCAATACAATATGTTGACCATGGAGTCTAGATGCCAGTTCTTCCATATTGTCAATTGTACTCATCTTAGGAGTACCTATCAATGCTTCAATCTTCTTGATGTATGCTTGAATTATATTCATGTGAGGAGATAAGAATCCCTGTAACTCCGGCAGTGTCATTCTTATGTTGTTCTATTCAGCTTTGAGTTCCCTTTCCTTGAATATCAGTTCCTTTAGTTTGGGAGTATGATCCATCATTGAACTGTTCAAGGGGTCTAATTGATTTTCAAGTGTAGACATCTCAGTTTCTAATTCTTCCTTTTTGGTCTTTATGTCTGTTGTGAAGTTGGTGAGTATGGATACCTTGGCAAATATTTTACCTATATCAAGAAATGAGTCCTTAAGTTCGATGAGTAGTTGAAATAATGCAAATTTTTCAAGTTCAATTATGTGTTTTTTCTCTTGTTGATCTTTCATTTTTTATTTTTATGCTCATTTTCTCTTTCCACCTCTAGGTATTTTGCCTTTTCACCTTTATGTTCCTCTTATATATATATATATATATATATATATATATATATGCTGGCTTATTCAAATAAGCAAGTGCATATACATTTACATGTATATATACATATGCATATTCTTTTAATTATTTTATTAATTGTACTTTTATTGTTGGCTCTTAATTTTTTGGAGTGAGGCTTAGTTTTTTTCCTCTAGTGTTGAGGTGTACATCAAACCACTTTTTATAATTTTATATTTTTGATCCCTGTGTACCTCTCTTCTCTCTCTCCTTTTCCTTTCCCCCTTCCCCTCCTTTTATTGCCTTCTAGATCTGCTTTCTACCATTTCTTGTCCTCTTGCTCTTGCTCTTTGACATCCTAATGATGGATCATGTAGTATGATCCGAAATGTTGATGGAAAAAAATCTATACAATCGAATCCAGAAACTAATATATCATACGTATGGATTGTGGAAACTTAATAGAATTAACTTATCCATTATTTCTTGTTCTAACCTCTTCTCATCCCTCATTGTCATCTCTTCTTCCATGTCATGATCAAAAATTGTTATAGCATCAGTTAAGGTTTTAAGTTGATCAATTTATGATTCTTCTTCATCAATCTTTACTTCAAGTACTAATTTGGAAAGAATATAAAAAAAATTTCTCAGAATTTTCTTCTTATACCTTTTCTTCTTTTGCCGGTTTGTTTTTGCCTTTTTTGCTAACTAATTTGAAAACAATAGTTTTTCCTTTGGTTTTAGTTTATTGAAGTCTTTCTTCATAATTAAAAACTCTGGATCATTTTTGTCTTCCTCCTTTTCTTCTTTATCATCATCATCTTATTCTTCAATTCTCTTCATTTTCCTAGTGTCACTAGTATCTTGTGTTATAGTTTCAGATGCACTGGGAGTGCTATCCTTTTGTGTATTTTCTTCTTTAATTTGTGATCTATCATCTATCTTCCCAGTCTCAATTGGATTAACATTTTGAGTACTAACCGGGGTAGGGGTTACCTATGGTATACTAGTAGTAGATTGAGTACCTTGTTCCCCTCTTCTGGTATTATCTTCTTATGTGTTCTTATCAGTTTCTTTTTCCTATCTTTTTTCTCTTTGTTTCTCAGGTTATTTATCTTGTGTATTCTTGGGTTGGTATGAGTTCTAATTAACCTATTTAGTTTCCTTGTTCTTTTCTTCTTTATCATCTTTGTTTACCTCAGCGTCAATTGTATCCTTATCAATATTAATAGGATTTACTTCCAATGGTGATTGGAGTGGTGTATCTTCAACTTCATCTCCAATCATGGGAGAATCAGGTGTGTTAGTAATATCCTCAATATATATTAAATCCTTTGTTTGGTCTATGTGTGTAGAAACATTTTAAAAACTTCCTAACATACCTCTTGTTAACTCATACACAAATAATATATCATCTCCTTGAGATGTACCAATAGTATCTTGTGCCAGTGGTTGGTCTAAGTTGAATATTATTCTCCAAATCATGATTGATTCATCTTCAACTTATTTCTCTTTTCTAGCTAATAATTTTTTTGTTCTATTACCAATACTGAATCTTCCTTCGTTGTTTTTGAGTACTTCATCGACTTCTTTCATTGTCAAATGTGGCATAGTATAGATAAGAGTTCTTTCTCTTACTTTCTTTTCATCCTTGACTGTGGCTTCCCATCTAACATTGACCGCTTCAAACAATTCATCAGGTATATGGCCTTTAAGATGTTTTGGAACTCTAATGAACTTATGAAAATGAAATACAATTGCATCCTCAATTATTTCCTTATCTTTATCAGATAACCTACCAAACTTAAAGTTACTAATGTTGTCGATCATTCCTTGTTCTCTAATTACTTGTGCAACTTCGGTTGCAATCTTTGGATTCTCGAACCTTATTTTCCAAGACTTACCTAAGTATGTAATCTCCTTATGTGAATCTATTTTCTCATTGTCTCCTTCTGCCTTTTTTTTTCTCCTTTTTCTCAGAGCAGCCTTAGTATGATCTCTAGTTTTTATCTTCTCATATGTTTTTGTTTTTATAGATTGAGGTTCCTCCGATGACTTAGGGTTAGAGGATTGACCTCCCTCAAATTCTTCCACTTCAGTTTCCGCCACCAATGGTAGTTCTTGTGTTTTAGTTTCTAACTTATTTTCCTTCCTTTTTTCATAGGACTCAAGAATTTTCTTCTCTTTTGCAGTGGAACTACTACCTTCACCCGTTAAAAAATTCTCCTCCAATTGATTTATTATTTTCTTCACTTTCCTCTCCACTCTAGGATTTTTGAGTTCTAAGTTTATTCTTTGATATGCTTCTTCATATATCCCATATCTTTTAGTAGTCTTTTTTACTGGTAATTTCAATAATGCATCTATGTGTAGGGTTAACAAGTGTTCATCTATTTCATAACCCATTTCTGGTATCCATGAGATTCTTGGTTCTACTGCTTGAATTTTGCATGTGTCAGAATCCACTAGGAAACAATTTGTGTCCCTTTACTTCTCTACTATGTGAGGTGGGACATATACCTTTTATGCATTCTATCTTGAAAGTATTTAAAGTATCCACATAACATTATTTATGTTTTCACCTAGTTCACCAATGTATTCATTAATCTGATATAGTGTAGGCCTATTAGTTTTCCATGTAACATTGCCTTTACTAGGAAAGACATTTTGAACATAGAAAAATATACATACCAAAAATGATCCATGTTTTAAAGCTTTCTTCTTGTCAGTTTGGATCCTCTTTAGATTAGCCAGCAACTGAGTTCTGACCATCTCTGCTAGGTCATATCTAATGCCTTCCTTCACAATTATGTATGTGGCATGAATAGCTTTTGCATGGCACATTGTTTAACCGACTAGACTGGTAGACTTTGTATCTGACAACTATTGAAGAAAAATGAACCTCTTGATCTTCAATGTCATCTATTTTCATTACTCAATGATTTTTTTTTATTTTGTGAGTTTTTCCACCATCTACATTGATATTTGCCTTAGGGTACATGGTTCCCTATCTGATGAGAATCCTGTGATCAATTGAATCAATTCCTTTTTTACCTTGATTAATTTTTTCCAGCCAGATGAATTGATCATGGAATCGACTCGACATATATCAAATCCATTCATCTGTAAATATTTTTGGTAGGTCCAAAATGTGTGTCAAAACCTTTCCAAAGATGTTTGAACTCATCCTTCAGTTCTCCATTCTTACACATTGCTAGATATTCTTTGTGCATATTTTCATCTCCTAATTCAACAATGTTGTAGTGAATGAATGTTCTCACATCCTCAATCAGTAACACTCAAAATGGAATTAGGGATAATTTACTAGTTTTATCTACTTCTACAACTTTCAATAGACATAAATTATGTTCTGGTTCTATTGCCTTTGTTATCTCGATCAACTTAGGTGTTGTAATTGATGATGTCATGATATCACTGCAAAGATTCTTCCCTAAATCTCAATCAAACCAAATATCTTCACAACTATCCACCACTCTTCTCAAAAGATTAACTAGGGTTTTCAAATTTGTAGATTGATCTTTTGTAAGTATTCAGCTCAGATAATTCACATAATCAATCACAATGAATAATTACTCTCTACTCCTATAAGTGCTCTTTGAAATCCAAGGTGAATAATGAATATGTTAACATAGAATTTATTTTCACAAAGATTTCTCCAATGGATAGTTAGGTATAAACATTTAATGCAGTTGACTAATATCACACTTTTACTGATTATAACTTCCATCGGTTAATGCTAAAAGTAGCATTAGTACATAACCTTTGCAAATGATAAAGTCGGCGATGACCAAATGTATTCAACAAATCCAATCAATGTAATACATCAAAATTAACTTCAATGCATCTCACTATGCAAATAGATATTACCGCTCATTATTCTCAGGGGTCTCAGATTAGTCTTACCTTAATTGCTCCCCCTAAGCCAAAATAGGCTTAGTTTATTGATGAGTTCTCTATATTTTGTAATGTTGTGGAGTTTTCTATCAATTCAGAGGAATTGAGTTCTCCTTTCCTAATCCATGTTGTCTTCATCTGCTTCTTGGTTTCTTCAGGATTAACAACCTTTTTATCTTTCCCTTCTTCATTTCTTGGTGATCGGTTCTTGTACCTACAATATTTTGCTAGGTGTCCAACCTTGGGACAACAGAAACATGCCATACCTATTGTCCACCAAGGTCGAGTATTACCTCTAGGGTTCCTTAATCAATAGTTCATCACCATGTGTCCATATTTCCTGCAAATAATGCATGTGACACTCATGTTTCCTTTCCTTTTTAGAACACTCACTGATTTGTTAAGCAATCTTGGTGATGAAAACCTTGATCTACAATGTTCTACCTTGTGTCCAAAATTTTTGTATGTGTAACATTAGCCATTGAAATTCCCTTCAGATGATCTACTACTGATTCTTGATCTTTACTCATAAGCTTTATGATCATACTTATTGCAATTGTAACAATAACCATCAAAGCGAGTAGTTCTTGGAACATTCACCAGTTTTCTTCTACATACATTAGAAGTGTGTCTATGCTTTCCATAGTTGTAGCAAGTGGGTTTAGTAGGATTATTATCTTGTAGACTAGTATTACCCTTTGGAATCTGTGATTGTTTCTTAGCACTAGACTTGAACGATTCCCCTTTTTCAAAATTTTCGTCACCGGTATATTCTAGGCCAGAAGTATCCTTATGTCATCTTTGATTCTTCAGTTTCTCATCAATCTTCTGCATGCTTTGTTCAAATTTCTTGAGTTTCTCATTTGTACCTCTTTCAATCTTCAAGTCTTTCTTTAGTTTTTCATTTTCCTACCTCAGTCTTTCATTTTCAACACAAATTTGAATGTTTTCATCATCAGTGTCACTTAGTTGTTCATTCAGGGCATGGTTCTCATGTTTCAAACTTTGAAGTATATTATCCTTTTCTCTGATCAGATCTTCAACATTCCTTTTTGTAGTTTCAACAATTCTTTTTGCGTCTTCTTCAAATATCATGCTTTCAAGCACTTCACACATCCTTATGGTTTTAATTTCTTGTTCTTTTTTTGTTTTGTTGGCTTCTTCAGTTAGGATATTTTTCTTTTCCATCAGATCTTCTATAACTACTTTAGCTTCCTCAAAGTTAACACTTTCTTTAGATAGTTCATAAATTATATCTAGACTTTCTCTTAGTTGTTCAAACATTTCTTTTCTTTTTTCTAATGTGGCCCTTAGCTCATTCTTCAACTCTTCAATCATCTCATTGGTTGCTTCCAACTATCTTTCATACCTATAACTTTCCATTTCCTCGGATCTACTCCCAAGTTGTCAAAATTTTCCTCTAGAGATCCCATGCTCTAATAATAACTATTGGAAATAATAGGTACTGAGAGGGGGGAGTGGGGGGTGAATCAATACTAACAAAATTTTTAACCTTTTATTGATACCCTTAAACAGTAATAGAAGAAACTTATAAAATATGAAGCATATAACATAAACTATAATGTGAAATTGAAAAAAATCAAATAACAATACATGAACACACATAACACACTTATTTTTATTGTGGAAACCATTGGTCAGAGGGAAAAACCATGGTGGGGATGACATCCACAATCCTTCCACAATAGTAGAAAAGAGTGCTTCGTTAAGAGCTTATAATTTGTCACTTTCTAGGTGACTCACCCTATTAGGAGTGACTAATACCTTGTTAGAAGTATCTACAGTTCAATTATAGACCCTTGTCAAAGTATTTAATCCCACTATTATAGTGTTCACCCTATTAAGGGATCTACATAACAAGCCCTGCTAAAGACTACCCAGTTAAGGGATTTACCACCAGTTGAAACTATTAGGAATACAACAAGATTAAATGATCTATAATTTGCACTCTACAATGTTGATTAGATACCTTATGCTCTGTTCTTGTTCTGACATCAACTCTGTAACATCTCTGCAAATAGTTCTGAACAATTTTTCACAATAACAAAAACCTCATCAACCAAAAAAAACTCCTCTCACTTTTATCTTGCAACTCTATCCTAATATATAATCCTTACCGCCAAGTGTAAAACCTAATTATGGTTTTCATTTTCCTCCAAACATGTTTCATCAATCTCAATTGAATCATCAAAACATAAAAATCCTTATCAAGCGTTGGCTAAATAATAACATAAGTTTTCATTCCCAATTGCAATATTCCTTCAATATTATTTGTCAATCATGTCTTGTAATCATGAAAATATTTGTACATAATTGTAGTGCCTCTCTCATTTACCCCTTTGCATGAACATCCTAATGGTGTTGTTTTGACTATCATTCTCGAAGGGTAAGGTCATGTTGGTCCCATGTGGGGGAGAATCCGCCAGGAGGATTGTTTTGGAGCATGTATTGATGTTCTGCGAGAACTAGGAGACATAGGATATGGTCTTGAATCACATTCTAGAGAACCTTAGAGTAGGGATGAGTCATTCATGTGGATGCAGTGATTGTTATCAACATTATGGTCGATGACATCATCAGATGCTCTTTGCCCAGATTTCCTTATGCTTATTAGAAGTTTATCTTTGAAAGTCATGTCAGGTGTTTTAAGAAATTCTATCTTGGTATTATATTTCTGCATAATAGACTCAGTAATTAGAGATTTATGTTGTTGCATTATGATTTGTGTCTTGGTGGATAGAGGTTTGATTACCATTGTGATGTACTCTTTTCATGTTATTTATACACTCAAAATCCTAGGATGCTCTATGTTTAAAATAAGATTAATTGAATTCGGTTGATCCTTGTGATAATACTATCAAGTGCATGTTTTATATAAATTGTATTGGAATAAGGTAGTTTAAATAATAAAAGGGTGATATATATATATATATATATATATATATATATATATATATATATATATATATATATATATATATATATATATATGTGTGTGTGTGTGTGTGTGTGTGTGTGTGTGTGTGTGTGTGTGTGTGTGTGTGTGTGTGTGTGTGTGTATTCTAATGTAGTTAAATATTGTTTCTCATGTGTATGTAATCTCTAGGAGAAATGTAATAAGGAAGGTGTGAGTGTACCGCTACTAAATGTTGAAGTGTTTCTATTTGGATATGAATGTTTACATAAAAGACCATTTGAATTTATTTTATGTTGATACATGCATTAATAGGAAAGTGACTATTAGGTCCTAATGTTGAGTGGGAGATTTCGCATAGAACGCCTTGATGTCATAATAATGCAAGAAGAGCGAATCATTTGAAGTGTAGCTTGTAAATAATTTAGGACTTATTTCCACGCTAGATTATTAGGTCTTGACTTATGGCATTGATGAATTATTTAAGTTAGAATATTATGCCATAATTTCATGTTTGTACAAGAAGAGTTTATGTGAGATAATCATGGTTGATAAATTAGGTTAATTGATATATTTATGTTCTTGGGATAGCTTGATTTGAAATTTAGAAATGTATTATTGGAAGTAGGTGATTTTCTTGTGGTAAAGTGTGGAATGCAGTTGGACTATATGATGTGCTAGAGTTTGATTATGTGACGACGATATAGGACTTCTACTTTCATGCTACTTATTAGGTCATGAGCATAATAATTGATAAATCCTTGATTTATATATGATACTTTGATGTTACATTCATGTTAGGAAAATTTATGAGAAATGATCATGACTATTATGTTAGGTGAATTAACATGTATCATTTTATTCTTGACTATATGTGCTTTAGAAATACAATGTTGAAAATGATGCAGATTATTATGAAATGCAGTTAGAAATTTATGATGTTAAGAATGTGATTTTTAGATGTATTTTATTTACATATACATATATGATATTTGACATTTCATGAGCTATTGATATTTTGTCAAGTGTGCAGGTAAGACCATGGAATTTCGGGGGAAATTAAAGATGGATATTTATAAAATCATGTTAAGCCAAGGTTATCTCCAAGGGGAGAAATTAACCTCGTTGTAAAATGTAATTTTTGTAAAGTGATGCATGAATGTAATTTTTGAATATGTTTATTTTATTAGATTATTTTAGTCAACTTGGCATGCTATGTGTATTGTGTGTAATGTGATTTATTTGTAGTGTCAATTGACACATGTCATGTGAGTTGGCATGACCAAGTGTTTAATGTGTGTAAGTGGTCTCTATTTTTAGGGGCCATGAGTGGGAATCTCTTTCATTTTCGGATTCAATATTTGAGTGATCTTTTGAGTGGCTTTTAATGACAATTTATGTTAGTGGAGGTTAAAAATAGGCTACCCCATAGTGGTGCCATATGTTGGGGGTCAAATTTTGACTATTGTGATGGTTTTTGACTATTTTGCCCTTCCGAAAGATGCTCTTTTGAAAAGTGACGAAATTGGAAGAGCCACTTCTCATTTGAATTTTTTAAATTAAATTTCCCTCTTTTGTTTTGAAAGGTTTAGGGTTTGTCTTCTTAAGGAGATGGAGGGAAAAATTGTTGGCTATTGCCCACTCTCCAATTTTTGGAGACTTGAGAGTTTGTGAGAATTTTTGGTCTTGTTTTTACTTGGAGGATTTTGGTGTTACATAGGAAAAGGAGGAGACTAGTTGGAAAGCTCATCTCAACCCTCTTTCCATTAGCTTGGATCAAGGTTGGATTCTTGTATTCTCTTGCTCTTATTGCTATGTACATTTTTACTTCTTTTACTATGTTGTGTGAATGATAGTTACTCATGTAAAAGTTCATGGCTTCTTGTCTTTCTTGTATCTATATTTTTCTTTTGCTTTGTTTTCTATGGGGTTGTGCAAGGCCAAGCTCACCATTGGGAGGGAAGAGAGCCTTGATGGGTGAAGGGCATAAGTTGGGACTACTTTTCTAGTGTAGATTCCTTCCTCTAGGAGGAAGGGGATAAGGCATGGATGTATGGGCATCCATGTGCCATCTTTGTGTATAATTTTGGGGGTCATAAGGGTATTGTTATGGTGATGAGTATGAGAAGGGTGGATGGTTGTTTATATGGCCTTGTGAAGGCATCTTGAGCAGATTTTGGAGCCTTGTTGATGGCTGGCTTTCTATTGTACTTTGACATTCTCTTAGTTGAGTAGCTTCCACCTTCACCCCTACTATGGGTCCAAGGTGACTCATGTTGTGCTAAGCCTGGGGAAAGGGAATTTGATGTTAAGTTTTAGTTGTTGGTTTTTTTTTGTTCATGTGTTTATGTATGCATGTTGATACCTCATCCATCTTTGTTTTCCCCTAGCTTGGGGGTGGCCATGAATTGGCCTAGGTTGGGAGGTGAGCCTCCATGGTCTTCTTGATTTGTTTTGTAGATTTTCTTAAAGCACAACTTGTTGGTTTCCAAGGAGCTAGATGGAAATTTGGAAGCACCTCCTTCATGTATTTGGTTGATTGGCCTTGAGCCTTTGTGTATTTTTTTTTTTAATTTGAGGCTATGTTGAAAAGCCTAGCATTTGAAATGCTTGTAAATATAGTAGATTCATTTATTTTCCTCCTATCCATTGAACTAATATGTTTATCAGAAAGAAACATTGTATTTTCTTATGTTGAAGAGAGATGTTAGTAATGAAGTTAAGTATTGGATGAAATGAATGTAAATGTTTGATGTTCCACATGCAAGGAAATAAAAGAAAAGGTGTCTAATTTCTATGAATTTGTTTTGAAAAGCTTATAAGTATATTCCTTGTTAACATTCGTTCATTAAGGAGAAAGATTTATTTCCATTTAATGAAAAATTTCTTGAATAAAATAGATGGTTATTAGTATAGTTTCTTGACTTAGAAAGGTTAAATTTAATATTTCTGTCTAAATGTTAAGCTCAAACTATATCTAGAGTTAACCTCACATTGTGTATATATACAAAAGAGTAGAAGGATTTGTTTAATAAAGTTAAAGTGGTTTTATATTTAGATGTAAAAAAAAAAATATAGATAACTATCTATCTGATAAAATAACTCTTAATACTTTAACATATAAATATTTCAAAGGAATATGCTCTTGATTTAATCCTTAACCTTCTATGTTTCGTTTTAGTAAATTCTTTTTTTTGGAAGTAAGGTTAATGATATATATATATATATATATATATATATATATATATATATATATATATATATATATATATATGAATAATATCCTTCATATTATTAAAAATAATGTGAGCCATATTAATACATTCATATAATTATGGCCAGAGATGTATATGTTTTAGTGCACCTCTTGGTCACTTCCTGATTGACATAGGTGCTGCCAGTAGTTCTATTGGGTTTTCGGATAACTCTTTTTGTGTTCTAGCAATGGACATCACTACACTGATAGGCCCTTTAGTGTTACCTTTTTTGATGTATAGATTTTCTATTGGCCTTAGTCTCCCTAATCAATATGCTCTTTGCAGCTTTGATCACTTCTATTGCCATATGTGTCACCGAGCGATTTTGCATTTTATCGACACCTAATGAACTCATTGATGACACATATGGCAATAGAAGTGATCAAAGCTATGAAGATCATATTGATTAGGGAGACTAAGGCCAATAGAAAATCTATACATCAGAAAAGGTAACACTGAAGGGCCTATCAGTGTAGCTATGTCCATTGCTAGAACACAAAAAGAGTTATCCAAAAACCTAGTAGAACTACTGGTAGCACCTATGTCAATCAGGAAGTGACCAAAGGACTTTGGTTTCCATACCTACAATGACACAAACATCATAGGTATGGAAGCATAGTCATCGGTGTTCTCATCATAATTCTAACAAACAACAAAAGAGAACCAATAACAAGGTAGTTAGACTTCTGATGAACCTTCATCAGAAAACCACCCTATGTATGAATTATGTCAGGAATACCTGTGATGTATTGTTGTCTAAATTCCAACAAAGAGTTGTTAGAATTGTGATAGAAACATTGCAGGTATGGCAGCATGGTCGTCGTCATTCGCATCACAATTCTGACGAATGACAAAAGGGAACGCATGAGATAGTAGTCAGACTTTTGACAAGCCTTCAACAGAAAACCGTCGTGGGTTACAAATATATTTCTGATTTGGTTTTGTTATAAATCTGATGTGTACTCCTTCGTTAGAAGTTTCGATGGAAAAACCATGATGAGGATTATCCTTGATGTTTGTCAAAATTCTAATGTATTATTATCTGAATTCTGACGAAGATTCATCATAAATTTGACCCAAATGCATTAGTGACATGTTTATACCACTCTAGAAAATGCCCAATATATATGGAGAAGAAGATCATGGATGCACCTATGTCAATCAGAAGTCCAACTACCTTGTTATTGGTTCTCTTTTGTTGTTTGTCAGAATTATGACGAGAACACTGATGACTATGCTTCCATACCTACGATGTTTCTGTCATTGTAGGTATGGAAACCAAAGTCCTTTGGTTAGTTTCTGATTGACATAGGTGTTGCTAGTAGTTCTACTAAGTTTTTGGATAACTCTTTTTGTGTTCTAGCAATGGACATAGCTACACTGATAGGCCCTTTAGTGTTACCTTTTCTGATGTATAGATTTTCTATTGGCCTTAGTCTCCCTAATCAATATGCTCTTCATAGCTTTGATCCCTTCTATTGCCATATGTGTCACCGATGAGTTCATTAGGTGTTGATAAAATGCAAAATTGCTCATTTTTATTTGCTCAGCTATACCTATGACCACCATCATCACAATCTTTACCGATAAGCTACCCTTTTGTTTGTCTTTATCAAGGTAGGTCTTTTTGATAGCCTCATCAGCTATTGGAAAGACAATATTTCTCCTCTGTCGCTAGTGTATTTTTCACTGATGGGCCTTATCAGTATTGTTAGGAATGAATGCTGAATATATGGGGGAGTATTAGCAGCCATTATATAGTAGTTGTTGTTGCATTCATGACTATGATTGTCATTGATGTCAACACAGTGATCTACTGAAGATTAGCAGAGAAGTAGACAGTGTTTGAGTTAGTGCACTTGGGATATTGAAGATGAAGCTATGCACAATTGAGGACTTATTCTATGATGTGTTATTAGATCATGGTTAAGAGCGCATATAGTTAATTCATTTATTCATGGAAGTTATGAGGAGGAAATCAGTGGAAGCAGTATTTAGGCAATGTTCCTGAGTAGCGGTTTGTGGAAATCAGATCATATCTCCTAATCGGGATGGAATCTAGTCATGTGTAGTTAGAGAGAAGTTGGAGACATTTTGATAGTGATGTGGTTGACAACGCAAGATTTGAGGTCACATGAGTGAAGAATTATATTGATTGGAAGCCGACAATTTTGTGTAATTTTGATGTAACGTGTGGAAACTTTTATTATTTTGGAATTTGTATGCTGACTCATTTGTAATTACTTGAGTGTGGTATAAAGGAAGGAATGTATTCCTTTTTTTAATATGTAATGTGATGAATGTAAGTGTATTGTGAAAGAGAAATTATTGAAAGAAGATATGTGAAGAATTGAGATCTGAAGGAGTTAGTGTGGTTTGGCATAGTCATAGGAGTATTGAATTGTTTTTTATTATGGTAAAAATAGGTTTTGAATGGGCCCCAAAACCATATACAAATAGTTTTTTGAGGGAACTATAACCCAGAGATTAACAATAGGAAGAATTAGCTCAAAATAAAGTGAGACAACTGGGGAACAAGATAAACATTACAGAACCCCTAGCACAATCTGCCAGTAAAATTACCAGTAGAACAAACCCAGCAATACAACAACCAAAATAAAAATATTCAGAAAAAAATCAAGTTGCCATGATCCAAAGAGTAAGACAAACGCCTTACAACATCACCAAACTAGGGTTTTTAGGCTCCCTAAATTGAACATAAGGGTTTTGATGGCTCCCATAACTAGTTAATGAAACAACAACTCACATAGATTTTCAAGTAGAGCTTCAGTTGCACCAAAACTTTAGGGTTTTGAAAGGCTCCCCCAACCTTAATGATGACTCCCATTAACAACATGGGATTTAACTTCCAAAAGATCTGGCAGACAGACCAGTCCACCCTATCATGATCATACCTAGTATGAAACAACATCTTATAAATATAAACAAGAAAATCTTCAGCTGTACCATAGTATTTAGGGTTTTGAATGGCTCCCCCAACTATTAACAATGAAGTAGGGGTGAAGATAACTCCCTAAACCTCCAAGTTACAATCTGCCAGAAAAAAGAAAGTACATTCAAGGCTCTCTGGCAAAAATAGGAGTCTCTAGCAAAGGCCGCACCCCATGGGGTTTTGAAAGGCTCCCCCAACCATTAACATAGATATGGAGCTGAAGAAAGGTATTCCCCACTCCACTAGATTACAACTTGCCAGACAAAAGATGAAACCATCAGAGTTCTTTGGCACCACCAAATAACAATCAGCTAGAAGAAAGAAAAGACATTCTAGGATTACTGGCAAACACAGGACTCTCTAGCAACAGACAATCCCAAAAGGGTTTTGAAAGGCTCCCCCAACCTTAAACAAAGAGTTAGGAATGAGGAAAGCTCCCCATTCCACCTGATCACAACCAGCTAGGAAAAGAATAAAACCTTCAAAGATCACTGGCTTGAACGGAACCCTCCAGTTATGGCCAAACTTACCACCAAAACTCCAACCCACCTCTTCCATCCAGCTACTAGCCACCTTTGTAGGTAGAGCCATCACCTCTAAAGGACCTTCCACCTTAATAGAAAGTGGGAAAGCGGAGTTAAGAGGGAGAAGAACCTTCCCCTCAAAATGAGCTTCCAACTCAATAGGAAGCAAAGAAAAGGAGTAATGGGGAAAGGAGACCATAGAATGCCAGAGAGCACAAGATTGCAACCCCACCTCTATAGGAGTCCCACATGAGACTATACCAATCAAATCTTCACCACTCTTCCACATGAATGAAAGGATCTGAGCAACCCAGAGAGAATGATGAACCTAGGAACATGCCTGCACAACAGCATCCCAAAGGAGGACCCATTACAGCCACTCACCTCCAAAAACCTTCTGAGATAACCAGGGCCTATGTCTCTCCAAAAATAAGGGGAAAAGGGCCCTCCCCAAAGAAATACTATCACAGAGAACACAAACCCTAACCTCAAAAACTGCAAAAGGAGAGAGAAGAGAGCCTCGGATGCAACACCAGTAGCCCCCCACCATGAAATCCCCCACAACCCCTCCTGGGTCATCATCTGCATCTTTCAAGTCACCCTCATCCCCTTCAAAACCAGGGAATGACCCCGCCCGACCTTCACCCACTCCGCATTTTCTCCCACGCGCCATAAGTTAGTAGGAGTATTGAATTGTAGGTCAATAATATTTTGGTATTATTATGTTGAGTAATATAGGATCAGTTGGATATTGAGTTTGATGATCTTACCCTGAAGCTATTTGGGAAATGGGTCCTTATGTCTTCCATAACTCCTAATAGAGTTAGAATCTTTTAACAGGGATTCAAAATCTCCTAATAGGGATTCATATGTACTCAATTTATTTTATAAGACTCCTAACGGAGTCCATCCTTTCACAAGGAATATTTATATTAGTTCATCTTTTGTGGGCATCATTCCCATCGGGGTTTACTCTTTGATCAAGAGGTTCCCTAGTCAACATATCTTGTGTCATTGCATTATTGTGCATGTATATCTTTCTATGGTTGCTGGTTACATTGCTTACATGGTTAAAATATATTGAAGTTGATAAAAGTTATATTTATCTGATAATTGATTCACCACCCCCCCTCTCAATTATCTTGGTGGACTTTACTTTCTAACAATTGGTATTAGAGTGGCAGGTCCTTGAAAGAAAATTTTAACAGCTTAAGGAGATCCATGGTGAATTTTAGGAAAGAAAACCCTAAGTTTGATGGAGTAAATTTTGACAGTTGGAAAGAAAAGATGAAGACATCTACTGTGTTTAGGACCAGGTTATTGGTTGATTACAAAGAATGAGAAGACTATCATTGATGAGGATAACATTGAAACATGTACTAATGATGAAAGAGATCTATTCACATGTAACATCCTTGCTAGAGAAGCACTCCTATCAGCCCTTCCGGAGAATGAGTACAGTCAGGTAAAATATTTGAAAACATCTCATGAAATTTGGTTAGCTTTACAGTCTACTTTTGAAGGTGATGAACATGCAAAGAAAGTCAGATTACATAATTGGATATGTTCTTTTGAAGATATAAGAATGATGGAAGATGAATCTATTAGAAGTTATATTGGTAGAATGTCAGAGATTGTTGCATGTATAAAATCTTGTGGTGGAACAAAGACAAAGAATGAAGTGATATGGAAAATTATGAGGACATCGAATCTTGCATTTAAGAAAAAAACACAAATGATTGAACAAGTCATACCTTGTACTACAAACTTTACAAGAGAGACTCTTCTTGGAAGATTGGAAGTAGCTGGAATGAACCCGAGGTTATCGGGAGACCTACCTAGAATGGAGACAACATTCAGTGCTCTTAGTGTTCATCCTACTTTATTAAGAAGCATCAGTGTGAGTGGAGATTATGCTAGCAGCAACAGATCTAGAAATGAAGAAGAAAGGAAGATTGAAGAAGGTATTGCCTTGCTTGTGAAGAGAGAACAAGATGGTAAGAAAATTTTTAAATTTTGGACTTGTCAAGAATATCATCATTTTGCATCTAAATGTCCTAAAAGAGTCAAGAAGTATAGGAAGAAATTTAATCCTAGAAGATCTAAAGAATGTTACTACACAAATGATGAAGAATTTGAAACTAGTTTGGAGAAATCTTTGAGTGAAATTGATACTGAGAACAATGATGATATAGGATTTGTAGCAATTAAAGAAGGAAATCCTAAAACTGAAATTAAGGAAGAAAAGGCTTTAATTTCTCAAGTAGAAAATAAAGCTGCTTGGATTATAGATAGTAGTTGTTCACATCATATGACTAGAGACATGAAAAAGTTCATAAAGTTTAACAATTATGATGGAGTTGTTAGAGTTGGAAACAATGCACCTTGTTTGATTAAAGGTATAGGATCTATTACTCTTGATGGAAAGACTAATATTGATGATGTTTACTTTTTGGATGGTTTGAAACATAATCTTTTGAGTGTTGGATAGTTATTTGATAAGGGATATCAAGTTTGGTTTACTGAGAAAACATGTGTGATAAAAGACAGAGATGGAAATCTGATTGGTACTGGATCTAGAACCAGAGGTAATGTATTTCAGTTGAATCCTACTAAGATGACATGTTTGATTATTAAGATTGATGATAGTTGGTTATGACACATAATATTTTGTCATATAAACTTTGATAACATTGTGAAAGTAAGTACTACTCTTGCAGTAAGAGATTTTCCTAAAATTATGAAGCTTGCTAACATGATGTGCAAGGAATGTGTGATGGCTAAACAGAAGAGAAGCTCATTTCATAGTAAGAAGTTTACAACAGTAGAGAAGTTGGAGATTGTTCATATAGACTTGAGCGGTCCTAAAAGGACTAGAGGATTCTATGGAGAAAGGTATTTTATGATTCTTGTTGATGACTTTACAAGAATGATGTGGATTTCATTTCTTAAAGAAAAATCTGAAGCATTTGATAAGTTTAAGATCATTAAGAACAAAGTTGAGAATGAATCTGGAATGAAGATTAAATGTTTGAGATCAGATAGAGGTGGATAATCTACTTTTGATGAATTTAACATCTTTTGTGAAGTTAATGGTATTAAGAGATAGTTTTCAGCCCCTAGGACACCTGAACACAATGGTATTGTAGAAAAAAGAAACAGATCAGTAACTGAAGTAGAAAGAGCTATGTTATTTGAGAATGACTTAGCGAAGATATTCTAGAGAGAAGAAGTGAACACAATCGTGTATACAATGAATAGAGTACAAATTAGAGAAGACACAGACAAGACACTCTACGAACTATGGTTTGGACATGCACCATCAGTTAAGTATTTTAGAATTTTTGGAAGTAAATGTTATATTAAGAGAGATGATGACATTGGAAAGTTTGATCCTAGAAGTGATGAAGGTATATTTCTTGGTTATTCATTGAAGAGAAAAGATTATAGATGTTACATTAAGAGAACTAAGACTATTGTTGAGAGCGCAAATGTTAAAGTTGATGAAAAGTTCAGAATTCAGGAAAGAATGCTTGATTATGAATCAGATGAAGGAACTCATCCTAGACCTAACCATGAGACTACTAAATTATTTTATGAAACTGACAGTGATTTGTTGAATGAAAGCCACAATGGGGTAATTAAAGAACTGACACCTGAAGTAAGATCTGAGACAGTGACACCTAACAGGAATCTATCAAGGAATCATCCTATTCAGCATATTATTGGAAGCATAGACAGAGGAGTTCAGACTCAAAATAAGCTACAAGAATAGTTATGTTTGATTTCTCAAATTGAACCTAAATCTACTAGTGAAGCTTGTGAAGATGAACATTGGATTAAAGCTATGAAAGAAGAACTAGATCAGATTGAAAAGAACAAGACATGGGAATTGGTCCCTAGACCTAAAGATAAGAATGTTATAGTAACAAAATGGGTATTCAGAAACAAGATGAATGAACAAGGAGAAGTGGTAAGGAACAAAGAAAGATTGGTATGTAAAGGATACTCACAACAAGAAGGAATTGACTATGAAGAAACTTTTACACCAGTAGCAAGAATTGAAGTAGTAAGAATGTTTTTGGCCTATGCAGCTTTTAAGAAATTCAACGTGTATTAGATGGATGTGAAGTCAGCATTTCTAAATGGAGAAATAGTTATATGGACTGAAGCAAGTACCTAGAACTTGGTATGGGAGATTGGATAAGTATTTGTTGAAATTGGGATTTACAAAAAGCACAACTGATAGCAACCTGTATATAAAAGAAATTGAAAATGGTTTGTTGATTGTAGTAATTTTTGTTGATGATATTATCTTTGGAGGAGAAGATGAAGCTAGTGATAAATTTGTAGATGAAATGAAGACTTAATTTGAAATGAGTATGATTGGTGAGATGAAATACTTTTTAGGATTATAGATAACATAGAACAGTGATGGTATCTTTGTAAGTAAGACAAAGTAATTGAATGATTTATTGAAGAGATTTGGAATGGAGAACTATAAGCCTATTGGAACACCTATGGTAACTGGACATAAGTTATCTAGCACAAATGAGACTCTTACAGTGGAACAAAAGAAGTACAGATCTATGATTGGAGGATTGTAGTATTTGACTCATACAAGACCTGATATGGCACATTTAGTTGGAATTGTAGCAAGATTTCAAGCTGAAATTAGAGAATCACATTATGAAATAGTAAAGAGAATACTGAGGTACTTAAGAGGCACACTTGAGTATGGATTGTGGTATGAAAAATATGATGATTTTACCCTATGTGCATATACAGATGTTGATTGGGGAGGTAGTGTTTATGATAAAAAGAGCACCAGTGGTGGAGCATTTTTCCTTGGAGGAAGATTGTTTTCTTGGCTAAGCAAGAAGTAGAATTATATTTCATAGAGCACAATAGAAGAAAAATATGTAGCAGCAGCAAACAATTGTAACCAGATAATTTGGATGAAGCAAATGCTGAAGGATATTGGAGTAAAATTTGTTGAACTTGTTGTTATACATTGTGATAACACCAGCACAGTTAGTATGTCTAAGAACCCTGTGTTACATTCTAAGACAAAGCATATAGAGATAAATTATCATGTACTGAGAGAGAAAGTAGTAGAGAAAGCAGTCAGACTTAAGTACATAAGCACAAAGGAGCAGATTGCAGACATATTTACAAAACCTTTGCCTAAGGATACATTTGAGTATTTGAGAGGTATGCTTGGGGTTATGCCCCAGCCTACTTTTGAGAAGTGATGCAAATTGTTGCATCCATCCAGTGGTATATGAGCCCTATTTTTCTTCTAGACTAGATGTTGGTACTTCCTCTATGGGGGAGTATGTGTATTTGAGCTGAGTCATGATGACTCTAGTGAATGTGTTTTCTGAACAGTGTCTTTTGACATTGAATTTGTTGTTGACATAATGATGAAATTTCTGTCATTGATGTCAATAGGGGAGAAGTGTACATGAAAAACCATTTGTACCATCTGTTGGAGAGAATTGAATAGGAAAATGAAGAAAGATTTGATTAATGAAGAATACTTGAAGCATTTGCAGTACAACAGTGTTGCAGTGATTGGATTTATGGAACTTGGATATTTTTTCATCTATGTTGCCATCAATGCCAATGGGGGAGATTGTTAGGAATGAATTCTAAATATATCCTATGGGAGAGTATTAGCAGTCATTCTGTAGTAGTTATTGTTGCATTCATGACTATGATTATCATTGATGTCAACATAGTGATCTACTGAAGATTAGTAGAGAAGCAGACAATGTTTGAGTTAGCGCACTTGAGATATTGAAGATGAAGCTATGCACTATTGAGGACTTATTCTATGATGTGTTATTAGATCATGTTTAAGAGAACATACAATTAATTCATTTATTCATGGAAGTTATGAGGAAATCAGTGGAATCAGTATTCAGGCAATGTTCCTAAGTAGCGGTTTGTGGAAATCGGATCATATCTCCTAATCAGGATGGAATCTAGTCATGCATAGTTAGAGAGAATTTGGAGACATGTTGATAGTGATGTGGTTGACAACACAAGATCCGAGGTTGCATGAGTGAAGAATTATATTGATTGGAAGCCGACAGTTTTCAGGTAGTGTTCTTGAGTAGCAGTTTGTGGAAATCAGATGATATCTCCTAATCAAGATGGAATCTAGTTATGTACAGTTAGAGAGAAGTTGGAGACATGTTGATAGTGATGTGGTTGATAGCACAAGATTCGAGGTCACACAAGTGAAAAATTATATTCATTGGAAGTTGATAGTTTTGTGTAATTTTGATGTAACGTGTGGAAACTTTTATTTTGTAATTTGTATGCCGAATCATTTATAATTACTTAAGTGTGGTATAAAGGAATGAATGTATACCTTGTTGTAATATGGAATGTGATGAATGTAAGTGTATTGTGAAAGTGAAATTGTTGAAAGAAGATATGCAAAGTACTGAGATCTGGTATTGAGATCTGAAGGAGTTAGTGTGGTTTGGCACAGTCAAAGAAGGAGTATTGAATTGTTGAGGTTAGTAATCTTTTGGTATTATTCTATTGAGTAATACAAGATCAGTTGGATAGTGAGTTCAGTGATCTTACCCTGAAGTTGTTTGGGCAGTGGGTCCTTCTGTCTTCCATAACTCCTAACAGAGTTAGAATCTTTTAACAGGGATTCAAAATCTCCTAACAGGGATTCATATGTACTAAATATATTTCATAAGACTTCTAACAGAGTCCATCCTTTCACAAGGAATATTCATATTAGTGCATTTTTTGTGGGCATCATTCCCATTGGGGTTTACTCTTTGATCAAGAGGTTCCCTAGTCAACATATCTTGTGTCATTGTGTTATTGTGCATGTATATCTTTCTATGGTTGCTGGTTACATTGCTTACATGGTTAAAATCTATTGAAGTTGAAAAAATTTATATTTATCTGATAACTGATTCAACCCCCCCTCTCAGTTATCTTGGTGGACTTTACTTTCTAACAGGTATATGTTATACTGACCTATCACGCTTCTTACACCTTTTTTCTATGACCAGTTTAACTTTTTCCATTGTTTCCAGTGATGGACCGATATGAGTTATCCCTATAAACTGGCATTGGTATAATTATCATCATCAATATAGTGCTTCAATGGGTTGACTGACCCTTGATGAAATTATCGACATTACCTATGTTGATTGAAAAGAAACATGCAGTTTTCAGAGAAGGAAGAAGGTGGTTATGCCGATGGAACTAAGAGAATTCATGTGTTAGTATAACCTACAGTGATGAAAAGCCATTGTCACATCCATCCAATTTTCAAAAATTTGAATGAAAAAATGTTATTAATGTTCAAATCAGATGAAGCAATACGTCGCATGAGGCAAATTCATTGGAAATGCCCTTGCAAATTGTGAAGATTTAGTACATTCTACCTATTTTATAATAAACTAGATGTTTATTGGTTCTACAAGAAGTCTGAGCACATTAACGATGTTATCTAGTTGCTAATATGGGACTTCCAGTAATCATTGGCCCTAAAAATGAAGAATCAAGACTTGTCCAACAACCTAATATGAATGAGGTAGAAGAAGATCAATTAGATATTGTTACCAGCCTCCTCATTGTCGCTTGGGATCTGAGGACAAGTTATGTTGCATACTAGAGTGATGTGCTAGAATTAGAAGTGGAGTAGGAAAAAGATGAACTGTGCAAGATTTTCTGAGATGTATAGGATAAAAATGGAGGGTGGGTTTCAGCTGACTTCCAGGATGATACTAGAGTTAATCGGTTAGATTCCAATTAACGATGTCCCTTTTTTACCATGAGGTTGTTTTATTTTATTGTTTAGTTTTTAATTAGGTATCAAGGAGTATCATTTTGAAAAACCATTTTTAATGGTCTGAAGCTTATGTTGTACCCTTTCAATATTTATAAGAAGGGCTACCAAGAACACAATGAAAAAAAAGAAAATGGACATCTATCATAATATTTTTTACAATGCACAGTTGATGTTTTCTTCAAACAATATGTCCAACTATATGCAATCATATTCTCAGGCTTAATACAAATCAAGAGTTCTTTTTGCAAAGGTGTGATTTTTTTTGTCTTTACTAATTAGTTTATTATGATGTGTGTTTCATAAAAATAGATGGCAAATGTGTAGTCTTATGGAATAATATTATGAATATGTTATAGTTGGATCATCAGGATAAAGATTGGCTATCAAATTTATTCTATCTTGTTGGCCTTTCTGAGAAAATTTTTAATCAATAAGACTGACTGCAATATAAATTCAAATTACTTGAACACAAAAATCCATTTGATTAATAGTTTAAAAGCGTCTCATAAGGTTATATGTATAATCATAAAGATATAACTTCATCACCTGAGAAGGAGAAGGTATTGGTCTATTGCTAATCTCTAGAATTTGGTTTGTATTTGCATTTATAAATAATTCATCTAAATATTCATTCTTTTACAAATAATACACTATTTTAAAACACTCTTTCAAAAGTATTTTGTTGAAGCATTCTTTCAATGTTCAAATATTTAGTTATTTTTATGTTCATGATCCAGTTTGTCTCAAGAATTCACTTGCCATCTTGAGGGATCACTTAAGTTTCATATACATTTCTATCGGTGTATGTCTATCTATTTCCATCTTTGATGGAAATGTCTAAACAACAAACTAAAACATATATCTTACCAAGGGGGACACTTGGAATTGTTTTCGAACTTGCTTTATATATTTTACATTTTAGTTTGTTGGATAGCCACTACCATCTTTGATGGGGAAGCTAATTGGAAATGTATGTATAAAAGAAGCAACATGGTCGATCAAAAAATTGTGCAAAGTTAAGTAATGTTTTTAGATTAACACATAGGGATGAACCAACAAATTTAAGTTTCATATTTTACCCTCATCTTGTGACAACCTTCATAGATTAAATTCATGGGTTTTCAAATGATTTATCAATATCCTATGAATTAAAAGGTTAATGGAGTGATCTCTTGGTGATGTGGGGTTTTTGTGCCCAATGGAACTATAAAAAAAAAAACAAGGCAATCAATTAGTGAAATTTGACAAAATTTATTCATTCAAAACAAAATTAAATCAAAGATTACATACCTTGTGAAAGGGGCCAACCCTCTGTTCTTTGGTGTATGACTTAAAATTCTCCATGACCATTTATTTGATGAAAAACCTCTCTCTCGTCTGGTTTGAAGCATCACTGGTGGTCCCATTGCAGTCCATTTTGGTTGAATTATTATAAGATCTTACATCCTTTTATGATTGTTGGTACTTTGGCTACAAATGCTCCTTATATCTCTTGAACAGACTCTTGGATATGGATCTGGGACTGCATATGCTTGAACAGAAGAAGAAATCACTGGTCTTAAACAACTAGATCAAGAGAAACAACTAGGAACTCTACTACTTAATCTGGACTTTTAACCATTCCTTCCACCTTCACTTGATGCCTAAAGAAACTAGAGTAAATATTGTTTGGAATTTGGCCTTTTGAGCGGAAAAATCTAGTGAAGACTTTCAAATTAAAGGGAAATAAAGTTTTAAATTTTTTATAAAGGGTATTAACAAGTACTAAACAAACAAGGTATGTTTCCTTGGTGATCAAAGATGGTAGTGGCTATCCAACAAACTAAAACATAAAATATATAAAGCAAGTTTGAAAAAAATTCTAAGTGTCGCCCTTGGTAAGATACACATTTTAGTTTTCTATTTAGATGTTTCCATTAAAATGGAAACGTCAAAACAACAAACTAAAACATATATCTTACTAAGAGGGACACTTAGACTTTTTTTTAAAACTTTCTTTATATATTTTACGTTTTAATTTTCTGGATAGCTACTACCATCAAAGATGAGGTAGCTCATTGGAAATGTACACATAAAAGGAGCAGCATGGTCGATAAAAAAAAGTGCAAAGTTAAGTTATGTTTTTAGATTAACACATAGGGATGAACCAATAGATTTAAGTTTCATATTCTTCCCTCATCCTGTGACAACCTTCGTAGATTAAATTCATGGGTTTTCAAATGATTTATTTGTATCCTACAAATTGAAAGGTTAATGGAGTGATCTCATGGTGATGTGGTATTTTTTTTCTCAATGGAACCATTGGAAGAAAAATAATGAGGCAATCAATTAGTGAAATTTGACAAAATTTATTCACTAAAAAAAAATTAAATCAAATATTACATACCTTGTGAAAGGGGTCAACCCTTTGTTCTCCAGTGTATGACTTGAAATTATCCATGACCATTCCTTTGATGAAAATCCTCTCTCTTGACCGGTTCGAAGCATCACTATCAGTCCCATTGTAGTCCATTTGAGTTGAATTATTAGAAGATCTTACAACCTTTTATGATTATTGGTACTTTGGCTGCAAATTATCCTTATAGCTCTCAAACAAACTCTTGGATATGGATCTGGGACCGCATATGCTCGAACAAAAGAAGAAATCACTGGTCTTAAACAATTGGATCAAGTGAAATAAATAGGCACTCTAATACTTCTTAATATGGACTTTGAATAGTTCCTTCCACCTTCGCTAGAGGCCTAAAGAAACTAGAGAAAATTTTGTCTGTAATTTGTCCTTTCTAGCGGGAAAATGCACTGAAGAATTTCAAATCAAAGAGAAATAAAGTTTTAAAAATATTACTACAGGTTCACGAAAATACATAGTGATGGAGAAGGCATTGAGGATGTACATTGACAAAATTTAAACCGATCATAGCAAAAAGGTATAAGAAGCATGACAGGTCTGTATAACATAAGGGTAGCTTATCGGTAAAGGTTGTGTTGATAGTGGTCATTAGTATAGCTAAGAAAATCAAAATGAGCAATTTTTTATTTTTCTGACACTCGATGAACTCATCAAGGACACATATGGCAATAGAAGTGATTGAGGCTGTAGAGAGCATATTGATTGGGGAGATAGACTAAGGCTAGTAGAAAATGTATGCATCAGAAAAGGTTATACCAAAGGGCCTACTAATGGAGAAGGCATTGAGGATGTACATCTAAAAAATTTAAACCGATCATAGAAAAAGATATAAGAAGCATGGAAGGTCAGTATAACATATACTAATAAGGCCCATCAACGAAACATATAGTAGCGACAAAGGAGAAATCTTAACTTACTGATAGTTGATGAGGCTATTGGAAAGACCTGCCCTGATAAAGATAAACACAAGGGTAGCTTATCAATAAAGATTGTGCCAATGGTGGTCATCGGTATAGGTAAGAAAATCAGAATGAGAGATTTTGTGTTTTGCCGACACCTGATGAGCTCATCGGGGACATATATATTGGTGATAGAAGTGATTGAGGTTGAAGAGAGCACATTGATCAGGGAGACTAAGGCCAATATAAAATGTATGCATTGGGAAAGGTTATACCAAAGGGCCTATCAATGTAGCTATGTCCATTGCTAGAACACAAAAAGAGCTATCCCGACACCCGATAGAATTATTTGTAGCACCTATGTCGATCAGGAAGTGACCAAAGGACTTCAGAGGAGAAAAGAAAATAGTAATGTTGATAACATCAATGATTATGTGTAATGGAGAAACCTACACTGATGAAGAGCCGTTTCCAATCAGTTCAAAAATAAAAAATTGAAGAAAATGAATTTTATTAAATGCTTGCATCAGGTAAATCCAGGGATTCACATGAGGCATATTTATGAAGAATTGATCATTGTAGGCCAACTAATTTGTATAGTCACATATAATTCAGGGTATCTAACACAAAATTTTACAAAGGCAAATCAAATTTGTAGAACAAAAGGGTAATTTGTAGGGATTACAATCACAGAAATGGAGGAATCCAGTTCTTTAGGAAAAAGGAAACCAGTGAAGAGTATGCAATCCAAAGAAAAGAAAACTAAAACAAAAGAGAACATTCCTGTTAGAAGACTAAACTAGGCTATGATCGATCAAATGCAGGCTCATTGCCCGAAGTCGAGGAGATTGAAACAACATTTTCCAAAAAGAGATCATCTAGAAGATAAGTATAAAGATGTTTGAGATGTATGGACTAGGGTTAGAGGTTATGAGATTTTTCTCTTTCATTATCTGAGATGAAACAAGGAGATACTGCTATGCAATCCATGGATGACCAATTTGGGTAAGTTAATTGTCCCAAATGTCTTTATCAATTTGAAAGTACTAGAGATTTTGGTGAGGAATTATGTTCCAATAGAAAGATGTATTAAAGACCCAAATATAGGTATTTTAATTTGATTCTCCATAGATAATCTGAATGAGGTGTTAAATTATTTAGACCCTAGTTACAACTTTCCCTTATCTTTTATGGAATTGGAAGATTAGCACCAAAGAGTGGACACTACATATATTGGTTGGAAGTGAGCTGTCCATAAAAAAGAGTCTAGGAAACTCACACCCCAAGATGGGCCACCTTTTAATGTGAATATGTTTCAACCATATTTTCAGTATACCTACATGTCTTGTGGAAAGTTAGGAGGTTTAGAAGTACTTGACCTTATGAGTATTGGGCCAATGGTGTTATCCTTAGACATTCAAATGTATGAACCTAGGCCCTTTGATTATGCATTATATTTGGTGGAGAGATTACATGAGGGTTTTCAGAATCTTAGAACTCATGAATGCTTAAGATTCAGACATGATGAACTACAATTGATTTAGAACTTGATTGAAGAATCTATGATTTAAGTTCACTGACCTGATTGATTAGATATGTAATATGATTAAATCAATATTATGTTGTCATTGATGTCAACTAGTTTGACAACACTTATCTTGTAAGTTACTATACCGAAACATCTGTAGAAAAGGAGTGAAAGAGATGAAGAATAGAAATATCTACATGAGGAAGATGGATATGACAGATGAGGATAAAGAATACATTGAGTAACTTGTTGATGAGTCTATGACTTTATGTTATTGATTTGATTATGTTTCATTCATCTATGATGAGGAAAAGAGTTGAAAGACACAAAGCAGTGTTGTCGGTTGATGAAGTATTTTAGTATACACTGATGGAGTGTAGTGTATACCAAGCATAGTATAAACTAAGCTTGTGTTCACTGACGCATTTCTTTGTTAATTGAGAAGAATAGAATGAATTAAATGTTGAGTTTAGCCGATAAGATTGATGAGATAGAAAGTGTATGATTTTGAGGTAACAGATAATGTTTGTTACACAGATCGACGGCTAAAAAAATTTAGGAAATATATAAAGGATGAGAATCAAATGTGTTATTGACACAAGTGCTGAGGTATGTTTAAGAGGAAAAATCAACAAAGGTGATTAAGCCAAAAAATATGGAGTAGAAGAAAATAGTTTACATGTCTATATAAGAGACTAGATATTTCATAAGTGAGTGTGATGCCGGAAGAAAAGGAAACTATAGAATCATTGTGTGAACAAGTTTTCATGCATTCTGATCATACAAGTTAAGGAGAACCCTACTGCAAAGAATTACCGAGTGATAGAGAGTATTTACTGACGGATAGTAAGTTGATATAGTATTGAATCAGAAATGTTACATTGATCAGAAAGATTTGTATGAGTTGAACATTGATCTGTATATCTACAATTGAAGATGTATTAAGACAAATCACCTACTGTTACATATTTAACCATTGTACATAGTCAAATCTCTTAACCAAGTGGACTAAGAAAGTCTTATTATGTATCATTCATAGAATGAACATTGTTATCCTATCAACCCCAAAGTGACTGCTGGTTGGACGATAACGGTTGGTCTTAAATCCTCTAACAAGGTCACACCTAACAGTGTGTTTGTAACCTTTAACAGGGTTGGGTCTTCATTGACCTCACTTCAAAAGTGTGAATATTTTTGGGTTGCCGGTCCCAGTTGGTTTTTCCATTCAGAGGGTTTCCATGTTAAATCTCTTGTGTTATGTGTTGATTGTGATGTTTGTTTTGATGTCATATTTTCATGTTGCATATTTGATTTGATTGGTAACTACTATATGTTTTAGACTGGTAATCGGTAAATTCATAGACAGTAAAAGTATTTTAAGTTACCGAGCAGTAGAAATTGAAGTATTTGTTTTTGGATTATACATTTTGTATTGGGACAGTGATTAACTGATTCACCCCCCTCTCAATTATTCTAACAAGACATTCTTCTCTATTAATGCATTTGGTTTTTTTTATGGACACCAAAGGGGCATGTGGCCAAAATATTTAAAATTGAACCTCAAAAATAGAGAGGGAGAAGAGAAACCAATATATCTATGGGCATCCATATGGGATTAAAAATACACGAGGTCACACTACATCAATTTCAAAGAGTGGATTGTGAAGCCTATCTATCAGATGTATGGTTTCCTTTGTAATAGATAAATTTTTTATGAAGTGAGGTCATTCTTGATACTAAAGGATTTTGATCAACAAAAAATATTTGATCATAATTGGGGGGATTGGTATGTCTATACCAATCTTACATGCTTTAGAATCTATGAGTTTGAAGGAATACCATATATGTTGCTGAAGATTATTTCGGATAGAATCACTTATTTGGAAATTGTAAGACAATTGAGTGTTTCAAATACACATCACTTTGGAAGTTTTCATAATTAGACTTTTCTTCAAGGAATTCTTAGTTTTTGGCAATTTCACAATTGTTTCAACCAATGCTTACAAGGTAATTGAGAAGAAGTTAATGGATGAATTTAATTTGTTTGAAAAATGTCCAAGAAAAAGTTACGATCCAGAAGGATACATACATTCTTGTAAGAAGAAGAAAAATTTGGGGGACTACCCTCATGAGGCACTAGAGGTTAAAGATATTTTTAGGAACCTCAAAGATGAGGAAGTACAAAGAGTGATTGACAAATACAATAGAGAGTTGGATGAAAAGGTGCATAAACTAAGAGAACTTGCATTTCAACAAGGGGCAGGAGAAAGTGGATCAAATTAACATGAAGCCATTTATAGGATACAATCAAAAGAAGTGGAGGAGGAGATAGATAAAGTTGAGAATATTGTAATAAAATTAGGGATCTATAAAGATACCAGATTAGATGAACATTATTTTTTTGTGTCTGATGATGAGTTTGTCAAGTCAAAAAAATTTAAGTCTTTCTTGTATATCAAAGGTAATAAATTAAGGGAATCTATTCAAAATATAACACCAGATAATGAGGCTAGGTTTTTGAAGAAACTCGAGGATGATATTGATGTTGAGATAATTACCATGACCCCACAAAAAGGTAGAAAATTCTTGACAGAGGCTGGTATTATGTTGTTTCCAGGATGGGACATCAGTGCCTCATTTATCTTTGATAGAATATTGCATTTTGAAAATAAAGATTTTAAGTTAGATTTGAATGGAGTCAATGATGTTTTCATTGGTTCAAGATTTGATGATAATGAAGAATCATTTCTGCTATGGGCATTATATCTTCATAAAAAGAGGCATAATATTATTGATGTTGACAAGGCTTTCAGGAACATGATAAAATTGAAGTTGGAGAAATTGATCCAATCACCTCTACAGATATAGGTGTAGACATTTCCAAGTTGAAAAAAGCACAAATGATTAGATTAGTGAGGGAAAGGGGTCGATACAAGGCAATGCATGAAGAAATCATAAAAGGAAGTGGATTACTCATTCCCATGTTGACTTCTCTAGATAATTCTATTAGAATAAATGAGAGGGGGGTGAATCAGTTATCCAGTGTCCCAAAACAACATGTATAATTCAAAACATCTTCTTTAATTTCTACTCATCGGTAAGCAATAATAACTCTCACTATCTATTCTTTTACCGATTACCAGTATAATACTTATAATAGTTTATCGATCAAATCTAACATGTAACATGTAAAGAATGATAACAAACAAATATCACAATCAACACATAACACAAGAGATTTAATGTGGAAACCTTGTAAAGGGAAAAACCACTTGGGACCAGCAACCCAAAATTGTTCACTCTTCTGAAGTGAGGTCGGTTAAGACCCAACCCTATTAAAAGTTACAAACACACTGTCAGGTGTGACCTTGTTAGAGGATTTTAGACTAGAAGTTATCGTCCAACCAACATTCACTATGGGGTTGACAGGATAACAATGTTCATTCTATGAATGATACATCATAAGACTTTTAGAGTCCACTCGGTTAAGAGATTTAGACTGTATACAATGGTTAAATATGTAACAGTAAAATGACCTACCTTAATACAACTTCAATTGCAGATTACAAATCAATATTTAGTCCATACAAATCCTTCTGATCAATATTTCACTTCAAATTCAATACTGTATCAAATTACTGTCCGTCGGTAATAGCTCTTTGTAGCTCGGTAATTGTTCTGCAGCTCGGTTCTCACTAACCAGTATGCTCAGAATGCATGAAAGCTTGTCCACGCAAAATTCCTACAGCTTCTTCTTCTTCCAGCTCTCTTCATAACTAAATTCTGTTCTCTTATATAGACAAGTAAATGATTTTCTTCTCCACCATCATATTTTTCCACTTAAAACTTTCTCGGTACTTGTGTCAATAACACATTTCAATCTTCTCCATTAGATCTTCCTTGAATTTTGTCAGCCGTTGATTTGTGTAACAAACTTTATCTATTACCTTGATGTTATACTCTTGCCAGCTCATCAATCTTATCAGCTAAACTAATAATTTAATTCATTCTATCCTCCTCGGTTAACGAAGAATGCATCGGTGAACACTGCTCGGTTAATACTATGGTCAATATACACTACACTCCATCGGTGTATACTAGAAATGCTTCGTTTACTGACAACACTGCTTTGTGTCTTTCAGCTCTATACTTCATTATAGATGAATGCAACATAATAAAGTCAATATCATCAAGTCATAGACTCATCAAAAATTTACTCAATGTGTTCCTTATCCTCATTTATCTTGTACATCTTTCCTCATGTAGATTTCTATGTTCTTCATCTCTTTCACTTTTCTTCAGATGTCTCCGTATAGTAACTTACAAGATAAGTGTTGTCAAACTATTTGACATCAATGACAACATAATACTAATTTAATCATATTCCATATCTAATCAGCAACTTCTCGATGATCTTGTAATCACAGAACCTTCAATCAGATTCCAAATCAGTTGTAGTCCAACAATCTCTCCCTTTGGCATTGATGGCAACTCAAGTAATATAAAATGTACCATACACATACCAAACATACATTCTACAACTTTGTGAACAAATGTTGTAAGTTGAATAGACTTAATATGTTTAATCACTACATTACTGAACCAGCATTAAGTAATACAACTTTACCTTTCTATAGTTGTAATCTTTTCAGTTCTTCTGTTCCATTCAGATTGTCTCTCCCTTAGATAGTTTTCGTCGGTGCCTTGAGTTTTCAAACCTTTCAACATCTTTCATATTGTTTATCTCTCCCTTTCATTGTTGTACATTCCTTTCATATTGTTCATCTCTCCCTTTGACAACAATGCCAAAGAAACAAATAAACAATTAGCTCTGTAGTAGCCAAGTAACTCTTTGTGGTGTCTAGTACTTCCTCTGTATCTCTGTATACTGATATCTCATCAGTTCAAGTGCTTAAACTTAATCACAACCTTGAACATGATTCAAAGTGTGAACTATGTTGCATCAACATGGATGATCTTATGATAAAAATAGGCTGATGCAACATCCAGATCACCTTAGTGACTGATAGATAGGGGACGGACCCCAAGTCTAGTCCTCAAGTATTCAAATGTGTCCTTCAGTAGAGGCTTTCTAAAAATATCAGCAAGTTGTTCTTTAGATGTAACAAATTCTAAATTTACTTACTTCTCTTGCACTTGTTCTCTTAAGTAATGATACTTAATAGATATATGCTTTGTCTTAGAGTGCATCACATGATTCTTTGAAATATTAATAGCACTAGTGTTGTCACAATATATAATCACCGGGTCAGTGATTACCTCATTCATTCCTTCCAACACTTGTTTGATATATGCAATGTTTGAACAGTTAGTAGTAGTAGCAACATATTCTGCTTCAGCTATAGACTGAGAAATACAAGCCTACTTTTTACTTGTCTAGGTTACAAGTCTTTCACCAAAGAAAAATTCTCCTCCGGTGGTGCTTTTTCTGTCATCCACATTTCCAGCCCAATCAACATCAGTGTAAAATTTTAGTTCAAACTTCCCTTCCTTAGGATACCATAATCCACAATTCTCTCTTTTCTTCAAGTATCTTAAGATCCTTTTTGTAGCTATCATGTGTGATTCTCTAGGATTAGTAGAAAATCTTGCAACTATACCCACATCATGTGCTAAATCTGGCCTACTATGAACTATGTACATTAACTTACCAATCATGGATTGGTAAAGTGTCTGATTTACCTCAGTAGTTTCATCCTCCTTTGTCAATTTGCATCCAGTAGCCATCGGTGTTCCTATAGGTTTTGCATCTTCCATGCCAAATGTCTTCAATACTTCCTTTATGTATTTAGATTGTGTGATGAATATGCCATCACTCTGTTGAATCACTTGTAGTCCAAGAAATAACTTAATCTCTCCGAACATAGACATTTCAAATTCCTTTTGCATTTCATCAGCAAATGCTTTGCAGACAAGATCTAAGCCACCAAAGATGATATCATCAACAAATATTTCAGAAATGATAATAGTATCATCAGTTTCACCTTTCACATACATATTGTTGTTTTCACTTGTTCTAACAAATCCAATACTTAACAAATAAGTATGTAGTATTTCATACCATGCTCTTGGTGCTTGCTTTAGACCATATAAAGCCTTATGTAATCTATATACCATGTCTTTATTGTCAGGATCAACAAATCCTTCAAGTTGTTCAATGTAGACCTCCTCTTCAAGTATACCATTCAAAAATGTTGACTTCACATCCATTTGATAGACTTTGAATTTCTTATGTGCAGCATATGCAAGTAGCATTCTAACTCCTTCTAATCTAGCAACAAGTGCAAATGTCTCACCATAGTCAATGCCTTCTTCCTGTGCATATCCCTTGCATACTAATCTAGCTTTATTTCTTGTGATTTCACCATTTTCATTCAATTTATTCCTGTATATCCACTTAGTACCGATAACATTCTTATCTTTTCATCGGGGTACTAAGGACTAAGTTTTGTTCTTTTCTATTTTTTCTATTTCCTCTTTCATTGCATTAACCCATTCTTCATTCTCTAATGCAACTTTCATAGTTTTAGGTTTAAATTCATAAATTAGACATGTACCTTGTCTTGTTTTGCTTCTGGTTTGCATTCCAGCATGTCTGTCTCCAATGATTTGTGTTTCAAGATGATGTCTCTTGACAAAACTAGCCAAGACTTGATTTCTCCTTTCTTGTTCATCCTGCTTAGGGTCATTTCCTTGCTTGGTAGCTTCTTCATGTTCATCAATTTGTGGTGCCTATTGTACTGCATTATTTCCCTGCTGAGTGGTTGATACTACTTGCGGTGTCAGTAGATACTCTAGATATTCAACATAAGTGAATCTACCATATTCTTTCGGTTCCTTTATACTTTCCTCAGTGTACTTATCATCAAACTCATCAACATGAACTTTAGTACTTTCAAAAATCTTATTTTTAGCCTTATTCAAACATTTGTATGCTTTACTTGTAGTGGAATATCCCAGAAATATCCCTTCATCTCCTTTAGAATCAAACTTCCCATTTCTTTCATCTTTCAAGATAAAGCATTTACTTCCAAAAATTCTAAAATAACTTACAGTAGGTTTGTGTCCAAACCATAGTTCATAAGGTGTTCGGTTGGAGTCCTTCTTCAATTATACTCGGTTAAGAACATATACAGCTGTGTTGACAGCTTCCCTCCAATATGTCTAAGAAACATTCTTCTGTATCATTAATGTTCTAGCATAGTCAATTATAGACCTATTCCTCCTTTCAGCAATGCCATTTTGCTAAGGTGTCCTCGGTGCAGATACCTACTCTTGATTCCATGCTCATTGAAAAAGTTAGTAAATTCATCAAAGATAAATTCACCTCCTCTATCAGATCTTAAACATTTTATTTCCTTTCCAGTTTCTTTTTCTACCTTAGCTTTATACCACTTAAACATTTTGAAAGCTTCAGATTTCTCTTTTAGGAACATAATGGTCATCAGTCTAGTGTAATCATCAACAAAAATAATAAAATATCTATCACCATAATAACTCTAAGTTCTCATAGGACCACACAAATCAGTATGAACCAACTCAAGTATCTTATTTGTTGAATAGTCTTTTCTTTTAAAACTAGACTTAGTCATCTTACCTCTTTGACATTCATGGCACATAGCATGATCAGGTTTTGTTAAGTTAGGCAGTCCTCTAACTCTTTTCTTTTTATTAATCTTGATCATGTTGTCAAAGTTCACATGGCATAACCTTCGGTGCCACAACCAAGCATCTTCATCCTTTATTAGCAAACAAGAAGACTGATCCATATAAGATAGAATAGATTACCTCTGGATTGTGTACCAGTTCTGACAAGTCTTCCTCCATCATCATAAATCTTTAGCTTTTTTCTCTCAAAAGCTAGTCGGTGGCCTGAGATGTTCAACTAAGCCACACTTATCAGATTATAGTTTAGTCCATCTACCCAGTATGCATTTTCACATTGTAGTCTGTCATTGATCATCAATGAGCCTTTGCCTCTTACCATACAAGGTGCATCATTTCCCATTCTCACATATCCTCCATTATATTCAACAAGATGATCAAACTTCTCTACATCACCGGTCATATGATGTGTGCAGCCACTGTCTATGATCCATGTATCATTTCTGCTTACTTTAGAGATCAGTGCTATCTCTTTATGTTTCTCTTCCTCTTCTGAATCATCTTTCATAGCAATAAATACAACTTCTATATCATCATCAGAATCTGATTTAGTTTCAATATCTTCGGCTATGTAACATACCTTTTTGCCTTTTTCATCTCGGTTGTCTCTGTTGTTGTGTCGGTAACCTCTATTGACTCTTCTCCCATAGCTTCCTTTAGATCGGTCTTTGGATCTATCATCATCTTTCTTCTAAGGACATCTAGTAGCAATGTGACTGACTTCTTTACAATTAAAGCATGCCAAAGGTAGCTTTCCTCTATACCTTCCTTTTCCTTTGGGCAATCTTTGGGCCATAAGTGCTTCAAGCTCATCAAGTTCATCATCAGTATTGTCATCACTATCACAATTCTTACCATTCCTGCTAGACTTTCCAATCTTTAGAGAAGACATGAAAGGGGATTCAATAGAAGGAACAACATTGTTGTCAAAGTTTTTTAATTCAAAGGTTGTAAGTTTACCAATCAGAGTGTCAAGAGTAAGGTTGGATGTAGCTCTTGTTTCATGAATTGTAGAAATCTTGATTGCATAAATTGGTAGCAAAGTTTTGAGAATCTTCCTTATCACTCTCTCATCATCAATTACTCCATCAGATGCTCTAATAGCATGTACCACCTCTTTGAGTCTATTTGAATATTGGACAATATTCTCACCTTCTTTCATTCTCATATCATCAAATCTGCCTCTCAGACTTTAAGCTTGAGCTCTTTTGACATTCAGATCTCCACTGTAGATTTGTGCTAATTTATCCCACATTCCTTTGGCAGTTGTGATTGTCTTGATATCTTCAAATCTAGCATTGGTAGAGGCAGCAACAAGTTCCATCATAGTAACATTGTGTTCATGCTTATCCTTCAGTTGATCAGTAGTTAGGGGACCAGTGGGTAGTTGTATGTAGCCATTTTCCATTAGATCTAGTGTTGAGTTTCCAATTTGAGATATGTGCAGCTTCATTCTACTTTTCCATACTACGAAGTTCTCTTTGTTTAGTTTCGGTACTTCCCTCTTATACATCTTGAGACCTTTATGCTTAAGTCCTTAAAACTCTATTCCAAGCAACCAATGCTCTGATACCAATTGTTAGAATAACTGTGAGGGGGGTGAATCAGTTATCCAGTGTCCCAAAACAACATGTATAATTCAAAACATCTTTAATTTCTTCTCATCGGTAAGCAATAATAACTCTCATTGTTTGTGCTTTTACCGATTACCAGTCTAATACTTATAACAGTTTACCGATCAAATCTAACATGTAACATGTAAAGAATGATAACAAACAAATATCACAATCAACACATAACATAAGAGATTTAACGTGGAAACCTTGTAAAGGGAAAACCCACCTAGGACCGGCAACCCAAAATTGTTCACTCTTCTGAAGTGAGGTTGGTTAAGACCCAACCCTGTTAAAGGTTACAAACACATTGTTAGGTGTGACCTTGTTAGAGGATTATAGACTAGAAGTTATCATCCAACCAGCATTCACTATGGGGTTGACAGGATAACAATGTTCATTCTATGAATGATACATCATAAGACTTTCAGAGTCCACTCGGTTAAGAGATTTAGACTATATACAATGGTTAAATATGTAATAGTAAAATGACCTACCTTAATACAACTTCAATTGCAGATTATAGATCAATATTTAGTCCATACAAATCCTTTTGATCAATATTTCACTGCACATTCAATACTGTATCAACTTACTGTCCATCGGTAATAGCTCTCTGTAGCTCAGTAATTGTTCTGCAGCTTGGTTCTCACTAACCAGTATGATCAGAATGCATGAAAGCTTGTTCACATGAAATTCCTATAGCTTCTTCTTCTTCCAGCTCTCTTCATAACTAAATTATGTTCTCTTATATAGACGAGTAAATCATTTTCTTCTCCACCATCAGATTTTTCTACTTAATCACATTTATAGATTTTGCCGCTTAAAACTTTCTCAGTACTTGTGTCAATAACATGTTTCAATCTTCTCCGTTAGATCTTCCTTGAATTTTGTCAACCGTTGATCTGTGTCATAAACTTTATCTGTTACCTCTCAGTTATTCTAACAAATTCAAAATAGAAAAAGAAGCATGATGAGATAGAAAGTGAGAACCAAAAGTTAAATTAGCAAATGAAAACTATAAGGATTGACACTATTTCTTTTTTGTTGCACAAAATATTTGAGAAACTGAAAATTACTTTGGAAATTTTGCGGGAAGCATATAGAAATAATAGGATAATGCTCTATCCCATAGAAAAATTATGAATAGGTTGGGGGTAAAGTTGCATGGGAAGAATTTGGAATGAGCATATACAAAAGAAGTTGAGGAGATAAACAAAGAGATTTCAAAGCATGAACAATTTGATAAGGAATTAGAAGAAGAGTATGAATTTCAAAGATGCAATCAAATAGGGACTACCTACTTTTGTTGATCAGAAAGGAGAATAGAAAGATAAGGATAAATGGGTCAAAGAATGCTAGACTCTCCTCAATTTTTTCCTTGATCTACAAATGGGATTGAGTTAAAAGAGTCTACTTTGCAGATGAAATGACTTATCATGCTAGAGATCACCATTAGAGACATTATCCATGATGTAGATACCTATGCCTCTGAGGCATATTTTGAGCATATCAAAAGATGTGGCATGCTACTTGGGGATTGACCCATGTTCCAAATTATTTCTTATTGTAATTGGTCTAGTTGGTGTTTAGTTAAGTCAATTTGTTAGTTGATTTAGTTGTTAGTTAGGTAGTTTTGTGTGTTTTGGTGAAGGTGTACTCCCCTCCACCTGTAACTAAGACCTCACCTATATGTAGGGGGTCATTCTGATATTTTAAGAGAGAAAGGATATATGCAATATATTTTTGGGGTTTTTGTTCAGTGGAAATAGAAGGCTTGAAAAAAACATATGTAACTAGTTGATTCTTATATATCCATTTCAATACAAGGATCAAGTGTTATTTCATCTCTAATGGTATCTATCTTTTCAATTGTCTGATTAGTTCTCTATGATAAATATATTTTATTTAGATTTATTCAATGTGATATCTTATGTTATTATAATTTAAATTAAGTTTCAGTTAGAATATCAGTTTGGAGGATTGGTTGACAAACTTCAACCTATCTTACTGGTCTTTCAGAGTAAAGTTAAATTCAGTAAAACTAACTGTAACAACAAATCTAAATTATAAAATCATAAATATGGCTTTGAGGTGAAGACATTGTTTGAAAAACAAGTCATTAAAACTATCTCATAGGGTTATACATATGATCACTCAATTTAGTTTGTAAAATCAGTAAGAGATTAAGGCACTGCTCTAATATTGATCACATTCTTAGATCTGCGCACTTGCACATGTTTTCTACCCAATATTGAAAATAGGATCATCAAAGATATGAAGTCCATGGATCAAATGACCTACAAGAAAATATATAAATGGAAGTGAAAAAATATCAAGGTCAAGGTTCTTTTGGATGGGAGAAAAAATAAGATACATCTCAAATGATTGACCATAAGTAGATAAATTATTTGCAGATACTTTATGATCTAATCAATAACATTAAATTCTCTTCAAAAATGGCATATAATGTTTTCTATAGATTTTATTATCTCATAGACTCCCCCCAAAAATAATGAATCCACAAAATGAACAAATGTTAAGGAATGAACAGAGGTAGTGTAAACTCACAAAAACATTGAGGCATGCATTCACTTGTAATGGGGAACTATCTCGAAGAAGTATGTTTACAACCTGCAAAACTGAATCTGTAGCCTACAAACAAGATGCTTAGCATCAATGAGATTAACAATGGAGCATAATGAAATATTGAAAAGTGTGTTACCTTATTGAGCTTCTCTTTGTTTCAAGAATATTTTAATATTCTCTACTTAATAGGGAAAACCATGTGAAGGTGGAAGCTCATTTGGCCCCTCCCCCCTAATATCACTCTAAATTCTCTATTAATGTCTAACATTCTTTAGTCCATTAATGAAATATAACATTCATTCAATATCACATAACATTCATTAACATGTAACATTCATCAAAATTCATTAACGCATATCATTCATTAACATTCATTAACACGTAACACTCATCAACATTCATTAACACATATCATTCATTAACATTCATTAACACATAATTAAATTCATTAACACACAAAATACATTTTTAACAAATAATAACATTACAATATTTTTGATATGACTCTACGCTCCCAGAAGAAGGGAGGCAAAGGAAATTCCTAGGTTGGGTGTTGTGGTAAAGCATTGGCTTTACACGTTTGGCTTTAGCAGCTAGAACATTTATGTTTATCTTTTGTTTGGCTATTTTTGTTTTTGTTGGATTAGTGTTGCTGGTAGTTCTATTGGTATTACGTGTTGGGGGGTGCTGTAAGGTTTTCTCTTTTTCCTCCAGCTATTTCATTTAGATCTAAGAGAATTCTTCCTATCTTTCCTAGGGTTAAAATTCCCTTCAAAAATTGAATGTATATGGTTTTGGGGCCCATTCAAAACCTGCTTTTACCTTAATAAAAAACATTACAATCTTTTTTTAAAGCTTGGATGTAAATACTGAGTCGAGCATCAATTTCTTCATCTTTTGTCCCCTCTTCAATTCTTCTGTGCTTTGCTCATGATCTAGTTAATGTATGCCCAGTCCTATACTCATGATGAGGATGCGTATACAAAGGGGGGTTTTGTGCAATAACAAAGAAATGGGTTAAATTCATAAGTTTTATTATTATTGTTACAAGTATTTCATTAATTAAAATAACATTATAGGGGTGCTCTTTATCTAATGGGGCCACATTATCTTCCTGGTCATTTTGTCTACGCTCATCCTCAACATCTTGAACATGCTCTAAATCCTCTACAGTTGAAATACGAAAGGAGACATTAATCAATACACCAATTGCAATTTAATTCATTTAGAGGAATAACAATGGTCCTCTTTACTTGGTGGGGGCACACCACATTCCTGATATTGTCTACCTAGATCATGCTCAACTTGGTCACCATGGTCTACATGCTCTAAAATATAAACAAAAGAGGTTACATTAACTACTACACCAATTTCAATTTAAGATGTTTAATTGTATTAATAATTACATAAAAAACTGTATAGAAAATGAATACCTCCAATATTGGGATGCACACTAGGACCTTCATCATGTGTAGGTTGTGTTCCATGATTAGCAGGTTGCATTCCAATGTCATGCACATTGTTATAATTTCTTGCTTATTTAAAACAAATATAGTCACTTTATGTTAGAAATTAACATCAAATAGATTATTGCTCAAGTATTCGATTTTAAATACTTTTCATTTAGCTTATTTACCCATGTGACAAATGTAGTAGAATCTTGTATTTGCCCACTCAATTCTCTTAGGCATTCAACCACGACTACATAGCCTTGTTGGAAGCCAATTGTCATGTCATCATCTATGGGCATTCTATTGAATTCAAAGCCCTACATTTTTTCTTAATATCATGAATTTATTTGTATTGTGTGATTAAAAAAAATATTTACAATTTCTTATTTCGATGCAATATTTCATTTACTGATACTTACAATTCATGTGGAAAGTTTCATATAACCACTAGAGCCAAGTTTTTAATGTTTGTACTTTTCTTTTCTTGTCTAAGTTTCCTTTGATGTGTCAAGTAGTCTATGAAAAGTTTAAAATAAGTTAGATTATATAAATATAAAGAGTAATTAGTACATAATAACATTCTTAATAGTATCGCATACCTTCTTCTACCTAGTGTTGTATTTCCTTTTTTCCTTTCAAATCTCTTCTTTGCATTGAAAATCAAGTACTTCCACTCCCTCTCTGGAATTATGGGGGGACACTCATACTTTTTGTTCTTCTCTAAATGTGTCCTATATTGGTCCCTCACATAATTTAGATATGTGCCAACTTTTTTAAGAACCTTATTTTTGTCGAATGTATCATTTCTGAATAACCCAACCACACAGTTTGTAAGTTCATATTTTAACTTTTTTTCTTTCTCATTCCATCGTTTACATATGGTGGGCTTGAAGATCTCCAATACAATTTCATTGAGATTTTTATAAAAAATATCTTTTCCTACAAACAAATCATGGGATCATTAGTCCAAAATGAGTGATCACTAAGTAAATTACAATTAGACTATATATAATAATAATTTTAAAGTACTTGAAACCTTCTCTATCTTTAAGGGAAGCATTTCTACACTCACCACATATGTGGCCCGCAACATTCTTTTACTAGCAATACAAGAACATCTAGGAAATGATGGTATGTTATCACCATTAATCGCCTTTGCATCCTCATGTACATGTCCTACTACAGAAAATGAATCCACTATGAAATGTCCCCAAGAAAGAAAATTTCAAGGGAAATAAACACAACAAAAGAGAGAGAAAAAGAGGGATCTACCAACTCTAGGGTCAGTATGATGTGAACTAGTGTATGTTTGCATGCTACATGTTTCTGACATTGTAGTTGAAAATATAGGTGGGGACAATGACCTTAGATGAGGGCCTGCATTTGCACAGGAACATGGATATTACTTGAAGAATAATACATTAAATATACAAAACATTAAATATATGAGCAATAACACATTAATGGATAAGAGGAGAAAAACATGTAATAGAGCCTATGGAAAGGTAAAAAGATTATAATTAGTTATTTATAGTCCATTGGGACATGGTTTGAAGGTCTATGTCAAAATATGAGGATAAGAAGAGAAAAAATGCAATATTGCTCAAAAGTTGCACAAAGTGCAATGTTGCAAAAATGTGATTTTACAACATTTGTACCAAATGTTGTCATTATTCATTAGAGGGGAGATGAATGATTTGTAATAGCCATGAACCTTATAAAAAAATAAATTGGTTGACTATAGTGAGGAGACTTCGATCTTGAGGTTACATTTCAATGTTTAAGCAATTATATCTTTGAGTGTCATGGAGACCCTGCAGGAGGACAATCATGGGTTTTAATTAACATGGTAAATAAAACACCATGTATAAGGATGGAGAAAGGAGAAATGGAGGGTAGTCTCCATCAGAATGAAATGTAATGCATTTTGCAATAAAGAATAGTCAAGTTTTTGTTGTTTTGTATTAGACTATATGAGTGATAATCATGGTTTTCTAAGATTTGTATGCATTTGTGGCTCATAAAGGGTTTTTTTCACATTCTATTTTATTTTTAAATGAAGGTTAGTTTGTTAATTTTCTAATAAAACCAAACCTAGGTCTAGTCTTGTAAAAGTTGTGTAAAACCCTCTTAATAAGACCTCTTGTCAAGGGTTTCATTATAACTCTTATTTTAACCATTCAAAATTAATGAGATTTTGGGAACTGGTAGTAGACTCATAGACCTTGAAATTTCTTTTTTCTAGAGAAAAATATGTTGGCACACGAGAGAAAGGGAAAGCCCTAGTAGACTGTTTCTGTGAAATTCCAGTCATTTTGACAATGAACAGTATTGTTGGATTTTAATTTATGATTGATGGGTTGTATTAAGTGTTTGTTTATTTTGAAACATCTTCACTCGACTTTTTCAATATATTTGATAATCATTTTATGAATAATTTGATTGGTTACAATGAAGCATAGTGAAGGAATAGTCTAATTGGTTTGATGCAACAATGAGAGTTGTAAAGGTTTGTAACAATGCATGGACATGATATGTTGTTGTCTGCATGAAACTCAAATGAAGGATTTTAAGGTGTTAGATATTGTCACTAATTCTTGTGTGAATAGAGAATGAAGTTATGATTATGAAATATGAAATAGTCATTTGTAGGATCAGTTCAGAATCTAATCTTTAATCAGTTTATGATTTAACTTTTTCTTCTTGTTGTGATATGAAATGGATAGAGGCTATTCTCACTAACAAGTTATGTGAACAACGTAAGATCCTTAGTGAAATTTATTTTAGATGGGAGGAGGGTAAATTTATGTTGAAGCCTTGGCACCTTGATTTCTCCCCTTCCTCTGAAACCTTTAGCAAGATCCCCATTTGGGTTAGGCTCCCTAATCTCCCTCTTCATCTATGGAAAGACTCTATCATTGAGGAAGTGGGTGAGGCCCTGGAGGATTTTTTGATGTTGGATCATGATTCTTATAATATCTATCATTCCATTGTTGCCCACATTTTGGTTGTGCTTGATTCATTGAAGGGGCTCCTAGCTGAAATCAAAATTGAACCCTCCTTGGGATCTTGGATCCAAAAGCTTGAATATGAAGTTATTCCTTTTGGGTTTTGGAAATTATTTAAGACTAGTAGCATCTCTTCCCAATATGGCTTGGATCTCAAGAAAAAAATTTGTTCCATCCTGGTGGAAGGGTGCCTCCACCCAGCATTACACAGTCTTGAAAAAATCCTCTCAGATTGGGTTGGAGTCTAATCCTGCTTTAAGTACTCAGGTGTCTAATGAGATGGTGGAAGGTTCAGCCCCTGATCTACCTCCAGTTGTTCCTATTGACTCTTCTATTGCAGCGAGTTCTGGTCCTTTGCACTCTTCTTCTTTCTCTGACCTTGCTCCTTTGGATGGTACCACACTCCCTGATGGTGATTCTACGAGTGTTGGTTTTGCTAGCACTCTTGGTGTTTTTGGTTGTTTTGATCCTCCTTTGGAGGGGATTATTGTTGGCCCTATGCTGGAAGCTTCACTAGCATAATTATCTCCTCTGCTGGGTGCTGGTTCTTCAAATTTGGATTCATTGCATTGGTAGGATGAGGTTGCTAGAGTTGAAGAGGCTTGGATCATAGTAAAAGGAAAATTTGAAAATAAATCCTCCCCTTCTTTCGATATGACCCTTTGGTCCCATAAGAAAGGAACAAGAAATTAGTTTCCTTTCTTTCTGTTGTGTTTCTTCAATAACTTATCTTATGCAATAGTATGGGCATTTAACTCTTTGGACTGCCTTGTTCTTTTTTGTGGTAGTATTCTTTTGTGGGTGTCTCTTGGGGTGACTGGTCCTTCTAGCTGGTCAGATGTGTTTTGGGGGCTTTTATTCATCAATCTTAAGTTTTAAATTTGTACAGGGTTTCGAGGCAACTTCAAAACCTATTTTTACCTCAATTAAAAACAAGTTATGTGAAAAAGACCTAAGGTTAGTAATGAAGTGGGACTAAGTCAGAATCAAATAATCATATCCTTGTTTGGATAAATGTGTGTGGTTGCAGGTATGAAAGGACAAAATGGGAGGACTCAAAGTTGGTATGGGATGTTTGAAGTATACTTGTACTACATATGTTGAAGTTACATGTAGGCCTAAACAATGGTAAGGTGTGAACAACTCAGTGAACAATGTAAAGGTTATGTTGAATTCTCGTAGAGCATGATAAATTGAGTGATAGAACCAACTTGAATGTGAATAAGTACTTATAATGGTTTAATCAAAATATAGGGATATTTATGTTGTGACCTATTTTTTACTATCTTTTATCAAAGACTGATAGATGGTGTAAAGTATGTAAGATTGTAGAAGTGCTTATGGATTGAATACGTTTCGTTGCAGATTGAATAACAAATGCAAACCTTGAGTAGAATTTTCTTGATGAGTGATATTGTTGGAAGTATTTATGAAACCTAATATTTGGTTCAAGTATCCTCTTATATGAAACCTATGTTTAAGGGTTTAATGGATCTATGGGAGCCTAATGGGAATCTCCTGGACACTTTGCATCAATGACCCCATGCATAATCAATGATAAAAATAGTGTTTTTAGAAAGATGCATGAATGAAACTCAAGGATCAATAGCTATCTAGATTGATACAATGACTTGTGCCTAGAGGTTTTCAAAGGTGTCCTCAAGAAGACAAACACATCATCATAGAAAGTCTTACTACCATGGAAGAAATGGTAGTAATGAGTAGTTTTAATGTATAGAACATGGTAATCACCTAAACTACCTAGAGTACCCTGATCATGGTCACCAGCTTGATGAGGACACAATAATTCCTATAAAAATAACACATACATATTTTAGTTCATGACATAAAAGAGTATAAAATATAAACCATTATTGAACTTTGTTATAATTAAAGATTTCATTACTGCTTACTTGCAATTTTTGTGCTCTTTGCATCAATTTTTGCACCCTCTCTTTTATCTCATCAGTTTGAGGGTTTAATGCCAAAGCAAGAATTTCTCTATTAAATTTTTTTTGCATCTTTTTCATCATTTCAACAGGGTTTATGGAATATGTGATGTCCTTATCACATAATATCAAGTCCATCTCTATATAGATGTCCTTAGGTATTACACATTCCTTTCCATTTCCTTGAACATCTGTCTATAATAAGAATATTAGTAATATTATCAAAATTACTCCAAAACCCAAAAGAAAAGAACATAACAATATAACATTTTTCTTCTATCTAATTTGTACAATTACAATGAGGTTTGTCTGTTAGGTAGAAGGGTCGAGAGCTACATCCCTATCTGTGCTATGTTTTGGATCAATGTCTCCCTGTGACAAAGATGGGTGTAAAGATAAAGTAATAAAATAATAAATGGTTTCTATAGGGTGTATCAACTTATACCTGTTGATCCATGAGATTGTCCAGGATCCTCGTCAAAGGGGTTTAGGTTCTTGCATATGTAATTCATTTATCTTATGTTAGCTAAAAATTACATAGTATACAACATGAACAATATGAAATCATCGTATAATCATTATATATATTTTTATTCCTTACCTTTCTTTTATCTAGACTGTGTATGATCCTCAACAAAAGGGTTGATGATGTCTGTACTCAATTACCTGTTTCCACCAAGGGTGACATAATCACATAAAATATATACATGTAATCAGCACCAACAATTGATAATCATAATAATTACATTTGTAATTTGATAAACAATAAATACATTAAATATATGAGTAATAATAGAAACATATGTATCATAAATCACATATGTATCTTCATAAACATGTTGTAATCCATCACATATGTATCATCATAAACATGTAATCTATCACATATATATCATGAATCACATATGTATCATCATAAACATGTAATCCATCACATATGTATCATAAATCACCATCCATCACATAGCTAATAAATTGTTCACGTTTCATAAATAAACACAAAGTTCAAAAATTGTCACTCAAAATGAGGGCTAGTTGACACTCTCTATCTCTATCTCCTAGGGGTGGAGTGGTTCTACTACTGGAACCTGCTACAGGTGGAACATGAATTAAAAACATTAAAAGTTACATCATGAATTAATTATGTAATGAAAATAAAATTCAAAAAATAATGAATTAATTCTATAAGCATATAAGTCAAAAAAAATTTCTATCAAGAAATCACTATCAAATAGATAATATACTAATCACATGCCTCATACATTTCATTCATGTCATTTATCTTCTTCTTCATCCAACTCATCATCATCATCATCATCATCATCGTCATCATCGTCGTCGTCATCATCATTATCATCATCATCATCATCATCATCATCATCATCATCATCATCATCATCATCATCATCGTCGTCGTCGTCGTCGTCATCGTCATCTTCTTTGTCATCTTCATCATTGTCATCATCATCCTCATCATCATCATCCTCATCATCGTCGTCACCGTCTTCATCACCATCTTCATCACCGCCGTTGTTGTCATCGTCATCATCATTGTTGTCATCATCATCGTCATCCATCACCATCATCATCACCACCACCATCATTATCAACATCAACATCATCATCATCATCTTCTTCTTCTTCATCATCATCATGAACATTTACATTAGGAACATCATCAACTAACTGTTAATCATGATCATCTTCTACTTCTTCAGTATCTTCTTCTTCCATCACATTATACTTTATCAGTCTTCCTCTTGGATCATGTCTAACAAAAAATGATCAACCTGGTTTATGTGGAAGCTCTAAGTAAAATACCTACTCAAATTATCTTGGAAGAACATAGCGCTCATCTCCAACTGGCTCAAACGACCTTGTATTAACCATTGTAAATCCATTATCATGTTCTATAACAGTTCTATCATGACTATTTTGATTCAATTGTAGCTTGTACCATTAGATGACGAACAAAAATAATTTGAAGGAATTAAAGTCACACTAAAGTATATCATCCAAAATTCCATAGTATTGATTTTGAGAGTCTTGAGGATGTATGTCATTTCTAGATGAAATATTAGTCACCTCAAAGAGTGCACTTATTTCAGAATCACAAGTTTTCTTTGTGTCATCCAACTTTTTGATGCAAAATTTATGACCATTGCACCACATAGCGTCGTGGTGTTTGAATTACAATATGTCAAACATGTAAAAATTATTGCATTGTGAGTTGATAAACATATAATTTATCCTTTGTCGAATGTATGCAAAAAACAACATATATATATACATAAATACAATTAGAAAAAATAAATAATATGGGCAATTAATAAATTTATATGTACATATTTATCTCTTAAACTGTATGCTAAATTAATTTTCCTTGGCGTAACATTGGAATCTCTATTACGATGAGTTTCTTTAACCAATGAAGCCACAACAACCAGAATCTTTACATCCTTTAATCCATATAATCATCCAATCAAAATTTTTTGCAATATACAAATGTAGTGCATCCCACTCTCGACCAACTGTACAAAAAATAAATAGACAACTTACAACTGATGTATATTGAAGGTTAAGAATTAATTAACTACAATATATATATAAACCAAATGTAAAATGTATTCAAATTAATTTCCATGAAAATATTATAATTACCTCTCACTTTCCTCAATCTACCTTTCTGCATCAATTACTCTCCTTTGAATTTTTTAATGGATTTGGGATCCCAAATGCAATCTACATGGATCTTTGTTGCAAATTAAAGAATATATTCAATAATGTACACCATAGTCTGGTATACCATATATCCCTCCACCATAGAACTCTTAGGTTGTGTTGTTTGTCAAACCAAAGCCTTCAAAAATTTTAAGTATCTCTCAACCATCCACATTGGCCTTGTGTGTACAGGTCAACATAATTCAGTCTCCTCAACTTGGTGTATGAGGGAGTTTTCTTGTGCATTGAAAAAATTTGAAGGTAGACACTTTTGTATTTCACACATTAGATGAGAAATTTTTCTCTTCCAATATTTTATATCTTCTTTATGAATTTATTTATATGAAAACCACCTACAAGATTCAAGATGCAAATATATTAACAAGACTTTACAAAATAATATACAATATATTACATAACAAGTAAAACAAATCACAAATATAATATTTATACAAAAAATTGAACAAATATCAATACTTACCTCATGTATTTTCCAAGATCATATATAACTTGCTTGACATTATTGTCAAAGTGGTCTGGGAGAGATAGAGGTAGAACATATTGCAACAATTATAAAATGATCTTTTCATTATTTTCTAACATAATACAATGAAAAGTACATGTAGTATACATGTATATAGTAAATACACAAGAGCATGAATTACTTTAATGAAGGTATGTCGATCATGCATTTTCATCCCTGGCCCAAATTCACTTTTTTTATATGAGATTGTTTATGTTCACAACAATTCCTGTGGGAAATCAAATTTTTTGTATGACTTCTTTTATAGCATTGCTTTGCTACTCTGTTAATAACCAAGGAAGAGCACTTATATTAATCTGGTCTCCATTTCTATTTGATTGAATGACATTTTTTATTGCACGATTGGATTCCTAAATGTCACTACAAATTTTGATAATTTTTTCTTTGTCATGTCTTCCATCCAATATTTTCCATAATGTCTTTGTTATATTCTTTCCAATATGCATAGTATTAAACAAATGCACAATTTGTAGCTGCTCATAATAGGGAAACCTGCTAAATTATTTGGGGTAACTTTTTAGTCCCTTTGGAAGGTGGTCATTAATGTCTTGATGACCTTTATGATCATCAATTACATCATCAGTAAACAAAACATAATATAAAAATATAAATTCCAAACATAAACCATTAGATGGACTGACATTACCTTGACGATTAACTCTATTATATTCCAGATTCCATAGGCAAGGTGTCATTCTTCGTGGCTTTGATGCAGTCTCTTCTTCCCCATTGAAAATCTATTTTTCAGTATTTCAATACTTATTATTTTTGTGGAGGAAGTTCCTATACTCATCAAACACCTGCTTTCCTAAACTTATTGAGTGATGAGATTTCATCTTTGGGCCACAAACTAGATATGCAAATTTTCCCTTTGTTTGAAGACCTACAAGATAATGTATAATTGGATTAAATATGTTAATTTTTATAATTATAATTATCATGCACAACTTGAACACTATAACATACCATAAAAATGTGTTAGCCTTAGGGCATCATGAATTATCCATACAAGCATTGCATAGAATTGAAATTGTCTTTGTCTTATTAGTCTAGAGACATCATACATATAAACACCATTCCATAACTCCATAAACTCATCAATAAGAGGCTCAATATATACATTCATATCTTTAACTCAGTACTTACCTAGTTGAATGAACAAAAATATTACATAATTATTATGACCATTTTATTGCAATATTTATAATTTAATGTAGATGATTATTAAATAAAAAAATATCTCAAACAATTATTGCCAACATTATATGGTCCCTCTTTATTGACATCCATGGAGGAATGTTATTGTTAATAACAAAAATAGCCCACACCGAGTAAATAGATCTAAGCTCTCCAAATGGATTGACACCATCCATTGCCAATGAAAGCCTGAGATTACGAGACTCTTTTTTAAAGTGTGGCTACTTTTCCTCTATGTCCATAAATGCAGAACCATCCCCAAACATTTAAATAATGTTATCTCAACTTTTATTATTTGCATGGTAATCCATAAATTGTGTCAAGCTAGTGCACCTAAATAATCATTGCAAACGTGGAATAATGAGAATATAACGAACAACCTTGCAAGGCACAGTTTTGTTAGTTGATCTATTTGATATCTATTGATGTGAAATTCAAGGCATTCTCTTGCAAATTCATGTTGTTTATAATATATAATATGATCATTGGGATATGCATCTATTTTTTGATACTTCATTCCAATATCTTTCATAATGGCAAATAATTCTCGGTATGAGCGAGGTAGAATATTTGATGGTGGTAACAAAAACTCACCTATCAATATACAATGAAAAAAATAATTTGTTAATATAAAGAATATTAATGGTACATGTTTCACCCTTTATTTACTATGATGAAATAACAACAAAAATAGATGAAAATGATGACATATATGACATACCTTAAGATACATGAGATTGTTATGTTGGATAAACCATTCATAACCTTCAAGTTCATCAACATAAATACAACATAGAGAAGAGTTGTTTGAGAGCCTTTGTAAAGGGGCTCATATGCCTTATTAAGTAGAGGTAAATCATGAAAAACATCAAAGTCATCTTGGTCATCATGATCAGTTGCACCAGTACTAAATGTGTCATGGATCAATGTATTTGTACCATCATCTTCAATTCTATTTTCTGCTGCATCATCATATTTTTCCATAGGATCATAATCTTTAGCTTTGTAATTCAAACCTCCATGTTCCTCCACTTGGAAGACCACATTCTCTAGTTTGTAGTGGTCCATATCATGTGCCTTAGGGTGCTCCACCTTGTAATGATCCCTTTTTGAGACCTTACTTGATTTGTCTTGAAATTCATAATTAGTATTTGGATTTACCTTGGGAATGGTAATTTGTAATGTTGTATACTAGGAGGATGCCAATCCCCAATAATTATAATATATCATTATATAATTTTATACTTATAATCACAAAAAATTCATAATTCTTTATATAATGTATTTATTTCATATTATATATTAGTTAGTTATTTATCAATATATTTGAGTTAAGTTAAATCAAATACAAGTTTGCTTCATAACAATATTACTATATTTCATAATTTATTATTTAAATTTTCATAACTTATTATTCTAATATTTATTTCATATTAATATTAATATCCAATTCATAAGTGCTAATAAATAAATTAACTTAAATAAAGATATACTTACCTTCTTTATGCCTTTTCTTTTTAGCTTATTTAATATTCATTTCCTTCTAATATTCTTCTACATTTTCTCCTTGATCTTCTCCTATATTTCCTCCTTGAATTTCTCTTGAAATCTTTTAATATTATTCTTCTCCCAAACTTTTTATATTATTTTGTTCGTGTCCTTTTTTTTCCCTTTCTTTCTTTCCCGTGATTATTCTCTTATACCTTCTCTTTCCAAAAGTCATGTCTTTTGGATTATGTTATTTTATTAATGATAATATATTTCAAATAAATATAACATTTATACAAGGGTAATATATATAATATCTTTATATTAGGATTAAATATTTATATTATGATATAAGATTAAATATTATTATAATATAGTGTTTATATTATAATTATATTATATTATTTATATATTCATAATACTTTAAATATTGGTTAATGATATTAATGTTAGGGATTGAACATTAATTATATATTAATTAATGACATTGATTAATTAATATATATTGATGATAATATTAACTATATTAATTAATCAATTATAATCATTAATTATTAATTGATTAGTCATTGTTATTATATTGCTTAATAATATTATATTGACATATCATTTGTATGCTTATTAATATTAATATATTAACATCAATATTAGTGATTAATTTTATATTAATGAATTAATTAAGACTATATTAATTAGTATGTATTTAGGAATATATTTGTATTCCCTACACTGATTAGGGCTCATGACAGTCCACCCCTCTCAAAATTTGCTTGTCCTCAAGCAATTGATGTGAGTTGAATATGTCGTGCAGCTTAAATGTTGATTCTAGTATACTTGTATCTAGGCAACCTTGGAACTCAATGTAATGTATTACCACATAAAACATATAAGAAATCATATGAGAAGATTATACTTGAATGTATGAAGACACAAAGAAAACACGAAGCATACACATTAATGCATGAAGACACAAAGTAGACACGATGTAGACACATAATACACCTATCCTTGATTAGACCCTAAAATTTACAAAATGACATAGGGTTATGGAAATGTGTTTAAAAATTTACTTCTTCATTAGGCTTTTGATTATGAACCCTGCAACCACAAAATGAGCATCAGTACATACATATATATTTATATATAAACTTCAAAAGAAACTTGAGTAATGATAAGTTAGTCCAAGCCAATCCCATACTAAGCCCAAGAGTGGAACTTTGGCCCCCTTAGCCTCGATGGTAGGTGTTAGGCATCCACACGAGGTGGTCTACTTGGTGGATTGCTTGTTTTGCTTGTCTAGAGAGGTTCTTGTGAAAAGGGTGCTTTTAACTCTATTCCTACCCACAATGGACGGTAGAATTACTGTCCTAGGGATCGAAACACCCTATCGCAGGACCCCAATAAGGCCTTGCCTGTGATGGTTGAATTACTCCTATCCACGACAAACTCCCAGTCAATTATGGATTTCTACAATGGGATGGTAGAATTACTGTCCTAGGGATGGAAACACCCTATCGCAGGCTCCCAATATGGCCTTGCCTACGATGGTTGAATTACTCCTATCCACGACAAACTCCCAGTCCATTATGCCTGTCTACAATGAACAGTAGAATTACTGTCCTAGGGATGGAAACACCCTATCGCAGGCTCCCAATATGGCCTTGCCTACGATGGTTGAATTACTCCTATCCACAACAAACTCCCAGTCCATTATAGATTTGAAGGATAGATTAGAAAAATATGCAATTAGTAAACATGTTGTCTGTATATTGAGACTGAATCAATTATAATTTATATTGTTTCCCCAAAATGTCTTTGGAAATGTTCCATCATTTTTAGTGAATTTTTCTTGACATTAAACATAAATAAAATTGAGACTTAACCTTAATATTACACAAGTATATGTACCTGTGACCTTCGAAATATCTTTGTGATACCCTACAGGATGGCAGGATCATGCTCTGATACCATTTGTAATGATCCCTTTTTGAGACCTTACTTGATTTGTCTTGAAATTCATAATTAGTATTTGGATTTACCTTGGGTATGGTAATTTGTAATGTTGTATACTAGGAGGATGCCAATCCCCAATAATTATAATATATCATTATATAATTTTATACTTATAATCACAAAAAATTCATAATTCTTTATATAATGTATTTATTTCATATTATATATTAGTTAGTTATTTATCAATATATTTGAGTTAAGTTAAATCAAATACAAGTTTGCTTCATAACAATATTACTATATTTCATAATTTATTATTTAAATTTTCATAACTTATTATTCTAATATTTATTTCATATTAATATTAATATCCAATTCATAAGTGCTAATAAATAAATTAACTTAAATAAAGATATACTTACCTTCTTTATGCCTTTTCTTTTTAGCTTATTTAATATTCATTTCCTTCTAATATTCTTCTACATTTTCTCCTTGATCTTCTCCTATATTTCCTCCTTGAATTTCTCTTGAAATCTTTTAATATTATTCTTCTCCCAAACTTTTTATATTATTTTGTTCGTGTCCTTTTTTTTCCCTTTCTTTCTTTCCCGTGATTATTCTCTTATACCTTCTCTTTCCAAAAGTCATGTCTTTTGGATTATGTTATTTTATTAATGATAATATATTTCAAATAAATATAACATTTATACAAGGGTAATATATATAATATCTTTATATTAGGATTAAATATTTATATTATGATATAAGATTAAATATTATTATAATATAGTGTTTATATTATAATTATATTATATTATTTATATATTCATAATACTTTAAATATTGGTTAATGATATTAATGTTAGGGATTTGAACATTAATTATATATTAATTAATGACATTGATTAATTAATATATATTGATGATAATATTAACTATATTAATTAATCAATTATAATCATTAATTATTAATTGATTAGTCATTGTTATTATATTGCTTAATAATATTATATTGACATATCATTTGTATGCTTATTAATATTAATATATTAACATCAATATTAGTGATTAATTTTATATTAATGAATTAATTAAGACTATATTAATTAGTATGTATTTAGGAATATATTTGTATTCCCTACACTGATTAGGGCTCATGACACACCTATATAAAAATGATCAAAATTAATTAACCATGATCATGATCTCATCATCAAGTGATTTCTTATGTATATAAATTGTTAAAATGATATAATGAACAACTTACCAATGGACGATAATCATGCCCCCTTCAATGTGACCATGTTGCCTACATTGTTTCTTAGTTTTTCTTATTAGAAGTCTTCTAGTCTTTAAGACCTTACAATTTTTGCAGGGACAATAATATTTTTCATGACCTTTTATTTTCAAGCTCAACCATAATCTAGAAATTGTCACCTTATTTTGTTCTTCGCTGAAGTTATTTGTTATGGTCTTTCTTCAAAGACAAAAAAGTTGGGCTATGGAAACTTCAGTTTATAACATCTTCACAAACTAAGCAAAAAGATATCACAAGTACATAAGTCTTCTTAGAACTAGTTATATAGAACTTGAAATGTTAGTTATGAAATGATGTTTCAGTATAATATACCAAATTAAAATACTTAAACATAGAAAAATTACAAAATGAGCCAAAACCATTAAACATTCAACATAGTAAAATAGTACTCTGGTACTCCAAGTACCTGGTGCGGGGACGTCCTAAGGATGGGTACTTTGAGGCTTTGTAGAGATCAAAATAACACCAATTTTAGGTTAATAAGTAAACTTAAAGCATAGGTATATATTTTATCCTAGGCTTGGATTCACACCTATTCCCTGGGAAAATGTGTCATTCTCCTAGTATCTTGTAACAATGCCCACCAAGAGGGATACATGAACATGAAATCTTTAAAGATGTCCCTATCTATTTTGATGCTTTTATAAGATTATCAACTTGAATTTGATTTTTTTTTATAATTCCCAATTCACAAATCTAGCCATTCCTTCTTGGGTAGCTATCAACATTTAATCAAACACAACACTGTATCTCTAATTTGTGGCAAATATGACCTTTTTACTCTTGTGGCACTTGGTTCACTTCAGTAACCTTAGAACCTTGAATTTATCATGACCTTTTCACAATGAATATCATCCTCTAGTAGCATACCAAAATCTTAATGGGTTAAGTGTTTTTTTTTCTCATGAGTATCAAGTGCTGCAACAAGAAGTTTTTGGAAAAACAAACCCATAAAACTGGACCTGCAATTATTAAAATGGCCATATATTGCTTAATATTTCATAAAAATCAATTAAAATAGATTTTTTGGAAAGATAATTAATATTAATAAACGTTAAAATATATTTCTAATTGTAAAAATTCCATACATAATTGGTCCAAGCTCTGCAATAGAGAATTTTACAGGGAAAAAAAGTAGAAACAGTTATATTTTTATCGCAAACTTTCACCAATATCATCTCCAAACCCATGCCTCAACCCAAAGAGGAATTTTATACATTTATTGATCATTTTCAATGGTTCTAACTATAATTTTAATTTGGTTAGCCATTGGAACCATAATTTGTCAATGTTGCTTGACAACTTGTAAAACTTGTCAACCAACTTTTACATCTTTTTGACAACATTTGCCAAATGACTTCAAACCTACCAAAAAAATTTCCAACATGCTATAAATGATTTGAAGACACAAATTACATCATTTTCACCCACCATGGGCACATTTTACATAGTTTTACCAAGGTTGACCTATCAGGACCTTGCAGGTCAATATGACACAATTGGCATCAAAGGCCTTACAAAGTGAGTTAAAATGATTGGAAATGATTACAAAATGACTCCAAATGTTCCTTAGGTACCTTATTACATACTGACACAACAAAAAAACAAGAAATCATGACAAAATCATTTATAAGGCATCAATGTAACTAAGGTGCTCTTGCGCCAAAACATCTCCACTGTCTTATGTAAGGGAGAATACTCACTCCTTTTAGGAAGCTATCCATTCACTATCATAGTGGATCCATGAACATAAAATAGTGATACGTAATGGAAAATAATATAAGTCTAACAACTAACATGGAAATCGAAGAAGATTAAAGAGTAGAGGAATCATGTCATTTGGATGAACATAGTTGATACTAAAGAGGGCTAGCTATGGGATTTTGATTTGATTCTCATGGGAAGATAAAGATTACATGAAAATGTAGTCATAATATAAATTTCTGAAGCAAAATGAGAAACATAGTAATCAAAATAGTCACTGTTACCTATTTTACCTTTTCATGGGAAAGTTTGTTTAAAATGAATCCTAGACTTTTCTAGGTGGGTTTCATGTGTTTAAAAATGGTAAAAAAAAGGTCACTTATTTTTTTTTTAATCTATGATAGTCAAGTAAATTAAGTATTCTACCATATCAAAAGGTTGAGTTTATTTCACTATATTGGTTGGTGAGATTTAAAGTCTTAAAGAGAAAAATAAGTTTTGTACTTTGTGTGAAATTAAAAAAGTGTGAAAGTTAAGTTCATTTCAATAATTGGAGGGAAGTATTTTATTGAATTAACCACAAGGGAAACCCAAGTTTCAACTTCCTCCTTGGTTTGGGTTAATGTTTTTATGCCATGTCAATGCAAGTAAGAAAGGAAAGAAATAAATCATTGCAAATAGAAAGTTTCCAAAATAATAACAAACTTTTAGATGAATGAGAAACAACAAAGTCAAGAGCCAACAAATTTCATTAAGGAAAAAACACTCTTAATTGCTAGGAATAGAAATTCATAAAGAAATAATAGCATCTTCTCAAAGAACAATGGTTTTCTAAAGAAGAATGCCAAAACCTCATGTGTAGAGTAGCATAAAATTTATCAAAATAGCAATGTTCTTAAGAGGACAGTGTGAACAACAATTCATTTGAGTTAAAAATAAGTAATATCTTAAGGAACCCTCAAGTTTGATGGAGATGGATATGAATAAGATAAAGACAAGGGAAGTCTATTGAAGGGAGCTTAATGCATGAACTAAATGCAGGGTAGGGTTTTTTGTTTGAACCAACATCATATGCTGTAAGATATTTGATTTCATTGTATTTTATAAAATAATTTAGAATAGATGATGAGGTTATCTATGATTCATGTATTTGTAAAAAATTAGCAATGGATTCTATATGGTAAACTCCCCATTAGATTCAAGGTGTAGACCTTCTAATGTGGTTGAGGGGCAGTGTTGATGGATTATTTATTATCACAATATAGGGTGGGGTCATTAAGGCCTTTGAGAGTACATGCACCTCAAAAATATGTCATTTCATGTAATGTAATGATTGCAAGATTTTCAAAAAAATGATTTTTTGAAAATGCTTTAGAAACTTAAAAACTAATGCAATTGGAAAGGATAAAGCCAAATTTCTTTTCTAGTGTCCTCCCTAAATGTGCCAAAATGGGAGCTTTGAAATAGGGCATGTAATTGCAAATCATGACCTACCTATGCCAACATATGTAGTATGGTGTGAAGTGCACAAACCAGTGCGGTTGACAGATCTAGGACATGTCATAGATGATGAGTAGCTTGAGGAGGGTGAGAAGGTCGAGGAGTAGGGATATATGATAATGATGGGGGTGATGGGTGTGATAGTGGAGGGGATTCCTCAATGTAAAGGGCATCCATGGTATGGATGTTAGAAAGTAAAGTCCACCAAGATAACTAAGAGGGGAGGGGGGGTGAATCAGTTATCAGACAATTATAACTTTTATCAACTTCAATAGCATTAAACCATGTAAGAAATATAATTACCAACCATAGAAAGATACTCATACACAATGACACAAGATATGTTGACTAGGAAATCTCTTGATCAAAGAGTAAACCCCGGTGGGAATGATGCCCACAAAAGATGCACTAATATGAATATTCCTTGTGAAAGGATGGACTCTATTAGGAGTCTTATGAAATACATTCAATGAATATGAATCCCTATTAGGAGATTTTGAATCCCTGTTAAAAGATTCTAACCCTGTTAAGAGTTATGGAAGACAGAAGGACCCACTGCCCAAACAGCTTCAGGGTAAGATCACTAAACACACTATCCAAATAATCTTTGTATTACTCAATAGAATAATATGTTATCTCTTCTCTAACTGTGCCAAACCGCACTCACTATTACACTAGATCTCAATTTTAGATCTTTGTACTTCACATGTCTTCCTTCACAATTCGCTTTCACATTTAGCTCTTTTCTTCACTTCATATTCATACACTACTATCATATTCTACATACAACAAGGAAACACATTCCTTCCTTTATACCACACTCAAATAATTACAAATGAGTTGGCATACAATTACAAAATAAAAGTTTCCACACGCTACATCAAAATTACACAAAACTATCGACTTCCAAATACAATAAATCTTCATTCGTGCGACCTTCAAGTTTTCATTGACATCCATGTCACTATCAATGTGTTTTCAACTTCCCTTTAACTGTGCAAAACTAGATTCCATCCCGATTAGGAGATATCATCCAATTTCCACAAACCGCTACTCAGGAACATTGCCTGAATACTGCTTCCACCAAAATGCTCATAACTTCCATGAATAAAAGAATTTATGTCTACACTCTTAACCATAGAAATATAACATATCAAATAGTATATCCTCAACATTGCATAGCTCCAACTACAATAACCCACGTGCGCTAATTCAAACTCTATCTACTTCTCTGCAAGTCTCTAGAAGATCACTGTGTTGACATCAATGACAATCATAGTCATGAATGCAACAACAATTGCTACAGAATGACTGCCAAGCATTTAGCATTCATTCCTAACAATCTCCCCCATTGGCATTGATGGAAACATAGATGAAAAAACATCCAATGTTCCAAAAACCCAATACTGCAACACTGTTGCTTCAAATCCTCTTCATCAATCAAATCTTGCTTCATTTTCCTATTCAGATAGTATAAATAGATTTTTTCATGTACACTTCTCCGCCATTGACATCAATGATAGAAATTTCATCACTATGTCAACAACAACTCCAATGTCAAAAGACACTATTCAGAAAATACATTCACTAGAGTCCTCATGACTCAGCTCAGATACACATACTCCCCCATAGAGGAAATACCAACATCCAGTCCAGAAGAAAGATAAGGCTCATATACCACTGGATGGATGCAACCAACTGCATCAATTCTCAAAAGTAGGCTGGGGCATAACCCCAAGCATACCTCTCAGATACTCAAATGTATCCTTAAGTAAAGGCTTTGTGAATATATCTTCTATCTGCTCCTTTGTACTTATGTACTCAAGTCTGACTTCCTTCTCAACAAATTTCTCTCTTACAACATGATACTTGATCTCTATATGCTTTGTATTAGAGTGTAATACATGATTCTTAGACATACTAACTGTGCTGGTGTTGTGATCACAATGTATGAGAATAGGTTCAACAAACTTTATTCCAATATCCTTCAACATTTGCTTCATCCAAATTATTTGGTTACAATTGTTTGCTTTTGCTACATATTCTGCTTCTATTGTGCTCTGTGAGATACAATTTTACTTCTTGCTTAGCCAAGAAACTAATCTTCCTCCAAGGAAAAATGCTCCACCACTGGTGCTTTTCTTATCATCAACACTGCCTCCCCAATTAGCATCTGTATATGCACATAGGGTAAAATCATCATATTTCTCATACCTTAATCCATAGTCCATTGTGCCTCTTAAATATCTCAGTATCCTCTTTACTGCTGCATAATGTGATTCTCTAGGTTCAGCTTGAAATCTTGCTACAATTCCAATTGAATGTGCTATATCAGGTCTTGTATGTGTCAAATACTACAGTCCTCCAATCATGGATCTGTAATTCTTCTATTCTACTGCAGGAGTCTCATCTGTGCTAGATAACTTATGTCTAGTTACCATAGGTGTTCCAACTAGTTTACAATTCTCCATTCCAAATCTTTTCAACAAGTCATTCAGGTAATTTATCTGACTTACAAAGATACCATCATTGTTCTATGTTATCTGTAATCCAAAAAAGTATTTCATTTCACCAATCATACTCATTTCAAATTTAGTCTTCATTTCATCAGCAAATTTGTCACTAGCTTCATCTTCTCCTCCAAAAATAATGTCATCAAACAAAAATAACTATAACCAACAAATCATTTTCAATTTCTTTTGTGTATAGATTACTATCATCTGTTCCTTTTTTAAATCCCAACTTTAACAAATACTTGTCCAATCTTGCATACCAAGTTCTAGGTGCTTGTTTTAGTCCATATAAAGCTTTCTTCAGTTTACATACCATGTCTCCTTCTTGAGTCAAAGGAAAACCTTCAGGCTGCTCAATGTAGACTTCTTCCAATTCTCCACTCAGAAATGTTGACTTCACATCCATCTGATATACTTTAAATTTCTTGTAAGCTGCATAGGCCAAAAACATTCTTACTGCTTCAATTCTTGCAATAGGTGCAAAGATTTCTTCATAGTCAATTCCTTCTTGCTGTGAGTATCCCTTACATACCAATCTTGCTTTGTTTCTTACTACTTCTCCTTGTTCATTCATCTTGTTTCTGAATACCCATTTAGTTCCAATAACATTCTTGTCTTTAGGTCTAGGGACCAATTCCCATGTCTTGTTCTTTTCAATCTGATCTAGTTCTTCTTTCATAGCATTAGTCCAACTTTCATCTTCACAAGCTTCACTAGTAGTTTTAGGTTCAATTTGAGAAATCAAACATAATTGTTCTTGTACCTTATTCCGAGTTAGAACTCCTCTTTTGATGCTTCCAATAATTTGTCCAATAGGATGATTCTTTAACAAACTCTTGCTAGGTGTCATTATCTCAGATCTCACTTCAAGTGCAGGCTCTTCAATGAATTCACTATGGCTTTCATTCAAAAAATCACTGTCAGTTTCATAAAATAATTTAGTAGATCCAGTGTTAGGTTTAGGATGAGCTTCTTCATCTGATTCATAATCAAGCATTCTTTCCTGAATTTTGAACTTTTCATCAACTTTAACATTTGTGCTTTCAAGAATAGTCTTAGTTCTTTTATTGTGACATCTATAGGCTTTTATTTTCAAAGAATATCCAAGAAATATACCTTCATCACTTCTAGGATCAAACTTTCCGATATCATCATCTCTCTTTATATAACATTTTCTTCCAAAAATTCTAAAATACTTAACTGAGGGTGCATGTCCAAACCATAATTCATAAGGTGTCTTGTCTCTGTTTGCTCTAATTTGTACTCTATTCATTGTATACACTGTTGTGTTCACTACTTCTCTCCAAAATATCTTCACCAAATCATTCTCAAATAACATGGCTCTTGCTGCTTCAGTCACTTATCAGTTCCTTCTTTCTACAATACCATTTTGTTCAAGTGTTCTAGGGGCTGAGAACTGTCTCTTAATGCCATTTTCTTCACAAAAGGTGTTAAACTCTCTAGAAGTAAATTCTTCACCTCTATCAGATCTCAGACATTTAATCTTCATTCCAGATTCATTCTCAACTTTATTCTTAACAATATTAAACTTATCAAATGCTTCATATTTTTCTTTAAGAAATGCAATCCACATCATTCTTGTAAAATCATCAACAAGAATCATAAAATACCTTTCTCCATAGAATCTTCTAGTCCTGGTAGGACCACTCAAATCTGTATGAACAATTTCTAGCTTTCTATAGATGTAAACTTCTTACTGGGAAAAGAACTTCTTTTCTATTTAGCCATCACACATTCTTCGCAAATCATGTTAGTAGGCTTCATAATTTTAGGCAAATCTCTTACTGCAAGTGTAGTACTTACTTTCACAATGTTGTCAAAGTTTATATGACAAAACTTTCTATGCCATAACCAACTGTCATCAATTTTAGTAACCAAACATGTCATCTCAGTAGGATTCAACTAAAATACATTACCTCTGGTTCTAGATCCAGTTCCAATCATATTTTCATCTTTATCCTTTATCACACAAGTTTTCTCAGTAAACCAAACTTGATATCCCTTATTAACTAACTGTCCAACACTCAAAAGATTATGTTTCAATCCATCCACAAAATAAACATCATCAGTATTAGTCTTTCCATCAAGAGTAATAAATCCTATACCTTTAATCAAACAAGGTACATTATTTCCAACTCTAACAACTCCTCCATCATATTCGTTTAACTTTATGAACTTTTTTATGTCTCTAGTCATATGATTTGAACAACCACTGTCTATAATCCAATCAACTTTCTTTTCAACTTGAGAAACTAAGGATTTTTCTTCCTTGACATTAGTTTCAAAATTTTCTTTTAATTGCTACGAATCCTATGTCATCATTATTCTCATTATCACTTTCACTTAAGGTTCTCTCTATACTAGCTTCAAGATCTTCATCATTAGCATAATAACATTCCTTAGATCTTCTAGGTTTGAAATTGTTTCTATACTTTTTTAATCTCTTAGGACATTTAGATGCAAAATGACCATATTCTTGACAAGTCCAACATTTAAAAATTTTCTTACCGTCTGGTTCTCTCTTCATAAGCAAGGCAATACCTTCTTCAATCTTCTTGTCTTTTTCATTTCTAGATCTGCTATTGCTAGCATAATCTCCGCTCACACTGATACTTCTTGACAAAGTAGGGTGAACACTAAGAGCACTGAATGCTATCTCCATTCTAGGTAAGTCTCTTGATAACCTCAGGTTCATCTCTGCTGCTTCCAATCTTCCAAGAAGAGTCTCTCTTGTAATTTTGCAATACAAGGTATAACTTGTTCAATCATCTATGTTGTCTGCTTAAATACAGGAGTCAATGTCCTCAGAATTTTCCATATCACTTCATTCTTTGTCTTTGTTCCTCCACAAGATTTTATACCTGTAACAATTTCTGACATTCTACCAATATAGCTTCTAACAGATTCATCTTCCAACATTCTTATATCTTCAAATGCACATATCCAATTATGTAATCTAACTCTTTTTGCATGTTCATCACCTTCAAAAGTAGAGTATAAAGCTTTCCAAATTTCATGAGATTTTTTCAAACATTTTACCTGAATGTACTCATTCTCCAGAAGGGCTGTCAAAAGTGCTTCTCTTGCAAGTATGTTACACATGAATAGATCTCTCTCATCAGTAGTACATGTTTCAAGATTGTCCTCTTCAATGATAGTCTTATCATTCTTTGTGATCAACCAATATCCTAGTCCTATACATAATAGGTGTGTCTTCATCTTTTCTTTCCAGCTGTCAAAATTTACTCCATCAAACTTAAGGCTTTCTTTCCTAAAATTCACCATGGATCTCCTTAAGCTGTTAAACTTCTTTTTCAAGGACCTACCACTCTGATACCAATTGTTAGAAAGTAAATTCCACCAAGATAATTGAGAGGGGGGGGGTGAATTAGTTATCAAATAATTATAACTTTTATCAACTTCAACAACATTAAACCATGTAAGTAATATAATTACCAACCATAGAAAGATATTCATACACAATAACACAATGACACAAGATATGTTGACTAGGGAACCTCTTGATCAAAGAGTAAACCCCGGTGGGAATGATGCCCACAAAAGATGCACTAATATGAATATTCCTTGTGAAAGGATGGACTCTGTTAGGAGTCTTATGAAATGCATTTAGTACATATGAATCCCTGTTAGGAGATTTTGAATCCTTGTTAAAAGATTCTAACCTTGTTAAGAGTTATGGAAGATAGAAGTACCCACTGCCCAAATAGCTTCAAGGTAAGATCACTGAACACATTGTCAAAATAATCTTTGTATTAATCAATAGAATAATATGTTATCTCTTCTCTGACTGTGCCAAACTACACTCACTATTACACCAGATCTCAATTTCAGATCTCTGTACTTCGCATGTCTTCCTTCACAATTCGCTTTCACATTTAGCTCTTTTCTTCACTTCATATTCATACACTACTATCCTCTTCTACATACAACAAGGAAACACATTCCTTCCTTTATACCACACTCAAATAATTACAAATGAGTCGGCATACAATTACAAAATAAAAGTTACCACACGCTACATCAAAATTACACAAAATTGTCAGCTTCCAAATACAATATATCTTCATTCATGTGACCTCAAAGTTTGCATTGACATCCATGTCACTATCAATGTGTCTTCAACTTCCCTTTAACTGCACAAAACCAGATTCCATCCCGATTAGGAGATATCATCCGATTTCCACAAACCGCTACTCAGGAACACTACCTGAATACTGCTTCCACCAAAATACTCATAACTTCCATGAATAAAAGAATTTCTATCTACACTCTTAACCATAGACATATAACATATCAAAGAGTATATCCTCAACATTGCATAGCTCCAACTGCAATAACCCACATGCGCTAATTCAAACTTTTTCTGCTTCTCTACAAGTCTCTAAAAGATCACTATGTTGACATCAATGACAATCATAGTCATGAATGCAACAAAAACTGCTACAAAATGACTACCAAGTATTTAGCATTCATTCCTAACAATGGAGACAAAGGGCCCCACATGCCATGAGAGCTAGGACAATTGCAACAACATAGGTACATGGACATGAGCATGGGTAGGTAGATGCATTGAGATAGGCTATAAAAGTAAAAGTATCAAGGGTAGAGGATCATAGGATAGGGACCAGACCACTAGTAGAAGTAGGGGGTGTCTGATACAATCTTGATGAGAGAGTATGAGAGAATTTAGGATAGGATAAGATTGGTTACATCCAAACTTTGCTAGTGTCCTCCCTACATGTGCCCATGTATTATGTACTATGAAGGTTTTAAGAAACACACATTCATTGTCATGAAGGAAAAATAGAAGAGATAGGTTAGAGATGCATGAAACAATGATTAGAGATGCAGTGTTATCAGAGTGTGTAGAAAAATACAAGGTTTTCTAGCATCAATGGATAAATATCTATGAAACCTTGATAGGATGGAGCATCGATGGATAAATATATAAGAAAATATTTTGCATGCTTTCCTATTGAACTCACATAACACGTGCACCTCTGCATCGATTATTCCTCTGACCAATTTTTTGAATGTGCCCACGTATTATAATGAATCCATGTACATTACTTTTTTTTTAAACATTGTTTCTATTGTCAGAATTTTGATGAATACGGGAAATGTTTTAAAAAAAATCAAAATTGCCTTGTAAAATATGACAAAGCAAAAGAAATTCCATAGCTCATCAGAAATGTTCGTCGAAAAATGCACCCAAATGAGTTAGTGTCAAAATTTTGACGATTTTGGGAAATATTTTTATTAAAAAAAAGTAAAATTTCCACAAACCAAAAGAAATCCCATAGTTTGTCAGAAATCTTCATCGGAAAATGACCCCAAATGTATAAGTGTGTATGTTATTCTCAAAAAATGGTAATATGATTAAGAAGTGGTAACATTCCCTATTAATCCACTCTTGAAAATCTCTCAAAAAATAAGAGATTTCTTAGTTTGACATCTTATGCTATGTATTATGATTATTGGAACACATTAGAGGTGGTTCATTATTGATTTAAAAATATTCATTGTATCATTTATGCATTGGATATGCTCTTTCCATGTTTTTAAAGTAGCATCTACCTTAAAAAAAATCATAACATCATTTAATTAGGTACTAAATATTTTTAAATATTTATTTTGTATTTAAGATAAATTTATTTCATAGTTAAGATTTTATGTAATTTTTTATGTGGGTTATGATTGATCTATGTTTAGGTTAGAACCCTTGAATGAAAACTAATTATTGATATCATTTGGTACATTTTCACAATATTAAAATCATGATAGTTGTGTATGTTTGGATTAATTATTTAATATTAAAGTATGATTGTGAATTCTTATGTGCTAGATTGTATTATTTCCACATAATGGATGTTTGTTTTACCTTTTCTCTTGATATATTCATCATTGGCATCAAATGTGCACATAATCAAATGTTTGGATCATATACTACCTTATGCCCATGGATCATAATCCTAAGGATTCACCAAACATCCTCCAACATAATCAAAGATTCTCCTATGGGAAAGTAGAAAGAACTAGTTGGTGTCTAAATAACATCACAATAGAGTGATAACCCCAAGTTAGCCCTAATTTTAGACATGAACATGATATTATATAGTCCCAATGCCACAATAATAGCTTGTTCATTATTCACTAGGTGATGTTGGAACTCTAATGAGTTACGATGACTCTTCCGCTCATAGCGGCTCCCTATAGTGATCACCTATATAGCTTTTCTAGATGGAACAATTTAAATGCTAATTTTTTTATTTTGATGCATTTTCAACTTTACTAGTCAAATGTGTCACTTGTCCTTTTAGACACTTTTTTCACTAAAATTTTCATATGTGGTGCCTAATTTGACATTTGCTTCAAAACAAACAAATGGAGTGCCTCAATCTACACATACATAGAAAAAGTGAAACTGTGGCACTAAACACTAAAATTGTATCATAGAATCAACAACTCTACCACTTCATTGAAATATGTGGTGAATGTGACCCTAGATGAATGATGCAATTGTGAACCACATTTGTTGTCCTATTTTCAGGCTCTAAAAATGATAAAAAGGCAACAAAAATACAAAGTAAGGATACACTACATACTAAGGGACCCACTCCCATAGGTCATTTGAAGGTACTCATTATCGTTGGATACATGATCACTAGTTGGAACTGCCACCATAACTCACTACATAACTCCTATTCAGTCCTCTCCAAAAATTCAAAAGCATATGAGTGAAAATGAGGAGTTTGGACCCTGAATTACCTATATATAGGGCCATGTTGACCTAGTGGTCTATCTTTACACCCTTGAGAGACTTCTATTTGTAATCACCTAAAATATGTCTAGTAGAACGTAAGCCCCCAATTTTGATCAAATTGCCTCAAATAAAATCCTAAATCTCAAAGGCATATTTACTAGACATAATTGTTCAAAGTAATCTTGGAAATCCCCTTTGTATATTAAATACAAAATCAAAATCTTATATCAATCTTGTACTATAGTCTAATTTCTAGAGCTTGAATATTTATTTAATTTCTATAACATTGCTTTTAATATAAATTTTCTACACTTTTATTAAAAGGACACATTCACATGTGTGCACATACTTAATCCTGATTAATTAGCAACTACAGGGGATTTGTGCTTTCAAATTGCTATTTTGTCTTATCTTACCTAACATCTCCTTTTGCCTCTTAATCCTCCCAACTCATTTCTACCTAACCTTGCATTTCCTTCACTCTCCTTTTGCCTCTTCATCTCAGCCACTCATTCTTTTGCCTCTTAATATCCACCCACCATTCTTGAGGCAATTCTTTTAAAAGAAAGCTCTTCCTTGGCTCAAGGGTCCCAATCTTGATCATTTGCATCTTGGTCTTTTTCATTCTTGCATTCTTTCTATTTGAATTCCTAGCTCTTCATTGCTTTCATTATATACTCATAGCTCTCTTGCATTCTTAGTTTTACTTCATTCTTAGCATAATCTTGTATTGTTAATCTATTTTTATTTCTTGCATTGTTTCATAGCATAGCTCTTGCATTCTCATTCTAGAATACTAATTGTTTGCATCCATCCTAGCTTGAATATCTCATTCTAGATTTTTTGATCTTTCATTCTAGTTCATTTCATGTTTTGCATTGCATTTGAATCTTCTATTTTGGAGTATTCAAGTCACTAATCCTTATGCCAATTTGATGAGCATCATAAAAGGATTAAACTCACTTCAACTAGGAAGCAATAAGCTGCTTTTGAGAGTTTAGTTGGTTCATTTGATATGGCCTCCTATAAATAAATTCTTGAGATAATGACTTATTGAGTGTTGGTTGTTCTCTAATTTAATTATCAATTTTTAACCACACATCTTTGGTGCCCACAGTGGGGCAATAATTGAAAAATTGTCCCTTTACTTGTAGATTTTTTTGGCTTATTTTTTGAAACTACAATAGACAGTGAGAATACTCGTATGAGAAAAGATCATTATGGGAGTTTACTCAGACTATACTCTGAGAATATTCATACTTATCTATGATAATTCTTGTACTAGAAAGCTAAACAATGAGTTTACTCATACTGCACTATGTGAATGCTCATATGAATCCACATCTCAGGAAATTCTCTGTGTTTACTCATACACAAAACATAGAGCATTTTTAGGGTCCTAGATCTCAATTTTTTTGGATTTTGATTCTTATTTGGATTTTTCTTGGCCTTGACCTTCTCTTTTTCAGGTTCCAATAGTTTTTTTCAAGATATTTTATAAGAAAATTGCTTTCCAAAGAGATCAACACTTGCTCATTTTATAACTACTAATGCTTTGTGGATGTAGGACGCTTGTCAAAGACTCATTTGGAAACTACTAAAGCTATTTGTTTTGCAGGTTTCCTTGGATATACAAATCAACATTGTGTTTTCATAAGTTTGGTTTTCTAGGCATCTAGCTCAATTAGGAGGTTTCTTTTCTTGTGATTAGTTGAGTAGTAGGAGAGTATCTTCACCTCCTAGAAGATGAATAAAAAATATTGACTTACTTGATTGGTTACCAGTAAAAGGAACCTTGGGTGAATGAACATGTTCTTGATGTGCTTTGGAGAAACTATGGAGTAGGAGAGTATTCTCTTTTCCTTATGGAAAATCAGAAATCTTTACCTCCATTAGCTATCCATTTTTACTTTCTTGCATTTACCTTTAGAGGGTCTGCCAAGGGATAAATCTTTTGGGAACAACCCAAGTGGGGAAAAAGATAACTCGGCTATCTCCATCCCACTATAATAAAAATCTTCCTTCAATATAAAGAGAGGGAAGACTTGGCTATTTTCTACTTCCATTGCTTCTTCATGTGTAAGGCCTAGCTACCTCAATCTTGCTAAGAAAGAATACACTTGACTAGACACTTGTAGGAACTTCATGGTCTCAATATTGTTTACAAGACTACAAGCGGAGTACATTCAACTTTTATAGGGCCGAGAGGTATCAATCTTTCTTGTGAGACTATAAATTTTGGGTGCTTGTAGGGCTATAGGCCTCAATTCCACTTCAGAACTATGAGGGGTAGTCATGAACGAAGACCCTTACTAAACACCTTAGGACTTAGAGGCCAACCATTTTATTCATGTGACTTCCTTTGTGCAAGGATTTATCCAAGTGTACTTTTCTTGGATCACCCCAAGATCACTCACCATATGTTCTCCCTTGGATGCTAAAGCTTAAATGTGACAATATGGAAAGACATGCATTGCGTGATCCATAACTTTAATAGTCCTAGGAAAGGCTATTCAACCAATTAATTATGGGGCCAAGAGCATCAAGTTGTGAGAAAAGGTTGGAACACTTCTCTCTTTGACCTTAGGTAGAGTGTAGTTGATGTGCTTTGATGTGATAAAGACCCATGAAGACTATTGTGAACATACACTTGATACATTTAGTACATTGCTATACCTTGTTAGACATCACAATTGATTATGTCCCAAAAGTTTATTTTTTCTCTAGTGGATTTTTTGGAGACTATTGTTTGATCACACTATTTTCCTTCTTGGAAACACTCAAACTTGGTTTAGGGACACATAGACTCATCATGGATCCGAAGCCAAACTTGTCCAGGTTGATCAAAACTCTTGAAAATAATAGTAAAATTGCTCATTTTCTTGCATCATGTCATGCGATCTTATGTCTTATTGACTTTCATACCTGATTGATCATTAATTTGTGGCTTTGGTAGATGCCCATATCAAAAAATTCTAAAATTTTTGGATTTTGTTTCAAAAAATTATACCCCAACTTGGCAGGATCATAACTTTTGACTCGGTGCCCAAAATTGCAAACCTCTTTCATCGTTAGAAAGATAATCAAAATCTCTAATTTTAGTCTAAACAATAGGGTGCCCTCAACAATATAATTTTTGAGACTATTGATAGTCTCTACTCCCAAAAATGAGTAGAAGACCTTAAAAAATGCAAATTACTAGAATTTAAAAAAAATACCAAAAATATATAAATTTTTTGCATTTTTTATTTTTCTAAAAAATAATCATTTTTTCTCATGGCCTTCTTGACACATCAAATTCAAAGTCCCAAGAGATGGACATAATCAGAAGAGATCATACTTTCTCATCAATAGAATCAAAACGATCACATCATGACTACAAACAAGTGGACTAAGGAGGAAGAGATTCTTATTGAAGCTTTATTTGAGCAACTCCAATCTTTGAAATCTGACCTCCAAGACTTGAAGAAAAGAAATGAAACATCATATAATGAATACTCATTGAGAGAAATATGTCCTTTTCTCTTTGATAATGATCAATCTATATCTTCACCTCCTTCAAACATGGGGACACCAATGTATGGCAGTCCAATCTTTGATCGAGAACATATCCATGACCAACCTATCTTTGATTAAGAAAATGTAGAATTAGAAATATCATATCCATTTGAGAGTCTTCTTTATCTGCAAGAACATCAAGAAAAACCTAATCATCCCTTAGAGAGAATATTTACTCCTTTGGGATATTCTTATGAATCAACATTGGAAAAATTGCTTGAAAAAAATCTCATCATATTACCTCCATCCACTTCAAGGGGACTTTCATTCTTGAGAAATTATTGTGCGTATCATCAAAATAATGAGCATAAAAATTTAGATTGCGTGGATTTGAAACATAAAATCCAATATCTCATTGATGATGACATAATTGAGATTGAGGATCCTAATGAATCATCTAATGAAGATACTACTCTCAAGGTTGATCAAAATTATCAACCCATGTCTAGTAATGGTTCTCACATTGCCTCTACCTCATCCATCATGCATTCATCTCCTAAAGAAGAAAATCCATCCAAAATTCCTCCATTAAACAAAGAACTTAATGATTTTCATTCTATTCACGTGTATCCTCAAGGGCTACCTCTAAAAGAGATCCAAGCTAATATGCATATTTCTAAAAACCCCTTCCATGCTTCAAAGGTCATAGATCCGATATTTCCTTGTGCTTCAATGTCTATCATACCTATCCTAAATGTTCCTTCATCAACCCTTCAAGAATCTCTCACATATACCTGAAATCTTGTTTCATCCCTAGAAGTGGTTCCATGTCAAGAGGACAATCTGAAGTGTGAAGAAATAAATATCAATAAAGATCAAGATCAAGAGACCATTCATCCTTATCAAATGGTTGACCAAAGTCCCATATCCTCAAAGTCTCATGATGATCCATTCATCCCCTTTCATTTCTTCCAAGATGATAGACTTCCACCTCAAACGCCATGTAACTCTCCATATCCTACATCCTTTTCACTTTCTAAGAAAGATCAAGATACTCCTGCCATCATCTCTAATGAGCTTATTGAAAATCAAGATAAAATTTCTCTTCGTACATTATCCAAAGATCCTTGTGAAGATCAGAATATCCCAAAAGATCCTTGTCATAATTCTCCTCAGTCTTCCATTTTTCCTACTCCTTTGCATAAGAAATATTTTATTGCTCCTATCAAAGTTTCTCCTATCAAACCTACTCATGAGCATATTGTTATAAATATGTATCTTACAAATCAAAGCCTTGACAATGCAACTCACTCTAAAGATGCTGATATCTTTTTCACACCTCATTTTTCTCCTTCTACATATAAGCATCAGCCTTGCCTATCCTCTAAATCCATTCTTGGTCCCTATATCCTAAAGCTGAAACCTTCAAACCTTCCATCCATACTGAGCCCTTATATCCCTCCATCCACTATACCTCTCGCTCCTAGATTGTCATCCATTTCCCTCATCATACCTCAAGATCAACAAAGATATGCATCCTCGAGAAATTTCCACCCATCCATCCATCTAAACCCATCATATGAGCCTCATTCATCCACAATTCCCAATTCTTTTGGAAGCAATTTGGATGTACAACATAAAAATAAAAAATAAAAGAATCCACTTACCTATGAAGATCCACATGTCCTATCTAATCGATATGTGGCTATAAAGAAAAAATAAATATTCAAGAGACCACAAGGGTCCTCAAAGAAAAGAAGAAAATATGGGTTCCTAAATCCATCATGGAAGAATTGCATTCTAAAACATCAAAAAGTAAAGAAAAATCAAAAGCTATGTGGATTCCCAAGTCTCTCTTAAAGGACTTGAATATAAAATAAAAATCAAAGTTGACATTCAAGCTTCCAAAGACTTCCAGTTCATATTCTTCCAAACATCTTACATCTTCTCCTTCATCCATTTTGGGTCCTTGTGTCCCAAGATCCGCATCACATCCTACATCAAAACCTCAAGCTAGCCAATTCATTCACTCCAGCTATCCACTACCCTTTAAGGTGTGTGTCGATATTGATCTTGACACCATTTCCACCTACTCCTACACAAACCTTTCAATTCCCTATCCACTATCCAACACCTACTTACTATCCTTCCATCTCCTATCCTTCCATTCCCTTTATCTCATCTTATGCATAAATGCTTAGCCATCATCTATCATTTCCTCCATCTCATTTCCCTATTATCACCTTATCAACATATTTGAGCATACCTCTTAGCAACCTTGGCCTATCATAGCATATGTTTCCAACGGAGCATTATCCAAAGAGCATTAGGCTTGAGTTCTTCTAAAATTCTAAAAAAAAGAAAAAAAATTGAAAATGTGCCTTGGTAAAAAACCTAGTAAACAGGTGCCTTGGTAGCAAAAGTAAAGAAAAATAAATTCATCCTATGGTGAAAACCACTACTTGTGGTGCCTTGGATAAGTACCATGATGAAAACCTAGCAAACATGCATCATGTGTAGTTCCTCCATCTTGCACTCTACAGTTGGGGCAAGATTCATCCACACTAGCTATTTCATGTGCATCCATACTTCCTCTTTCACCTTTTCTCTTGACAAGGTCGAACTATCCATAAGAAATATATATTAGGTACCATTTGCTACGCTTTCCTTTAGCTAAATTACTTATGCTACCCTATCGTAGCCTTTCTTATATCCATAATTGGTCATCACTATTCCTAAGCACCCTTTCCATTATCTCAAATCATGAACTCATAATCTTAATCACCCTTTATCCCGATCATGCTATCCTATCACTATCTTATCAAAATCGACCCCTTGGTCTTGATCAAAATAAAGAACAAAGAAAAAATACAAATTTTGTTAACAAAAGTCTCTTGACATGTCCACTCTTTTGGACCACATGCTTTCATGACACTAGGTCATTATCCTATATGCTATCCAACACCACTTAAATGAACTTACATTATTGTATTCCCTTTCCCTAGCTTGGATAATCTTGAGGAGACTATCCTTGAGGATTTCATCCACCCGCCTCATCCATCATCTTGCTAATTCATCCATCATGTCCTACACCTTGCTAGACATTAGGGGAAAACCAATGTGATCTTTCTTGAGAATGAGTAATCTCTAAAAAATTCTATAAAATATATAAAGTCCTAAAAAAATATTTAAAAACATATATAATGTCCTTAAAAAAATCTTAAAAAGTATAAAATGTCCTGAAAAAATGATCATCCTGGTGAAAACCTAGAAATAGGAACCTTTATGTATCCAAAAAAATCAAATATAAAAAAACACATAAAAAAAATCAAAAAAAGAAAAAGTGCCTTGGTGAAAACTTGATAAACATGTGTCACTTATAATCGGTGCTCCATCTATCAACGCATGGCTGAGCTCTCATGCTTCCATTCATCTCACTTTCTATTTCCTTGTGATGTCATGGACTGGAACTAGTCTTAGTCTTGTCCTCAGTTCTTATTTATTGTCTAGGGGAAATCGTATGCTCATTTGAGCTATCAACACTTCATCATTTGATTGATTCATTGAGCTTAATTTGAGTCAATTTATTAGTCCTTCTAGATGGTAAAAATATCAGTGACACTACCTGGTGTTTCTCAACACCCCAATCCTACAGTGTTTCTCAACACTACCAATCTGGACATCACTGTGTTTCTTAACACATATCGGATCCTGCACTATCTCACACACTCACACTTTAACACTAGCACAAAGGTGTTTCTTAACACCCAACACAACCTAAATCCTAGAAAACTGAAAATGACCGAGATATGCTGAACAATTTTCTTGTATGTTGTCTGTTATCATTGATTTTTTCTTTCTATGTCTTCTCATGTTGCTTGACTATGTCTACTGGACTAGAGATTCACGATTGGGGGTATAACATGTTTTCTTTGATTTTTGCTTGTGGTGTGATTTCAATGATCCTAAGTTGTCTAATAAACTAGGTGTGTATGGTAAGAGCTTCCATCACATTGAAACACCGCACATACCTCGACCCTATTTATTTGGACACTTAGGTGAGTTTGGAATTATCTCCTTGTTTGTTTCTTGCGTGTAACACACACGATGAAACTCCTAGTTATCTTGGTTTCTTGTGTCTCGATATGGGTATTATCTTACAACATTAAATTGGAAACCATGTTCAGGTCATCTTAGCTCTTGTGCCTCAATGCTTATGTGTTTTTCCCACATCTTATCCAATAAGGTTATATTCATATCTCCCTAGTCGCTCTCACACCAGTGAAGGTTGTACTGACCTCTAATGTCCCAAATGCTCAAATGACTTTAAAAAAAATGGCTACAAGATTAGTGACTTGACTCGTGTCTTAGGTTGCATTTCATTCTAGGGTTGCATGCAGTTGTACATTTATGGTTTTTCTTGAGTTGTGCCTTCTTTTCATCCTTCATTTCTCCCCACTGAGGTAGTCAACTGCAAATCATCATCTTTGGTCCTGAATATATTTTTGGGATCGAAATCAAAATCCAAAGATCGTTTGCAAATTCAAATGCAGTTGGTCGTTGATGCTATCACTTCCTGCTTGCTTCCATTTTCTTTCTTCCTTTTATTTTGATCCTGAAGGGGGCATGACAATATAGAAAAAAAATTGTCAATCAATTCTCCTAAACTGCAAATTTAGTAATTTAACCAAATATTTATCGATCAAGTCAATCAGTGATTTAAAACATCATCGCTGGAGGCATCTCACTTCATCAGGAACCATATCAAGTTGAGATTCTCCACATCTCCCTCTGAAAGAATGATCTCATTGCTTCATATCAGATCACTCTAGTAGATATCTATTTGATCTCTTGAGGTATATTAGGTTCATTAGGACCCATATCAATCTGGTATTGTCTCTCAATCAGGTTGTTGGCTTCTTTAGAATCCTTGTCAAAGAAATTATCTGCTCTTTGACAGATATTTAGTCTCATCACTTCACATCAGGTTGGATACTCTTGTCTTGTTCATCAGTCTTCCTCAATCATATCTGGAGTTGATATCTCTTATCGATCTTCATTCAATCAAGTTTGGAGTCGGTTCTTATTGTCAGAAATAGTCTCATTGCTTCACATTAGACTTTTCTCTGGTCTAGCTACTATCTATTCTTTGAATCAACGCGCTGCTTTCACATCGATTCAAAAAGGGGCAAATGTAATCACATAAAATTTCTCTAATAGAACCTAAGGCCCCATTTTCAATCAAATTGCCTCAAATAAAATCCTAAATCTCAAAGACATATTTTCTAGACATAATTTTGCAAAGTAACTTTGAAAATCCTCTTTGCATAATTAAATCAAAAATTAAAATCTTATATCAAGCTTATACTATGGTCTAATATCTAGAGATTGCATATTTATTTAATTTCTATAACATTGCTTTTAATATAAAGTTTCTACACTTATTAAAATAACACATTCACATGTGTGCACATACTTAATATTGATTAATTAGCAACTAAAGAGGATTTGTGCTTTCAAATTGCTATTTTGTCTTATCTTACCTAATATCTCCTTTTGCCTCTTAATCCTCACCACTCATTTCTACCTAACCTTGCATCTCCTTCACTCTCCTTTTGTCTCTTCATCTGAACTACTCATTCTTTTGCCTCTTAATCTCCACCCTCCATTCTTGAGGCAATTCCTTCAAAATGAAGCTCTTCCTTGGCTCAAGGGTCCCAATCTTGATCATTTGCATCTTGGTCTTTTACATTCTTTCATTCTTAGAGTAATCTTTCTATTTGAATTCTTAGCTCTTCATTGCATTCATTATATGCTCATAGCTCTCTTGCATTCTTAGTTCTACTTCATTCTTAGCATAATCATGCATTGTTAATCTAGTTTTCTTTATTGCATTGTTTTATAGCATAACTCTTGCATTCTCATTCTATAATACTAGTTGTTTGCATCCATCCTAGATTGAATCTCTCATTCTAGCTTTGTTAATCTTACATTCTATTTCATTTCTAGTTTTGCATTGCATTTGAATCTTCCATTTTGGAGTAGTCAAGTCTCTAATCCTTATGTCAATTTGATGAGCATCACAAAAATGATTAAACTCGCTTTAACTATGAACCAATAAGCCATTTTTGAAAGTTTAGTTGGCTCATTTGATATGGCCTCTTATAGCTAAATTTTTGAGCTAATAGCTTATTGAGTGTTGGTTGTTCTCTAATTTGATTACCAATTTTTGACCACACACTATTGACTGTTAGAACTTTTTGTTTGAACTTAAAATCACCTTATGTACCTGTTTTTCATTGTCTAGCCAATCAAATGCACCAAATTAGCTTGTTGTCAAATTGGTCTCAATTTTTTTTCAATAGAAGCGACTGAAGTCATTGAAAGTTTTATTAAGATTTAAAATAAAGAGTATAAAAAGCATCCAAACATAAGATGTGCAAAATTTAGATCGGACGAGTCCCATGTAGATTAAGATAAGGATGTCCTAAAAGGAAAAAAATAATGCCACCAACCAACCCCCATACTGGACATGCCATTAATACATACATGTTAAATGAATTTGACAATCTGCCCATATATCAAAATGATTCCAAAACTTGTCCACACAGTCTGACCGAAAAGAAGAGACAAAATGAGAGTGTGGAGCAGATAAGCCAAATAACCAATTACTGAGGTGGGGAGACCTTCTCATCCAATGTAACTAAACTCAATGTATCACCCTTCCAAGCGTCATTCGTACAAGACAAATGCAAAGTACCATTTGAGGCAGATTCATTTTGTATTCCATACCTAATCAGCCAGAGTTAAGCAGCAGAATAAACTAATTTTGAGACAAATACAAAAGAAGCCGAATACTTACATATATAGCTTGTAAAGCAAGCCTAGCTAACATTAATGCCCCCAGTCAGCCGAGAGGTAAAATCAAACCACACGTGTGTAATTAATATATAAAATTAAAGCAAATTCAAAATCACTCACAGATGGAGGAAAGGCGGGCATCCAACAAAGATATGAATAATTCAGAGAGAACAAAAATGAATATGAATGAAGTGCGCTGCTAAGCCAAAGATAAAGATTTACTGCACTATAATTAGAAGATGAAAACACATCCCACAATAAGTGAGTAGTAGTTAATGTGAATAAACCACCCAAATCATCCACAGAATTTGGTGATATCAGCAACATAAAACATAACCAAGACAATCAAGAGTGGAGACACAAAGAACAATCTAACAAAACCACAGTACAGATGACCTACTCAACGCAACAACTAATGACTCCATCACATATGCACTAAAATGAGAACTCGTTATTGATCAAATATGAACCAAAATATCAACCAAGATCGAATGACTTGAGAAGTCAGTACGTAGAAAAGGTAATAGTGGCAATGATACCCAGTCTGATAGCTATTTAATTATTTTTGCTTCATCTAATATTAATTAAATAATTTTTGTTGTTTGATTAATTATTTCTTGTACATAATACTTAAATAATCGTTACTATTTATTCATTAAGTATTTTTCCTCCTTTCTTGTAAAATAAATAATTGTAATTATTTAATCAATTATTTTTCTTCTAGTTTTCTATTATTTAATTAGCTAACTAAGTCTTCTATAATTGGATATAAATTCTTAGTGTATTTATCAATTATGTCAAATCTATCATGCAATCAATTAATTCCCTAATTATCTCAATTATTTCTTCTCATTCAACCTCCTCCAATGATCTTCAAATCTACTTCATCAATCTCTACCATTGGTCAATAACAAACATCTATAAAATTGGCCATCATTCATCTTTCATTGGAACCATAGTCTTTGAAAATCTGTGCTATCATGGTACACAAATAGTGTTGCATATGATTTTGAGAGCAACATACATACACTTCATTGAAAACTTCAAAGATAAATGTAAGTAACTAAAGCGAATGTATTAATTTATATCTCATTCTTTATTCTTTTCTTTCATGCACTTATTTTACATACTTCATTGGTGAAATTATAATCTTGTGAAATTTCTAGGGTTTTGAGGTTAACATGTTCATATTTCACCTTGATTTAATCTAAGTATTACAATGTCAAAGTCTCATAATATTCCCTATTTTTCTAAAGCAACTAAACTAATAAACTCTCTTCAAGACCAATTATCCATCAAACCAAGAGATTATGGTGTAATGTAATGTAATGAGGTCACTCATAAGAGCATAGTTATATCTCTAGTTCAATTATCATGATATTTCAACTTGACCTATTGTTTAAATTAAAAAATGATGATCAATCTCACCTCATTGAACACTTGTCAAAAATTTGAAATGTTTTCTTTTAATTAAAATTTTGGGAAGAAAAAATAATCAAACATAAAGCTGAACATAAGGGGCACATCAATAGTATTTTGAAACCAAAATTAAATAGAAATCTATCCTAAAAGTGGAAATATAAACACTCTTGCTTCTTGTATTTAATTGATTTCTCAAAATACATTTCCATCATGTTGAGAAATCTATCATTTTCTTGAGCTAGGCACCTCAAATCTTTGAGTAGAAATGCTCATGTTTTCTTAAGAGATTCACCCTCTTCCTCATTGATTGTTCTAGCTCTAGAATTTTGGTAATTAATTTTCATCTAGTTGAAAAATAAACTAGATAAATGCATGTTTGAGTTTAGACGAAAAAACTAAAATTACTTGTCAATTTCAAGTATGGCAAATAGATCTATCACATGCATCTCCATTTATAAAATTGGAATTGATGTCAAATGATGACAATGACCATTGATAGTGGGTCAACATAATTATTTGTAGATTGACTTTACGATTATTTTTATACATAGAACATGACTCTCACAACAATACTACATAGATAGTTGACATAATTAAAGTAGAGTGAAAACTTGCAAGTCAATCATGTGATCATCTTTGTTTTGGTCAACTAAGTTAATTGATTGGCATATCTTCGTGTGGATATAATCATATGTTTGCAAGTTTATAATATCATACACAATGAACTATGTCCATCAATCATCAAAAAATAAGTCATGAAGCTTTATACTATGAAGCTCATGTTACCTAAAGTGTGATCAAACTATCAGCACATTGTGACGACATTCTCTAAACTCAAGACGAAATCACATCCCTATGCATGCCCCCTATAGTCATGTTTAGTCATAGAATCTACTAAAACATCTAGACATATGTGGCACAAAACTAGCAAACAGTGACAATCATCAACTGGTACACCTCAACTATATATCTCTATTACTGAACCACTGACTTCTAGACTTAAGAATATAAAATTAAAGTACTACAAACATCATTCTCACGTGATCTTCATAATACTTGCATGTCGTCCACTTCTTTATTTATGTCCAACACACAACCTTACTTATTCCAGACTTATTTGAACCACCATAAATACTTGAAAATATCTTCAACAAATACCTCTAGACCACAATGTTTGATATCAATGACAACAAAAACAACAACAACAACAACATAACAAACATATATTTCCAACACTCTTTTACACAAACAATGCCATATTCTTAATCACCTACCAATTGACTTCATTTACTTAAACAAATTTATGAAAAAAAAAAAAACCAAAATTTCCCATAATTAACATTTCAAACCTCTTTAGCATTTTAAAGTACATTTGCTAGCATTACTTTGGTGTAAAAAAATAACTAGCAAGAATTTAAGCCATCTACAATTAATAGTGCACTGTTTATGCAAAATCTATACCTACTAATTTTCATATCAAAATTTTGACGATGAAATCACTAGTACAAAACAAACATATTGTTGATCTAAAATTCATACTATTATAACATTTTTTACAAACAATTTAAATTCCAACTAAACTTATTCTGACCACTCTATTTTATTATTTTACCAAAATATTTACTATCTTAGAATTCTTTCCTTCTTTCAATGTATAATCTAATCAATAATAAGAACTAATCAATTTAAATTATTGCGTTCAATGTATAATCAATAATAAGAACCAAATAAAATGTCTGTTATGATAAAAGTCATCTTATAGACACCTAAAAAAATACGGTAAAAATTAAAAAAAAGACAGACCACGGAATCTTCATGAACACTGTCTTGAATTCTATAAAATGTATAGACAAAAGATTCATTTTCCCAACACCTATACTATAAATAAAACATAGGTGCGACATTGACAGGTGGACAAGTGGCTTTATTATAATTCTGTCCCATCACAACTTGCCCCTAAATTCCTCCCTAAAAGATGGGAGGAACGAAGTCGAATGCAGATGAGGAAAAGTAATAAAAATTAAAGTATTTTTTGAATATAAATTTTTTTGGATATACTTCAAAATATATTCTATAAAAATTGCCTTCTTAATTCTTTAAAAATGGTAACGGAACTGTAGGGGAAACTCTGTTTGAGAGCAAGACTTTTACAGAAAACAAACTTACTATTTTTTTTAATTCAGGAAAAATTGTGAATACAAGTAGTAATTTAGATAAATTGAATAGTAAAAGAAGTCTAAAATTAATTTAGGAGTGTGATTCTTGGTCTTTTAGACTATTTATTTACAAATATCATTAAAATATTTCATCTATTTAAAAATCTAAATAAATAAGAGATTAATTATATTAGATCTACAATTTATATTGTTATTTGTAAGGGTTTCTATTGTGCCACAATAAAATCCAAAAGCAATTATATCAACTTGAAAGATATGAGACATCAATAAGAAGTTGAAAAATATTTCATTCATTCAAAGACTTGAACAATTATATATAAACTTGCACAATTTAAAAGATTTAAAAATAATTTAAAATCTGACATCTCTCTCTTGAACTATCTAAACTACTTAATCTTATAAACATCCTAAAATCTTTTTTCATTCAAAATCTTAAACAACTTAAAATGTTCCACAATAAATGAATGAAGAATTTTAATGACATCCACGAAACCATCAGCTTATTGAAAGATCCCCAATTTTTAACCCCTTAACTACTCCATCCATTAAAATCTCCGTCCAGACATTCATTAATTGAACAAGGATGTTACTTACTATTTAAAATCTGTTAATTAATAATAAAGTGAGAATAAAGAATTCAAGGGACACATGAAAAAATTCATTGGAGATGGAAGCGTTTTCTGGCATAGTCCATCATCTGTGAGGAGGTGGGGAAAGTGGAAGTGACGAGAGAGTTGCGAGAGAGGGCGCGGAGCCATCTGTGCAGAGCGGGGCATTCATCGATTGAGGGGAAGGCGAGGCCACCACAGGTTTCAAAGGGAACAAACCATGGTATCCATGATCCCATCACAAGGTCCACATAATTTATTTGCTTCTTTCCCTCGCATAACACCACTCCCCTCTTCTCCAACTCTCCCAGCCCACTCTCCACTCTGATCCACATCTCTCTGTACTCTTCTCTCACAATCTCCATGTCCCCTTTCTGATCCGCGCACATTATTCCAATTCCCCTGATCTGCAACAAGAAACAAAAAACTCAAATCAATCATTCATTTTAGGCGGATACTACTCAAAAGCACGCAAAGGAATCGATTTAATGACCAAAATCTCAAATTGACCTTTCATTTTAGGTGAATATTACACAAAAGCATGCAAAAGAACAGATTAAATGACGAAAAACTCAAATTACTCAGTCATTTCAGGTGCATATTACACACAAGAACGCAAAGGAACAGATTAAATGGCCAAAAACTCAAATTAATTATTCATTTTAGAAACATATTACACACAAGCATGCAAAGGAACAGATCAAATGATAAAAAACTCAACCATTCATTTTAGGTGCATGTTACACAGAAGCGTGCAAAGGAACAGATTAAATGACCAAACACTCAAATTACTCATTCATTGTAGGTGCATATTAGACAAAAGCATGCAAAGGAACAGATTAAATGACCAAAAACTCAAACTAATCATTCATTCTAGGTGTTTACTACACAAGGACGCAAAGGAACAGATTAAATGATAAAAAATTCAAACTAATCATTCATTTTAGATGCATATTACACACAAGCATGCAAAAGAAAAGATTAAATGACCAAGCACTCAAATTGATCATCCATTTTAGGTGCATATTAGACAAAAGCAAGCAAAGGAACAGATTAAATGACCAAAAAACTCACTGATCATTCATTCTAGGTACATACTACACACAAGGATGCAAAGGAACAGATTAAATGACCAAAAATTCAAACAAATCATTCATTTTAGATGCATATTACACACAAGCATGCGAAGGAACAGATTAAATGACCAAAAAACGTCAAATTGATCATCCATTTTAGGTGCATATTACACAGAAGAATGCAAAAGAACAGATTAAATGACCAAAAAGCTCAAACTGATCATTCATTTCAGGTGCATATTACATAGAAGCATGCAAAAGAAGAGATTAAATGACCTTGTGATCCAGAAAATCTGCCCAGAATCGCACAAGGTAACGATCGTAAGGGTCCTGGGGGAAGAATTGGTGAACAGAAGGCCATGTTTCATCGATGTATTCAACGATGAGTCTGGATTCACAGATTGATCTGCCCTTGTGCACAAGAACAGGGATCTTCTTGTACACCGGATTGGCTTCCAGAAGAATTTCTGATTTGTTTTTCAGATCCTCCTCCACCACTTGATACACAATCCCCTTTGCCCTCAGAGCAATCTCCACCTTTCTGCCAAACGGACTTAACAGGAATGATATCAATTTCACCTCGCCCATTATAATAATTTCACTGCTTTCTGCTCATCACCCCCATTGGCTGTATAAATACCAATTCAACCAGCCTTCCCGCAATTATTAACCCAACATGGCCCGCACGTCATTTATAATAATAATAAATAATGGAAATGCTCGCAGGAAAATTTTGGAATTTGTCAAGACATCCAAGGATTACAAATTTTCTATTAATGCAGATTCTCTCCCTTTGCAATGATTGGGGGTAACTAGTGTGGCATCTCTTGTGAACTCACGGATTTTAAAGTTGCCTAGACGAGAATCTTTTCAACATCCCCACTGCCAATTCAGTCAATCATAGTGTGAGGAATTGCTTCCACTTTCACTCCACTTTTCATACATTAGTAAATGGATAATCATACCATCTAATCTAATCAATTGCCCATTATTCATATTGAATTGTCCATCATGATTTCCAAATGTAAAGAGATGAATGGCAATTGTAATTGTAAGGATAAGAATCTTAAGTTTTTTCAAAAAGATGTTTGTTTGAAAGAAGGGAAGCTTACAAAAATATCAAGACTTTCATTAAGGTTGAGAGGGTAGATTTTAATATTTTTTCAATTTGTTTTAATTTTTAAAAAAATGTAAATGAATTAGGATTACAAGTGGTGGATCGTCCTTAATCTTATTTTCTTAGTTGACTTAAGATGAATTAGAGATTATGGTGAAGAAGTAATGCAAATTGAAGTTTAATTTGGTTTCAAATACAAGTAGCGTTCATAGTTATGATTTATTTATTCTAAAATATAGTATCTTTCAAAGATTAAATAAGGATGACAACAACAATATGATGAACATGGGTAAATAGATAAATAGAAATTCTAATTAGGATAATAGAATCTCTTGTATTGTATTTAAAGATGCGTACTTCATGATTAAGATAGAAACACATAGTTGCATCACAATTTTGACCAAAAGAACAATTTCTAATAAAATATTTTTTTCCTGCAAGTAAATTTTTTAATTAAAATCACATAGATAAAGTTTTTTTGAATCATGATGAGTGATGACTTCCACAACCAAAATAAATGCAAACTAATTTTGCCCTCATCGGTGACATGAACTCATAATGCAGATAGTAACTCATTATAGTGACAAGAATTTAGTAACAACAAAACAATGCAACATATCATTTCGTGACCAAAAATCTAATCACCAAACTAGAACATAAAGAAAGTTTTTTTTTTTTTTTTTTTTTTGTACATTATGAAAAAAATTGATTGCAACTTTGATTAGCTACACTCTCATTCCAATCACACAATCCAAATTAAAACTTCTCAATCTTCCTTTGAGTTTGATGTCACTTCTCACCTCTTTGAATACCAATTTCTTTGTGCTCGGTTCTGATAGACCTATATCTATTTGATCTTGTCACATTTTTTATTAATGAAAAAACTTTGCCTCCAATTTGTTATGCACAAGTAACTCTTTGCCTCGCAACCTAAACATAATTCCACTTTTTTCCAATCCATTCTACTTTTGCCTAGCTCCACACTGCAACCAATATTACATGTTTTGTTTCGAACTAGTATCACTCTTCCCAAGCACATGAGCTAACTCCTCCCTTTAATATATGTTCTCCATTTTCTCTTCTACCTCTCAACCATTTCATACCATCCATTACTACCCCTCAAACTAATTCCAAGATAAATTTGAATAAATAGATCAAAATTAAAATAGGTAAGTTCAAAAAAACCAAAATTTATCTAATGCTTTTGCATCAAGCTCCTTGGATGAGATGAATGTGAGCATAGCTTGAAAAGGGATATGGGTAGTAGACATAACCTTCCAAGTTGTCATCAACTCAAGTAGCATACCTCCTATGCTTGAAATCAACAACCTTCACCAATTTAACTTTCTCGTTTCTTCAAACATATGAGCTGAATAGTGTCTTCTTTGCATATTAAGATGAATCCCTTTTTTTTAGATTCACTTGTGGATCCATGTGCACCCTACATAAAACAAATCCTTGCAAGTATTCCTTGAATTCATTGTTCAATTTATTTATTTTGATAGAAAATAGACTCGAAGACGAAGGGCACTTTTATTTTTCAAATTTTTTTTTCTCTTTTATACTATTTTTCATTGAACATCAAACTCAGAGGTTTATATTTGATAAAAAACCTACATTCAATTAACGTCAAAAAACATATACATAATAAACTCAATAATTGTCAAATCTATAATCATTAGAAAGCTCATTCGAAGTACTTGTGCTATGCAAAAGGACATCTCCTTATTGTTCCATTTGAGCCTTGTGATTGAGCCCCAAATTCATGAAATGTTCAAAATTTTGCAAAACTTTGCAAATTGCGCTAACTCAAGGACTTTTGATCGAAAATAAGTACTTTCAATCGAAAGTACCTTCTATCAAAATTACTTGAATGGTTTAATGTGGGTTTATCCATTTAGCAAATTACTTTCGACAAAAAGTTATAAATGACTTTCTATAAAAACCCATGTCGGCCAATTTGGTGTCGTTTCAGGTTAATAATGATTACATATAAATAAATATATGTTTCTCTCATCTTATTAATTCGATAGCTGCCAAATAATTTAAATTTTGGAGAAGGAAGACTTTTGAAATTATATTTTTTTCAAGCTTTGTCAAAATTTAGTGGAACAAATTTTCAAAGTGATGGGAAATAAAAAGAGAAGGCTAAATAAGAGTACACTCGACATTATTCAGAAGAGATTGAACAAAGACTACGTGAATAAGCATGAGAAAGATATTATCGTATGAAACAAGGAATCTCTCTCTCTCTCTCTCTCTCTCTCTCTCTCTCTCTGTGGATATTTTAAGTTTATGGTTAGGGCTTGTCTTAATGAAACATGTAAACTTGATATTGGAATACCTAATTAGACCCAATTTGATAAAGAAGACCTAATTAGACTTAATAAGACTAATTAGACCTAATAGGACCTAGATAAGACAAATAAGACATAATTATATACCTAATTCAACCTAATGTGAGTATTATGACTCCTTAAGACCTAATGTTCAACCTATTAGTTACTAATACGAGTATTATTTGATGATTTAGGACCTAATATGAGTAATAAGACCCAAATTAGGACCTAATATCATTAATAGGATGGGCCTTAGAGATAATTAGACCTAGTTAGAACTAATAAGACTAATTAACACCTAATAAGACACACAACTATTCCTAAGTATACCTAATATGAGTAATAGGACCCCTTAAGACCTAATGAGACATAATACTTGACCTATTATGACCTAATTTGTTAAATTTAGTAATAAGACATAAGAGTACCCCTTAAGACCTAATACTTGACTAATTAACATAAGTAATTTAAGACCTAATTAGACCTTTTAAAATAAGACTAATTAACACCTAATATGAGTAATAGGACCTACTAGTACACAGGTAATATGAGCAAAAGGACCCCTTAGGTATAATTAGACCTATTATGAGGTCTAATGTGGATAATATAACCCCTAAGGCCTAATTAGACTAATTAACCCCTAATAAGACCTAACAAGACCTAATTATACCTAATTATACTAATTAATGTAACTAATACATGTGAGTAATATGACCTAATATGAGTAATAGGAACTAATATTGAATAGTAATAATTCCTAATTAGGGGCCTATTTATGAACCTAATAGGACCCCTTAGACCAAATTAGTCATAATAAGCCCTAATATGAGTCATAGGACCCCTTCTATGTGTAATTAGATCTAATTAGACTAATTAACACCTAATATGCTTATACTATGACCCCTTAAGACCTAATTGGACCCAATATGCTTAAAATGGTCTCTTAAGACCCAATTAGACCTATTAGGACCTAATTAGACCCCATTAGACATAATTAGACCTATTAGGACCTAATTATACATAGTTATCTAGGTCTATTAAGACCTATGATAGGTAATATGACCCCTTAAAACCTATTAGAGCCTAATTAGGCCTAATTAAATGTATTAGGACCTAATTAGACCCATAAGACCTATTAGGACCTAATTAGACCTATTAGGACATATGATATGTTATACGATCCCTTAAGACCCCATTAGATCCATTGTGAGTAATATGACCCCTTAAGACCTATTAGCACCTAATTAGACCAATTAGACCTATTAGGACCTAATTATACCCAATTAAACCTATTATGACCTAATTAGACTTATTAGGACCTATGATAGGTTATATGACCCCTTAAGACCCCATTAGACCCACTATGAGTAATATGACCCCTTAAGACCTATTAGCACCTAATTAGACCCAATTTTACCTATTAGGACCTAATTATATCCAATTAGACCTATTAGGACCTAATTATACCCAATTAAACCTATTAGGCCCTATGATAGGTTATATGACCCCTTAAGACCCCATTAGACCCACTATTAGTAATATGACCCCTTAAGACCTATTAGCACCTAATTAGACCCAATTAGACCGATTGGGACATAATTAGACCCAATTAGACCTATTAGGACCTAATTAGACCCAATTATACCTATCAAGACCTAATTATACCCAATTAAACCTATTATGACCTAATTGGACCTATTAGGACCCATGATAGGTTATATGACCCCTTAAGACCCCATTAGATCCACTATTAGTCATATGACCCCTTAAGAGCTATTAGCACTTAATTAGACCCAATTAGACCTATTAGGAGCTAATTATACCCAATTAAATGTATTATGAGCTAATTAGACCTATTAGGACCTATGATAGGTTATATGACCTATTGTGACTTATCTTATGATTAATAAGACTCTATACATAGGAAATTTCATTTAGACTTTTGTTTAATAATTTTATCTTCGTATGTAGAAAATTCTCAAGAAGCACAACCTTCTAAAGTTGGAGAAGGGTCGTCTCACGGTCAAAAAACCCAAGCTTCAGAATTTGGAGAAGGGTCATCACAAGCTCGATAAGCAAAAACTTCAAAAGTTGGAGAAGGGTCATCATAAGCTCAATAAGCACAACCTTTAAAATCTCAAATAAGTACGCATCTCTCTCTCTGTCTAACTATCTCTCACTGTCTCAATTTGGTCTCTTTGTGGTGAATATGCATTTTGGGTCTTTCCCCTTAAGACTATTGTTTGTGTTGTGTTCATAGCCTTTGATGAAGAAAATGTTGGACAAGGGGCATCCCAATTAGTTGAAGTAATGGACTTTTGAGAAGGGTCATCCCAAGGTCAAACAAGTATGTGTCTCTCTCATTATTTTATAAATTATTCCCTTTGACATGAACCTATTTCTACTTATTTCATCAAGCCCCTTAAGATGAGCTATTAAAAGATTTTTTAATTTTGGTTGCAGCCGAAGTACAAGCAACAAATGAGAATGTTAGTCTACCCCAACAGTTGAAGAGAAAAATTAATTGTAAAACCATAGATCATCTAATTGAAATGGATGTGGAAAAATTGAGAGATTATGCTAAACAACCCATAAATACTACGAAGAGGGCATTGAATAAAAAGTCTAAGAAAATAATTGCACAATTTGAGAATCTTGATACACTTGAAAAAACCCAACTATTATCAATTACACTTCTTAAAGATGAGTTAAAAGAGCCATTAAAATTGTTGGGTGTAGAAGCAAGTTTGAAAAAGATAAAATTGTGTAACATACAAAAAAATATTGTTGAAAGTGTTAAAGGAAAGTTTGCATTCCATTGGGAAAACAACTAGATCTACAGATAGGTCCATTTCAAGAAGAGTGATACTGACATCTATTTTAAATAAAAACATGTCCCAAAAAAGATAAATTTCTTCACTGCCATCTCATATCGGGTACATTAGTGATGCGGGAGTATCTCGGGTCCTTGGCAATCCTGTGTCACCAAAAACATATTTGAGTTTGTTTGTGTTGCTCGGTTCCTTCTTTAACCAAGTTGGTTCAGTGTTGCTTGGTTTCCTTTTTCACTAGTGTTGGTTGGTTATCTGTCTGGTGCTCAGTTGGCTTTTCTTACCGATGGGTTTCTTTTGAGTTTCTGTTGAGGCCGACTTGTGCATTTAATTTGGGTCGCAGATTTAATGTTGGTATCCATCATTGGGAAGCATGTGGACCTAATCTGGTCGTTCCTTTCGTTAATTGTGGATCTGAAGGCCAACTCAGTTCGGTAGCCTGTTGACTTAAGATGAAGTAGAGATTATGGTGAAGAAGTAATGCAAATTGAAGTTTAATTTGGTTTCAAATACAAGTAGTGTTCGTAGTTATGATTTATTTATTCTAAAATATAGTATCTTTCAAAGATTAAACAAGTGCCACGTAGTGGCTAGTACTTGCCTTAATAGTATAATAATGATAATAATAAGAAGAAAATAGATGATATATAATTAGAGATCAAATTTTTCCAGCTTACTATTTTATTGATTTTTATTTGACACAAATATAACTAGATTGATTGATTGATTTAGAGTTGGATATTAGGTTAATAGTAATTAGTTAAACAACTATTGATTATTTAATTACTAAGTGAAAGTATAAATTGCTAAGACAATTTTAAAAAATATAAGTGTATCTATTTGTGTGAACCAGTAAAAAATATATAAATAAAAATATAATAAGTGACTTGTCCTCCTTTAAAAAAAATCTTGTACATATAATAGTATATATTTGTGTGAATAAAATTAAAAAAATTAAGATATATAAATTATCCTTAATTTATAAAAACAAAATAAATTATATGTTTTGTATTATTTTTAATTTGATAACTATATTTAATTTAAATATTTAAAAATTATATATGTAAAAATCTCAATTCTATAATTATCACCTCAATTCTATAATATTTTTAATCTTAATAAAATATTTATTAACTATATAAATAAGATTATTCATATATAAACTAATAATATAATACAAAATATTTTAACATATTAAAAAAAATAATTAACAAAATTAAAATTAATTAAATAATTTATTATTTGAATGAGAGAAAATCAAACTTCACATGTCAAAAGGATGATTGAGAGATACTACCAAAATTTGCACCAATCTCATGGAATTCACAAAATTACAGGGATATTTTTAAAGATAATTTATAAATAGTAAACAAATCTTTCAAAAATAGCTAATAAACTAAAATTTTAAGATTTAAGAAAATAATTTTTGTAATTTATTAAATTAAAAGAATTAATGAATTCTTTTTTTAAAAGAAATAAATAATTGTTTCTAATTGGTGGAAAACAACTCACCTAATTGCAATCAATAAAAAGAAAGATTTTTTCATATTAGATAAACATTAAATCCAAACACAAGTTTTCATTAGGTAAATGCACATAAAAAATAATTAATTTAGAAAAGGCAAATAATATTGCAAAATTATATATATTACTCTTAATTAATCTAGATTAACCTTTTAAGTATAGTCTACTTTACTTTCCTTTTTGCAATTTTTTGTTTTATCAAAAAAATTAGTAAAATTAGTTCAGTCTTATAAATCACATTGACCATTCTAACTTATTACTCCTATTAATATTTAAATTATTAAATAGGTTGAAAACATCTTATCTAACTTCTAAGGTTGATCAAAATGGACTACTTGTTGTTTTATGTATTTGGAAACTTTTGAGACCAATTTTTTTTTTATAAATAATTTCATACAAACATGAATGAAAGGAAAATACAAGTGCCTTTGGTAAATATTTATCCATAAATGCTCATAGTCTATGTCCAATTTATTGTGTGAATAAATATTAGCAAATGACTTCTTATGAATCAAATAGACACAAATACAGCACACACAAGTGCTCTGAACTTAGGTGAGATGCATTTTAATTGAACATTGTAATCTTTTTCTGCCAATAGAATCCACCAAACAAACATGAGCAATTTTTTGTGAGGCAGTTGTAAAATACTTTAAAAAATTATTGTTGCATACAGAACTTACAGTTGTCCCAAAACAAAAAATAATAAAATCTAACCAAATATTGATCTATGTGCACCAATGAGAGCTCCAAAGTGTTTTGCCTACAGTATTGGGTGTTGGGTTTTAAATTATTGTAAAAAAAATAGTGTAAATAGAAACCGTTATATCTAGTGGATAGAAAAATGGAAATAGAGCACATAGAGTGGAAAATTCTAAAAAAACTCGATGAAAAAATTGGTAGATACTATAATAACAATTAATTATAATAGTTATTACTTAAAAAATACAAAATCCTAAAAAATCGCCCCTATAACACAAAATTGATTAAACCAATCATAGTGTAAATAAATAATTTTTTAAAATTTGTGAAATTTTAGAATACATATTTTAACTTTATGAAAGCTAAGATTATTTTCAAAAATAAAAAAATAATTTGTTATAATTGGTGGAAAACAATTGATTAATTGGACACTAGTGAATACAATAGTATTACCTATGGCAAGTAATAATAAGGATGACAACAACAATGTGATGAACATGGGTAAATAGATAAATAGAAATTCTAATTAGGATAATAGAATCTCTTGTATTGTATCTAAAGATGTGTACTTCATGATTAAGATAGAAACACATAGTTGCATCACAATTTTGACCAAAAGAACAATTTCTAATAAAATATTTTTTTCCTGCAACTAAATTTTGTTTAATTAAAACCACATAGATAAAACTTTTGTTGAATCATGATGAGTGATGACTTCCACAACCAAAATAAATGAAAACTAATTTTGCCCTCATCGGTGACATGAACTCATAATGCAAATAATAACTCATTACAGTGACAAGAATTTAGTAAAAACAAAACAACGCAACATATCATTTCGTGACCAAAAATCTAATCACCAAACTAGAACATAAAGAAAGTTTTTAATTTTTTTTTAATTTATTTTTTTTACATTATGAAAAAAATTGATTACAACTTTGATTAGCTACACTCTCATTCCAATCACACAATCCAAATTAAAACTTCTCAATCTTCCTTTGAGTTTGATGTCACTTCTCACCTCTTTGAATACCAATTTCTTTGTGCTCGGTTCTGATAGACCTGTATCTACTTGATCTCATCACATTTTTTATTAATGAAAAAACTTTGCATCCAATTTGTTATGCACAAGTAACTCTCTGCCTCACAACCTAAACATAATTCCACTTTTTTCCAATCCATTCTACTTCTACCTAGCTCCACACTGCAACCAATATTACATGTTTTGTTTTGAACTGGTATCACTCTTCCCAAGCACATGATCTAACTCCTCCCTCCAATATATGTTATTCATTTTCTCTTCTACCTCTCAACCATTTCATACCATCCATAACTACCCCTCAAATTAATTCCAAGATACATTTGAATAAATAGATCAAAATTAAAATAGGCAAGTTCAAAAAAACCAAATTTTATCTAATACTTTTGCATCAAGCTCCTTGGGTGAGATGAATGTGAGCATAGCTTGAAAAGGGATATGGGTAGTAGAGATATCCTTCCAATTTGTCATCAACTCAAGTAGCATACTTCCTATGCTTGAAGTCAACAACCTTCACCAATTTAACTTTCTTGTTTCTTCCAACATATGAGCTGAATAGTGTCTTCTTTGCATATTAAGATGAATCCCTTTTTTTTAGATTCACTTGTGGATCCATGTGCACCCTACATAAAACAACTCCTTACAAGTATTCCTCTCATTCATTGTTCAATTTATTTATTTTGATAGAAAATAGAGTCGAAGACAGAGGGAACTGTTATTTTTAAAAAAACAATTTCTCTTTTCTACTATTTTTCAATGAACATCAAACTCAGGGGTTTATATTTGATAAAAAACCTACATTTGATTAACGTCAAAAAACATATACATAATAAACTCAATAATTGTCAAATCTATAATCGTTAGAAAGCTCATTTGAAGTACTTGTGCTATGCAAAAGGACATCTCCTTATTGTTCCATTTGAGCCTTGTGATTGAGCCCCAAATCCTTGAAATGTTCAAAATTTTGTAAACCTCTGAAAATTGCGCTTACTTAGGGATTTTCAATCGAAAATAAGTACTTTCAATCGAAAGTACCTTCTATCAAAATTTCTTGAATGGTTTAATGTGGGTTTAGCCATTTAGAAAATTACTTTCGACAAAAAGTTATAAATGACTTTCTATAAAAACCCATGTCGGCCAATTTGGTGTCATTTCAGGATAATAACGATTAGATATAAATAAATATATGTTTCTCTCATCTTATTAATTCGAAAGCTGCCAAATAATTTAAATTTTGGAGAAGGAAGACTTTTGAAATTGTATTTTTTTGAGCTTTGTCAAAATTTAGTGGAACAATTTTGCAAAGTGATGGGAAATAAAAAGAGAAGGCTAAATAAGAGTACACTCGACATTATTCAAAAGAGACTGAACAAAGACTATGTGAATAAGAATGAGAAAGATATTATCGTATGAAACAAGGAATGTCTCTCTCTCTGGATATTTTAAATTTATGGTTAGGACTTGTCTTAATGAAACATGTAAGCTTGATATTGGAATACCTAATTAGACCTAATTTGATAAAGAAGACCTAATTAGACTTTAAAAGACTAATTAGACCTAATAGGACCTACATAAGACTAATTAGACCTAATAAGACTAAGAAGACATAATTATATACCTAATTCAACCTTATGTGAGTATTATGACTCCTTAAGACCTAATGTTCAACCTATTAGGACCTAATACGAGTATTATTTGATGATTTAGGACCTAATATGAGTAATAAGACCCAAATTAAGACCTAATATCATTAATAGGATGGGCCTTAGAGGTAGTTAGACCTAGTTAGAACTAATAAGACTAATTAACACCTAATAAGACACACAACTATTCCTAAGTATACCTAATATGAGTAATAGGACCCCTTAAGACCTAATTAGACATAATACTTCACCTATTATGACCTAATTTGTTAAATTTAGTAATAAGACATAAGATTACCCCTTAAGACCTAATACTTGACTAACTAACATAAGTAATTTAAGACCTAATTAGACCTTTAATAAGACTAATTAACACCTAATATGAGTAATAGGACCTACTAGTACATAGGTAATATGAGAAAAAGGACCCCTTAGGTATAATTAGACTTATTATGAGGTCTAATATGGATAATATAACCCCTAAGGTCTAATTAGACTAATTAACCCCTAATAAGACCTAATTATACTAATTAATGTAACTAATGCATGCGAGTAATATGACCTAATATGAGTAATAGGAACTAATATTGAATAGTAATAATACCTAATTAGGGGCCTATTTATGAACCTAATAGGACCCCTTAGACCAAATTAGTCATAATAAGCCCTAATATGAGTCATAGGACCCCTTCTACATGTAATTAGATCTAATTAGACTAATTAACACCTAATATGCTCGTACTATGACCCCTTAAGACCTAATTGGACCCAATATGCTTAATATGGTCTCTTAAGACCCAATTAGACCTATTAGGACCTAATTAGACCTATTAGGACCTAATTATACATAGTTATCTAGGTCTATTAAGACCCATGATAGGTAATATGACCCCTTAAAACCTATTAGGAACTAATTAGGCCCAATTAAATGTATTAGGACCTAATTAGACCCATAAGACCTGTTAGGACCTAATCAGACCTATTAGGACCTATGATAGGTTATACGATCCCTTAAGACCCCATTAGATCCATTATGAGTAATATGACCCAGTTAGACCTATTAGGACCTAATTATACCCAATTAAACCTATGATGACCTAATTAGACTTATTAGGACCTATGATAGGTTATATGACCCCTTAAGACCCCATTAGACCCACTATGAGTAATATGACCCCTTAAGACCTATTAGCACCTAATTAGACCCAATTAGACCTATTAGGACCTAATTATATCCAGTTAGACCTATTAGGACCTAATTATACCCAATTAAACCTATTAGGGCCTATGATAGGTTATATGACCCCTTAAGACCCCATTAGACCCACTATTAGTAATATGATCCCTTAAGACCTATTAGCACCTAATTAGACCCAATTAGACCTATTAGGACATAATTAGACCCAATTAGATCTATTAGGACCTAATTAGATCCAATTATACCTATCAAGACCTAATTATACCCTATTAAACCTATTATGACCTAATTGGACCTATTAGGACCTATGATAGGTTATATGACCCCTTAAGACCACATTAGACCCACTATTAGTAATATGACCCATTAAGAGCTATTAACACCTAATTAGACCCAATTAGACCTTTTAGGACCTAATTATACCCAATTAAACCTATTATGAGCTAATTAGACCTATTAGGACCTCTGATAGGTTATATGACCTATTGTGACTTATCTTATGATTAATAAGACTCTATACATAGGAAATTTCATTCAAACTTTTGTTTAATATATTTATCTTCATATGTAGAAAATGCTCAAGAAGCACAACCTTCTAAAGTTGGAGAAGGGTCATTGCAAGCTCAACAAGCCCAAGCTTCAGAATTTGGAGAAGGGTCATCGCAAGCTCGACAAGAAAAAACTTCAAAAGTTGGAGAAGGGTCATCACAAGCTCAACAAGCACAACCTTTAAAATCTCAAACAAGTACACACATCTCTCTCTCTCTCTCTCTCTCTCTCTCTCTCAATTTGGTCTCTTTTTGGTGAATATGCATTTTGGGTCTTTCCCCTTAAGACTATTGTTTGTGTTGTGTGCATAGCCTTTGATGAAGAAAATGTTGGACAAGGGACATCCCAATTAGTTGAAGTAATGGACTTATGAGAAGGGTCATCCCAAGGTCAAATAAGTATGTGTCTTTCTCATTATTTTATAAATTATTCCCTTTGACATGAACCTATTTCTACTTATTTCATCAAGGTTCCCTTAAGATGAGCTATTAAGAGTTTTTTTTAATTTTGTTTGTAGGCAAAGTACAAGCAACAAATGAGAATGTTAGTCTACCCCAACAGCTGAAGAGAAAAATTAATTGTAAAACCATAGATCATCTAATTGAAATGGATGTGGAAAAATTGAGAGATTATGCTAAACAACCCATAAATGCTACGAAGAGGGCATTGAATAAAAATTCTAAGAAAATAATTGCACAATTTGAGAATCTTGATACACTTAAAAAACCCAACTATTATCAATTACACTTCTTAAAGATGAGTTAAAAGAGCCATTAAAATTGTTGGGTGTAGATGCAAGTTTGAAAAAGACAAAATTGTGTAACATACAAAAAAATATTGTTGAAAGTGTTAAGGAAGGTTTGCATTCCATTGGGAAAACAACTAGATCTACAGATAGGTCCATTTCAAGAAGAGTGATACTGACATCTATTTTAAATAATAATATGTCCCCAAATAGACAAATTTCTTCACTATCATCTCATATCAGGTACATTAGTGATGCAAGAGCATCTTGGGTCCTTGGCAATCCTGTGTCACCAAAAACATATTTGAGTTTGTTTGTGTTGCTCGGTTCCTTCTTTAACCGAGTTGGTTCGGTGTTGCTCAGTTTCCTTGTTCACCGGTGTTGGTCGGTTATCTCTCTAGTGCTCATTTATTTCCCTGGCACTCGATGATGCTTGTATGGCACTCGGTTGGCTTTGCTTACCGATGGGTTTCTTTTGAGTTTCTATTGAGGCCGACTTGTACATTTAATTCAGGTCACAGATTTAATGTTGGTATCCATCATTAGGAAGAGTGTGGACCTAGATCTGGTTGTTCATTAATTATGGATCTGAAGGCCGACTCATTTGGGTAGCCTCTTGTATAAATGTAGTTGTTTGGTTAGATTTTAGGCAGTTAAGTTGAGTTAGAAGATAGAGCTAGAGGATTAGAGATATTTGGCATATACTCGCATGTTTGAGGACTTCTGTACTTCATTGTAATATCTAGCCTAAACCAAGAAGGCCTTATAGCCTGACATGTATGAATCTATTTGAATATAATATATGAAAAGTATCTACATTCTCTCTCTCTCACTATTGTGTGTTATTTCTTTTGCATGTTGTTGAGAAAGGTGGATCTGGTTAGGGTGTGCCTCTTCTGGCCCCTCATGTCCTCTCTTGGGTCAGGTGGTATTAGATTTTGGAGCAAAGAGTTAGAAAAAGAACAAGAGGTAAATGGTATATGGAATATCTAGTAAAGTGGAAGAATAGATTGAGTGAAGACAGTTCATGGATTTCATAGTTTGAGTTGGATGCATCTCGGATCATACCTATTCAAGGATTCAGAGAATCATTTCAAATAACCCCAGGTGTCTGATGCAGGAGCATCTTGGGTCCTTGGAAATCCTATGTCACCAAAAATATATTTAAGTTTGTTTGTGTTGCTCGGTTCCTTCTTTAACCGAGTTGGTTCGGTGTTGCTTAGTTTCCTTATTCGCCACTGTTGTTCGGTTATCTCTCTGGCACTCAGTTATTTCCTTGGCACTCAATGATGCTTGTCTAGCACTCGGTTGGCTTTTCTTACCAACAGGTTTCTTTTGAGTTTCTATTGAGGCTGACTTGTGCATTTAATTTGGGTCATGGATTTAATGTTGGTATTCATCATTGGGAAGCATGTGGACCTAGATTTGGTCATTCCTTTCTTTAATTGTGGATCTAAAGGCTGAGTCAGTTTGGTAGCCTCTTGTATAAATATAGCTGTTTGGTTATAGTTTAGGTAGTTAAGTTGAGTTAGAAGATAGAGCTAGAGGATTAGAGATATTTGTCAGAAGTCCTCAAGTCTGGTACTCATTTGGCTTTTCTTACTGATGGGTTTATTTTGAGTTTTTGTTGAGGCTGACTTGTACATTTAATTTGGGTCATAGATTTCCTGTTGGAACATATGGAAAGCTGAAAATGAAGAAGTTTGGACCTTGCAAGATTTTGAGGAAATTTGATAGTGGAAATGCATATGAGATTGAGTTACCTGATTACATGGACATATCACCTATTTTCAACATTGCTAATTTGTATGAGTATCATGAACTTGATGAAGACATGATAGTACCAACAGATTATCCTAAGAAGTAGAATGAAGAGGTGGAGTAGATTTTGGAGCAAAGAGTTAGCAAAAGAACAAGAGGTAAACAGTATATGGAATATCTGGTAAAGTGGAAGAATAGACCGATTGAAGATAGTTCATGGATTTCATAGTCTGAGTTGGATGTAGCTTGGATCATACATGTTCAATGATTTAGAGAATCATTTCAAATAACCCTAGGTGTCTGATGCAGGAGCATCTCGGGTCCTTGGCAATCCTATATCACCAAAAACATATTTGAGTTTGTTTGTGTTGCTTAGTTCCTTCTTTAACCGAGTTGGTTCTGTGTTTCTTGGTTTCCTTATTTTTCGGTGTTGGTCAGTTATCTCTCTGGCGCCCAGTTATTTCCCTAGTGCTTGGTGATGCTTGTTTGGCACTCGGTTGGCTTTTCTTAATGACAAGTTTCTTTTGAGTTTCTGTTGAGGTCGACTTGTGCATTTAATTTGGGTCATGGATTTAATGTTGGTATCCATAATTGGGAAGTGTGTGGACCTAGATCTGGTCATTCCTTTTGTTAATTATGGATCTGAAGGCTGACTCATTTTGGTAGCCTCTTGTATAAATGTAGTTGTTTGATTAGAGTTTAGGCAGTTAAGTTGAGTTAGAAGATAGAGCTAGAGGATTAGAGATATTTGGCACATCCTCGCATGTTTGAGGACTTTTGTACTTCATTGTAATATTTGACATGTATGAATCTATTTGAACATAATATATGAAAAGTATATGCATTCTCTCTCTCACTGTTGTGTGTTATTGCTTTCGCATGTTGTTGAGCAAGGTGGATCTGGTTAGGGTGTGCCACTTCTGGCCCCTCCTGTCCTCTCTTGCATCATTTAGGAAGGCAATAAAATATTATTTGAAAAGGAGAATCAATTTGGATGATACTGCATTGGAAGGTAATTGGGCACTAATGTGTAGAGCTCCTCACTCTAATAGGATTAAGGAAATAGTTAAGAACTTGGTTATGACATTTTGGACTAATCAAACTCATCCTTCACCAAATACAAGAGATGTTAAATTGAGGAGAGTACTGGGCCTAAGGAATTTTTCCATTACACAAAACATTGGTTGGAGACCACACAACATAGATTGTATCTCTCATTTTGTAATTCAAATCCTAGTATTAAGATTGGACAAACAATGTTTGAAAGATTAAAGCCATATTTTGTAACTTGACAAATAAATCTTTTGAAACTTGTTGTTGTTGATATCATATTGAATTTGATATCTACTTGTTGGAGATTTGCCAGAAGGCTAGTACTAATTGTATGTTTGTCATTGATGACAACATATGGAAAGTAGCATGTGTGGAAGTCTTATGCAGTAAGCCTTTAGTATATGATGCATGGACATGATATCAACATGATATCATGGGTGCAAAGGTTAATTGTAAGTACAGATAGTTATATAGTAGCTTGCGTCAGTAGTGTTCCTGACAGAGTTATAGGTAGTGTTCTATGTATGGTTGTTCGTATAGCTATCTTATGGGCATGCACCCTATGATATATGTTGAAGACATGTTAGTGATGTTTTAGTTATGAATGCATAGTCTAATGATGAACGCAAGTGAAGTTATGTAGTTGCTATTCACCAGTAGCAGTTTCCTGTGTTTATTCAAAAGAGCCGACAAAGATTTTATTGTTTCTTGAGTTGTGCCTATCTTGAGGATATGTGCCCTTGGAGTTAATCTTGGAGAAGTGTTATTGATGTTCGGTTAAGAGTGCATAAGTTAAATCATCTTACAGAGAAAGTTATAGTTGTTTTGGTAGAGCTGACAGTGTGTGGTGTGCGTCTACAATTATTTTATTAGATAGGTCTCAGAATGAGTTGCGTGCATAATAGAGCTGATAGAATGTTTGTTGGAGTTTATTATGGTTTCTCTAATATGATTTCAAGGTGGTTCTAATAGGCCAACTTGATTATATCATTTGGAGGAAAGATATTTATAGGCAGTCATTTGTAATTTCTTGAGTGTGCAGGTTCATGGTTGATTAAGTAGAGCAGAGCAGAGTGTGTGAAGTGTTGAACCATCAGAAGAAGGTCTATGTGACCAAGTAGAGTATGTGTGCTATTCATTGGAACTGATCCAAACAAAAGGTCAAAGCATAATTCACCAAGATCCAGATATAATGTGTATCTGTTATTCAGTAGCTTGTAGCCTTCGCCCATTTGAGCAGTGAGCTCTTGGACAGTGTGTCCTCTCACCTAATAGGGACAATTATAAAAGACTCCTAATAGGGTCCGACCCTTAACTAGGTCTACTATACTTAATATATTGTAAAGCTACTCCTAACAGGGTAAAGGATCTTCTAGCAAGGATCATTATACAATAGTATAGAATATTAGTGGGTATCAAGTCCCACCAGGGTTTTTACCTATTTGGGTTTCCCTGTAACCAAAATATTGGTGTTGTGTTCAAGTGTTCTTTCATTTTGTTTATGCTTTATGTTTAAGTATACTTAATTGGATAAAGAATTGAAACTTGTAGATAATTGATTCACCCCCCCCCCCCCCCCCCCCCCTCTTAGTTATCTCTTGGGACTATTCCTAACAATTGGTATCAGAGCCAAGTGCCTCAGAGAGAAATTTTAATAGCTTGAGGTTGATCAGATGACATACTTCAGGAAAGAAAGTGCTAAGTTTGATGGAGAGAATTATGTTGATTGGAAGAACAAGATGGTGACCCATTTGCAGTGCATTGCTTTTGAAGTTTTTAATGTAACCTTCCAAGCAGCCAAGATTCCTACATTAGAAGACCTTGTAAAAGATGATGCTACTGATGCTCAAAAGGAATTGTTTCATCAGAATGTTATTTCTAAAGAAGCCCTTATCAGCGCCCTATCTGATGGTGAATTTTCAGAAGTAAAAAAGATGGATACAGCCCATAAAATTTGGAAGCACCTTGAAGACATTTTTGAAGGAGACAAACAAGCAAAGGATGCACATAGAAAGACATGGAAGAAAAGATACAATGCATTAAAGATGCTTCCTAAAGAAAATATTAGAGCTTACAATCAGAGGATTAATGAAGTAGTTGTTAGAATCAGGAACAATGGTGGAGAGATTTCTAAGGAAGACATTATGGACAAGTTGATGACTACTCTTACTCCAGACTATGAAAGCAAGATCAACATCCTTGATGAGACCATGCAACTTACATCAAATTTCAAGAGAGAGACCTTGATCAACAAAATCTTAGCTTTTGATATTTCAAGATTGAAGACAGAACCAAAGAGTGAGACAGCTTTCAAAGCAACAATTCATGGTAAGAAATTTGCAAACACTTTTGGTAATTTTGATGATGATGATGAAGATAAAAAACTAGATGATTTTATTGCTATGATTTCCAAAAGAGAAAAGAAAGGAAAAGGAAAATATGAAGGTCAATTACCATTTAAGTGCTTTTTATGTAATAAGATTGATCACTTTGCATCTAAGTGTCCCACTAGAGCTAGAAAGTTCAAAAAGGATTATAAGCCTAAGTATTCTAAGGAATGCTACTATACTAGAGATGGAGTCTTAGATGAAGAATCAGGTGAAGAAGAAATTGGATTCATTTTTATTGTAGATAAAACAAATATTAAGTTAGTTCCTAAAAATGAGAAAGTGAATCAAGAGCTAGCATTGATTTCCCAAGTAGATATAAGAACAGACTGGATTATAGACAGTGGTTGTTCACATCACATGATAGGTGATAAAGGCAAGTTTTTTCATTTGGACAAATACAATGGAGGTATGGTCAGATTTGGAGACAACACTCCTAAACCTATAGTTGGTAGAGGATCCATCACTTTGGATGGAAAGAACAGTACTGATGATGTTCTTTATGTTGATGGTTTGAAACATAACCTTCTCAGTGTTGGATAGTTACTTGGTAAAGGCTATTAGTTGGAGTTCAAAGATGACAAATGCATCATTAACAACAAGGATGGTGTTATGATTGCATCAAGCTCAAAGACAAGAGATAATGTTTTTCAATTCAATTTAGAAGCAATTTGTTTTGTTGCTAAAGTTGATGATAGTTGGTTATGGCACAAAAGACTATGTCATATCAATTTTGATAACATAGTGAAGATAAGAAATGTTAAGGTAGTAAGAGATCTACCTAGCATAGCAAAGCTAGTTGATACTTTATGCAGGGAATGTGTGATGGGAAAGCATGTGAGGAATTCATTTAGGAGCAAGCACAATTTAGCAGAGAACAAGTTGGATCTAATTCATACAAACCTATGTGGACCAACTCAAACAAGATCATACTATGGTGAAAGGTATTTCATTTTATTTGTTGATGATTATACTATGATGATGTGGGTTGCATTCTTGAAAGATAAGTCAGAAGCATTTGAGAAGTTCAAAATATTCAAAGCTAAAGTTGAGAATGAATCTGTATTAAAGATAAAATGTTTGAGATCAGATAGAGGAGGAGAATTCACCTTTGACAGATTCTATGAGTACTACGAAGAACATGGCATAAAGAGATAGTTAAGTGCACCTAGAACACCTCAGCAGAATGGAATTGTAGAGAGAAGGAATAGGATCATTCTTGATACTACGCGCACCATTATGATAGAAGGAAAAGTTGCACACACCTATTGGAGAGATGCGGTCAATACAATAGTCTATACAATCAATAGAATTCAGTTAAGGCTTGCCGCTGATAAAGAACCTTATGAGCTATGGTTTGGTAATGTTCCCACTGTAAAATACTTCAAAATCTTTGGAAGAAAGTGCTACATCAAGAGGGATGAAGTAGTAGGCAAGTTTGATGCAAGAAGTGATGAAGGTATTTTTCTTGGTTACTCTACTAAAAGTAAAGCTTATAGATGTTTCAATTTAAGATTGAAAAAGATCATTGAAAGTTCTCATGTAAATATTGATAAAAATTTTATGATTCAAGAAAGATATCATGATTACTCACCCATGATTGAAGAAGAACCTAGACCCTCCACTAGTGAGACAGTTATTGAAGAAATGTTTGATAGCATTGATGTGTTGTTCAATGACCCTGAGATAAGTGAAGAAGGTACTCCTAAGGCTGATGAGTCAGCATCACCTAAAGTTCCAAAGTTCACATCAAGAAATCATTCCAAGAAAGACATCATTGGAGATCAGAGCGGAAAAGTCTTAACAAGATCACAAGCAAAGAACTCAGCTAGCAATGATGCAGCATATTTACTATCTTAGATTGAACCTTTAAGTGTTGAAGATGCTTGTATGGATTCAGATTGGCATGATGCTATGAAAGAAGAACTTGATCAAATCATTAAGAATGACACTTGGGAATTGGTCCCAAGACCTAGTGATAAGAATGTGATTGGAACAAAGTGGATATTCAGAAACAAGATGAATGAAGATGGTATAGTAGTAAGAAATAAAGCACAATTAGTATGTAAGGGATATACACAAAGAGAAGGCATTGATTATTCAGACACATTTGCACCTATGAGTAGATTAGAAGCTATTAAGTTGTTTTTAGCTTATGCTACAGTTAAAAACTTTAAAGTTTATCAGATGGATGTCAAATTAGCATTCTTGAATGGAGACTTAAAAGAAGTATACATTGAGCAGCTTGAAGGATTCACCTTATCAGACATACTTGATATGGTATGCAGATTAAAGAAGGCCCTCTATGGACTTAAGAAATCCCCTAGAGCATGGTATGAGAGACTAGATGGATACTTAACAAAGATTGGATTCAAGAAAGGAGTAGCAAATTGTAATCTATTCATTAGAGAGACATCTAAAGGTTTATTACTTGTATCTATATTTGTTGATGACATTATCTTTGGAGGTAATGACAAACTCAGTGCTGAATTTGCCAAAGAAATGTAGAATGAGTTTGAGATGAGTATGATTGGTCCTCTCAAGTAATTTTTGGGATTAAATGTGCAGTAGACAGAAAAAGGGATTTTCATTAATCAATCAAAGTATGTGAAAGAGATACTGAAGAAATTCAAGATGGATGATTGCAAGCTAGTAGGAACCCCTATGATTACTGGATGCAAGCTTACAAAGGAAGATGAGTCACCAATAGTTGATATAACATTGTATAAGTCTATGATTGGTAAACTCATTTATCTTACTCAGAATAGACCTGACATTTCCAATGCAGTTGGTATAGTTGGAAGATTTGCAGCAGAGCCTAAACAAAGTCACCTCATGACAGTAAAGAGAATATTCAAATACTTGTAGGGCACTATAGATTATGGTCTATGGTATCCAAATTCAAAAAATGTTGAGCTTCATGTGTACAAGGATGCAGATTGGGTAGGATGTGTTGATGATAGAAAAAGTACTTTAGGTGGAGCAGTGTTTCTTGGTGATAGACTTGTCACTTGGACAAGAAAGAAACAAAAATTTCTCAGTCAACAACAGAAGTGGAATATGTTGCAGTAGCCTTGAATTATCCTACAATTGTTTGGATCAAGCAGATGATAAAAGATTTTGGAATTCAGATTGATTATCCTAGTGTTATTCACTGTGATAACACTAGCACTATCAATATGTCAAAGAATCCTATGATGCATGAAAAGAAAAAACACATTGAGATCAAGTATCACTTCCTAAGAGAGAAAGTGGTAGAGAAAGAAGTCAAGTTGGACTATGTGAGTACTAAAGAATAGTTGGTAGATATATTCACAAAGCCCTTGCCTAAGGATACTTTTGAGTATCTCAAGGGGAAGTTGGGAGTAATTCCCTTCCCTAATTCTTCTTAGAAGGAAGCAGGAATGGCATCAGTCCTCAGGGACTGATGGTAGGTTGACTACTCTACCTCAGGAGTAGTACCGGTGGTTAAAATGAGTGGCACCCTTTTCCATTGATGTCAAAGGGGGAGTATATATATAGAATCATGAAAAAAAAAAGTAAAAAGAGGAGTAATATACTAAGGGGGAGCAACATTTAGTTATGACAGCAGTACAGTTGAGGAAATGGAGAATATTAGAAAATATTGCAGTAGATGGAGGATTTATCTTTGGGGAAGTTTTGAAGAGGAAATGGAGAATGTTATAAAAGAAATGTTCATTTGGGTTGATGGTGGTTTTTCATTCCACATGTTGCCATCAATGCCAAAGGGGGAGATTGTTGGAGATTTGTCAGTAGGCCAGTATTGACTGTATGTTTGTCATTGATGACAACATATGGAAAGTAGCATGCGTGGAAGTATTATGTAGTAAGCCTTCAGTATATGATGCATGGACATGATATCAGCATGATATCATGGGTGCAGAGGTTAACTGTAAGTACATACAGTTATATAGCAGCTTGTATCAGTAGTGTTCCTGACAGAGTTACAAGCAATGTTCTGTGTATGGTTGTCCATACAGTTGTCTTATGGGGATGCACCCTAGGATATATGTTGAAGACATGTTAGTGATGTTTTAGTTATGAACACATAGTTTAATGATGAATGCAAGTGAATTTATGCAGTCACTATTCACCAGTAGTAGTTTCCTATGTTTTTTCAAAAGAGTCGACATAGATTTTATTGTTTCTTGAGTTGTGCCTATCTTGAGGATATGCTCCATTGGAGTTAAGCTTGGAGAAGTGTTATTTATGTTTGGTTAAGAGTGCATAAGTTAAATTATCTTACAGAGAAAGTTACAGTTGTTTTGGTAGAGCTGACAGTGTGTGGCATGCGTCTACAATTATTTTATTAGACAGGTCCCAGAATGAGTTGCATGCATAATAGAGCTAATAGAATGTTTGTTGGAGTTTATTATGGTTTCTCTAATATGATTTCAAGGTGGTTCTAACAAGCTGACTTGATTATATCATTTGAAGGAAAGATAGTTATAGGCAGTCATTTGTGATTTCTTGAGTGTGGTTCATGGTTGATTAAGCGAAGCAGAGAAGAGTGTGTGAAGTGTTGAACCATCAGAATAAGGTCTATGTGACCAAGTAGAGTATGTGTGCTATTCATTGGAACTGATCTAGGTAGCAGGTCAAAGTGTAGTTCACCAAGATCAAGATATAATGTGTATCTGTTATTCAGAAGGTTGTAGCCTTTGCCCATTTGAGCAGTGAGCTCTCAGACAGCATGTCCTCTCCCCTAATAGGGACAATTGTAAAAGACTCCTAATAGGATCTGACCCTTAACTAGGTCTACTGTACTTAATATATTGTAAAGCTACTCCTAACAGGGTAAAGGATCTTCTAGCAAGGATCATTATACACTAGTACAGAATATTAGTGGGTATCAAGTCCCACTGGGGTTTTTACCTATTTGGGTTTCCCCGTAACCAAAATATTGGTGTTGTGTTCAAGTGTTCTTTCATTATGTTTATGCTTTATGTTTAAGTATACTTAATTGGATAAAGAATTGAAACTTGTAGATAACTGATTCACCCCCCCCCACCCCCCCCTCTTAGTTATCTGTTTGGACTATTCCTAACACTACTATCAAGGGTTTAGAAAGATGATAGAAGAAAGTGGTGGTTCTCAAAATGTTTTTCTTAAATGTCCAAGCTAATTCATAGAATCAATATTATGTAATAAATCAATTGATCATGAAATACCTAAAACTAGATTGCATAAGAGGAACTTGTCAAACATGTGGGGATTTGGCTGAATTTCCATTGAGACTTGAATATACTGACATGGCGAGGATGGTAAAATACAACAATTACAAGTACATAGAGTCTGAAACAAAAGTTGGGAAAGAATCAAGAAGGTTGGAATATATAGAGGAGATACATGTCACAACATTTATGGAGAATTTTTGTAAATTGATTCAACCATATATACGTCATGTTTTTTTTTCTAAATGGCAAGTGGAACAGTTCCAAATACTAAAAGAAACTTTTCCAGTTGGAACAATTTTATCGATTGTTGACTTTGCAGAGAATTACTCTTTTGTTTCTCAAAAATAGCTTCAAGAATAATACTACTATATAGAGCAGGTCACTATCATGATTGTGTGTCTTATCTACATGCACAATTAGGTTTGGATGGTATTGATAGTACATATCAAGCATGAGTCATAAATAAAGAATATCACTTTTACATTAGTTATTATAAAGAGCATGACATATATTTTGTCAAGCATTTCTTTAAGACATTTTTTGGATATTTGGGAAAAAAAAGCATCAAAATTGAAAAGAATTTTGTTTGGTCAGATGGATGTGCAACACAATTTAAATTAGCAAGGCCATTTTATGCACTATGTATATATCATTGATACCAAAAGATACCACATATTTGGAGTTTCTTTGAGAGTGGACATGGAAAGGGGGAGCATGATGGTGTAGGAGCTTGTATCAAATGTTCTTTAAGAAATTATTAATTGGACTATCAGGGATATTGTATAAATAATGCTCATGACGTAGTTGAGTGGTGCAAGATGCATCTTGTGGTGCCAAATCAGGATAACACATCATCGTGATTGGATCAATTCATATCGTTCAAAGTATTCTGGGAGATATCAGGTATAAATGCAAACATCACTTGTTTCAATTTAAATTTATGTACACTTTAAATTTATTGATCATTGAAGAACATGTATATATATATATATATATATATATATATATATATATATATATATATATATATATATATATATATATATATATATATATATATATATATATATATATATATATATATATATATATATATATATATATATATATATATATATATATATATATATATATATATATATATATATCTTGTTCAGGTGTTGATAGAAGATCAATCCATGGATGGAAGAGGGTAGACAAAACAAGATCCCTGCATTTAGTTATGAGTATAGATAGTAATGTGTTGTCATTGTACACTAGAGATTACTCATGTTTTTTGTATGATTGCATTTGTTAAAACTATGGTGAATGTATTAACCAAAAATTTGGATGTGTTAGTGAATGGAATTTGGTTCCACTAGATGTTACTAATATAAATGATGAAGTCAAGGATGAAATATTTGATGACATTCCATTGATTTCTACTGATTATGACCATATTTTAGATTTGATGAAAATTGGCACATGTATATATAAATTTAAAGGATCCATAAACTCAATCCATAAATAGTGAGCATGTACACATGTTCTTATTTACTATTCAATTTAGATGGTACATATATCTAGTAAAATATTTAATTTATATTTATAGGTGAAATTGGAAACATATTTTGCAGGACATGTTTTTGTAGTAATAACAAAGCCTAGAAATGTGGAAGGTGTTAGTTACTATTTATTACGTTGCACCAAGGAGAAGATGAATCTAACAAAGAATAAAGCAAGTGATATAATTATGTTTCCCACATGTTGTGTGTGTATTTTGTGGTACATGTTAATCTGCAACACAACACTTCAAGAAAACATTATATTGTTAGTTTAAATCAAATTGAAATCTATTAAACTAAGCAAAATTGTCCTATTTCTCTCTAACTAACAAAAGTATGTAAAAATTCTAGATTTTCTCTCAACCTTAGACTCTAAACCATGACAATGCTTGCTAGAATGAGAGATTCTAATCAAATTGAACTAGAAACATGATTCATCCATTAAAGCCATTAATTCATTCACAATTAAGCTAGGAAATTCAAATGTTCTCTAATTAGCTATGAAATGAAATATGCAGCATGTAGATGTAAATTCAATTAACTCTTCATATGTTGAGACTTGAAAATCCTTATTTTATAGAACTTCAAAGATTTGGACGGTTGAGATGCATCCATGATGATTGGTTGAGATGCCTCCAAACTTGATCAGTGTGAGTGATGATGTCTTTCCATTGGTTGAAAGTGTTTTTGTTGTCCCTTGAGAGGAAACATTCCCTTTTTAGGCTTTTATTAATTTGTTTTAATTAATTACTCTAGCCATGCATTTAATGGGAATGATTTAATTAATTAGGCCTGGAGGTAATCAATATAATTTTTGATCAATTATTGATGATTAATGCTTGATTTATGAAGTTTTATTGATTTTATCAAATTTATCAAATTATGTTAATAATCAGGAATTTAATTAACAAAGTTAGGAATTTATCCTGAATTAGGGAAAATAGGGTGTTATATTCTATTAGCCCATTTTTAGGTGATTATATTTGTCGCTCTTTGAATTTCTTTGCAAATAGCACAAGGATTCAAATAAAATTGATTAAGCGCATGATTTAGTAGAACTAATAGATTCAAGGAGATTTTAGAGAGCGATGAGAACCACTCTAAACTCAAGTGATTTAGAGAGCAGTGAGGACCACTCTGATTTTGAGGAGATTTAGAGAGCAGTAAATCCACTCTAAAATATTTAGAGAGTAGTAAAGAGAACTACTTTGAATTTTGAGAATTTTGAACTTGATCGAACGAAATCTCACATGATTGAAAACATCAATTCTGAACTTGATTGAACGAGAATTGACCATACTGATTCCGAGCTTGATTGAATGAAATCGATAAGAGATTTGGATAAAAATATCCAGTTAGATTTGATTTGCAACAATTGAATATGATGAAAAATAACCAATTTGATTTGAAGTGATGAAATTGATCAATGTCAGAAAGATCGACAACATCAACTTGATTGAAGATAATTGTCATGTCCCTGGTGTTTGAAGATTTGATTAAATTTTTTAGTTTTGGTATGATTATGCCCCCTCAGGGCCAAAATCAAAATAGAATGTTGATAAAATTGGTATTTCAGGCATTGAAGAGATATGTGATTGATTGGAATGGATCTGTATCAAGTACAAATCATTCAGAACATGTTAGAATTCAATTATGATTGATTTTAGTGTTAAAGAAACATTGTTTAATCAAGTTTGACTGAGAAAATATGAGGGTTGACCAAATTTGACTGATGTTTGAGCAATATCCTAGTTTGCAAACTCGATACATGAGTGATAAATTCTCTTTTTACAGCTTATGACAAGCTTTTTATGCATTAATTATGCTCTGTGCAACTTTTGTAACTTGTGTTTGACTAATCTTTGACTTTTGTTGACTGTGCATCTAACTGATAATCATCACTGAATGTATTTTCCATGTTTGTGCTATCATTTTTGCCCATTTTGCCCTTGTTTGACTGTAATTTGACCAAATTTGACTTTTTCTTTTGAAGGTTGATTTTTCTTTGTAACGTCATTTTGACTGCATTTAAGTGATATAGACACCCATTTTGATTTTGGTCTCGATATGAAGCTTTTGTGACATCCCATCAGGAAAGTGCCCTAGGTCATTGGAGCCCTCGAGAGGCTTAAATAGGTCCAAAAGGGTCATTTTACTATTCATTTTCACTTTTACCCTTACTAATTCTTGAGCTCTAGTTGGCGAAATAGTGTTCCCTAGTGAGTGACATCATTTCGAGCTTGCACGACGACACGACCTATCGGTGCATTATGCGAAACCAGTGAGTAGTTGATAACACCTCCATTCAAATTTTTAATTTCATTTTTTATTGTATTTCAACCATTTTATGTCAATTTAGTCTAGGATCGCATCCTATAAGAAGGATCGCACCCGGTCAATCCCACATCGCATCCAATTTTTGCCTAAATTCTAGATCGTATCCCGCATTTCCTGGGTCGCACCCTGTCGGGTCGCATGCAGTTAGTTTGTTCCATTTTTTTAGTCTTTTCGCTACATTGTCGCATCTAGTCATAACAGGGTTGCATCTGGGTTCTAGATCACATCATGCATATCCTAAGTTGCATCCCGCATGTGAAGTGTCATATTTTGGACTCTTGTATTGATTCACTAATGCCTGATACTCTTATACTTTGATTCACTGATATTGTGATACTTTGATGCTCGTCTGATACATTGGTGATTCACTGATATGATGTTGATGCCATTTGATTTATGTTCCTTATATATGATGCTATCTGATTTTTGCACATGTTATGATCTTTGATATGTTTCTCATGCTTTGGATATTGATCTCACCATTGTCATGTGGATACTTGGTCATGTGATTAGATTAGATTAGATGGATGATTGACGTCATTATATTATTTCATTGATATATGCATATGTTTTTATATTTTAAACAGTTTATGGATGTATGAATGGACTCACGTGTTTCTTTATGATAATGTATTTCTTCTTTATTTCATGCATTCATATGTATGGATGAGATGTAATGTGATGCGATGTATGGACATCTCTTTGTTTATTTATGAATGAATGATTATGGATGCACTATGCAGGCATATTCATGGTACTGACATGGTTATGTAGATGAATGGCTATCAGTGATAAATACTCAGTCATTTCATTTAAGTTTTTATGATGATCATATGATGTACTTGGTCAAACTTGGAAAATGTTTATGTTTTTAGGATTTCCATTGATATTGATGTTAGTTAATTAGATTCACACAATCATGTTGATGCAATTTAAAATGAATGCAACTATATTAAAATGAATGCAATTTAAAATGAACTTCAATGCAGCTAAAACATGAAATGCATCTAAATGAATCTAATACAAATTAATATGAACATACATCTAAAATCAATCTAAATACAATTAGCAATGAAATGCACCTAGACTAAGACACCTAGGACAATTAGTGTTTATTCAAAGTGAGTCTATTATCATCATAGAGCATTTGTAGTTGGGACCTCATAGGTTAGTATAATTTTCACTAATAGATTTCATAATCATGAAAATATGAATACTTTCCTTTCATTCGTCATGTCAAAAGTTAACCTAAACATTAAAACATATAGGCTAGAATGTTATGTCAGTTAATTCTTGTTGATATATAAACATATTCTGTTCTTGTGCAAAATGTATACCCGCAATGAACTTTTATTTTATATTCATATCCTTGGGTATTTTCCCAATTTATTGTGCACCTTACTAGGAAGTTGTTTCATTTTAGTTAAAAATAGGCAAGGAAATAAATCCAACCTCACTAAAGCTTTCATAAGAAATAGGTTGAGGTATACGTGGCATTCCAATAGTGATGAAGATAATTATCATAGACACCCATTCCATATAATCACCTTAGATCATCAGATTTATTATCACAAACAGAAGACAAAGAAAATGTTATTCCCCCAATCCTTGTTTCTCTAGTCAATTTTTAGACATCATCGCGTCACTCAAGGAACATAAAAATAACAAATTGATAATAAGTCATAAAGAAAAAATCATTATTCCTTCATTTAGTTTTTCTAATTAAGAATAGTGTATTTTCTTCAAGAATAGATAGTTGTTTATTGTAGTATTAAAAAACACACTTATTTTAATTTGCAAACACATAAGAATTATCAATAATAGAATTTTCTTTAATCAATGAATGTCTCACCTATATAGTATTTAGAAACACCCTTATTGTCATGACATAGTGTTTAGGAACCCTTTTTAGGTCCAAGTATTAAGAAATACTATTGTTGGCGGTATTTAAGAAATACCTTTGTTTTCATAGTTTGACGTCTATAACAAACTAGGGATAAGCGACACCCTAGAAGAAAGTCTTAATAGTGACTAAGCGACTTTGTGGCATGCATGAATTTGATCATTATCCCTAGGAAAAAATGGTTTACCTAGGACACTGATGTAGAAAGATTCCATCCTTAGGAAGATATGGTTTTCTTGATAGTATGTCTTAGGATTTAGCTCATCATGAAAGTGATTGAAAGATATGTACAACCTGAACTTTACATCAGAAAAGTATTCAAGCATTGTCTTGATAGATAGAGTGTTGTTTACAAGTAGCACTTGTTTACCAGGTTTTCACTACTTGGCTAAACTTTTTCTATTTTTTCTATCAATATGGCGCATGTTTACCAAGTTTTCACTAAGACACTTTTTCTCTTTTTTGATTTGTTTGTACTTTTTCTTTTCCTATTTTTTTTGGACTCACCAAGGTGCCTATTTACTAGGTTTTCACTGAGATGGTCATTTTTTTTGACTTTTTCCATTGTTTTTTATTTTGTTCAGGATCAATATTTGTTGTTTTTGCTTTTATTCAAGATTTTTTTCTTCTTTTTTGTACTTTTTTCAGGAACCCTTTTCACTATACAAGTGCTACCTCAAGAATGTCAAGCATAAAACCTTTTCACGTGTAGAGTGTTGATTGGATCTAGTAGAACATCTCCCTTAGGTGTAGCTAATTGATAGGCTCCTGATCCAAATGATGTTGTCATAACAAAGGGACCCAGTCGGCTGGGTTCAAAATTTCCCTTTTGTTCTCGATGTTGTTGATTCTTCAAATTTTCTCTTAGAACTAGATCTCCTACCTAAAATATTCTTGGTTTTACTTTCTTGTTGTATCCTCTTGACATTCTCTTTTGATAGAATTTGAGATGATCAACAACTGTTGCCTGTGCTCATTTAGCAATTCTAGTTCTTGTAATCTATAGATTTTGTAGTCCTCATTAGTGACTAGATTTTTTAATGATACCCTCAATGATGCAATATCTATTTCAACTAGTAGTACTGCCTCAGATCCATAGAATAGTGCAAAAGGAGTTGTGCTAGTTGGTGTTCTGATGCTGGTGTGATATGCCCACAATGCTGTACTTATTTTCAAATGCCAGTCTCTTCCTGATTTACTCACTGTTCTATGTAATATTTTCAAGATGGTTTTATTTGATGCTTCAACATGTTTGTTACCTTGAGGGTAATAGATCAAGGCACAGTGTTGAGTGATTTTGAATTGAAGACACAAGTCATTGTTAGAATAACTGAGAGGGGGGTGAATCATTTATCCTTATTCCCAAATACAAAATGTATATCCAAAAATAATTTACACAAACTTCTACAGCTCAGTAACATAAAATAATAAACTATCCATGCTTTCATCGATTACCAGGTAATAACTTATAGTGATTACCGATCAAATCCAATATGCAATATGTAAAGTATAACAATCAAAAAATCACCACAACCAACACATAGCACAAGATATTTAACATGGAAACCCTATTAAGGGAAAAACCACCTGGGACTAGCAACCCAAAAATTGTTCATTCTTTTGAAGTGAGGTCAGTGAAGACCCAACCTTGTTAAAGTTTACAAAACACACTGTAAGGTGTGACCCTGTTAGAGGATTTAACACTAACCATTATCATCCAACTAACATTCACTATGGGGTTGACAGGATAACAAATGTACACTCTATGAATGACATTACAAGACTTTCAAGTCCACTCTGTTAAGAGATTTATCTAATTACAATGGTTAAACTGTAATAGTAGGTGATCTAATTACAATACAACTTCTATTGCAGATGTTTAGATCTATATTATGCTCATTCAAATCCTCTGATAAATATATCAATTTTGTTTCAACAATAATCAATGACTTACTGTCTCTTAGTTATAGCTTTTTGATGCTCGGTAATCTCTGCAGTTTGGTTCTCCTTAACCAGTCTGATTAGGCATGCATGAAGCTCTATTCATGTGATAGTTTTGTAATCTCCTTCTTCTGGCATAATTTCATAGTGAAACCCTAGTCTCTTAAATAGACATGTAAATCATTTTCTTTTCATCCATCAAATTTTGCCACTTATTCTCCTTTGTCCATTTTGCCACTTAAACCTTCCTCGGCTGATGTGTTAGTAACATGTTTTGTTTCTATCCTTTAGATCTTCCTTGAATTTTGTTATTCATTGATCTTCATAAAAAACTTATCTCCAACACTGAGTTCGAGGTACTTTACAGCTCATCAACTTTCATCAATTAAATTGATCATTTAGTTCTTTTCTTCATACTCGATTAAAAAAGAAATGCGTTAGTGAACACAAGCTCAGTTTATACTATGCTTGGTATACACTACACTATTTGGTGTATATTGGAATGCTTCATTAACTAACCACACTACTTTGTAACAAATTTCTTCCAACTTCATAATAGATTAATGTAACATAATCAAGTCAAAAATATTAAGTCATAGATTCATCAATAAGTTACCAAAATTATTCCTTATCCTCATCTATCCTATCCATCTTCCTCAATGTAGATATCTCAGTTCTTCATCTTTCTCTTCTCTTCTAGAGATGTGTTAGATATTTGTAACTACCATGATAAGTACTGTTAAAACTAGTTGACATCAATGAAAACATAAAACTGATGTAATTATCTTACATAACACTTCAGTGTTTAGTGATCTCTAATCACTTGTAGTTCTTCAATGAAGTTCTCAATCAATTGTAGTTCATCAATCTCTCCCTTTGGCATTGATGGAAACTCAAGCAATATGAAGTATACCATACACATACCAAACATGTATTCTACAACTCTGTATACAAATGTTGTAACTCGGTACAAGCTCTCCTTAGCTTAATATGTTTAATCACTATGTTACTTAACAACATTACACGTGCAGACTATCTTCTACAAATATGATCTTTGCAGCTCTCAGATTCCTTCTTCTATTCTCAGTAACTGATCTTCAATGCTCTCCTTTATTTTCAGATCTCTCCCTTAGATAGATGTTTTAGTGTTCTCCTTGGTTATCATATTGTTTATATCTCCCTTTGACAATAATGCGAAAGAAACACATAAACATACAACTCTGTAGTAGCCATGTAAGTCTTTGTTGTCTGGTGCATTATTTATATCTTTGTATACTATTATGCCAATCTGTTCTAATTCTTCAAACTTTTCACAACCTCAGATAGAAATTCAAAGTGTGAACAATGCTGCATCAACATGTATGATCTTTTGATAAGATTAGGTTGATGCAACCTCTAGATCACATTAGTGACCAATAGACAGGGGACAGACCCCAAGTCTAGTCCTCAAGTATTCAAATGTATCCTTCAGTAGAGGCTTTGTAAATATGTCTGCAAGTTGCTCTTTAAATGTAACAAATTCTAGCTTTAATTGCTTTTTCTGTACTTGTTCTCTTAAATAGTGATACTTAATAGATATGGGCTTTATTTTTTAGTGCATCACTGGATTCTTTGAAATGTTTATAGCACTAGTGCTATCACAATATATAATCACTAGCTCAGTGATTACCTCATTCATACCTTCCAACACTTGCTTGATATATGCAATATTTGAACAATTTGTAGCAGTAGCAACATACTCTGCTTCGGTTGTAGACTGAGAAATGCAAGATTGCTTCTTACTTGTCCATGTAACAAGTCTTTCACCAAAGAAAAATGCTCCTCTGGTGGTACTTTTTATGTCATCCACATTTTTAGCCCAATCAAAGTCGGTGTAGACTCTGAGTTCAAACTTGCCATCTTTAGGATACCATAATCCATAGTCCTCTATTTTCTTTAGGTATATTAAGATTCTCTTTGTAGCAACCATGTGTGACTCCCTAGGATTTGTAGAAAATCTTGCAACAAACCCCACAACATGTGTAATATCTGGTCTACTATGTATTACATACATTAATTTACCAATCATAGATCGGTACAGTGTCTGGTTTACCTCTATAGTTTCATCTTCTTTTGTCAACTTGCAACTTATGACCATTGGTGTTCCATCTTGTTTAGCATCTTCCATGCCAAATGTTCTCAGTACTTCCTTGATATATTTGGATTGTGTGATGAATATACCATCATTCTGCTAAATAACCTGTAGTCCTAGAAAGAACTTAATCTCTCCAAACATAGACATTTCAAATTCTTTTCTCATTTCATCAGCAAACGATTTACAAATGTGATCTTGTCCTCCAAATATTATGTCATCCACAAATATTTCAGCAATCAAGATAGTATCATCTGAATTCCTTTCATATATAGATTGCTATTCTCACCAGTTCTAACAAATCCAATACTCAACAAATAAATATGCATCCTTTCATACTAGGCTCTAGGTGCTTGCTTCAAACCATATAAAGCTTTATGTAATCTACATACCATAGCTTTCTTGTTAGGATCAATGAACCCTTCTGGTTGTTCTATGTAGACTTCTTCTTCAAGTATCCCATTCAGAAAAGCTGATTTAACATCCATTTGGTAAACTTTGAACTTCTTATGTGCAGTATATGCAAGTAACATAGTGACTCCTAATCTAGTAACAGGTACAAAATTTTCACCTTAATCTATTCCTTCCTCTTGTGTATATCCCTTGCATACCAATCTAGCTTTGTTCCTTGTTACCTCTCCATTTTCATTAAGGTTATTCTTGAATATCCATTTAGTACCGATAACATTCTTATCTTTAGGTCTAGGTACTAAAGTCCAAGTCTTGTTTTTCTCTATCTGTTCAATTTCTTCTTTCATTACATTAACCCATTCATCATTTTCCAGTGCAACTTTAACATTCTTCGATTCATATTCACAAACTAAACATGTACCTTGTCTTGTCTTACTCCTTGTCATCATTCCAACTTGTCTATCTCTAATTATTTGAGTCTCAAGATGATGTCTTTTGAAAAATCTTTCTAGTACTTGATCTCTTCTCTGTTGTTCATCCTATGTAGGTTCATTTTCTTGCTCGGTAGGTCCTTCCTACTCATCGGTTTCTCTTTCTTGTTCCTCAGCATTGTTTTCCTACTGATTGGTTGTCATAGTTTATGGCTTCGGTAGATACTCTGGTTGTTCAATGTAAGTGAATCTACCATAGTCTTACGGTTCCTTTTTTCTTTCTTCTACATTCTTATCATCAAACTCATCAACCCTAACATTAGTACTTTCAATCATTTTATTTGTAACTCTATTTAGACACTTGTATGCTTTGCTTTTAGTGGAATATCCAAGAAATATCCCTTCATCAACTTTTGAGTCAAACTTTCCATTTCTTTCATCTTTCAAAATAAAGCATTTACTTCCAAAAATTTTGAAGTAACTTACAGTGGGTTTGTGTCCAAACCATAACTCATAGGTTGTTTTGTTAGTGTCCTTCTTTAGTTGTACTTGGTTAAGAACATAAACAGCTGTGCTAACTACTTCTCTCTAGTATGTCTGAGCTACATTCTTCTCTATCATCAATATCCTTGCGCAATCAAAAATTGACCTATTCCTCCTTTCAACAATGCCATTCTACTAAGGTGTCCTTGGTGCTAAAGACCTGCCTTTTAATACCATGCTCATTACAAAATTTAGTAAATTCATTAGAGATAAATTCACCTCCTCTATCCAATCTCAAGCATTTCAAATCTTTACCAGTCTCTTTCTCTACTTTTTCATTATACCACTTAAACATCTTAGATGCCTCATATTTTTCTTTTAGAAAAATGATAGTCATTAATCTAGTATAATCATCAACAAAAAGAATAAAATATTTGTCTCTATAACAACTATGAGTTCTCATAGGACCACATTGTTAGGAATGAATATTGAATTTTTGGCAGCCATTTTGTAGTCGTTATTGTTGCATTCATGACTATGATTGTTATTGATGTCAACACAATGATCTTCTGGAGATTTGTAGAGGAGTAGACAATATTTGGATTAGCGCACATGGGATATTATAGATAGAGCTATCCGATGTTGAGGATTTACTCTTTGATATGTTATATGTTTATGGTTAAGAGCATAGATAATAATTCATTTATTCATGGAAGTTATGAGCATTTTGGTAGAAGCAGTATTCAGGTAGTATTCCTGAGTAGCGATTTGTGGAAATCGGATGATATCTCCTAATCAGGATGGAATCTAGTTTTGTGTACCTAAAGGGAGGTTGAAGGAACATTGATAGTGATGTGGATGATAGCACAAACTTTGAGGTTGCACAGATGGAGAATTATTATATTTGGAAGCTGATAGCTTTGTGTAATTTTGATTTAGCGTGTGGAAACTTTTATTTTGTATTTGGATGCCAACTCATTTGTAATTACTTGAGTGTGGTATAAAGGAAATAATGTTTTTCCTTGTAATATGGATGAATATTGATGTAAGCATGAATTGAAGAAAAGAGCTAATGCAATTGTGAAAGCGAATTTGTGAAGGAAGACATGTGAGGTACAAAGATCTAAAATTGAGATCTGGTGTAGTAGTGAGTGCGGTTTGGCATAGTTAGAGAAGAGGTAACATATTGTTGAGATCAATAATATTTTGGTATTATTCTATTGAGTAATACAAAGATCAATTGGATAGTGTCTTCAATGATCTTACCCTGAAGCTATTTGGGCAGTGGGTCCTTCTGTCTTCCATAACTCTTAACAGGGTTAGAATCTTTTAGCAGAGATTCAAAATCTCCTAACAGGGAATCATATGTACTAAATGTATTTCATAAGACTCCTAAAAAAGTCCATCCTTTCACAAGGAATATTCATATTAGTACATCTTTTGTGGGCATCATTCCCACCGAGGTTTACTCTTTGATCAATAGGTTCCCTAGTAAACATATCTTGTGTCATTGTGTTATTGTGTATGAATATCTTTCTATGGTTGGTAATTATATTGCTTACATGGTTAAATACTATTGAAGTTGATAAAAGTTATAATCATCTGATAACTGATTCAACCCCCCCCCCCCTCTCAGTTATCTTGGTGGACTTTACTTTCTAACAATTGGTATCAGAGCAGCAGGTCCTTGAAAGAGAAGTTTAACAGCTTAAGGAGATCCATGGAAAATTTTAGGAAAGAAAGCCCTAAGTTTGATGGAGTGAATTTTGACAGCTGGAAAGAAAAGATGAAGACACATCTACTATGTTTAGGACCAGGTTATTGGTTGATTACAAAGAATGAGAAGACTATCATTGAAGAGGATAATCTTGAAACATGTTCTGGTGATGAGAGAGATTTATTCATGTGTAACATACTTGCCAGAGAAGCACTTTAGACAACCCTTCCAGAGAATGAGTATAGTTAGGTAAAATGTTTGAAAACATCTCATGAAATTTGGAAAGCTTTACACTCTACTTTTGAAGGTGATGAACATGCAAAGAAAGTTAGATTACATAATTGGATATGTGCATTTCAAGATATAAGAATGATGGAAGATGAATTTGTTAGAAGCTATATTGGTAGAATGTCAAAAAATTTTACAGGCATAAAATCATGTGGAGGAACAAAGATAGAGAATGAAGTGATATGGAAAATTCTAAAGATATTGACTCCTGTGTTTAGGCAAAAAACACAGATGATTGAACAAGTTATACCATGTATTTCAAAATTTACAAGAGATACTCCTCTTGGAAGAGTGGAAGCAGCAGAAATGAACCTGAGGTTATCAAGAGACTTACCTAGAATGGAGACAACATTTAGTGCTCTTAGTATTCTCCCTACTTTGTCAAGAAGCATCAGCTTGAGTGGAGATTATGTTGGCGGCAATAGATCTAGAGATGAAGAAGACATGAAGATTGAAGAAGGTATTACCTTGCTTGTGAAGAGAGAACCAGACGGTAAGAAAATTTTTAAATGTTGGACTTGTCAAGAATATGGTCATTTTGCATCTAAATGTCCTAAGAGAGTTAAAAAGTACAAAAATAATTTCAAACCTAGAAGATCCAAGGAATGTTATTATGTTAATGATGAAGATCTTGAAGCTAGTATAGAGAGAACTCTAAGTGAAAGTGATACTGAGAATAATGATGACATAGGATTCGTAGCAATTAAAGAAGAAGATCCTGAAATAGATGTTAAGGAAGAAAAAGCCCTAGTTTCTCAAGTTGAAGAGAAAGATGATTGGATTATAGATAGTGGTTGTTCACATCATATGACTGGAGATATGAAAAAATTCATAAAGTTTAACAATTATGATGGAGGAGTTGTTAGAATTGGAAATAATGCACCTTGTTTGATTAAAGGTATAGGATCTATTAATCTTGATGGAAAGACTAATACTGATGATGTTTACTTTGTGGATGGTTTGAAACATAATCTATTAAGTGTTGGATAGTTAGTTGATAAGGGATATCAAGTTTGGTTTAGTGAGAAAACTTGTGTGATAAAGGATAAAGATGGAAATCTGATTGGAACTGGATCTAGAACTAGAGGTAATGTATTTCAGTTGAATCCTACTGAGATGACATGTTTGATTACTAAAATTGATGACAGTTGGTTATGGCACATAAGGTTTTGTCATATAAATTTTGATAATATTGTGAAAGTAAGTACTACACTCACAGTAAGGGATTTGCCTAAAATTATGAAGCCTACTAACATGATTTGAAAGGAATGTGTGATGGCTAAACATAAGAGAAGTTCTTTCCCCAGTAAGAAGTTTACATCTGCAAAGAAGTTGGAGATTGTTCATATAGATTTGAGTGGTCCTACCAGGACTAGAGGATTCTATGGAGAGAGGTATTTTATGATTCTTATTGATGATTTTACAAGAATGATGTGGATTGCATTTCTTAAAGAAAAATATGAAGCATTTGATAAGTTTAAGATCATCAAGAATAAAGTTGAGAATGAATCTAGAATGAAGATTAAATGTTTGAGATTTGATAGAGGTGGAAAATTTACTTCTAGAGAGTTTAACACCTTTTGTCAAGTGAATGGTATTAAGAGACAGTTTTCAACCCCTAGAACACCTGAACAAAATGGTATTGCAGAAAGAAGAAATGAATCAATGACTGAAGCATCAAGAGCTATGTTATTTGAGAATGATTTGGTGAAGATATTCTAGAGAGAAGCAGTGAACACATCAATGTATACAATGAATAGAGTACAAATCATAGTAGACACAGACAAGACACCCTATGAATTATGGTTTGGATATGCACCCTCAGTTAAGTATTTTAGAATTTTTGGAAGCAAATGTTATATAAAGAGAGATGATGATATTGGAAAGTTTGATCCTAGAAGTGATGAAGGAATATTTCTTGGATATTCTTTGAAAATCAAAGCTTATAGATGTTACAATAAGAGAACTAAGACTATTGTTGAGAGCGCAAATGTTAAATTTGATGAAAAGTTCAAAATTTAGGAAAGAATGCCTGATTATGAATCTGATGAAGGAACTCATCCTAAGCCTAACACTGAAACTAATGAATTATTCTATGAGATGGATAGTGACTTGTTAAATGGAAGCCATAGTGAAGTTATTGAAGAACTGACACCTGAAGTAAGATCTGAGACATTGACACCTAACAGTAATTTATCAAGGAATCATCCTATTGAGCAAATTATTGGAAGCATTGACAAAGGAGTTCTAACTCAAAATAAGGTACAAGAACAGTTATGTTTGATTTCTCAAATTGAACCTAAATCTACTAGTGAATCTTGTGAAGATGAACATTGGATTAAAGCTATGAAAGAAGAACTAGATCAGATTGAAAAGAACAAGACATGGGAATTGGTCCCTAGACCTAAAGATAAGAATGTTATTGGAACTAAATGAGTATTCAGAAACAAGATGAATGAACAAGGAGAAGTAGTAAGAAACAAAGAAAGATTGGTATGTAAGGGATACTCACAACAAAAAGGAATTGACTATGAATAAACTTTTGCACTAGTATCAAGAATTGAAGTAGTAAGAATGTTTTTGGCCTATGCAGCTTATAAGAAATTCAAAGTGTATCAGATGGATGTGAAGTTAGCATTACTGAATGGTGAATTGGAAGAAGAAGTCTACATTGAGTAGATTGAAGTTTTTCCTTTGACTTAAGGAGGAGACATGGTGTGCAAACTGAAGAAAGCATTATATGGACTAAAGCAAGCACCTAGAACTTGGTATGCAAGATTGGATAAGTATTTGTTAAAATTGGGATTTACAAAAGGAATAGTTGATAGCAATTTGTACAAAAAAGAAATTGGAAATGGTTTGTTGATTGTAGTTATTTTTATTGATGACATTATTTTTGGAGGAGAAGATGAAGATAGTGACAAATTTGCTGATGAAATGAAGACTAAATTTGAAATGAGTATGATTGGTGAAATGAAATATTTTTTGGGATTGCAGATAACACAGAATAGTGATGGTATCTTTTTAAGTTAGACAAAGTACCTGAACAACTTGTTGAAAAGATTTAGAATGAAGAACTATGAACTAGTTGGAACATCTATGGTAATTGGAAATAAATTATCTAGCATAGATGAAACACTAGTAGTTGAATAGAAAAAGTACAAATCTATGATTGGAGGATTGTAGTACTTGACTCATACAAGACCTGATATAGAACATTCAGTTGGAATTGTAGCAAGATTTCAAGCTAAACCTAGAGAATCACATTATGCAGTAGTAAAGAGGATACTAAGATATTTAAGAGGCACAATGGACTGTGGATTGTGGTATGAAAAATCTGATGATTTTACCCTATGTGCATATACAAATGCTGATTGGGGAGGTAGTGTTGATGATAGAAAGAGTACCAGTGGTGGAGCCTTTTTTCTTGGAGGAATATTGGTTTCTTGGCTAAGCAAAAAGCAAAATTGCATTTCACAAAGCACACTAGAAGTAGAATATGTAGCAGCAGAAAATAATTGTAACTAGATAATTTGGATGAAGCAAATGCTAAAGGATATTGGAATAAAGTTTGTTGAACCTGTTGTTATACATTTTGACAACACCAGCATAGTTAGTATTTCTAAGAACCATGTATTACATTCTAAGACAAATCATATAAAGATTAAGTATCATGTAGTAAGAGAGAAAGTTGCTGAGAAAGAAGTCAGACTGGAGTACATAAGCACAAAGGAGCAGATAGTAGACATTTTTACAAAGCCTTTTCCTAAGGATACATTTGAGTATTTGAGAGGAATGCTTGGGGTTATGCCCTAGCCTACTTTTGAGAAGTGATCCAGATTGGTTGCATCCATCTAGTGGTATATGAGCCTTATCTTTCTTTTGGATTGGATGTTGGTACTTCCTCTATGGGGGAGTATGTGTATCTAAGCTGAGTCATGAGGACTCTAGTGAATGTATTTTCTAAACAATGTCTTTTGACATTAGAGTTGTTGTTGACATAATGATGAAATTTATGTCATTGATGTCAATGGGGGAGAAGTGTACATGAAAAACCATTTGTACCATCTATTGGAGAGAACTAAATAGGAAACAAAGCAAGATTTGATTGATGAAGAAAACTTGAAAGCATTTTCAGAGCAACAGTGTTGCAGTATTGGATTTTTGGAACATTGGATGTTTTCATCTATGTTGCCATCAATGCCAATGGGGGAGATTGTTAGGAATGAATGTTGAATTTTTGCCAGCCATTCTGTAGTAGTTGTTGTTGCATTCATGACTATGATTGTCATTGATGTCAACATAATGATCTTCTAGAGATTTGTAGAGGAGCAGATAGTGTTTGGATTAGCGTACATGGGATATTACGGATAGAGCTATGCGATGTTGAGGATTTAATCTTTGATATGTTATATGTTTATGGTTAAGAGCATAGATAGTAACTCATTTATTCATGGAAGTTATGAGCATTTTGGTAGAAGCAGTATTCGGGTAGTATTCTTGAGTAGAAATTTGTGGAAATCGGATGATATCTCCTAATCGGGATGGAATTTGGTTTTGCGCAGTTAAAGGGAATTTGAAGAAACATTGATAGTGATGTGGATGATAGTGAAAACTTTGAGGTCACATGGATGGAGAATTATTGTATTTGGAAGTCAACAGTTTTGTGTAATTTTGATGTAGCGTGTAGAAACTTTTATTTTGTATTTGGATGTCAACTCATTTCTAATTACTTGAGTGTGGTATAAAGGAAAGAATGTTTTTCCTTTTTTTAATATGGATGAATATTGATGTAAGCATGAAGTGAAGAAAAGAGCTAATGTAATTGTGAAAGTGAATTTGTGAAGGAATACATGCGAGGTACAAAGATCTGAAATTGAGATCTGGTGTAGCAGTGAGTGCAGTTTGGCACAGTCAGAGAAGAGGTAACATATTGTTGAGATTAGTAATATTTTGTTATTATTCTATTGAGTAATACAAAGATCAGTTGGACAGTGTGTTTAGTGATCTTACCCTGAGCTATTTGGGCAGTGGGTCCTTCTGTCTTCCATAACTCTTAACAGGGTTAGAATCTTTTAGCAGGGATTCAAAATCTCCTAACAAGGATTCATATGTATTGAATGTATTTCATAAGCCTCCTAACAAAGTCCATCCTTTCACAAGGAATATTCATATTAGTGCATCTTTTGTGGGCATCATTCCCACCGGGGTGTACTCTTTGATCAAGAGGTTCCCCAGTCAACATATCTTATGTCATTGTGTTATTGTGTATGAATATCTTTCTATGGTTGGTAATTATATTGCTTACATGGTTAAATGCTATTGAAGTTGATAAAAGTTATAATCATCTGATAACTGATTCACGCCCCCCCCCCTCTTAGTTATCTTGGTGGACTTTACTTTCTAACACACATAGGTCGGTATGAACCAACTCAAGTATCTTCTTTTTTGAATAATCTTTTCTTTTGAAACTAGATTTGGTCATTTTACCTTTTTGGCATTCATGACACATAACATGATCAAGCTTTGATAAGTTAGGCAAACCTCTAACTCTTTTATTTTTACTGATCTTAATCATGTTATCAAAGTTCACATGACATAACCTTTTATGCCACAACCCAAACTCTTCATTTTTCATAATTAAGAAAGAAGACTCATCATTATCAAGATAAAACAAATTACCTTTTGATTGTGCTCCAATTCCAACAAGTCTTCCTCCATCATCAAATATTTTTACTTTCTTTCTCTCAAAAGCAACTCGTGACCTAAATTGTTCAGCTGTGCCACACTTATCAAATTATAGTTCAATCCTCCTACCCAATAAGCATTTTCACATTTAATTCTATCATTTATCATCAGGGATCCTTTTCCTCTTACCATATAGGATGTATCATTACCCATTTTCACATATCCTCCATTGTATTGCTCAAGATGATTAAATTTTTCTTCATTACCAGTCATGTGATGTGTACAACCACTATCTATGATCCATGTATCATTTTTATTAACTTTAGAAATCAGTGTTGTTTCTACATACCTCTCTTCCTCATTAGAATCAACCTTCATAACAACAAATACAACTTCTAAATCATCATCTAAATCAGTGTCATTATCATCTTCTTCAGTAATCTAACAAACCTTCTTACCTTTATCATTATTGTCTCAGTTGTCTCTATTATATTGTTAGTAGCTTCTATTATTTCTTCTCCAATAGCTTCCTTCACTGGATCAGTCTTTGTTTGTATCCTCTTCCTTCCTGTTTGGACATCTAGTAGCAATATGACCAACCTCTTTACAGTTAAAGCATGCTAAAGGTAACTTCCCCTTATATATACCTTTACCTTTATGTAATCTTCTGGCCACAAGAGCTTCAAGTTCATCAAGCTCATTGTCAGTATTGCTATCATTAACATTTTTTTACTACTAAACTTACCAATCTTTAGAGAAGTCATGAAAGCAGACTCAACAGTCAGTACAACACTATTATCATAATTGTTAAGCTCAAATGTTGTCAATTTACCAATCAAATTGTCAAGAGTGAGAGTATTACCATGCGCAGATCTCATTTCATGGACTACAGATATTCTGATTGCATAAACTGGCAATAAGGTTCTAAGAATTTTGCTTATCACAATGTCTTCTTCAATAACACTATCAGATCCTCTTATTGCATTAACAATTTCCTTTATTTGATTTGTGTACTACACTATATTTTCATCTTCCTTCATCTCCATGTCATCGAATCTTCCTCTTAAGCTTTTGGCTCTGGCTCTTTTGACATTTACATCACCACTATAAACTTGAGCAAGTTTATCCCACATTTGTTTAGCAGTAGAATAATCCTTGATATCTTCAAATTCATTATCTGTCAGAGAAGGAACAATCTCCATCATAGTGACATTATGCTCATGTCTGTCTCTTAGCTAATCAAGGGTCAAAGGTCCAGTGAGTGGTGCAAGGTAGTGATTCTCCATTAGAGTGAGGGAAGAATTCACAGTTCCAAATACATGCAGCTTCATCCTACTTTTCCATATTGTGAAGTTATCCTTGTTTAGCTTTGACACTTCCCTCTTATACATTTTGTGATCTTTGTACTGAAGTCCTTAAAATTATGTTCCAAGCAACTGAGTAGCTTGTATCAAGTAACCAACACTCTGATACCAATTGTTAGAATAACTGAGAGGGTGGTGAATCAGTTATCCTCAGTCCCAAATACAAAATGTATATCCAAAAACAATTTACACAAACTTCTACAACTCGGTAACATAAAATAGTAAACTGTCTGTTCTTTTACTGATTACCAGTTAATAACTTATAGTGATTATCGAGAAAATCCAATATGCAATATGTAAAGTATGACAATCAAACAATCACCATAATCAACACATAACACAAGAGATTTAACATGGAAACCTTGTTAAGGGAAAAACCACCTGGGACCGGAAACCCAAAAATTGTTCACTCTTCTGAAGTGAGGTCGGTGAAGACCTAACCCTATTAAAGGTTACAAAACATAATGTAAGGTGTGACCTTGTTAGAGGATTTAACACTAATCATTATTGTCCAACTGACATTCATTATGGGGTTGACAGGATAAGAAATGTACACTCTATGAATGACATTACAAGACTTTCAAGTCCACTCTATTAAGAGATTTATTTGATTACAATGGTTAAACTATAATAGTAGGTGATCTGATTACAATACAACTTCTACTACAGATGTTTCGATCTATATTATGCTCATTCAAATCCTTTGATCAACAATAATCAATGACTTATTGTCTCTTTGTTATAGCTTTCTGATGCTCGGTAATCTACACAATTTGGTTCTCCTTAACCAGTTTGATCAGGCATGCATGAAGCTCTATTCACATGATAGTTCTGCAGTCTCCTTCTATCATAAGTTTCATAGTGAAACCCTAGTCTCTTAAATAGACATGTAAACTATTTTCTTTTCATCCATCATATTTTTCCACTTATTCTCCTTCATCAATTTTTCTACTTAAACCTTCCTTGACTGATGTGTCAGTAGCACATTTTGTTTCCATCCTTTATATCTTCCTTGAATTTTGTTAGTTGTTGATCTTCGTAACAAACTTTATCTCCAATACTGAGTTTGAGGTACTTTACAGCTCATAAACTTCCATTAGCTAATCTAATCATTTAGTTCTTTTCTTCATACTCAGTTAAAAAAGAAATGTGTTAGTGAACACAAGCTCAGTTTATACTATGCTCAATATACACTACACTTCTCGATGTATACTGGAATGCTTCATTAATCGATCACACTACTTTGTAACAAATTGCTTCCAACTTCATAATAGATTAATGTAACATAATCAAGTCAACAATATGAAGTCATAGATTCATCAATAAGTTACCAAAAGTATTCCTTATCCTCATCTATCCTATCCATCTTCCTCAATGTAGATATCTCGGTTCTTCATCTTTCTCTTCTCTTCTACATATGTGTTAGATATTTGTAACTACCATGATAAGTACTGTCAAAATTAGTTGACATCAATGACAACATAAAACTGATGTAATTATCTTACATAACACTTCAGTGTTCAGTGATCTCTAATCACTTGTAGTTCTTCAATGAAGTTCTCAATCAGTTTTAGTTCATCAATCCATGTCTTTGTTTTTGAATTGACCCCCATTATCAGTCACAATTGAGGAGGGTATTCTTTACCTACAAATGATGTAGTTCAAGATGAATATTGAGATTTGTTTTCCTATTGTATTGGATAATGACACAACTTCCACCCACTTCATGAAATACTCAGTTACAGTAATGATATATTTATGTCCATTTGATGGGTTTTGGTAAATTTGTCCAACTAAATCAAAATTCCATTGCTGGAATGGCCAATGTGTTATAAAAAGAAGTAGCTCCCTAGCTGGAGCATGTATTAGGTTGCCGAGGACTTGGAATTTCTTGCATGTTTTAGAATACTAAATTGCATCTTTCTCCATTGTAGCCCAATAGTATCCCACTCTCAAAAGTTTATTGGCTAATGAAAAGCCATTCGGGTGAGACCCACACACACCTTCATGAACTTACTTTAATGCAAAGTTTTACTCTTCATTTTCTAAACATCTAACTAGCGTACCATCTAGACCATGTTTATACAAGTCATTAGCACTAATTATATAATGTGATGCTGCTCTTATAAGGAATCTCTTTTCATTTCTAGAATATTTTTTAGGAAATGTTTGGTCTTTTAGATAAGAATAGATATGAGAATATTTGGATAAAACTTGGGTTTCAATGCCACAAATAATTTGGGATTTAGGTGAGCCATAATCTGGAAAGGGAAGTTCTTCCACCAGGAATTCATAGAGAAATTGATGTTCTTCTAGTTGTAACATGGATGCTAAGGTAGCCATCACATATGTTGCTCTATTTTATGATCTTGGAATTTGTTCAAATGTGATGAAGACAAAATATTTCTTTAAGTCATCCACCATTATTTTATAAGGAATTACCTCATCATCTTTTATTTGATAGTCACCATTCACCTGATTGATAATGAGTTGTGAATATCCATAGATGTGTAATTCAATGATCTTCCATTCTATTGCGAGCTTCAATCCATTCACTAGAGCTTCATACTCTTCTATGTTGTTTGTGCGTGGAAATATTATTTTATATGCCATTGGAATATTGTATCCTTGTGGGGTAATGAATAAACATCCATCTCCTGATCCTTGCTGTGTGAAGGATCCATCAAAATACATCTTCCATGAATGCCATGTTAAATGCATGATTTCTTCATTGGGAAATTCTATATGTAACGACATGTTATCTGTCAATGGTGTTTCAACAAGTTGATCAGCTATCACTTGTCCTTTAATGGATTTTTTGTCAACATATTCAATATCAAATTCACTTAGTACCAAGATCCATTTTGCTAGTATTCATGTCAATGCTTCTTTAATTAACAGAAACTTAAGTGGATCTATCTTAGAAACCTGTTTCACCTTGAGTGCCAACCTGTAATGCCTGAGCTTCTAAGATGCAAATACTATTGATAGGTATTCTTTTTCAATCATGGAATAGTTAAATTCATAGGTGAGCAAAGTCCTACTGATGTAAGATATAGCTTTTTCCTTCTTAGCCTCATCCTCTTTCATAAGTAATACTCCTAATGATGTGTTTGCCACCAATATGTATAACAAAAAAGGTTTCCCATGTATTGGAGCCATTAGGATGGGAGGATTCATCAAATATTCCTTGACTTGTGCAATATGTGTTTCACATTTCTCATCCCATGTGTATGTAGCTCCTTTACAAATTATCTTTGTGAAAGATTGAGCCTTATCCACTAATTGGGATATAAGCCTTCTTATAGATTGCAATTTTCCTTGGGTATCGTCATTTGACTAATGTTTCTAGGTGGTTTCATTTCAATAATTTCTTTTAATTTTGTTGGATCAACTTTGATTCCTTTTCTGATACTATGAATCCTAGCAACTTTCCTAATGATACCCCAAATACACATTTCTTGGGGTTAAGACTTAGTTGAAACTATTCCATTCTATCAAAGATTTTTCTTAGATCTTCTAGATGTGTTATTCTTATCTTTGATTTTTCTAATGTATCATCAACATAGTATTCCATGTTTCTATGCATCATGTCATGGAATATTGTAGTCATTGCTCTTTGATAGGTTGCACCTACATTTTTGAGACCAAACGACATTACATTCCAATAGTATGTTCCCCATGCACATGTGAATGTGGTCTTTTCTTGATCTTTGGGAGCAATTTTAATTTGGTTATATCCCAAAAATTGATCCATCAATGAATACATCTCATAGCCTGTCATAAGATCTACAATTATGTCTATGTTTGGAAGTGGAAAGTCATCCTTTGGGAAAGCCTAGTTTAAATCTATGAAGTCCATGCAAACTCTTATGGATTTATCTACCTTGGAAATAGGAACTATGTTTGATATCCTTTCCGCATAGTCTATGGCTCTTATAAATCCAACCTTCAATAATTTTTCCAGTTCTACTTTGACTAGCAGTGCCACATGTGGATTAATTTTTCTTAGTTTTTTCTTAATAGGTTTCACATCAGGTGAAATAGATAAATGGTGCATTATCAAATCTGTATCCACCCCAAAGATATCTAAATAAAACTAGGCAAAATTGATCTTCTTTTCTTTAAAGAAATGGTGAATTAAAGTTTTTCTTCTTCTATTAATGACTGAGCAATGTGAACTAGTTGTAGAGCTTCTATTGTTCCTAGATTAATGGGTTGTGTTGGTTCAATCAACATTGAAGATCTTTCTTGAAAGTGATCTAGGAGGATATTAAGAATCTCATCTTTTGGCACCTCTAGGAGGTTTTCACCATCGGATACAATTTTTTCTTTTTCTCTTTTCGAATCTAATACTACCACTACGTGGTTTTCACCATCATATTTCTTATTCTTTTTGTTTTTCATTTTTATACTGAGAAACTTGATATCATCCTTAGTCATGTTTTCACTCCTTACACTGTTAGAAGGGAAAGGTTCACAAGTGTTTAGATAACAAGCTAGGGTATAGTAATTGTCAAAAGATAATAGGCTTGTGGATGTAGGCTCATTCCAATCTATCAGATCAGGATGTATTAAGGAAAAAGATTCATTAGGTTCAAGAGATAACACCACATTATTATCAATGTCATTGACTTGTAAGATATTTTCTATCAGGCTTTCTTCTAAAGAGATGTTAATATTATTAGAGTCATTATTGTTATTATTAGAGTTCATGTTAATGTTATGTAAGTCTAAATCTAGAGACCTAACATTATAACTCTCTCCTTCTTCAATTAGTACCCTAGAAGCATCTTTATGTACCACATCTACCTCTATATCCATCATAGTATCATAAAGTATATCCCATTCATATTCATGTGAGTCAACTTGACTATAATCTGAAACCCCCAAGAAGTTGGCAATAGTCACTGGTACTTCATCTTCCTCATCAGAATTGTTCTCTCTCTCTCTCTCTCTCTCTCTCTTGAAAAGGTACTTGTGAAGATGTCATTTTTGGTTCTTCATCAAAGTGAGGTGTGTCAAAAATAGGATGTCCTTTCTCTTCTTCTCTTTCAGGTTCTTATGCTTGTCCTTCTTCTAGTCCTTGTTCAAGTTCAATATTAGTGCCAAGTTCTGATAGTGAATCTCCTTGTAAGAGTAGTAACCTTTCATAAGATATAGGTTGTCCTTCCACTTCTTCTTCATTTTCTTCTTCATTAGCTGAGTCTCATGATCTTTCAAACACTAGGCCATCTTCCACTATGGGATGAGATGTTGTTTCCTTGAAGCCTACTCCATTTTTGTTCCTAAGGTTTCTAAAATCCATATGTATCGATTCCATGAGTCCCTTTTTTTTTCTTTTCCAATGGTCATTTTCCTTTGTAACCCATTTTCTTCATGATATCATAGCCATTTCCATATTTATCAGTGGCTATCTCTACATTCTTGATATTTCCATCTTGTTCATTCTCTTTGTATAGCTATTGCAAGATAACTTTTTCTTCATTTTCTTCTTCAAGGGACACCTTTTCCTTGACCAGCCCTATTCCTTTATGGATTTTTGGAGTATTACCTTTTGAGGGTGTAAAAGTAGATGAAGGTTATCCTTGAGACCTAGCAGATATTGGGAGATTTGTCAAGGATATTGAAGAATCTATCTTATATTCACCCATTCCTATTTCTTGAATGTTGACTTTCTTGGTATTGCTTCGTAAGACCATTTCTTTGGAGGTTTATACTTTGTTGGAACTTTCCTTGTTTTGTGGGACCATGCTATCTATCTTTTTGAGACTTTTATAGGGATATGTTGTGTCAGTCAAAATAGTCATGTCCACTCCTTTATGAGGAAATTTTATGCATTGGTGATATGTAGAAGGCACAACTTGCATTGAATAGATCCACGACCTTCCAAGAATAATGGTTTAAGAAAGTGACAAGTCAAGGACTTTGCATATCATGTCTCTTTCTACTGGTCCCACTCTAATAGGTAAGACAACCAATCACTTGGATGATCTCTCTTCTTCATCACAAGCTTTGATTTTTATCTTCCTTCTTGGATCAATTACATGTTTAGTAAATCCAAATTATTTCACCAAATTGTAGGTACATGTGTTCAAACCAATACCTCCATCTATCAAGAAATGCTTGACACGATGTTTATGAATGAGGACTTCTAGATGCAAAGGTTGATTATGGGTTTGGTTTAATGGATTATCATCTTCCTCATAGAAAGAAAAGTAATACGGGGAATTTAGGTCACCAACCATAGTCTGAAAACTATCCACATCTAAGTCTTTAGGCACACTGGTATTGAGAAAGGCTTGATCAAGGATCTCTCTATGGCTTGGAGAGATTTTTAAAAATAGAGATTTGGGCTAGCGTGCACTGCAAATGGTCTACTAGATTCAAATTTTGAGGTAATGCCAGCTATTTAGGTCTTCTTGTTGTAACTGGTGTGTTTGATGTTGAAGCCCTTTTGAGAGTGATCTTAGCTTGGTTCCTTGTCACAACATTAGAGGATTCAATTTTATCTTGCACTCCTTTAATAGTAATCACAAGGATGAATGATTTGCATGGTTCCACCATATGAATCATGTTATCATTGTTAGTATATGTGTAATTAATTTTGTTACTTTAGAAGATTCTCCTTTTTCGTAGTTAGGAAGTGGAGTCCAGAATTCTTTATGATCATTATTTGTGTGATGACCATCCACTTTAAATTTTACCTCTTAAATTAAGTCTTTAATGATATGTCTCAATTTCATGTAGTTATTAGTCTTGTGTCCTTTATTGTGATGAAAATTGCAGTAGTCATTATCATTCCACCACCTTGATTTTACTTCTGGTTCCCAAGGTCTGGAATCAGGAATCGTGATAATTTTGTTATCCAAGAGTGACTTCAAGACCACTTATAGTGTATCTCCCAAAGGTGTAACTATCCTCTTGGGTCTTGATAACCATGGCTCATTTCGAGTATTAGGTCTATTAAAAGTCTTATTAGCTATTGGTGGCACTGTCAAATTTGAGTTCTTGTTCACTCGGAGACTTGACGTAAGATTGAAGATGTTGGCAAGTGGTGTTTTGGGGCTCTAGGGATCACTTGAGGGTTTTCATTCATGGTAACACTTATGCTGGAGTGATTGCATGTAGATAGTTTTTCTACTAGAGTCACAATCATAAAAAAGACTAAGTCTAGAATTAGGGTAATAGGGTACAGTGTTACAGTTTTGGTTAGCAATGGAAATGTATGAGGTATTTGTTAGGAATTGGAACACTAAGAGGGGGGGGGGGGGGTGAATCATTGTTCACTGTATTTTAAGTTTTCACTTTAATCTTTATGCTGAACATAAATGCTTAAGTATTGAAATAAAAATTCACATAAACATGAAACATGAAATCAACACATGACATCAATATGATTACGGGGAAACCCAAATAAGTAAAAACCCTGATGGGAATTGATACCCACTAATATTTTGCACTAGTGTTTTGTGATCCTTGTTATAAGATCCTTTACCTTGTTAGGAGTAGCTTTACAATACTTTAAGTATAGTAGACCTTGTTAAGGGTCGAACCCTGTTAGGAGTGTTTTACAATTGTCCCTGTTAGGGGAGAGGATGCACTGTCCAAGAGCTCACTACTCAAGTGGTGAAGGCTACAACCTTTTGATCTTAGATACACACTATATGTGTAGGATGAACTATCACTATGACACTTCTTGTTAGATCAGTTCCTTTGATGCGTTGATGCTTTGACCTCTAGAAAATCTCTAATACATCTTCTAGTGTCTTTGCACACTTCTACTTTTCTTATTATATCTCTGTCTTGACTTCCATACCAAATATAATGGGTGCACCTTATATTTATGTGCTCATACAAAATATACAATTAGGTTGGCCCTATAACTAATTACCAAAAATGCTTCCAAATGAATTGGCTTAAGCGTTCTTAAAATTATACATATAAACATGTCAAAAACCTAAATACAATGGGTGCATAGCCTTTACAACATTATATTATAATCGCAAACCAAAATGCTAACTGTCGGCTCCATGCTTTGTTCTCTGCTAGCACACACTAGTTGTGCAACTTCAACTGACTGTAACTTTCTCATCCTTGCACATCTTCTTATGCACTCATAGACTAAGCATGCGTATAGTCTAAAAAACTTAACTTCTAGGGCACATACCATAATTCATCTGTACACACATGCACTGATGCCCTAAGCTACAAGAACTCTATACACTATCCAATCTTCAACACAACCAAATTCTGATCTTTACATCAAGTGTGCTGACTCCAAACTTCTATATGACTTTGTTTCCATAATGACAACACTATATCTAGTCATATACTTCAGTATAGAAAACTTGCCAACAATATTCCCCTTTGTCATTAATGGCAACAAAGGAATATGGCCAAGTTGCTAACTGTCCCTTAACACAAAAAACTTTTGTCTTCTATTCATTTTTATACATACTCTTATAAATCCCTATACATGTTATACTCCATATTCTATACACAACTTCCCCTTTGACATTAATGATAAAGGTGTACCAAAAAACTATATCTGCACATACTTACTTAGGGAAAACATCTAGATATGCTATCTTGAGGTTTTGGATCTCCTTTTTCCAAAAAGTTATCAGAGAGTTAACTATCTAGAGATGGGCACATAAAGCATATTGAAGCTTCTCCATCTTCTTCAAATATGTGCTCGGACCTTGATCATAGGTTACCATTGTGGCATCAATCTCCTTTATGTTCTGATTTAGAATGTCTAGTCAAGGCACAAGAGCATTCCTCAACTGAGTCTGTCTAGATCTTATCTTTTCCATTTCTTTCTTTGCCTTCTCAATTTTGTCCAACTGACCTTGGTAAACATTATTGCACATGTTCACATCAGTGGATGAGTCTTTCACTGAGCTCTTCACCTGTTCAATCATAGCTTTTGCATCTCGTATTGTCTTAAGATGGGCATTAGTAAGCTTATCCTGATCCATGCAGTCTATAATGAATTTCCTTCCTTGATCAAAAAATTCTTTTAGGGATGCTTGTCCTATCTTGAGTGATTTTAGATCTAGTGCAAATTTTCTTATCAACTCATTCAATCTTTTCTTTAGGTACTTCTCTTCTGCAAATTTGGATGTAGATTCTTCAAGGCTAGAAAAATTACTTTTAAACTATGAGATAACTATACTCACATCATCAACCGAGTGTACCTTATCCACTTTCATGTCTGCAGGCAACAAACTATTCAGTATGTTCATTGATTCCACAAGGAGAGGATTTCTCATGACTTGTTTCTCCTTTGCCTTCTCCATAGCTAGAATGCTGAACTTAATCAAGGCTTCTTCTCTCCATGAGTCCAAACTAGATGTTTCAGGTGTTAAACTTGACAACAATGCTAAGGAGGGAGTGATGGGAGTGCTATCCATCACTTCTAGTTTTACCTTGGCTATTTCAATAGAAGTCTCATCTTTCTTTTGTTCTTTTTCTTCTTCTTCTTCTTTCTTTTCTTCCTATTCCATTTTCTCTTCTTCTTTCTCATTTGATATATTTTCAATCAGTACCTCTTCTTGATGAGTGGGAGGTGTGCTGCTATAGAAGATCTTAGGTTCTTGTGTACTCACAAAAGCTTCCTCAAATTTATCTAAGTCCATGTCCATGGCCACCATGGCTATCTCCACATTATCAATGATAATGGTGTTGTCCTTGAGTGATTCTGACATGGGCACAGATTTATCTGCCTCTATTTGAACTTCCACTACAGGTGCTGAATCTCGAGGACCACTATATTGTACCTTGATAGTCTCTGTTACTTTATCTTTCTTACTAGGTACTTGAGAGATGGGCGCAGACATAGGTTTCATGCACTATTCTAAGAATACCTTCTTAAAGGCCTTCTCTATTTCCTTAGAGATTAGCTCATAGTCTTTGATCATGAGGTGTAGTGTTCTCATCTTTGACCTTAAGTGCGGCTTCACCAAATTCAACAATAGTGATTTTTCTTCAACATAACATATTAGAAGAGTGGAATCAAGAATTTGTTCCCTTATTCTGAAGTCTTCTTCAGTGGCTTGTCTCTTCAAGGTATCCATTATCTCCAATACTTTATCAAGAATTATTATTTTCAATTCAAGAACTATCCTCTTGAACTTTATCATATGTTTTACAATCATATCATGTATTTTTGATTTGTCAATCTCACTGAATGATTCATAAAAACTCCCTACTTGATCAATTCTTCCCTCATCAACAATTCTTGTGCTCAATACTTTGAGGCTTGGTCTGAATCCTACCTTAGGAGGTGCTTGAATGTTTTTCTTGCTCCTTGTAGCCTACGAGGATGGATGACTAGTGCTGATTTATTTCTTTCTTTTGACTATTGGCTTATACTCTGGAGGAGCATTAGAATCACTGGTTTCTTTGGGTGTAGAAGGAGTGTCATCAGCTATATCCTTCTAAGTGTCATCTTTTTCAATTTTTATCTTCTTCATCTTAGGATCTTCTTGTTCATCTTCTGTTGTTGTGCTTTTCATTTCCAAAGCAATCTTCTATTCCCTTGCTTTGTCAAGGTCTTCTTGAGATACACCATGAATCCTTAAGATCTCTGATGTGACCTTAGCAAGCTTTCTTTTTGTTTCTGCACTGTTAAGCTTTGTATCTACTTCTCTGGTTTTCTCAGCATATGTTCCCCATCTTGGTTCATTAGGATCTTTGGGGGCTGATAGTAATACATGTGCATATGCTTCAAGGACATTCTCCTCTAACTCATAACCAAGTGGATGAATCTACTTAGTTCTTGGCTCAACCACTTCCATACAAGTTGTATCAGTCTCCACCATAAAACAAATTGAATCCTTATACTTTTCCATAATGCTCTCTAGAATTCTATATCTCATTTGCATCTTGACCCTGAAGGTCTTCAATTCCAAAGTGATATAATCTCTTAGTGTGCTTTCAATGGATTCTTTGTTGGATATCTAAGGCATGGTTGGAATAGTCTTGTCCAAGTACAAATCTGATATCTTTCCAACTATATGAAGGTACATGTAGATGATTAGTGACCCAAACCTGAATATCTTTGTCTTGTCATGCTTGATAGCCTTGATATTATCAATCAACTATGCGTACAAGATCTCACACAAGTTGAATTCACCATCTTCCTTTACTAGTTTGATGGTTGCTGGAATAGTGCCCACAGACACACTATTCACCCTACTGGTGTGATGAAACTTGTACCCCAGTATCATTGACATCAATTTGATGTCTGCTTGCTCAATAGGCTTAATTATCATACCATGCCTATCACTCCTTCACTTACATGTTTTCTCAACCATTTTTCTAACATCCTTACCCATAGGAAGGATGACACCTGACCTAGAAATGCCTATCATCTCATGAATCAAGTCATTGGTGATCCTAACTGGTACATCACCAATCCAAAACAAATCATCATGAATCCTGCTCAACAAGATTTTTATCCATTCTATCTCATATAATTCATATGCCATAGCATACTCAACAATAGGGTGATCATTCCATTTAACATATTCATCCATGAATTTTTTATCAAGTTTTAGCATGGTATCCATGTGCTCTCTTAGCCTATCCAACCCAACCGGTTCCTCCTTATAGTAGATATATGCCCTAATATCTTCCACATGCATGACGCCCATAGGCATGTGAGAGAAATCTCCCTCTAAATCATCTAGGGTTGATTTGAATGGATGTTTCTTGAAAACATATCTCTTCTTTTCAGCGACATCATAAACAATGAGAGTGGCTGTGACTTACTTATAAACACTTTCCAACTGAGTTTCAAGATAATTTGAAGGCTTCTGAATCATCGCAATGAGCTTAGGGTTTTTGCAACCAACCAAATGCACTACAAACACTGATAGATCAATCTCCAAGACTTCACAACAACTTCCAAGGCTCTTTCTACTCTCATATCACTCTAAATTTGAATGCAATGAGCAATCAAATGACTTCTATGTACTTTAAAGTGAAAATTCCACCATTAATGCAAGTCACGTAAACTAGGTTGTCACTTCAAAATTTGCAACTCAAGTTCTATTCACAATCAAGATGTGTGCTCTTGCACATAGGTACCTCTATACTCCAAAAGCTTAAGTCCAAAGGTGCATACTCTGAGGAGGAGTATACCAACCATGCAGGGGTCTAGAGCTAAATTAGCTCCCCCTATGACCCTGAGGGCCATTCATTTAGATGTAGAGGGTGCATCCATTAGGGATGCATCCAATACATTCTCATCAATCATGTCCTTTTTCTCTAAAAAAATCATGCTCACATCATCTAAGGCTTTAACAAAGTTAACTTCTCCTACGGGATCCAAAACTGGTTCTTTGACCTTTTTAGGGCTTCCCTGACCTTGGGTCCTTGATCCATAGAACCTTGAGATATGTCCAGCCTTGTTACAAGAGTGACAAATGACTAGAGGTCTTATATTCCTTGACACATTGACATGAGTCACCATTCTGCATTGTTTTGTTGTGTGACCATTATAGTTACATATCTAGCATGTAACATTCTGAACACTTCTTACATTTTTTTTATTTTGATTTCTCTAATCTTGCTGAATTCTATTCTTCTTACTAGTCTTGCAATTCATAGCTCTATGACCAAAATTATTGCATGAATAACAGTAGCCATTAAAAGGTCTTACCTCTGTACAGTTTCTTGCAATGTGTCCATGCTTGTTACATGCAAAACAAGTGCGTGCTACTTGCTTGCACTCATTCTTAGGTGGTCCACCATTATCTTCAGTTTGATCTTCAGTCTTTTCAGCATCAGTAGAGTCCTTTTGTGAATCCTTTCTTGCTTGCATGTTGTCAATCTGATTTTGTGCTTCATTGTATCCAATACAACTGGTGTTTCCTTTGGCTCTTCTTGCATACAACTGAGATTCTATCAAATCAGAACTAGTGTGTAATTTGTCAATATGATTCTTTGCTTCTTTCAATTCAGACTCCAAGCTTTCTTTGCTATTCCTTAGCTCCAAGATTTCCATGTTTTCTTGCCTTAGTTCTTCATTTAGCTGAAGATTCTCTTTGATTTGTTCATCATAGATTTTATGATTGTTAGTCAGCTTATCATCAAACTCTTCAAGTTATTCTTTTAAGGATTTGTTTTCTTTATTGAGCTTCTTGACCATTGTCCCTAGATCACTGGTAGAGCATTCTTTCAAATCTTTCCTTATCTTTTTGATGACTAATTGAGCATCACTGAGTTTATCCTTTAGTTTTTCAGATTCTTTTTCCGACTTGTCCAAATCTTCAAGAGCAGCTTCAAGATTTCTTTTCAGATGTTTCATTTCTACTTTGTCCATGATCTCCTCAAGTGGTTAAACTTCTTTGCTGAGGACCAGAGCTCTGATACCAATTGTTAGGAATGGGAACACTGAGAGGGGGAGGGGGGTGAATTAGTGTTCACTATATTTTAAGTTTTCACTTTAATCTTTATGCTAAACATAAATGCTTAAGTACTGAAATAAACATTCACATAAACATAAAATATGAAATCAACACATGACACCAATATGATTACGTGGAAACCCAAATAGGTAAAAACCCCCGTGGGAATTGATACCCACTAATATTCTACACTAGTGTTTTGTGATCCTTGTTAGAAGATCCTTTACCCTATTAGGAGTAGCTTTACAATGCTTTAAGTACAATAGACCTGTTAAGGGTCAAACCTTGTTAGGAGTCTTTTACAATCATCCTTGTTAGGGGAGAGGATGCACTATCCAATAGCTCACTACTCAAGTGGTGAAGGCTACAACCTTTTGATTTTAGATACACACTATATCTATAGGATGAACTATCACTATGACACTGCTTGTCAGATTAGTTCCTTTGATGCGTTGATGCCTTGACCTCTATCAAAGCTCTAATACATCTTCTAGTGTATTTGCACACTTTTTCTCTTCTTAGTATATCTCTATCTTGACTTTCATACCAAATACAATGGGCACACCTTATATTTATGCGCTCATACAAAATACACAATTAGGTTGGCCCTATAACTAATTACAAACAATACTTCCAAATGAATTGGCTTAAGCATGCTTACAATTATACATATAAACATGTTGGCAACCTAAATATAATGGGCATATAGCCTTTACAACATTATATTATAATCACAAACCAAAATGCTAACTGTTAGCTCCATGCTCTGTTCTTTGTTGGCACACACTGGCTATGCACCTTCAAATGACTGTAACTTTCTCATCCTTGCACATCTTCTTATGCACTCAGAGACTAAGCATGTGTATAGTCTAACAAACGTAACTTCCAAGGTGCATACCATAATTTGGCTATACACACATGTACTAATGCTCTGAGCTATAGGAACTATGTACACTATCTAGTCTTCAACACTTAACCAAATTTTGATCTTTGCATCAAGTGCGCTGAGTCCAAACTGCTATATGACTTTGTTGCCATAATGACAACACTATAACTAGTCATATACTTCAGTAAAGACAATGTTCCAATAGTATCATGGCCTGTGAAGTTAGTCAAAGGTATTTTTGGATATTTATATGCTTCAGTTAAGAGCGCATAAGTTTTGGTGATCAGATCAGTGAGATTCAGTGATCTAAAGGTATGCAAAGATAGAGAATTGGTGTAATAGGGCATATAAGCAGTTGCAAATATTAAGGCAAGGTTAGTAGATATGGTAACATACTAAGTCAGATGAATGAAGTATATTTCTAACACTTGGGTAATATAAGATCACCAACATCATACTTACTATTTACATAATTAATTATTATGTTTTGTATGGTATTTGTGAAGCTGACTGGATGGAAATTTTTGTATAAGTATAGAATGATTTTGTGGAAGTGAAGATATGTATGGTATGGGATAATGAAACAAAAGTTGAAAATCTAATAGAAAAGAGAAGAGAGAAGATGGAAGATCAAGTAATAGATAGATCTATAACTGAAACTATCTAAGCAAGATAAGTGCTTGTATTGTTCACATTTTGGAGAAATCTTTGTAACGGTTTTTTATTGTAAGAGCATTTTTCTCACTGCCTTTAACCAGGTGTTTTGTATAACCCTAATAGGGTTTTGTATTCCTCTAGAAAGGAAATATACTATGTAATAATCAGCTCCTAATAGGGCTAGATCTCCTAACGGGGATATAATATTTTAGTGCATAGTTGTGGGTACCATCCCCACCGGGGTTTTCCCTTAGCCAAGGTTTCCTCGAGAACAAATCATGGTGTTAGGAGTTATGTGTTATGTTTTAATGTTCTTTTCATTTCAGCATTATTATGGTTTATTTATAATTGGTTGAAGTTTAAAGTAAAGTGCAATAATACCAATTCACCCCCCCTCTCAATATTACCTAATCCTAACAATTGGTATCAGAGCTATTGGCCCTTGGAGAGAAAGCCTAATAGCTTAAGGGAGATTATAATGGATTTGGAAATATTGAAAGAGAACTTTGATGTAGCACTTGAAGATCTAGACAAAGAGAAGGCTGAGAATGGTATATTGAAATTCAAATTGAGAAGAGCAGAAGGCGTCATCAGGAAATTGAAGGAGCAACTTGAAAATTCAAGATGTCAGAAACAAGACCTTATGGAAAAAATCAGTGAAGAATTAGTCAATGATACATCAAATCAAGTGAAGAGGCTGGAGAAAGAAAAAGAGAAAATCAATCTTTTAATGATAAAAGAGATTCAACATGAAAAGGATGCAAGGAACAAAGTTGAAGAGTCACTGAAAGAAGCAAATGAGAAGATAGGAAAAATGAAGACTGAACTTGACCTTTACAAAGACAAATATTAGGAATTGGAGAAATATAATCAGATCATTAAAGGTGAACTCACTCAAGCCAAATTACATATTGAGAAGTTTCACATGAGTGTTGGATTCAATGAAGAAGAACATTCTAAAACCAATGAAGAAGCAATTCAAGAAAAAAATGAAGACCTACACATGAAGAAAGACCTACTCATGAAGAACCTAAAGAATAGATCAGACCTTTCAGAGGTAGATGCTTTGCATGCAACAAAGTTGGTCATATGAAAAGAGATTGCAGAAGTAAAGGTACCTCTAAACCCTTTACCTACTACTATTTTAACTATTATGATTATGGACACAAGAAAGAAGATTGCAAAAAACAAGATTAGTCTAGGTATAAGCAATATTATGTCAGAGAAGAATCAACAGCCAAGATCACATGTCCAAAATACAATAACTTTGGACATACTACAAGATATTGGAAGCTACAAATAAATCAGGATAGAAGGATACCTCCTACATGTTACAAATGCAACAACCTTGGACACATTGCCAAGTTTTGCAGATACAATAGAGAGGACAATAGAAGAGGACCAAGAAGATCAAATGAACCAAGAGGACCAACTCCCATGGTTATAAGAAAGAATATTGGTGATAGTGGTAAGATTCTTAATGAGTACATGAATGAGTTTGAGAATCAATTCAAGAAATCAGAGAGAAAGGAGGATGACAAGATATGGAAGGTGAAAGTCTTAAACAAGGCATCGGTTCAGGGAGAGATAATAGATGATACTGTGTCTTCACATTATGAGTTCTTTGAGGCATCGACCTAGTAGGCCTTATGGCCTTAAGGAGAGAATTGGATGTAGAGAACAAAATATATCCAGCCCCTGTATATGTGGAGTAAGCTCATGTGAGGTTAGGTATGGTGTGTGCAAACACTGCAGAGTTTGTGGATGAGAGAGAAACACTTGGAGATTCATTTTCCATGTTCATGAGTTTTATGTTAACTGGACAGGATGCAAAGTTGAGATACTTGTGTTTAATGCACTCACTCAACTTGTGAAGGATAAAAGGGTTTGGAAGATATCATTCCTACACTATTTTTTGATCAATGACTAAGGAGAGAAGAATTGTGAAGCATTTCAAGTCATCTAGCAAAGAGATTGTGTGATTGTGTGAAGAAAAAATCTAGATTTTAGCATATTAAAGGTATTTAGACCTATACTCATTGAGAATTGATGGATACACCAGTAATTTATGATGTTGTTAATATACCTAGGTATAAGTTTAAGAGACATGCATTCTAGTCTTGTGAGGATTATTTGGAAGGAGCATTTTCACAAACCCCCATAGGTGTGTTGCACATTGAAGACATTAGGGCATACATACATTGCAAGTATGAAATCATTGGAGATGTAAACATTTACATTGAATTGGATAGTATGATAGAAGTAGATGGATCCATGGTAGAAGATTTCAAACACCTACAAGACCAATTTATCATTAAACTAACCCTACTCATGGAATTCACAGAGAGAGAATGGTTCAAGATTAGCCTCACTAGGATACATGATCAGTTTGTTTAGATTAGAGAATAACCAGTGAAAATATGTGCAAAAACAATCCATGATATAATAGGTCTTGATAATGAAGGAGCCCATCCTATTGTAGAGAAGAACCTAAGGAAACAAGTAGAAACCCTAACCCATTCCAAGTGGGATAAGAGGGTGATGACAGTCAATGACATATTTCAATAAGATGTGAGGTTGGTAGAAAAGTTGGCGGGCTACAAATTATTTTATAGTAGCAGACCAAACTCTATATCAGCTAGAGTCATCATGATGGCATATAGAATGGTGAAAGAAAATAAGAAGTATAACCTTTGTGAAGTTCTTGCACAACAGTTCCTTGAAAATGTAAAGGTGATAAAGAAGGATAGGACTAAATCATTTAGGTTTAGGTCATTATTAGTCCATATGTACATTCATATTATTCACAAGTTTCTTGCCATGCACCCTATGGCATGGAAGGATAATGTACCCACTGGGATTCAGATTTCAGAGAGTTAAAGAAGGCAACATAAGAATTGGGTTGGTGGTGAACTATTTTCCATGAAAAAAATCTTACAAAAGAAAATGAAGGAAAGATATAGAATACCTAAGAACATTGTTGAGAAGTATGAGGACACTATTTGTTTCATGGTTGAAACTAATTGTGTTTGTTTTGAGGCTATGGAACCAAGAATGAAATGGTGTTACCCTATGGGCTATGAAGTCAATGTTGAAATATTGACTATGCAGGTTGAGCATGTGCTAGCATAAGAAATAGACCCTACTCAAGAAAGATGGGGAGCTTATAGGGAGAATTCAGGGAAGATTAGAGAAGAACAAGAGAAAGTAACAAGGAAGAGAAAGATTACTAAAATTGTGGAAGATATCACTGGGAAGGTAGGAATCACCAAGGAGAAATTGATAAACATAAGAAATAAGATGGAAGCATCTTCAAGCATGGACATTGATGCTCCTATTCCTTCAGAGGTAGAAAAGACAGTAAGTCCTACTATCGATATTGTTGACTTATCAATTTCACAAGAGGAAACAATTCAATAAATTATACTTGTGAGCATTCCTAGATGATCCACAAGATCTAGTAAGCAAGATAGTCCTAAGGAAAAAGAGGTAGAAGTAAAAAGGAAGAAGAAAGAAGAAAGGGTTCCTGAGAAAGAAGAAGAAAAAGTAGCTCCAAAGGATCCACAAACCTTGTGGAAACTTGACCTTAAGTCACTACAGAAGAGAGTGATAAAAGATGGTAACTTGAAGATAGTAGATAGGTACTATGAAAGATATGATTATGAGAATCAAGTGATCATTGGAGATACTATCATTGAGTATCTCTTAGATTTTGAGAAAAACCTATTAGAAATTAAAGGGAGTATCCCTAAAGAACTGTATAGCAAACTGGAAATCAGGAAGTAGTTGGCACAATCAAAAGATGAAAACATAAGGAATAAAGTTATTGAGGACATGTTACCTATTGTCTCAATACAAGAAAGGGAGAGGATAATAAATGCATTAAAGCCCTTGATGAGGAAAAAGGTTAGACTAGTAAAAATAATGGCTAGAAAATATGATGAGGTAATTGAGGATACTCAAAAAGCATTAGATCATATCCTAATGAGTGATATGACAAAGAATAAATCACCTCCTAAGGTCTCCAAGCCTACATCTATGGGATTAGGAGAAAGTTATAAGGTAGTAAAAGGAAGTGAAGCAACTAGAATGCAACCAGACTTCTTTGTCTCTAGTTTTCTTGTGACCCTTGACACTTCGCATAACATAAATGATCCATTTTTGGATAACTTGGATAATGTGATGGAAGTTGAAGTCCAAGGAAAGGTAGAGGAAGAGAAAACATAGGAGAAACAAGAAGAGGAATCACATGAAAGGAAGGAAGTAGAGACTAAAACAAAGAGAGTAGCTGAAGTCAGAATAGAGAAAAAACTAGAGCCTAACACCTCTTCTAATTTATTATTGGCAAGCATGGCCAAACCTATGAGTGCTAGTGTAGATAGCATGGATGAGGATGAGCTTATGAGGCTACCCTTCATGGCCTTTGCTAAAAGAGATAAGGTTAGTACAAAAAGGTTAGTACAGAAAGGGGATAAAAGAGGTAAAATAATGACTAGGGTTGTAGAGACAGTAAACAAGTTACTTCCTACACTGATTGACCTTCAAGGAAAGGATGAACCAGGAAATCTAGGTATGGTACTAGATAGTTTTGACAGTCACTTTGTCTCACTACTAAAGACTATAGAAGAAAATGAAGAAAAGAGGTTTTTAGAGAAGAAATTGAGAGAAGTATGTTAGTCCATCTCATGGGACTTAGACATTCTCAAGGCCACTACTCTTAAGTCTAAGAGTTGTGTAGCTCAAAGTAGAAAGCTTTATAGTTACTGCATAAATCCTTGTAGTCATGTAAACAATATTGAGGAGATTTTAGCCAAGGATAGGGCTACTCTTGATATCTTGATGAACAACTATGAAACATCTTCACTAATTGTGGGAGAAATGGACAAAGAGGCATTTAGGATGTTGGATAAAATTAGTGTATTGGAAATGGAGAAAGGGAGAGTGGTAGACAGATTTGGCTTGTTGAGGAGCCTAATGATACCTAAGCTTTTGATGCTGGAAACTCATTTATTAGAGATGTAAAAGGTGGAATGATCAATGTCACTATCTACACCTACTAAACTTAAGGCAGCAGAGACAACATCATATGCATTGAATGGATTGATCCATGTCAGTGAGCTATTGATCAAATCATGGGCTGAGGAAGTAAATACCTTGGAAAACTCTTTCCAAGATATCTTAAAATGGGTGAGTAAGAACTAATTCATTTTTCACTTAGTATTTTTTGGAAATTTTGAATACACCTTTGCCATTGATCTCAAAGGGAGAGGAAAAGAGAAAAAGATGTAAATAAAAAAAAAGTAGAAAAGAGGAAAAGAGAAAAAGAGATATGTATAGTTAATGCTTTAACACAGTCATTTTTCTAAGTGTTGGAATCAATGCCAAAGGGGGATATTGTTGGAAAGTGGTGTTTTGGGGCACTAGAGATCACTTGAGGGTTTTCATTCATGGAAACTCTTATGCTGGAGTGATCGCATGTAGACAATTTTACTACTAGAGTCATAGTCATAAAAATGACTAAGTTCAGAATCAAGGTAAAGGGTATAGTGTTACATTTTTAGTTAGCGATAGAAATGTATGTGGTATTATGGCCTGAAAAGTTAGTATAAGGTATTTTGGATATGTATATGCTTCAGTTAAGAGTGCATAAGTTTTGGTGATCAGATCAGTGAGATTCAATGATCTGAAGGTATGCAAAGATAGAGAATCAGTGTAATAGGGCATATAAGCAGTTACGAATCTGAAGGCAAGGTTAGTGGATATGGTAACATGCTAAGTTAGGTAAATGAAGTATATTTCTGACACTTGGGTAATATAAGATCATCGACATCATACTTAATATTTACATAATTAATTATTATGTTTTGTATGGTATTTGTGAAGCCGACTAGATGGCAGTTTCTGTATAAGTATAGAATGATTTTGTGGAAGTGAAGATATGTATGGTATGGGATAATGAATTTTTTTTTTTAATCTAAGAATAGAGATTAGATGCAAGATCAAGCAATAGAGAGAACTATAATTGGAACTATCTAAGCAAGATAAGTGCTTGTATTGTTCACAATTTGGAGAACTCTTTGTAACAGTTTTTTATTCTAAGAGCAGTTTTCTCACCACCTTTAACCAGGTGTTTTGTATACCCCTAATAGGGTTTTTTATTCCTCTAGCAAGGAAATGTACTATGTAATAATCAGCTCCTAATAGGGCTAGATCTCCTAATAGGGATATACTATTTTAGTGCATAGTTGTGGGTACCATCCCCACCAGGGTTTTTCCTTGGCCAAGGTTTCCTCGAGAACAAATCATGGTGTCATGAGTTATGTGTTATGTTTTAATGTTCTTTTCATTTCAAAATTATTATGGTTTATTTATAATTGGTTGAAGTTTAAAGTAAAGTGTTGTAATACCAATTTACCCCCCCTCTTAGTATTACCTAATCCTAACAGAAGACTTATGGTTTTGAAATCACATTAGGAGTATCCACAACTCCATCATTAACCACATTCTTTTTCTTGTTTCCATATTCATACTTATCTTTAATGAGATAGTACTTGTCCTTGTTTTCTTTACTGACAATGATTTCCCCCTTTTTGATTAAGACTTATTCAATCTTGATGGAACTATCTATCATTTTATCAAAGCTTGGTGGACCTTGTAGTTGTATAGGAAGATTCATTTTAGTTACCAAGTTATTGATAAATATGTCCATCTTTTTTCTTCCAGGTATTTTTTGACCATATCATGTGAATATCTTCCTCCATCATTGTATAAATGTCAAGAATGATTCTCCACTTTTCTATTTTGTATTGCATAAATCCATCATAGTCATTGTATGTTGGATATTGTACAAGTATTGTTGGTTAAATTTTTCCACTAGTTCTTCAAATGTTTTGATATGTATGGGTAGTTTTTAGAACCAATCCATTTCTTGTCCACCTAAGATTCATGGAAATAACCTCATTAGATAAGTTTGTTCATGCATAAACTCCATACTCGATGTGCAAAATTCCCTCACATGGTCTTGAGGGTCAGAATTATTGGTGTACTTTTCATATTTTGGAATTGTAACATGTTGAGGGAACAACATCATTTTTAAGCCCTTATCAAAAGGAAAAGTATGAACATGCTCCAATGAGTATTGTTTTATTAGTTTGTCCTTTTCGTTCTTTAAATCTTGGATTTCTACCTGCATGGCAACTAATTGTCATGTCAAAATAGATATAGGAATATGATCTTTTTGTTTGAGTTGATTTACATCATAGTCCTTAGGTAATTTTACTCCTTGTGATGCAAGTTCCAAGAAGCATTTCTCTTTGTTCTCATCCAACGTTCTTTCAAGGATCTTTTTAAATCTTTTACTTATCAAAGCCCTTTGATATTCTTATTTTGTAGGGTCTTCATCATCATCAAAGTCATAGTGTCCTTCATGGTTTCATTATTCTTCTTGGTTGTTTTATTCATCTTGGTCATCTTGTTTTTTATGTCACTCTTCCCAATGGAATTCATTTTGGTTTGACATGTTTGTATTGTTAGGAGTCATTGTGTGGGTAGCATTAGGAGTAGCTCCAAATAGGGGATTAATCCATGAGGTTTCTCCTTGTTGAAATGTCAATAATGGCACTGCATTTGAGAATGGATTCCTTTCCAATTTATAAGACTTGTGTCTTGTATGAACCATCAAAACTTGATTAAGAAATTTTGAGTGACCTTATGTGTAAGTGGGTCTAAAAATGGATCCAAGTGGGATTCCAAGGTTGCAATAGTGGGTTTGAAAATGTTTAAGAATCCAACGTCAAAGGGTTAGAGTACGTTGATAGTGAATTGGGAACCAAGTGGAAGTGAATTTGTCTGATGTTTGAAATCTCCAATGTCAAAGGGTTAGAGTGCCCTAATAGTGATATGGGAACTTGATTAAATTTGATGTGATAGGGGACTCCACAACTTGACCAATGCAGAATAATAGACCAAATAAGGATAACAAGAAACACTTAAGAATGACTCTCTCAGGTTTGTAGGATTATTGGTTCTGACAACACAATCTGACGAAAGGCTCAAAAGGGTACTCATAAATCCAAAATCAAGTTTGTAACATGTGCAAAAATGCTTTCAATCCCAGATGCAACACTCTAAATGTGATCCTTAGTTAATGGTGCCAGATGTGACACAAGAAATATAGGGTGTGATCCCTAATCTAGATGTGACTTAGGGTATACAGGATGTGATCCTAAAATTACCAAGTGTGATCTAGAATGTAGGGTGTGACACAAGATACCATATGCGACTGTCTGATGTTTTGTCCTAGGGAAAATTCTGTCAGGTTTGCAAAAAAAATTCTTCTTTGCCCAATTCCAAGGGGTTTTAGGTGTCTGAAAGTGCTTGTAGTTTGTTCATTTAGGGGATTTATCTTGGATTTGTACTTCGAACACATCAAACAATATTTTTTAAGAGTAAACACACCTATTTTTCCCTAAACTTGGTAGAGATTGGAAATTCTCATTCATTGATTTAGGAACACACTCAAAGAATCCTCATAATATGATAGTCCAACAACACATAATGGATGTTAGAGGCCATATTAGCTGAGCAGTAATATCAATGAGGGCTCAATATGATGAAATTTTTGGGGTAAATACTATTTTTCTTGCACAAGTATTACCAACCTTTCAGATGTAGTCTGAGTAGCTTCTAACTTATGGTTCTTAATGAGGTAATTTGTTCACAATTGATTCACATATTCCTACAAGCGATATTGAGGCCTATAGCTATATGAGTACTTAAATCCATGTAGTCTCGCAAGCAAGATTAAAGCGGCTTCGCTCTACACAAAATCCAAGTATGTGTTAGGAATAGTCCCAAGAGATAACTGAGAGGGGGGAGTGAATCAATTATCTAAAAGATTCAATTCTTTATCCAATTAAGTATATAAGAACATTAATCTTAAACAAAATATGATAACACTTAACACAACACCATAATTTTGGTTACAGGGAAACCTAAATAGGTAAAACCCCGATGGGAATTAGCACCCACTATAAACCACACTAGAGTATTATGATCCATGTTAGAAGATCTTACAAGCATGTTAGGAGTTGATCTTTACAATGCATTAAGTACAGTGACATGGTTAAGGGTCAGGCCCTGTTAGGAGTCTTTTACAATCAACCCTGTTAGGGGTGAGGACACACTATTCGGGAGCACACTGCTCAAAGGGGTGAAGGCTACAACCTTCTATTTAATAGATACACACTATATATGGATCATTGGTGAACTACAAGGTAGACCTATTGTCTTGATCAGTTCCAATGAGTAGTATACACTTTCTTCTTTGTCAGATAGACCTTCTACTGATGGCACAATACTTTACACTCTCTGCTCTACTCTATTCTTTCAACTATTTGCTATACTTAACAATCACAAAATGACTGTCTATAAATATATTCCTCCAAATGATATAATCAAGTTGGCCTATTAGAGCCATCTTGAAATCATATTAGAGAAATAATATAACTCTCCAATAACATCTTAGTTGGCTCTACTAATCACACAACACAAAATGGGACCACCCAACTCAATATGAGTAGATGCATCGCTTCACACAGTCTGCTCCACCAAATTAATTCAAACTTTATTCTCATGCTGAATTATGCCATGTGCTCTTAACAAAATATTCTTAACTCTTCTCAAAACATAAATCCAAACACATATACCACAATGATAGGTGCAAGTAATACAACAATATAAACACTATCAAATTCACCGGATAAACTCAAGAAACTATGACTGTTGACTAGAGACTTCATAACTCAACTTGTAGTGCAAATTTGATTATGTGTCCATAAAATAGAATCATACACATATCTAAAACATAAATATAAATTTACAAGGCTTAATACCAACCATACTGTAAATCACATATAGAACTCTTCCTGGGACCTGTCAGGAACACTCACTGATACAAACAACTGTATTATTTTCTTCATTTAGAATCAACCTCTACATCTATGATATCATGTTGATAACATATATAAGAACCATGTACTCAAGGCTCTCTCCGTCAGGTTTCCACGCACACTTCTTAACATATGTTGTCATTACAAACATACAGTTAGTAATTTGGCTTGCTGGAAAATCTCCAACAATCTCCCCCTTTGGCATTGATGGTAACATATGGGATGAAAAACACCACCAATCAAAATGTACAATTATTTTATAACATTCTCCATTTCATCAATAAAACTCACCCAAGGATGAATCCTCCATATCTTACTATTTTATTTCTTCTTGTTGAATACTCACTCCCCCTTTCTACAATTCTTTTATAACATTCTCCATTTCCTCAACAAAACTCCCCCAAGGATGAATTATCCATCTCTTACTATTTTGTTTTTCATGACTATATACTTACTCCCCCTTTGACATCAATGGCAAAGGGCGCTAAACAATTAAGCATCGTTACTACTCCTGAAGTAGAGTAGTCAACCCTTCATCAGTCATTGAGGATTGATGCACTCCTACAAACTCTAATCAGATTCAGGGAAGGGAATTACTCCCAGCTTCTCTCTGAGATACTCAAATGTATCCTTAGGTAAAGGCTTTGTGAATATGTCTGCTAGTTGATCTTTTGTTCTCACATAGTCCATATTTACTTCTTTCTCTGCTACTTTCTCTCTTAGGAAGTGATATTTTATCTCAACGTGTTTTGTCTTTGCATGCATGACAAGGTTCTTTGACATATTGATAGTGCTAGTGTTATCATAATGAATAACAATAGGATAATCAATCTAAATACAAAAATCTTTTATCATCTACTTGATCCACACAATTGTAGAGCATTTTAATGTTGCTTCTACATACTCTGCTTCTATTGTTGACTAAGAAATACAATTTGGCTTCTTACTTGTCCAAGTAACAAATCTATCTCCAAGAAATACTGCTCCTCCTAAGGTACTCTTTCTATCATCCACACATCCTGCCCAATCTGCATCTGTATATACATGAAGCTCTACATTTTCAAAATTAGGATACCATAAACCATAGTCTATAGTTCCTCTCAAGTATCTAAATATTATCTTCACTACCATGAGGTGACTTTTCTTAGGTTCTGCTGCAAATCTTCCAACAATTCCAACTGGATTGGAAATATCAGGTCTAGATTGAGTAAGATAGATTAGTTTACCAATCATAGACTTATACAAAGTTATGTCTACTACTGTTGAATCATCTTCTTTTTAAAGCTTGCATCTTGTTATCATAGGGGTACTTACTAGCTTGCAATCATCCATTTTGAACTTCTTCAATATCTCTTTTACATACTTAGACTGATTAATGGAAATACCTTTGTCTATTTGCTACACATTCAATCCCAAAAAGTACTTGATAGGTCCAATCATTCTCATTTCAAATTCACTCTGTATTTCTTTAGAAAATTTTGCACTAAGCTTGTCATTACCATAAAAAATAATGTCATCAACAAACATGGAAACTAACAATAGTCCATCAGGTGTTTCTCTTATCAATAAATTACAATCTATTGCTCCTTTCTTGAATCCAATTTTAGTCAATTAACCATCTAGTCTTTCATACCATACTCTAGGGGCTTGCTTAAGTCCATAGAGGGATTTCTTCAATCTACATACCATATCAGGTCTGTTTGATAAAGTGAATCCTTCAGGCTTCTCTATCTAAACTTCTTCCTTCAACTCTCCATTAAGGAATATTAACTTGACATCCATATGGTATACCTTAAAGTTATTGAATGTAGCATAGGCTAGAAACAACTTTATGGCTTCCAATATGCTTACAAGGGAAAATGTATCAGAATAATAAATTCCTTCTCTTTGTGCATATTCCTTGCATACTAGTCTTGTTTTGTTTCTTACCAATGTTCCATCTTCATTCATCTTATTTCTGAATATCCACTTCATTCCAATCACATTCTTATCACTAGGCCTAGGGACCAATTCCCATGTATCATTCATAATTATTTAATCTAGCTCTTCTTTTATTTCTTCATTCCAATTTGAATCATTACATGCATCTTCAACCCTTAAGGGTTCAAACTATGAAAGTAAACATACCTCTTCATTTTCTTTTGAAACTTTTACTTTTGATCTTGTCATGACTTTTTTGTTCTGATCACCAATGATGTCTTCCTTTGAATGATATCTAGAAGTGAATTTAGGAACATTAGGTGTGACTCTCTCATCTAACTTCTGAGATTCTTTTTCACTAGTTTTAGGGTCATTGAATAACACATCAATGCTATCAAACATTTCATCAACAACTATTTCTCTAGTGGTAGGTCTAGATTCTTCTTCAATCATAGGTGCATAATCATGATACCTCTCTTGAATCATAAACTTCTCATCAATATTAACATGAGCACTTTAAATGATCTTCTACAATCTTAATTTAAAACACTTATAAGCTTTTATTTTAGTAGAGTAACCAAGAAAAATAACTTCATCACTTCTTGCATCAAACTTGCCAATTGCTTCATCTCTCTTGATACAATACTTTCTTCTAAAGATTTTGAATTATTTGACTATAGGTACATTCCTAAACCATATCTCATAAGGTGTCTTTTCTACCCCTGGCCTTAATTAAATTCTATTGATAGTATAGAATGCAGTATTGACCGCATCTCTCCAATAGGTGTGTGCGACCTTTCCTTCAATCATGATGGTGTGCGCTACATCAAGAATGATCATATTCCTTCTTTCTACAATTCCATTCTGCTGAGGGGTTCTAGGAGCACTTAGCTATCTCTTTATCCCATATTCTTCGTAGTACTCATAAAATTTGTTAGAGGTGAATTCTCCTCCTCTATTCGATCTCAAACATTTAATCTTCAATCCAGACTCATTTTCAACCTTAGCTTTAAATATTTTAAACTTTTCAAATGCTTATAATTTATCCTTTAAGAATGAAACTCACATCAGTCTAGAATAATCATCAACAAACAATATGAAATACCTTTTACCATAGTATGATCTTGTTTGAGTTGGTCCACATAGGTCTGTATGTACTAGATCCAATTTTTTCTCTGCCGAATCATGCTTTCTTCTAAATGAATTCCTCACATGTTTTCCCATCACACATTCCTTGCATATTGTATCAACTAGTTTTTCTATGCTAGGAAGGTCTCTTACTACCTTTACATTACTTATCTTCACTATGTTGTCAAAATTGATGTGACATAGTCCTTTGTGCCATAGTCAACTATCATCTACTTTTGTAACAAAACAACTTGCTTTAGGATTAAGCTAAAAAACATTACCTTTAGTCTTTGAACCTGATGCAATCATTTCTCCTTCCTTGTTATTAATGATGCACTTGTTGTCTTTGAATTCCAACTGGTATCCTTTTTCAAGCAATTGTCCAACACTTAGTAGGTTATGTTGCAAACCATCAACATAAAGAACATCATTAGTGTTGTTCTTTCCATCCAAGGTGATAGCTCCTCTACCTATGATTGGTTTAGGAGTGTTGTCTCCAAATCTAACCATGCCACCTTTGTACCTATCCAAATGTACAAATCTACCCTTGTCTCCTATCATGTGATGTGAGCAACTGTTTTCAATGATCCAATCTATCCTAATGTCAGCTTGTGAAATTAGTGCTAACTCTTGTGCTTTATTTTCATCTTTAAGGTCCATTTCATCAAACATCTTCTCCATTTATTTAATGGCAATGAATCCAATTTGATCTTCAATTGAATCATCATCTGATACTCCATCTCCAGCATAGTAACATTATTTTGTATACTTAGGTTTGTAATTGGATTTGAACTTCTTGACTCTTATAGGACACTTAGAAGAAAAGTGACCAATCATGTTACATGAAAAGCATTTGAATGGTAACTGACCTTCATATTTTCCTTTTCCTTTCCTTTATTTCTTAGCAATCATAGCAATGCAATCATCTAGCACTTTCTCTTCATCATCATCATCAAAATTACCAGAAGTGTTCAAAGATTTCTTACCATGGACTGAGGCTTTGAATGTTGTCTCACTTTTAGGCTCTGTCTTCAAACTTGATATCTCAAAGGCTAAAATCTTTCTAATTAAGGTCTCTCTCCTAAATTATTTTGAAAATTGCATAGTCTCATCTAAGATGTTTATATTGTTCTCATATTCTGGTGTCAAAGTAGTCATCAACTTATCCATTATGTCTTCTTTAGAAATCTCTCCACCATTGTTTCCAATTCCATCAGCTGCTTCATTAATCCTTTGGTTGTAAGCTCTAATGTTCTCTTCAGGTAGCATCTTCAATGTATTGTACTTTTTATTCCATGTCTTTCTGTACACATCTTGGCTTGGGCATCTCCTTCAAATATGTCTTCTAGATACTTCCATATCTTGTAGGCTTTATCTACTTTCTTGATCTCTAAAAATTCACTCTCAAAAAATGCATTGATAAGGGCTTCTTTGGAAATATCATTTTGAGTGAACATCTCCTTTTTCTTAAGAGTTGCATCTTTCTTTGCAAGATCTACTAGAGAGGGAATCTGAACTTCTTTGGTAGCCACTTCAAAAATCTCAAAACCAATGCACTACAAATGTGTCATCATTTTGTTCTTCAAGTCAAGATAATTCTCTCCATCAAACTTAGGACTTTATTTTCTAAAGAAATCCATTTGATCAACCTCAAGTTGTTAAAATTTCTCTCCGAGGCACTTGAATCTAATACCAATTGTTAGGAACAGTCCAAGAGATAGCTAAGAGGGGGCCGGGGGGGGGGGGTTGAATTAGTTATCTACAAGATTGAATTCTTTATCCAATTAAGTATATAAGAACATTAAACTTAAACAAAATATGACAACACTTAACACAACACAATTTTGGTTACGGGGAAACCCAAATAGGTAAAAACCCTTGTGGGAATTATCACCCACTATAAACTGCACTAGAGTATTATGATCCCTATTAAAAGATCTTACAACCCTGTTAGGAGTTGATCTTTACAATGCATTAAGTATAGTGACCTAGTTAAGGGTTGGACCCTATTAGGAGTCTTTTATAATTAACCCATTAGGGGTGAGGACACTGTCTGGGAGCACACTGTTCAAAGGGGTGAAGGTTGCAACCTTCTATTTAACAAATACACACTATATCTGGATCTTTGGTGAACTATGAGGTAGACCTACTATCTTGATCAGTTCCAATGAGTAGCATACACTTTCTTCTTTTTCATATAGACCTTATACTAATGGCACAATACTTCACACTCTCTACTCTTCTCTATTCTTTCAACTATCTGCCATACTTAACAATCACAAAATGATTGTCTATAAATATCTTCCTCCAAATGATATAATCAAGTCAGCATGTTAGAACCATCTTGAAATCATATTAGAGAAAACATATAACTCTCCAATAAAATCTCAGCTAGCTCTACTAAGCACACAACACAAAATGGGACCACCCAACTCAATATGAGTAGATGTGCTGCTTCACACAGTCGGCTCCACCAAATTAACTAAAACTTTATTCTCATGTTGAATTACATCATGCGCTCTTAACCAAACATTATTAACTCTTCTCCAAACATAAATCCAAACATGCATACTGCAATTATAGGCACAACTACTACAATAATATAAACACTATCAGCTTCACTAGATAAACTCAGGAAACTATGACTGTCGACTGGAGACTTCATAACTCAACCTGTATTGCACATCTAATTCTACGTCCATGAAAATAGAATCATAGAAATATCTAAAACATAAATATAAATGCCAAAGGCTTAATATCAACCGTACTGTAAATCACATACAGAACTCTTCCTGGGACCTATCAAGAACACTCACTGATACAAACAACTGTATTACTATCTTCACTTAGAATCAACATCTACCTCTATGATATCATGCTAATAACATATCTAAGAACCATATACTCAAGGATCTCTCCATCAGGATTCCATGCACATTGCTTAACATATGTTTTCATCAATGAAAAACATATAGTCAGCAATCTGGCTTGCTGGAAAATTTCCAACAGTATGTTCATGGAAAAGATCAACTCAAGGTTCCATGAACAAGATCAATTATGTCTTCCAAGATTTTTATCTCAATGAAGCATCTTATATTATAGTGAGGTGGAAGGGTTTGATTCTACTTATCCTCACTTAGGTCATTCCTAGGAGATTTTTACCTCAATCAACATGCCCTCTAATTAGGAATGCAATAAAAAAAAGAGGATTGGTGGCTTAGAGGTATGGATTTCTGATTCTCCATGAAGGAGAAGAGCATAATCTCCTATCTCATGTTGTTTTCTCCTATCAAGCATATCATGCAATCTAACTTTTGAGTTTATAATTTTCCCAAAGGGAAAAGAGCATAATCATCTGATTAGGTTGCAAATTGACTTCAAATTGTATTAAAATTCCTAGAAAATATAAGCATAATGTTTGGTTGATATCTTCTTTAAGGCAACCTGCAAATAACCATTAGTAGTCTCTTTCTTGTTGATGTCTTGGACAATTCCACCTCCAAACCATTGTTAAGCTGTCATAATCCAGAAAAGTCACAACAGTTACACATTAGACGTCAACAAAATCAAATTTACAACAAAAACCCCCATATGTGATCCAAAATTTAACCAAATGCAATCTACTTTCCCACATGCGATTAAGGATCCCAGATGTGATACAAAGCAAAGAGGATGTGATACCTAACTAGATGCAATTTAGGAAATGTTGAGTGTGATCCTAGAAACCTTGGGTGCGATCCAATTTCCTATATGTGAGTCAATTTCTGAGATGTGATCCTTTGTTGATTCAAACATGACAAAAACTCAATTAAAAATGCAAAAATCTGGGGCTAGGCCCCATGGTGGGCACCGAAAATGTGTGTGTATTTTGTGGTACATGTTAATTTGCAACACAACACTTCAATAAGACATTATATTGTTAGTTTAAATCAAATTGAAAACCATTAAACTATGAAAAATCATCCTATTTCTCTCTAACTAACAAAAGTATGTAAAAAGTCTAGATTTGCTCTCAGCCTTAGACTCTAAACAATGACAATGCATGCTAGAATGAGAGATTCTAATCAAATTGAACTAAGAAACATGATTCATCCATTAAAACCATTAATGCATTCAAAATTAAGCTAGGAAATTCAAATGTTCTCTAATTAGCTATGAAATGAAATATGCAGTAAATTCAAGTAACACTTCATATGTTGAGATTTGCAAATCCTTCTTCTATAGAACTTCAAAGATTTGGACGGTTGAGATGCATCCATGATGAATGGTTGAGATGCCTCCAAACTTGATCCATGTGATGTCTTTCCATTGGTTGAAAGTGTTTTTATTGTCCCTTAAGAGGAAACATTCCTTTTTGAGGCTTTTATTAATTTTCTTTTAATTAATTAGTCTAGCCATGCATTTAATAGGAATGATTTAATTAATTAGGCCTAGAGGTAATCAATATAATTTTTGATCAATTATTGATGGTTAATACTTGATTTATGAATTTTTATTGATTTTATCAAATTATGTTAATAATTAGTGATTTAATTAACATAATCAGGAAATTATCCCAAATTAGGGCATATAGGGCCTTAGGTTCTATTAGTCCATTTTTAGGTGATTACACATGTTAGTAGTGTATTTATGTTTAATTTATTATAATTGAGGTCCAACTTGCGATGGAATTATACATGTGTTTATGGTTGATTTCACATCTATATATGTTGTTGAACTTGTTGTGCAAGTTCATTTGTTGTGCAATGAACATATTTGAAGAAAATAAAAATACTTAAACATGTGATTCATTTTATTGATTATCAACCTAACAACAAGGTTTATCAGTATAACCATCTTGAAACTATCACTATCCTATCTCTTTATCTAGTGACAAGACGTGGCACTCGTAAGTGGAGACTTGATACTGATGACCATGAGATAGTATTAAATGTTATCCAAGAGCAAGATGAGACACTTGATGTGGACTAAATCACACAAAAATATGATATGTACTAAATTTTGCACAGGCGTGACCAGAGTTTTCTTAGCTCCATTCTTTCCTACCGGTGCCCATAGTGAATGAAGCAATTTTCTAAAATTTATAGTATCTCAAAAATTTCTTAAGGAGATGATTTATTACTTATCCAAGAATATGAATGTGTATCATGCATGTTGAAATACTTTATTTTTATCTAGTTGATTAATTAGGCCATGCGGATACTTATCTAGTTGGAATATGAATGTGTATCATGCATGTTTCAATACTTAATTAGGATGATTTATTTTTATTATTGATTATATTAGGACACGTGTTTTAAAAGTCTAATCAAATTATTGTTGTTTTCTAATTGACCACATCTTAAAAGGGGATGCTTTATGTCATCTAGATGTCAAACATAATATAACTTAGATCATCAACATTAAATGTAAAGTACATGTCGAATGTAAATATAAGTAAGCTAATCAAATATAGATCTCAAGTATATAGCATGTCAAACATTATTCATAGAATAAAATTAAATATAACTTAGATAATCAAACATATAACTTGGACCATTGATCAGGATTAAATTGGGAAAATACTGAAATCTAATTTTTCAAAATTTCATATGTTTTAGTAAATTGCAATTTTGAGGGTCTTCGGTGCATTTCTGGGAAAAAATGGTGATAGGGATGAAACATCACTATTTTTGAAATTTGGTTCAAGATCATTTGAATACCTTTCCAATGCATCAAACGGTTCGTAATTCGGAGCTAGGATGAGAAAGTTATGCCTTCTCCAAGCAGACCTAAATTTTATATATAGTTTTTTTGATAAATTTTGATAGTTTTAATAGTTTAATTGTAATAAACATTATGATGACTCTTCATTTCAATTCCAAGGGATTTTTATGACCCTTGGGATCCATCCGACTTGTATAAACTCCAATTTTGAATAGAATGGAGACAGTTTTTGGTTTGCAATCTTGTTGTTCTCAATTTTCGTGTTGAATTCTACAATACTGCAGGTATCACACTAGGTATTGTAATCTAGTTTTCATAAATTAGATCAGTGGTATCAGAGTGGGAATGCTCCTATATGCCAATTTACACAAGGTCTTCCTACCAAAGATTAGGATTGGATATAGAAGATTTGTCAAAATACCCACCTTTGAGATGCACATGATCGAAGATGTCAGATGATGATGTTAAGAAGTTGGTCGAGGAAGCTTTAAATAAGCAACAAGAGGAGATGATGACTCAATTTTCATGCCTCCTACAGAATCAAAAACCCTCTAAATCAGAAACATCATTTCGTGGAAATACCCCTTTCAAAGTGCAGGTCAATTTTGACATCCTAAATTTTGAAGGAAAGGTCAATTCTAAAGCTGTTGATAACTAGTTATCAAAGTTGGATAGATACTTTTCTGTAAATAATTTCTCAGATGCAGAAAAGATAACATTTTCTCTCCTCAAAGCTGAAACCCATGTGAAATTAGCATGGGAAACCAAAGTCACAAATAAAGAACGAGAATCATTTGTTGAAGATGGTTTTGAAATTTTTCTTGATGAGAAGCCCACATGGGGAGAATGTGTGGAATACATAAAAGAAGCTTACCTTCCAGAGGATGTGTATAAAAAAAAATACATAGAGTGGTAGCTTCTTCAACAAAAGAGGGATCAGTCTATGCAAGATTACACCAATATATTCCATTCACTTTCAGCAAAACTCAGTATTGATGATTCAGAAAAGCATCAAATTTTGAAATATCAGAGTAGACTTCATAGGTATATTCAAACAGAGATGGAATTTTTGAATATTGAGACATTAGCAACTACCTATAAATATGCTACAAAAATTGAAGATAAATTCAAGCAGAAAGGGAAGAGGGACTACTTTGCAGACAACAAGCCAAGGGTTGAAGGTGGCAATAAATTTGTAGGAAAATAGGTGACCAAGGAACCTCATTCAAATTCATCCAAGAACACATGGTGGTCTACTAAAAAGACACAAACAGACACAGGCATGTGGTGTGAGATGCATAAGTCCCCAACCCATAACACAAAGGATTGCCAAAGTATTAAAAATTTGATGACAGAAGTACAAGGAGAGGAAGCTGAACCTAAATCGTCACTAGTAAATAATTTTGAGAAAGAGGAGAATGATTCCATCATAGAAGCAAACCCATATGCCATAGTTGGAACTGCTAAAGTATTGCCCCATGAAGATGAAGAGAGACTTTTTCATTCACAGATGCGGGTTGATGGAAAGCCTCTGCATTTTATTGTTGATAGTGGGAGTCAAAAGAATTTGATCTCTAGGGAAACAGTCAAAAGATTAAATCTGAAAGTGACAAGACACCCAAAACCATACTCTATGGGATGGGTAAATGAGGGACAAGATATTCAAATAAATCAATAATGTCATTTTCCATATTCAATCAAGCCTTTCAAGGATGAAGTGATATGTGATGTAGCACCATTGGATGTATGCGATGTCTTGCTGGGGCAGCCATACATGTGTCAGAGGCATGGGGTGTATGAGTCCAAGCCATGTAGTGTTACAATCAAGCTTGGTGGGAAGAGGTATCGAATACTAGAGGTATGTCCAACACAAACTACTTCTTTAATTAGTGCTAAACAATGTAACTGCTTGATTGCTCAAATTGGAGCTTTTGTTGTACTCATGATTCACCCTGAACAAACAAAGTCAGTTGTTCTTAATACACATGCTAAGGTAACAGAGAATCAACAAAATGAGATGGATAAAATTTTGAAAGAATATCATAGTGTGCTCACACCACCAGTGGGAGTACCAACACACTGTCAAGTCAAGCACTCTATTGATTTAATCCCAGGCACATCACTACCACATGAGCCAATATATAGGAGGTTAGTTTTGGAAAATGATGAGATTAAGAGACAAATTCAAGAGTTGATTCAGAAAGGACACATTCATCCAAGTGCTTCACCTTGTGGAAATCCAATTGTCCTTGCTAAAAAGAAAGATGGGACATGGAGGCTTTGTATTGATTATAGAGCATTAAAAAAAATCTATGTTAAGAATAGATATCCAATCCCTCGAATTGATGATTTGTTGGACCAACTTAGGGGGGCTAAATTCTTTACAAAAATTGACTTGAAGTCTGGATACCACCAAGTACCAATGGATCCAACAGATGTGTGGAAGACTACATTTAAATCTAAGAAAGGTTTGTTTGAATGGTTGGTCATGCCTTTTGGCCTAAAAAATGCCCTAGCCACATTTATGAGATTGATTAATGATGTGCTTAGACCATTCATTGATTCTTTCATAGTTGTTTATTTGGATGACATACTCATCTTTAGCAAAACTTGGTCTGAGCATTTGTAACATGTTGAACAAGTTCTTTCAACTCTGCAAAAACACAAACTTTATGCCAACATTGAGAAGTGTTCTTTTGGTATGCAGACTATTCAATACTTAGGGTATATCATTGACACTGAGGGTGTTCATGTTGATTCAGCAAAGATTAAAATAATCCAAGATTGGCCATCCCCTAAAAATTTCACAAAGCTTCGTAGCTTCTTGGGCTTAGCCAACTTCTATCACAGATTTGTGTTTGGTTTCTCACACATATCATGGCCTCTTAATCAATCACTAAGGGGTGGAGCACAAGAAAAATTTTAGTGGATAGAGGCAAAGCAACAAGCATTTGAGGAGTTAAAGAAAAGACTATGTTTAGCACCAGTATTGGTCCTTCCAAATCTACACCATGGATGCATTTGATTATGCTCTTGGTGTGGTAGTCACACAACATGGGCATCTTGTTGCCTATCATAGTGAAACTTTTTTTGATATAGTATGTAGGTATCCCACCTATGGTAAGGAGTTGTATGCCATTGTTCAGGTTTGCAAACAATGGAAACACTATATACTGGGAAAGGAAACTATTATACATACAGACCATAAACCACTCCAATTCTTGCAAACACAAGGGAAGCTACAAAATGATAGACATCAATGATGGTAAGCCTATTTACAACAATTTTGCCTCAACATTTGTCATAAAAAAGGAAGTAGTAACAAGGTGGCAGATTGTTTGAGTAGGCCTCCGATTGTAGGTTTGACAATAGTGTTGGATTCATGCGGTCATCAATCATCCGCTTGGGAACAACTATATAGTACTAACCCTGATTTTGCTAACATCTATAGTAATTTGGTAGAAGGAAAATCTCTGTAATTTTCACTTGCAGGATGGGTTTCTTTTCCATAATGGTCACATATGTGTACCCACCGAAGAATGGAAGAAAATGATATGGGAAGCTCACTACAGTCATGTTGCAGGACATTTTGGTATTGGTAAGACTACTGCAATCCTTCAAAAGTATTTCTATTGGCCAAAAATGAAGCAAGATATCATTTCACATATACAAGCTTGTGCAACCTATGCAATTACAAAGCCAAAAAACTATATGTTGGGTCTATACTTACCATTACCTATTCCTGATAAGCCATGGTAGTCTATTTCAATGGATTTTATGTCTGGGCTTCCAACTACTAGGCGGTGGCATGATTGTGTATATGTTGTGGTAGATAGGTTTTCTAAAATGGCTATCATGGTGGCATGTAAAAAGATGATTTCTGCAGAAGATAATACCAAGATATTTTTTGAACATGTTTGGGTTCATTTTGGTTTGCCAAAAACCATTATTTCTGATAGGGATAGCAGGTTCATCAGCAAATTTTGGTCTGCACTATGGGCTAAAATGGACACAAAATTGACAGTCCACAACATTCCATCCCCAAACAGATGGGTAGATAGAAGTGGTGAATCAAATGATTATTCATATCTTACAGATGTATCATTCAAAACATCCTCGCACATGGGATGAAAGCTTACCCTATGTGCAACACAGCTAGAACCGTGCACTCCATAGTACTATAGGGCACAGTCCATTTGAGGTTTCTCTTGGGTACCAGCCATTGGCACCTATGGATGTAGCAATACCATCTCTACACTCTAATAGTCCATTGAATGGTGACAAGGAGGTAGATAAAGTAGAAAAATTCATTGATAACATTAGACACTTACAACAACAAGTTTATGAGATATTGGAGCAGAGTAATCAAAAGTATAAGGAAAGACATGATAAACATAGAACTCCTCATCAGTTTCAAATTGGTGACAAGGTATGGTTACATCTTCAGAAAGAGCGCCTGCATGGACCAAATAGGAAGCTTCATCCTCTTTGTTATGGACCATACACTATTGTGAAACAAGTTGGTGAGAATGCTTTTGAACTTAATTTGCCATCCTTTTTGGGACTGCATCTAGTTTTCAATGTGGAATTGTTGATACCCTATTTTCCTCCCTTATTGGATATCTCCCAAGCTACTAAACACATTCAAGCTGCAGAGTTAAATCCCTCTACTACTGCTCCAGTCCAGTGTGACCATGTTACTGAAGCCATTTTAAAGACTTTGAGAAATTAGAACATTCCTTTGTATTGGGTAGTTCGAGCTGGTCAGCATTCTCATCAAGACAAGTGGTTTACTAAGGAACAAATTGAAGAACAATTTCCTCATCTGTTGCAGAAGATTAGTGCAATGGGGCCCATTGCCTCTTAAGGGGGGGGAATGTTCAGGATTAAATTGGGAAAATACTAAAATCTAATTTTTCAAATTTTCATATGTTTTAGTAAATTGCAATTTTGAGGGTCTTCGGTGCATTTTTGGGCAAAAATGGTGCCTAAAAATAGGGATAGAACATCGCTATTTTTGAAATTTAGTTCAAGATTATTTGAATACCTTTCCAACACATCAAACGATTCGTAATTCGAAGCTAGGATGAGAAAGTTATGCCTTCTCCAAGTAGACCTAAATTTTATATATAGTTTTTTGATAAATTTTGATAGTTTTAATAGTTTAATTGTAATAAACATTATGATGACTCTTCATTTCAATTCCAAGGGATTTTTATGACCCTTGGGATCCATCCAACTTGTATAAACTCCAATTTTGAATAGAATGGAGACAGTTTTTGGTTTGCAATCTTATTGTTCTCAATTTTCATGTTGAATTCTACAATACTGTAGGTATCACACCAGGTATTGTAATCTAGTTTTCATAAATCAAATCAACCATCTACACATAGATTGAAAGTATGTAAACATCACACATGTATAGAGTGAAAGTATATAACATGTGAAACATCAATCTGTAGACACCTGAAAATGGTTCACACCTATGTGTTCCCTTTTAACATGTATTTTACCATGTTTCATTCCTCAGTTGATCAATTACTAATATTTCCATCATTTTACATCATAGTCTCGATCTCCTTGGTTGAATCAATCCAATCTGCATCTTGATCCTAATGTTCCTAAACCATTCCTAACCATTCCTAATCTTTCCTACACTAATCCTAAACATTCCTAATCATTCCTAAACTAATCTTAAGTATTCCTAAATGTTCCTAAACCAATCCTAAATGTTCCTAAACATTCCTAAACCAATCCTAATCGATCCTAAACCATGTCAAACCTTCTTAAATCAGTCTGAATCCTAGTTTGTCCTAATCTGTTCAAGACCATTTCAATCACATTCAAATAAATTCAATCCCAAATCAATCCAAGGCATTGTCAAAGTTCATCTATCCCTTATCATCATCAATCAACACCCAAGTGCATTTTCAAAGTGCATCAATGCCTCGTTATCATCAATCCAATCTTGAGCACATTGTCAAAGTTCATCGATGCCTTGTTATCCAATTCAAGTCAATTTTAAATAGAATTTTCCAAGATCATCAATGCTATTTCATCATCATTAGTCCAACCTAATAGCATTGTCAAAGTTCATCAATGCTATCCTATCATGACATCTTCAATCACGCACATTGTCAAAGTTAATTGATGTTGCATTCATCCCTAATCGGTTTTTAATCATCAAGATTGGTTCAATCCCTAATCAAACCTTTTAAGAACAATTCCCTTTCGATCATACATCATTAATCTGACTAATCATTTTACTAATTCTTTTCTCTTGGGATAGATAACCCATAATTTATCCCTTTGTATTAATCTATTTATTAGATTAATTATCCCTATCCTAAGTCTCCTACAATTAATTGATTTTGAATTAATTAATTGTTCCCTTTTGAATTATGGGATTTTCTAAATTCCTAAATTCCTAATTAGCCTATTTGAGGGAATATTGATTTTTAAATATTAAAAAATGTGACTCTTACACATTCCCTTAAATCATGCTTCATGACCTCCTATTAATTAGCCTCCATGTCTCTTTACTTTCCCTATCCATTTCTCCACTAATTTGGCCTCTAAATTCCTATTAATTTGCTTCCACCTTCCTTTCCAATTTATCCTTGATTTATGCATTCTAAATTATGCATTCAATTTCTCATAATTATGACAATCTTCCAATTTGTACTCTTATTTCCAAATCTTCTTTTTGGTCTACAATTCCTATAAATTGAGATCAAATTTCTCCATTAGAACTAACCATCTTCTTTCAAATCTTCTCACTATCATTATAGTCTTCTTATCAACATCTTTCTTTCATTGTGTCAACATGGGAGCTACATCCATACTTTTGGAGAAGCAAGAAAGGGCACGATTGTCAAATTAAGGGAGTTTTGTTGATTGTTTACATTTCTTTGTCTCAATTTATTTTGTGTTTGGATAGATTGATTTTGCATACTTTAGAGTTTGATGGTTCCTCTTGTGTGCATGTTTTATTCATTTTCCTATCCTACATTTTGTGAACTTGATGTGAAAATCTCATTCTGATAAATTTTCATGTTTTTGTGCATTTTTAGGGTCCCAGAAGGATTTTTAGAACCTCAAGAGTGAAGTTGCACAATTGGTAGCTGAAGCTGCATAGTTGGTAGCTAGAATGCGCACTTGGGGCCTAGAACTATGCAGTTGGTCATGGGAACTATGCAGTTGGAGTGATAGTTTTGCATTTCTAGTTTATCTTGTTTCTGCATTCTGTATTTTTTCTTTTAGTTGTTCCTAATTAGGGTTAAGTGTCTAAAATGAACTTCAATTGTATGCATTTCAATTTTTAAGGACCTAATAAACCTTCATATTTGGTTTTGGAGTACCTAAAATGAACATCACATCTAAATTTTATTAAATGTAATGAGCCTCATCTAGTCAGGATCTAATCAGACAAATCAATTTCAATTGGTGAATCAAATCTCCTAAAAGTTTTCAAATTATGCAATCTAGCTTAACTAGGGGCTAAAGTTGATCAATTTCATTCCTAATCTATAAATTAATAGGTCAACCCTAATCCTATACATTTGAATGTTTCTAGGGTTAATTATCTATTTACATTAGAGAAGAGGTCTTTAAACACTATTTTTGGGCCCAGAGTTGCACAGTTGGTCTCTAAAGCTACGCACTTGGTAAGAGAAATTACATAGTTGGTTAAGTTGTGCAGTTAGTCTACTAAACTACGTAGTTGGTAAGTGCAGTTTGTTTTTATTGAAAGTTTGGATCATTTACTATCATTTTTCAATTTTAGTACTTAGGGTAGTAGATTTTCTATTACCAATGCTCTATTTTTAACTAATGGCATTCATTGGATGAAGACATACTTAGAGACTACTAACACATTTGATGCAGGACATGTGAAGAAGACCTTTTGTGTCTTGTAAAATAATCATTTATGTGTTTTGTAGTTAGAAAACACTTATTTTAGTGCACTAAAATGAAATTTTTATTTTGAGTGTTTGGTGTGTCTTCCTATTTGTAATCCCAAAGATTTATATGGATGTATTCTCTCCCCTCGCCTTCCTGGATCTTGGGTGAAGATGAATTCATATAATTCTTTTAGAGAGGTCTATCTTGGACCAAGGTGTTCACTTTGAATGCCCCAAGGGATGATTTCAAGTGGTAATAGGACAAAGCTAGGTCTCCATCCAAACCTCTATACAAATGTGTGATTGTGACTAATAATCCAATCAACAGTGTGTCTGGGTGATAGCTCTCCTCCAGTACCCTAGTGGTGTATAAAACCTTGGTTCTCAAGGCTTAGAGACCTCCTCATGGATTTTATCACACACCCATATATTGAAATGGATGTCTCGGATTAAAAACCTTGTTTTAGTTGACCAAAATCCTTCTATTCATTGATGCAAGGGGTCACCCATGCCCTTGAAGACATTCCACACTTTCACGGCTCTTGGTAGAGACAACAGTTCCTTAGGAAGTGATGACCCTTGGAATTCAAAGCTTGGTGTGCCTGAGAAGTGAGTGTACTATAAGGGGGAGCTCGTGCCTCCAAGATTCTAAGTTGTCTGCCCTAAGTAGGTGCAGCTAAACCTAGTTCAAGTGGGAATTCAGTGAATATTGTCCTTTAAGCCTAATTTCTAGTGTGTTTGTTTATTTTAAAATGGCCATTCTTGTTTGATGTGTCTTGTATGAGTGAATAAAAATACATTAAGAACACTTGAAAAATAATCAACCTCAAATTCACAAAAACTTTGCAAACAATTCCTAAAACATACATTGGTCACACATATCCTCATTTTTTTTGCAAAATCCTTGTTGACATAATAAAATTTTCATGAGCCTAATTTGGGAACCTTATGACATGATTAGGAGCCCTCTTTTTTCATAAGTCCTTCATATTTTCATATTGCGTAGCATTAGCCTCATTTTCTTTGCATATCATTAGTCCTCACTTTTCATATCCTTAGTCCTCATTTTTCATCCCCTAGTCTTCATTTTTGCATGCCCTTGTTTGCATTAATCATTTTAAAATCCTTGCATTCAAATCCTCCTTCCAAATTCTTCATAATTTTTCCTTTCATATAGAACCCTTCAAATATTTTGAAATACAAAAAATCTAAACAAAATAAAAATCTTAGAGTCTAACCTTATGTTGATGGATAAGGGATCTTGACTTTGTTGGTCTTCTTTCAAATCTTTTGTCATTTTATCTTTTTTAAATCAACCCTACCTATGTCTTGGAGGGTTTTATTTGGTCATTTTTTCTTTTCAATCTTTTGTTCCTTTTTCAAAGTCAAGATCCAATATCCAATTTCATAAGGTTATACTCCTAGATTTATATTTTTCAAGATTTTTTTTATTTTCAAGAAATTTCAAACCCTAGTTTGCATATCATACTCTAAGTCCTAAGTCCTAATTCAAAAGTGTATAAACCCTAGTTTTCATATAATACCCTAAGTCCAAAAGTCCAAAAAAATAATTGCTTTTTTCATATCATATCCAAAAGTTTAAAAAAATCCAAAAACATACTTTCATTTTGCATATCATATCATAAAGTTCAAAAAAAAAAATCCTTGCATACTTTAGGTTGCATCATCATACTTTAAGTTTTCAAAAAATCCAAAAAAATTACATCTTGCATATTCTTAGTTGCATATAGTCATCATGTCAATTAGGCAACAAGGTTCCTACCAATCCATGTACACACAAGCTCACTTTTACCCAAGACATAGTTTGCCTTTTCAAACACAAGGTTTTGACCCAAACAACATATACCTTCCAAGACAAGAGACCCAAGCACCTCATGACACAAACATTTTCCAACCCATGTATATTTCAGGTGAGAACACACAAATACCCTTTAATCCTAGACAAAGCACACAATTGCGAATACAAGGTTATGACACAAGACCCATATTCCCTTCAAGACAAGATAACACCAACATCATGTACCCTCCAAGACAAGGGATCCAAACACCTCCCAATCCAAGACAAATGAAATTCTCATGTATGATCAACCACATCAGTCTCACATATACCTAATCCAAAATTTGCAAGCAAAATTGGATAAAGAAATGAAAATCTTTGATGAAAGGGTTAATAAGATGATGGCTAATGAAAATTTTGGTAAAACAGACCTACTATCTCTCATTTCACAATCAAAGATGCTCAAACTTCTTTCACAACTAGATGAAGCAAAAGAAAATTTCAAGAAATCACAATCCAATCACATTCAAGACAAAAATTTGGTCAACCAAGTCCCAAGGCAATCATTCAAACAAATTCCAAATCAAACCTTTGAACCAGAGCATGCAATAATCCAAATAGGACCTCCACCTAATTATGAACCAATATTTGTTCTAGTGCAATCAAATGTCCCTCAAAAAACTTCACAACATCTTGTTCCAACAAATCAATCAATACCAAGATCAAAACTAGATTTACCTCAAAGAAGCACAAGTTCAAGCATACCACGCATAATATGGTCAATGTTTTGTGGGACATTTTTCATCAATAAATTATTTACAACATAATAACCTTAATGAGACATCACCGGTAAAGTTATCCAAGCCACAAAAACTTAAATCTAGAACTTCAAAGAGTTTTCTTAAAAAAATGGATTGTATATATGAAGAGGATAAAATAAATAATGCACCCATGTCTAGCAATGGCTCATTCCAAAACAATCACATGAATGATACGCCCATTTCCCATCAAGCATTTGGCTTTCAAGAAACATCCATGTCATATTCCATCCATTTATCTCCTAAATTTTCACAAGAGCCATTTCCTCCATCACCTTCAAGTCACACTTCCAATGATGAAACCCTCCAAGGACTATCCATAAAAAATTTTTAAGCTAGTCTCAATCATGATATGTCCCAAATTATAGAACCAACTCCATCATGTCCCCCATCTCCAATAAATCCTATTCCAAAGAGTCCCATGCAAATTCCATCATCCCCATGTCAAAACATTGATCATTTTCCAAAGTCTCCCATACATATCCCAATTCAATCCCATGTCAAGAGGATGACCCAAAACAAAAAGATATGAGTGTTAAAATATATCAAGATCAAGATATTACCAATGACCAATTCAATCCAATTTTTGACCAAAGTCCCATTTCCCTTGAGCTTCATAACGATCCTATTATCCCTAAACCTCTTATCCAAGATAACACCCTTTCATGTCAAGAACAAAATGTCCTTCCAAGTCCCATTGACATTCCCCTTCCTAAGTAGGATCATGATCCACCTTCCAGCCTTCCTAATGATTCAATTCAAAACCAAGAGAAAAACACCTTTAGTATGGAATCCCATGAGCCTATTCCAAGTCAAGATAAAAGTATCCCTTCACCTTAATGTCCTCCATAAGAGCCCATCCTCTCTTTGGATCCATCACAAGATCCCATTTTCCCTTTGGAACCTCCACAAGATCCCATTATCCCTTTGGATCCTCCACATGATCTCATCATCCCTTTGGATCCTCTACAAGATCCCATCATTTCTTTGGATCCTCCACAAGATCCCATCATCCCTTTTGATCATCCATAAGATCCCATCATTCCTTTGAATCCTCATCAAGATCCATCCATTCCTTCATGTCCTTTCCCTTACCTTCCATATATATCCTTTGCAAGACCCTATCCTTCTAGATGATTTTATCACTATCTCGATTCCATTCTAGGATCTCCATATTCCTCCCAATCCCCCTCATGATAAAAACACATTTGTGCAAGATGTTCATGAACCCTTTACACTTCAAATGGGTTCCCCTAATTCTGTCAAGTCTAGTCCACTTCATGATCAAATCAACCCTTCCATATCATGCATACCTCAAAATAAACTCGTGTCTTGTAGCAAGTATCCTATTATTCAAAAGAAATGTCAAGTTAAATGGGTAAGAATTCAAGAACAAAGTATATCAAAACCATTACATGTCAAAGAAAAGTCTATAGTTCATGATCTCAATCCTAAATCTTTCTCTCAAGGTGTCAGTATCCTTTCAAAACCTAAATCCAAATGTATACCTCCTCCTTCACCCCTTCCATCCATGTTAGGTCAATATATTCCTCCAGCCACTAGCTCACAATCCACTTACCCTTTCCCATATGAAAGTTAGAAAAGGCACACATCTTCAAGAAGCTTCCATCCATCTAAAAGGACTCCATACAATTCTTACCCATCTAAGAATCCCCTTCATTTTCCAAGCAATTTGGATGCCAAGCATAAAGTCCATAATTTAAGAAATCCACATGCATTTAAGTATCAATATGTCTAGTCTAATCGACATGTGAAATCAAAGAAAAATATGATCCAAAAAGAAAAATAAATATCAAAAAGGCCACAAAGGCCCATTAAACAAAAATAAAATTCAAAATCAATATGACTTCCTAAGTCCATTGTCCAAGAAATGCAATCAAAAGACTCACAAAAGAATGAAAAATATAAATGCATGTGGATTACCAAGAAGCTTCTTGAAGCACAGAGTCCTAAAGAAAAATCCAAGTGTACATTTAAAGTTGCTATCCCTTTATCTAAAATCCTTCCATCTTCCAAATCCATTTTGGGCCCTTTTATCCTAAAATTCATATCCATTCCCCCATCAAGCTCAACATCTTTTTTTCATCCATCACCCCATCACCCCTGAAGGTTTGTGCTGATGTTTTTCTTGCACCCATTTCCATCCAATAAAAATCAAGCCTTCTTTCATTCCCTCCATTATCCAACACCTCCTTTCCATCCTTTCATTCATCCTATCTATTCATTTACCTAATCCTTATCATTACTCTACCAACATCATTGAGCAATACTATCATTAGTCATGATCTATTATTACATATCCTTTTCAAGAGCATTATCCAAAGAACAAGGTTCTTGATTCCTTCTTCCATGTCATGTCATGTGTCCTTCATCTTCTGAAAAATGTAAAAAAAAATACAAAAAAAAGTGAAAAATGTCAAAAGTACAAAAAAATGAAAAAAGAAAAAAGAAAAAAAAAGTTACCTTGATGAAAACCTAGCAAATAGGCATCTCGATAACACAAAAAATAATAATAAAGAGAAATAATCTCATCCAATAGTGAAAACCTAGAAAATAGGCACTTTGGGCAAGTACCATGATGAAAATCTAGCAAACAGGTGTCATGTGTAGTTTTCAAACTTCTTGCATTCCATACTTGGGGATAGATTTTTGTTGATATTTCCATATCCTATTATGCCCCTATCATTTCTTACATTATCCCTATCATCTCTTACATTATCCTTTTCCTTTCATATCCCTTATCCTATCATTTTCCATATTCACTTTTTCCCAACTTTGATCTCGACAAGGTTACAAATCCTCCAAAAGTGTTACATGTCATATTGCTTATCCTATCACATCCCTTTGGTCCATATTGCCTATCCTATCACATCCCTTTGATCCATATTGCCTATCATATTGCAACCTTCAACCTCCTATCCATATCCCTTCCCTTTGTCCTCTATTGGTCTTGCTTTCCCTATCCATATCCTATCATTTCCCTATCAAAATCCCTATTTTGGTCTTGATGAAAATAACGACATTAAAATACAAAACATTTTTAAAAAAAACCCTATGCATCACATGCCATCCAGTGCCAACAGTCCTAATGTCCTATCATTGTCCTATCCAATCCCTCAGCTTGGCAGAAACATGTCCTTCAATTCTATGGATAGTCCTTGGTAATCCAAACAAAGCTTCAATGACATATCAAACAGCCCTTTGGCCTTCATCCATCTACCAAACTACCCATCAATCCATGATGTCCATGCCTTTCTAGACACTATGGGAAATTCTTGCCTGTAAATATCCTTAATGATCTTGAAACAATCTCTAATAATCATAAAATGTCATGAAAAAATCCTAAAAATTCAAATATGAAGCTGAAAAATCTTTTAAAATCATAAAATGTCATGAAAAAATCCTAAAAATTCAAATATGAACCTAACAAAAACTCAAACAAATTTTCAAAATGTCATGAAAAAATTAGTAAAAATCACATAAATGTCTTGAAATAATTAGTAAAAAAATCAAATATGAAGCTGAAAAAATCCTAAAAATCGTAAAATGTCTTGAAAAAATATTTTAAAAATTACAAAATGTCATGGAAAAAGTTATAAAAAAAATATATTTTCAAAATCCTAAAAAATAAAATCCTTCAAAAATCATGCAATAAATTTTTACATAACCATTTCTATGGTTTCAATAAACTGTCCTTTGTGGCAAGACAAATATTTTAGCAGACACATTCTTAAGACTTTTCAAAATATTTTCACTTAATGAAATCAAACTTTAATAGACAAACTATCCAATCATGTCAACAATCAATTAGATCAAACTTGTCCTATCAATCAAACAAAATCAATTTGTCCTTTTATCAAACCTGTCATTTTATCTTATACAGGATGTTGTGTACTCAAAACCAGACAGTATCTATCTTAGATGGGGTACTTCATTCCTAAAACCTGATGCTATCATTATCAAAACATTAAACTATCAATTTTGACAAATAGATCTAAATGGTTGTTGGCTTTCTTGGTTTAGTGAGTCTTATCTTTTATTGATTTATCTCTTTTTATTTTATCTTTTGCTTGTTGGATGATCTCATGCAATTTTGGGGCATTTTATTAATATGCATAAGGAAAGACAAGATCATTCTCTTTTTGTTGTGTTTGTTTTTACGCAAATAGATCACATTATCTTCCTAGATTTTTATGCCATGGTGTGATGCATCCAATTTTTCCATATTAAATAAAGCTCTCATGACATAAAATACACTTATGAAAACAAGTTTCATCATTACTGACTTTTCTTTGTCTAATTTTAGTCTTCTACTAACATTCCTTCCATCAATATTTTCTAATCATTCTCATTTCAAAAAAATTTCCTTGAATCAATTTCTACCTAATTTTTTGAGGGGGTATCCTACCTCCCTTTTGTCGGTTCATTGGGGTATGATCTTTACTTTCTTTGAACCAACACTCATAATCGCATTGTCTCAAAGAGGGGAAAATGTAGACACCTAAAAATGGTTCACACCTATGTGTCCCCTTTTAACATGTCTTTTACCATGTTTCATTCCTCATTTGATCAATTTTTAACATTTCCCTCATTTTACATCATAGTCTTGATCTCCTCGGCCGAATCGATCAAATCTGCATCTTAATCCTAATGTTCCTAAACCATTCCCAATCTTTCCTAAACTAATCCTAATCATTCCTAATCATTCCTAAATTGATATTAAGTGTTCCTAAATGTTCCTAAACCGATCCTAAATGTTCCTAAACATTCCTAAACTGATCCTAATTGATCCTAGTTGATCCTAAACCATGCCAAACCTTCTTAAATCAGTCTGAATCAATCCCAATTAATCCTAATCAATTCAAGACCATTTCAATCACATTCAAATCAATTCAATCCAAATCAATCCAAGGCATTGTCAAATTTCATTGATGCCTCATCATCATCAATCACCACCCACGTGCATTTTCAAAGTGCATCAATACCTCGTTATCATCAATCCAGTCCTGAGCGCATTGTCAAAGTTCATCGATGCCTCATTATCCAATTCAAGTCAATTTTAAATAGCATTGTCCAAGATCATCGATTCTATTTCATCATCATCAGTCCAACCTAATAGCATTTTCAAAGTTCATCGATGCTATCCTATCATGACATCTTCAATCACGCACATTGTCAAAGTTCATCGATGTTGCGTTGATCCCTAATTAGTTTTTAATCATCAAGATTAGTTCAATCCCTAATCAAAACTTTCAAGACGAATTACCTTTCAATCATACATCATTAATCTAACTAATCATTTTACTAATTCTTTCCCCTTGGGATAAATAACCCATAATTTATCCCTTTGTATTAATTTATTTATTAGATTAATTATCCCTATCCTAAGTCTCCTACAATTAATTGATTTTGAATTAATGAATTTTTCCCTTTTGAATTATGGGATTTTCAAAATTTCTAAATTCCTAATTAGCCTTTTTGAGGGAATATTGATTTTTAAATATTAAAAAATGTGACTCTTACACATTCCCTTAAATCATGCTTCATGACCTTCTATTAATGAGCGTCCATGTCTCTTTCACTTTCCCTATCCATTTATCCACTAATTTGGCCTCCAAATTCCTATTAATTATCCTCCACCTTCCCTTCCAATTTATTCTTGATCTATGCATTCTAAATTATGCATTCAATTTGTCATAATTATGACAATCTTCCAATTTGCACTGTTATTTCCAAATCTTCTTTTTGGTCTTCAATTCCTATAAATTGAGATCAAATTTCTCCATTAGAACTAACCATCTTCTTTCAAATATTCTCACTATAATTATAGTCTTCTTATCAACATCTTGCTTTCATTGTGTTAACATGAGAGCTATGTCCATTCTTTTGGAGAAGCAAGAAAGGGCACAATTTTCAAATTGGGGGAGTTTTGTTGATTGTTTACATTTCTTTGTCTCAATTTCTTTTGTGTTTGGATAGATTTATTTTTCATACTTTAGAGTTTGATGGTTCCTCTTGTGTGCATGTTTTATTCATTTTCCTATCCTACACAATCATAGATAAAGTATGTCTAAAACATAGAGATCAAGTACCGTAAACATGAAACATATGTCAATCATGTCAAACATAGATCAAAAGTCTACAAATCAAATAATATAAAAGTATAATGTATGTCAATCATCAAGGGTTTAGAGAGGAAATATAACATCAAATACATGTAATATGTTTAGATCAAATATATGAAAGTTCCTAGGACTCATCATGACGAATCCTCACTAAGCAGTCCCCAGAGTGATTATCATGTTGTGAAGGATGTGAAGAGCCCTATAGAGAAAGTGATATAAATTAATATATGTACATCTTTTTAAGTTTGATAAAATATTACAAGAAAACATGTTACAAAGTGTGTAAATTAAATACATGTACACATTGATAAATTAAAAACTCACCTATCCACTAATGATGCCATCATCAAGTGAGTCCTAACAATGTACATGATCAATCCTCAAAGGAGTAACAAGAGGCATTTCATGCTACAGAAAAAATATCATATATATGTATATATATCATGTATTGAAATTTCAAAAAAAAAGAAGTAAATTTACCTGCCATGAAATATTGCAAATTTAACTTAAATTGTAACATTAAAAATAAGATTTATACATGTGTAGATGGTGGCACCTGATAGTACTCAAAATCCCTAGCCTCAATCCTATCAACCAAGATATCAAGATTTTATTGTGCTTGGTTCAAGCTCAACTCTGCATTCTTTTGGAGAAGCAAGAAAGGGCACAATTGTCAAATTGGGGGAGTTTTGTTGATTGTTTACATTTCTTTGTCTCAATTTCTTTTGTGTTTGGATAGATTGATTTTTCATACTTTAGAGTTTTATGGTTCCTCTTGTGTGCATGTTTTATTCATTTTCCTATCCTACACAATCATAGATAAAGTATGGTTAAAACATAGAGATCAAGTACCGTAAACATGAAACATATGTCAATCATGTCAAACATAGATCAAAAGTCTACAAATCAAATAATATCAAAGTATAATGTATGTCAATCATCAAGGGTTTAGAGAGGAAATATAACATCAAATACATGTAATATGTCTAGATCAAATATATGAAAGCTCCTAGGACTCATCATGATGAATCCTCACTAAGCGGTCCCCAGAGTGACTATCATGTTGTGAAGGATGTGCAGAGCTCTACAGAGAAAGTGATATAAATTAATATATGTACATCTTTTTAAGTTTGATAAAATATTACAAGAAAACATGTTACAAAGTTTGTAAATTAAATACATGTACACATTGATAAATTTAAAACTCACCTATCCACTAATGATGTCATCATCGAGTGAGTCCTAACAATGTACAAGATCAATCCTAAAAGAAGAGTAACAAGAGGCATCTCATGCTACAGAAAAAATATCATATATATGTATATATATCATGTATTGAAATTTAAAAAAAAAGAAGTAAATTTACATGCCATGAAATATTGCAAATTTAACTTAAATTGTAACATTAAAAATAAGATTTATAGATGGCGGCACCTGATAGTACTCAGACTCCCTAGCCTCAATCCTATCAACCAAGATATCAAGATTTTGTTGCGCCTAGCTCAAGCTCAACTCTCCATCTACAACTTGAGTAGCTAGTACACATCCCTCTAATGATGAATGCAATAGACTAACCAAATGAGATGGCATGGAATTTGTATCATCATGTGTCAAGAAATCTAGGTAACCCGTAGTGATCATACTAAATTTAACATCCTCAAGGAAAACATCAGAGAATTGGTGCCTTGCACTCATTGAAGGGTTTGTACGTTGTGCCTCTCCCTCTACAATAATAGAGTTGTCCGTAGGTGGATCTTCATGGGCACTACCACTATCACCATGGTCTGGATGATGAGAAGGACGTGGCTGAGCATATCTGATAGTACCCACATGAGATCTAACATTCAACATGGATATATCATTCTCTACTGCAATAAATTCATATGCATCCAAAAGATCCTCAGCCAAACTAGTCAATGTGACCCATTTCATCTCTCTTGTAAGTCCCTCTAGGATAGAAAGTGAAGGGATGCACACTGCACTATACATGTCATGTGACCCTTGGTTCTTCTAGAGGATGCTCCACCTAATGATGTATGAGTGTCATCAAGACATCATATACTAGCCAACCTGATCACTAGATATGGATGTGGTAGCTATTGCAATGTCCCCCACACTATCAATTGCACCTCAAAGCTAGGTGCTAAAAACAACATCATCTACCATAGGACCCGATGAAGGATATATAGAAGGTTCCCTCTGATCAACAATGGCCCTGTATACTGGCCTCTAATGATCAGCTTGATGAAAAGAATCTCTATCAGCAAGCCTACCATGCCCCTATCCTAGATGTTCTATAAAATCAGTGTAATTAACAACCCTCCTTAAATGAATCTCAACAAAAATATGTTGTACAAAATAAAATGGAATCTGGTTGTTATTTGGATAATGACCATGGGAAACTAGAAACCATGGGTAAATCAATATTGATATAGCAAGATCCTAACACCTGGTAACTTGATATCCCTTCATATACTGTAATTCCACTTAAGATGGGAAAGCTTCCCTTTCCAGGGTCGCTTTAGGCACTAAATCTTGTACCTCCTTAAGAGAAAGACTAGAGCCAACCTCTTGTCTCTTCCTCTCAAGTATGGCCTATATAACATCTAGTGCATAGGGAGTGATATCATGAATTTCATCTGGAGTGGTATCATGAATGTCATCTCTAATACTAATCAAGCTATAAATTATGGACTGACATGTGCTCTTATATATACTAGAGCTAGTCGGGTTGTTTATGGAATCTTGTAATCATTCAATTTTCTTATTAATCCATGCAAAAAGTTCCTTAGGGGGAATCGGTGCACTTGTCGTGATGTCTAATAATATCTATATCTATATATGTGTACCTAAAGATTTTATTTACTACCGAATAAAGTCTACATATATGTTTGCCTAATTTAATTAAAAATAAAATTAAAGTACATTTCACTACATTATTGAACTAAAATCAATTACAAATTATATTTAAATGTAAATAAATGTGCACTACATATACATGCACATAGACACAAACACATGCATATATACATGTGCACACACATATATACATGCATACATACATGTATATATGATATGTGTACACACACAAATATATATATATATATATATATATATATATATATATACATACATACATATTCACACACACACACACACACACACACACACACATATATACATGTGCATATACATGTATATGTATATATGTATACATACATACATATATATACATATATACACATGTACATGTACATATCCATATGTATATACATGGTACAATATACTTAATTGTTTAGATCTAATCTCTACTACAAGTCAACATTCTTTCAATTATATTTATTTTAATTCAAGGTTGATTCCTATACATAGACTTGACCTAGGTAAGACCCTTCCCAAAACCTTTTTCCCCTTCTTATCATGTGCAGGAATAGGTTCTCATATTTTTGGATCCAGATTTCAGGAGTTACAGAACTAGTCTTAGATCCTTCATAAAATTCATCATATTTTGACTCTCTAGGACAAGGTTGACTTTGGTTGACATTATCCTTTGGATTTATAATTTTCACAGGTGAAAGATATAGATATCAAAGTGCCAGATCTAGAACCATTCCCGATTCTGTTAACTTTTTGATAGTCAAATCTAGATCTGAAGTTCCACTCTTCTCCTAATTTCAAGGTGAGTTCATTTACTTTTCTTAGTCATTTATTAGAATTACATATCATTTTAATCTCTATCATAAGGAATCCACAAAAACCCCACAGTATGTGGATCATGAATTTGTACCCTTACTCTCTTTGTTGTGTTAATCAAATTCACTTTGTTGTGGATTTTGTATTCCAATGTATGTAAGAATTAGGGATCTACCATTGATCACCATTTACTACATTATATTTGGAAATATTACTAAGAAAATCATATTGTAAATATGTCTAAGAAAATCATGTTATAAATATGACTGAGCTTAAATGGATGGAATAAACAAGAACGGGAATTATGAAATGTAGAAAATAGAAGGGTGTGAATCTATAGAAAAATAAAGTTCATTTGTGTAACACGCCTCCAACCCTAACATGTTTGATATCCCTTTGGAATTTAGGGGAATTTTTTAGAGACTTATATGTTTGGTTATTCTTGAAGGTTAAATAACAAATTCATTCTTAACTATAATACTTTGACTTTCATTTAGGTAGTGATAAATATTTTCTGGTATATTATTGAATGTGTACTCATCCCTTCTTATGAGTGCACCAGGTCCTGATGATATGGAAGCACCTAATAGATTTATATGAGCTAATATTTATCAATGGTTATGATCTCTTGGATAAATCAGGGTCAATATTGATACTTGGGCACTTAAACTTTAATTGGTAAATAAATTCTATGGTTTCTAGATCTCTCTAATATTTTGATTATTTGATTATGAATATGATTGACATGACTATCATTCAATGATTACATGAATGACCATGACTATCTCTTTGAGACTAACCATACTTATGTGATGTATTATGAACTAAACCTTGTACTTGTAGTACCCTCTCTAGTAGTTCTACTTGTTACATTGAAGTTGGATAGGATTGTGACATTCTAGCATTTATGGACTATGTTTCTTCCTTACCTTACTAGATTTAGATGATAATATATTTTTGGACTTGTAGATTATGATTTTGCCCTTAAATAATATGCTCAGGACCATTATCTTCTATGCTTATGTATATATGATTTGGATTATCACTTCTGGTTGATTATAAGATTTATCTTGCTAAGTAATGATTCAAACTTTTTACATATATTCAAGATTATGATTATTGGTCAAACCCTACTAACCCATGTTATGATCTTTATGTATCTTGCATGGCATGGTTATTAGATGAGGGGAGACAGTCATAGTCACTCTTATGGGAGATCTACATGATGTCACACTCCTCCTTCCTTATCTATCATTGTATGTAGATAGATATGTATATGTATTTCTATCATTTTCCAGTGATGTAGGTGTGTGCGAGTACCGGGCATCAACTCCACCTAGTTACATAGGTATGAGTGTGCATTAAAATCCTCAAACTAGTTGTTGTTGTTCAAAGATGGTCCAAAGTTCACACTTGGGAAAAGCCTATGGTTTTGATTATTTTGTCTGGTCACTTGATTTGGTTTTGGGTGGATTTTAGTTCCTTATTTTATATATCCTTTGATGTTGGTCTCATTTATATGGTTATGAGAGGTGTAAGATTATGATGTTTATTTTCTCTCTATGTTTGTTAATCATATATACAAAGTATGCATATATGGGTACACACGTATATGCATACTTGTATATATTTAGTTATTGATGTATATGTAGTTATGATCATGAGTGTATTAGTGATGATCGTGAATCTATGTATTTTGATGCATAGTGTGGCTTTAAATAAATAAAATAAATGCAAAGTGAATAAAATAAATAAATAAAAAATAAAAAAAACCAATAAAACTAATTACATACTCCTACAATTACTCCTACCTTATCTCTCTCTCTCTTAGGCTCTCTCTTTTGTATGTCTTGCTAGCGTAGAGGGTGGGAGTGGAACTCGGGACCTTTGTTTGTGAGGGGTCACAAGTTTCCATTGGGGTAGTAACTTCCTTGAAAATCATACCCAAATATATTATATTTATATAAGAGCTAGTTAATTATAAGAATAATAATAATATTAAAATTATATAGGTGGAGTTAAATCATTTAATAGTCTTGTTTGGCATAAGTTAGTATAGGAAGGGTAGGTAAGTTAGTTTTCACTAATGGGTGAAACTACCTACCTAATTAATTAAATTAATTAGTTATTAAATAATCTTACCCGAATATTAGAGAATGAAAGTTTCTCCATAGGAAGTAACTCCCCCAAGCTCTGAACTATTTAGAGGATTATATAATTAGGATCCTTCCCTGTAAGGGGGAGAGAAAGAAAGGGGGAGAAAAGGGGAGGATTTTGAAAAGAGGAATTTAGGAGAGATTTGAGAATTTATGAATTAATTTACAAATAGGGGGAGAGTGGGAGTTCTATTCAAATTTGTGTGAGAAAATTGGTGAGGAGAGAATAATAAAATTGAGAAATCTTGTGAGAGATCTGGTAGTGAAGGATCAAAGGAGGGCCTATGTGAAGGGGTAGAGAGTGTTGGAGACTACAGGGATTCATCAAATATAAAAGGGCTTTATTCACAGGACTCTAGGTAGGATCTATAACTAGGAAAGAATCCTCTAGACATGCGTGTGTAATATATTTAATTATGTGAATAAGAATGTTACATTGTGTGTGTGTTATGTAGATATATGATGGGAAAAGATTTTTGGACACCTATTTGTATTATGAGAATTAAGACTATACTCTAACAACTAGGTATGTAAATGTGTGTATTATTATTTATTATTCTTAATATTTAAAAATTGTATATTTAAAATTAGTTTATTTAAATAAATTAAGGAAAAAATATAGGAGGAATATAAGAGAATAAACACATCATATAGGAGAGGATATAAATAAATAAAAGATTAGAGTGTATATTTATATGTAAATGCAAGGAGAAATTATAGGAGAAAAATAAGGGGAAATTATAGAAGAAAAAAAAAGATCAAAAGAAATAAGTTAAAAGTGGAACATTACTATGCATAGAGATCTAACTTTATAACATAAGAAAGTAATAACCAAAGGTATAAAAATTTCAAAGAAAAAAAAGGGCATGCTTAAACAAAAAAGAGAAGAAAATAGAACCAATATTATTAAGGTGGAAAAATTATTTAATAAAAATATATGTATGCATATGAAATTAGTATTATTATCAAAGAAAATTCATTTTACATATTAATTATTAAAATGTATAGAGATAAATGATGTATTGTGTATATATATATATATATATATATATATATATAATTATTTTTTATTACTTCTAGGCTCTTACATGTATGTTTTTTTGTTTTGTTTTTTATTAGTAAATGGCCAAGGCCTTGATTTTATTATATTAATTTTCAATAAATTTACATTTTTTCCTCCGTTCCTGCGAGCACTGGTAGGAAAGAACGGGGAAGAAAACCTCCAGTCTGGCCTGGGACATGAGTCCAGAAAATATTAGCAAGTACAAAATTCCTACAAGCGTAGGTTTACAAACTCCCTTTGATGGAGATGAGAAGGGCATTCCCTTTCTAATACAAGTTAATGGAGGCATACATCCATGATTCAGAACATGGCTTTTATTATACTTTGATTACATCGCTCTTATATATCAAGCTGATGGGCATACCCATCTTTTACAATACATAAATACTTATCAATGTTTCATATTCTAATTCCTTATCTTTTGTAAATAATGTATCTTGTTTTTCTTTCAGCTGTCCTTTTGTGTGGTCATGCCATTTCTTTCTCTTGCCATTGCCTTTTATGTCTTGCCCTTGCATTAATGTGTTTTCAAGCCTTCTGGTGTTTGTTCTGCTTTTATGAGTTGTTATACTTTCCCTGTAAACCTGCAAAAAAGGATAGCATCCCACCACCTCTATTCTTCTAGCTAATTTTTTATGATTCTGTCTATATTAATTCAATGTGCCAGTCCAAGTAAAGAGTTAACTATACTATGATGCTACAAGTATTGACATTTGTGTTAGTAACCATATTGCAATCAAAACCATTACCACTTTTTACATATTCATTTTCATCATAGACTGATTATTGCTGTTATAACATCATCTTCAGTTTATATTCATATGAATACACACTTTTTTGTTCCTGCAAGATAAGAATCTACTACACCAACTCTGCTCACCACATGGTTATAAATAATTCTGAATTATTTCATATTCACCTTATTCATATTCATCTTATATTGCATAAAAAGTACTAAACATTAGATATTCATATTGAGAAGTTACTAACATATGTATTTATTTAGCTACTCTCAAATCTTTGGTGACTATACTTTATAGAGGTAGTTTTATTCAGCAAGGCACCCATAGTAATTAACAGGTAGAAGCTTAGTGACACACTGCTAACTATTCAATTATTCCAAATTCTAGATAACCTAACATATTCACAAGCAATCTCAAATTGCACTTACTGATGTTTTAAAGACATCTACTTTTACTTCTTACTGAAAAATGATAACCTTTAGTGCTGTGAGATGCCAAAATGTTTGTTTTGTCATAGATTCCTGAAGGCCAAGTCATCATTCTGGCTTGGAATGACTATGGTGTGGGGGACTTTGACAAGGCAATATCCTATGAGGGTGTTCATATTCCTGGTTTTTATATTGGCTAAAAAGAAATCCAAATGCCACTAGATATGTAGATGAGAAAGGGGGGATTTTGTTGCTTTTTAGGGTAAATTATTGGTGCTGGAGCATAGTACTTAGGGAATTTAAGGCTAACTCTAAATCTCTGGCTTCCTTAGTGATGGCTTCAAGAGGGTCAGATGGAGAAAAATCAAGCTAAACTAGGATTAGTAGGTGAAAGCTTAATTTCTTATGATTCTTCCGACTTAAATAACCTGTGAGCACTATTGCACATTTTTTGGAGATGAAGTCATTTGCAAGTGATTCATACCTGAGCATGATCTTTATCTAGAGAGATTGGTCCTCATGAGTATGTGTGTGTACTTTTGTGAAGTAGAACTATCTTCCCTCATCTTCAAGATCACAAGAATTAAGCTTTTGATCTTATTAGATTTGCTTCTTCTATATTCATAGCTAAATTTCAAGGAAATTTTTTAGCATAAATTAAAGGACTAGATGACACCTTAATCTATGTATATATGCTATTTATATATATGTCTATATGTCTGCAATTTATATTATACTCACAAATGTATCTGCACTTGTTTACCTTTAAATTTGTATATAATCATTTACCACTATACTTGATTTCTGTGTACTTCTCTCACACATACATCAATTTCTTTGATTTCTTGCCCATCGGCTCCTAGGTTAGCTAATTTATCTACATCTGTATTGCCCTCCCGATAGATGTGATTCACTGTATAATCTCCTATATCTTCAAGAGTTTCCATTATTTGTTCTATAGCACTATTTAGTTTCCAATTCAGTGTTCTACCCTGTCTTATTGCATTTATTATTATAGATGAGTCTCCTTCAATCGCTATTATTTTAAGCTTCCATTTTTTGCACCATGCCAAACCTATTCTTATAGCTTCTATTTTAGCTTCATTGTTTGTCTTTATTCCTATAGGTTTTTCTATCCTTCCTAATAGCTTTCCTTCCGCATTATGTAGACATATTCCAATTCCCACCACCCCTGGGTTTCCCTTGGCTGCCCCATCAAAGTTCAACTTAATCCACCCTTGCTCTAGTGGTTTCCATTTATAGTTTGCCCTTAATAAGGATTTATTGTCAATGCTAGGACCAATCCAGGGTGGAACTTTCAAACCATACCACTTTTTCCTCTGGTTGTTGTCTTCTAATGAGAATTCCATCCTAGATTGTCCCAGCATATTTCTATTATTTGTAATTTCTAATATATTTGCCTCTAATTTGTTCAAAAATCTCTCAATGTTCATCTTTTTATCTTGAAAAATTCTACGGTTCCTTTCCTTCCATAATTCCCATATTAATAGAGATGGGATTATGTATCTCATTTTATTGTATAAGTCCTCTTTACATGACCTTTGCCAAGAATTAAATACTTCTGTGATATCATTTTGAAGAGTAGTCTTCAGATCTAATTTCTCCAGTACCCAAAGCTAGCATTTATTAGCAAACTCACAATTTAACAAAATATGATTAATCATTTCACTTTCCTTCTCACATAGGGCACATTTGGAAGGACCATGGTACCCTATTTTTTCAAACCATTCAGCAGTGAGAATCCTTTTCTATAGTGCAGCCCATGAGAATAGACCTGCCTTAGGAAGATAGTTTCTGTTCCAACATAGATCAATGGGAAGACCAGTGGAAGGGTTATCTATCCCTGAAATAACTTTGAAACCTTCTTTCAAATTATATACACCACTCTTTGAGGCAGCCCATATGATTATGTCCTCCCCAGAACGTGGATTGAAGTTTCATTCTTGTAAAGCTTTGTTTAGTTTTACTTGGAAATGGAGGGGAATTCTTCTAGAGAATTCCATGCCTAGCTGCTTCCCACACTATTATTAATTTGTGCAAAATAGTCTTTAACCCGCTCACCCTTACATTGTTTGATCAGTTCAATTAGCTGATCATTCCCAAGGATTTCCCTAAGGGCAGGTTTTCCACCCCATGAGTCATCCCAGAATAAAGCCTTATCCCCGCTTTTCACATCCCAAGAAAGGGACTCTAGTACTATATCTTTACACTCTTTTATGAAGTTCCATATGCATGAGCCCATCGAATAGTTATCAGAATAGCATACACTTTTCTCATCTTCTCCTAGTAAGTATTTATATCTTAGAATTTTAACCCATTTTGCCTTTGGATTTTTAATCATTCTCCATACTAATTTCACCCCCAAGGCCTTGTTTTGTAGCATAAGGTCTTTAATTCCTAGACCTCCTTCTTTTGGCTTACAAATCTTATTCAATGCAATTAAAGCTAGTTTTGATTTTTCCTCCGACCCTTGCTAGAAAAAACTTCTTAATTTTTGTGCTATCTCCTTATTGATACCTGGCAGGATTTTCATGCTCATCATCTAATAAATAGGAATGGCAGAGAGGACTGACCTGATCATAACTGCCCTTCCTGCATTTGATAACCATTTTCCTTTCCATTGATCTAGTTTCTTGGAGATATTTTGAATTGTATTTTCCCATAGGTGATTTGATTTGACCCCCTTATCCAAAGGTAAACCTAAATATTTACACAGAAAGAATCCTTCTTTGAAGTTTAGTATTCGTTTAATCTCATTCTTTCATCTCTCTTCAGTATTGATGAAAAATATTTCTGATTTTTCCTCATTTATACACTGTCCAGAAGCATTAGCATAAGTATTTAGGATTTCTTTGAAAGCTTGAGCTTCTTCTAAAAGTGCCTTTCCAAAAAGGAGATTATCATCAACATATTGTTGATGAGTAGTTGCCTCGACTCCCGAAGTAATCTTGATTCCTTTTACCTTATCTTCTTCTTGAAGTTTCTTAATTGCTCTCCCCAAAGCTTCCGCCATAATAATGTACAAAAAAGGTGATAACAGATCACCCTGCTTCAAACCTTGAGAACATTTAAAAAAGCCTTCAGGGGACCCATTCACCATGATTGAGAAGTGAGGGGTGGAGATGCATTCAAAAATCATATTGATCCATTGTTTTGAGAATCCAAAAGCTTCCATACATTTACACAAAAATCTCTAGTCCACTTTATCAAAAGCCTTACTGATGTCTAACTTAATCAACATACTCAGATCCTTATTATTTGTTATTGAATGTATAGCCTCATGAGAAATAATCACTCCATCTAGAATTGACCTATTAGGGACAAATCCAATTTTTTCTTCAGACATAATTAATGGGAGAAGTTGTTTAGCCAAAGCTTTTGAGAATATTTTATACAAAGTGTTGCATAGGGAGATAGGTCTGTACTCATTAAATTTCTCTGCATTGACCTTTTTGGGAATAAGAGAAATGAATGTGTTATTCAACTCTTTAATAATATGTCCTAAGTTTCTCATTCCCTCTAGAGCATCGGTAATTTCCTTGCCCATAAATGACCAACACTTTTAAAAGAAAAATGTTGGGAATCCATTAGGACCAGGGGATTTATCCGGGTTCATTTCTTTTAGAACCTTGAGAATTTCATCTTCTATAAATGTGGCATTTAGGAAGTTATTCTAAAGCGGGGTTATTATACGAGGGATGTTTCTTAAAAGATTGGCCTGATCCAACATATCCACACTCCCTAAGTTATTCAGAGAGTTTTCAAAGAAAGAGACTGCTAAATCTGCAATTTCTTTGGGATCCTCTATTATATTTCCATTTCTATCTTTGATTTTGGAAATCTTATTTAAATTCCTTCTAGCTTTGACGCTATTGTGACAAAATTTCATGTTTTGGTCCCCTTCCCTAAGCCATGTCTCTCTCGCTCTTTTCCCCCAGAAGGCGCTAATTTGTGAAAGAGAATCATAGTATTTACATAATAGTTCTTGCTCTATGTTATCATCTGAAATCTTTTTTCCATCTTCAATAATCTCCTTATTCACATTTTCCATCTCTTTTTCTATAAGGTCTCTTTTCACAAATATATCCCCAATAGTGTTTTTACTCCATTGAGACATATTTCTTTTTATTAATTTTAGTTTCCTTATGACTTTATATATCTTGGAACCTTCAAACCTTGCCTCTGTCCACCATTTTTTAATTAGATCCAAACATTCCTCATTAAGTAACCACATTTTTTCAAATCTAAACAGGATTTTTTTATTTCTGATTGGTTCCGAAATTACTAGTTCTATAGGAAAGTGGTCGGAACCGGCAATGGGTAGGACCTCATTAGTAAGATTAAAGTCAAAGTTCCTCAGCTCCCCTATAAAGAAGAACCTGTCCAATTTTTTGACTATTAATTCTGTGTCTTTACGTTTGTTAGTCTAGGTGTATTTCCCTCGGTCTGATTCAATTTTCGAAGCCCCTATAATATTTATCCATTCCTTGAATTCTAAAGTAGTTTTTGATATGTGTTTTGTCCCACCTTGTTTATCTCCCAAGGATAGAGTAGCTTTAAAATCTCCTCCTAGTATAAATGTTTCATTCGGGAAGCTCTCAATATAATCCTTAATCTCCTGCCATACAATTCTCTTTTCATGTAGGAATTTAGGAGCGTACATGTTTATTAGATTAAATTTTAAATCTGACTTTAAACTTTTTATTTGACCTCCCATCCAATTTTTATGTTTTTCATGAATATTGAAAACTATTTCTCTTGGATCCCAAATAAAAGCAATTCCACCCAAAGTGCCTTCTGCCTCATAACCTATTAATTCTCTTATTCCTATACTCTTTTTTATATTCTCATATCCTTCATTAGAAAGTTTAGTTTCTTGTATCATAGCCATGTTTGGTTTAATTTTCACTAATTGCCTTATCACAAGGCATCATTTGTTAGGGGCATTTAAACCCCTAACATTCCAACTAATGATCTTCATGAGGACTTAGGAAGGACCCTCCCCTTCCTAGAGTATAGAATATCAATAATTTTAACCTGACATGGCACCATTCCTTCCTTTGCTCTTAATTCAGCAAGGGATTTTCTTCCTCTTGGTTTGACTAGTTTCCCCGTATCAGCTTTTAACCCACCCTTAATTAATTTTCCTAAACCTAAAGTTTCTGTATTGTTCCTAACAATGTTCTCTTTGTTTTCCTCATAGAGTTCTTCATTCGATAGCGAACATAATATTCCTGTTATTATATCATTACTCCTAGAATCCTCCAAAATAGAGGTAGGGTCTAATCCTAAAAAGTCTAGTAGTGGGCCTTGGTCAATGGTCTCCACTAAGGGGGATTTTTCCATTCCTTCTTTTTGCATTTCTTTTTTCTGATGGCATGATTTGGAGGGGATGTGTTTTCAGTTTTTTTCAATATTAGGAATATCTGCAATCTCTTTTTGGATTCCTTCATTAACATTCATAGTTCTTAACTCCACTGTGGATTTCCTCCCCCTCTTCTTTTTAATTCTATTGATATTAGGGGTGCTCAGACTTCCTCTTTTCATTGCTATACCTAACTATCTATCTTTGTTAGTGATACCAAAGAGGCCTTCCATGGAGTCCTTAACCGATGAAAGATTGCTACCCGGGTTTGATTCCCTCAATGGTTGTTGCCATGCCTAATTGTCTATCATCATTATTGAATTCTTCTAGGCAAATTTTGATCTCTTCCTCTTTTTGATTTCTTGTATTATTTATATCTTCTTTCCTAACATACAAGGGATCTTCTATATCATTAAGATCCATTTCCATATCTCCTATCTCATCTAGATTTGGTAAGCATTTTGTTTCCATGTTTTCTTCTCCATTTTCTTGAGTGTTGTTTGATGCTAACATCTCTTTAATGCTTTTAATTAGAAATTTTTTTTGGTGATCGAGTTCCTCTTTGTCACATATTTCATCTATAAGGGTATCCATTAATTCATTGGTGATCTCAACTATTTCTTCTTCCATTTTTTGGTTCTCCTTTAGAAGTGATCTCTCTTGATCTTTTAGATTGTTGGAGATTCTATTTGGGTTGTAAGAGGTAATTTCAGTGTTAATTCCTTGCTTGATACTCTGAATGCTAAGGTTATTCTTATGCTCAGGGGATAACGGTAGGGGAAATTTGACCTCAACATTTAAGGTCTCATTTATTGATATATCATTTTCAATAGCCAAAGGGGGTTGACACAAAGAGTCTGAAGGGTGTGTGGAGATGCTGATCAGATAAATTTCCTTAGGAGACATCAAAGTGAAACCTCCTTTATCTGAGTTAAATTTCACCATCAATTCTAGTGTCTTCTGAATATAAGTGTCAATTTCTCCTAAATTTTTGGTTTCTAGATCCTTTGTTTGTCTTTCTACAAAATCCTCTAGAATAATGGGGTTAATAATAATAGAGTTTGAATTAAAGCATAATCTAATGGGATGAATCCATTTTTTATGATAGTTGATCTTTACTATGATATTTTTTTCAGACTGGTTATTATCATTATCAATAATGCTTAAAAAGTCACCAATTTGTTTTCCTATTAATTTGACAGTTTCTACATCAGATAATTCGATAGGCAGATTTCTAAGAACAATAGCTTTTTCTACAAGAAGGTCCTTAAGATTTATTGGGTTGAATAGGGGAACCCAATCAAAAATATAAAAATCAGAGTTTTTATACTTAGCTAACCCTTCATTTCTAATTTTACTTTTAATATTTCTATCTTTACAATTAATGAAAATAAAATTTTCTAATAAGATAGATATACTTACCTCATTCGGGAGTTGAGATTTCAGCCAAGCTACCAGATCTGTGATGGAAGTTCCTACTCCAGACCATCGACAAATCAGCCCTGTATCTACATAAGAATTTTATCTCTATTCTATGCATTTTCCATCTAGATCTATTCTAATCATGTTAGGATTCTGAAAAAAATTACCTATTATTTTACCATTTTTACTCTCAATAGTTTTATTATGCTTATGAGGGGGCATGTATACCTATTTGTTTTGTTCCTAAAACAACCTTGACCCATTGTTACCTATTAGACCTTCTTTCATATTCCTTCTGTGTGTATGTTCATTCTGTGGGTAGGGCTCTGAGACATTAGTATGGAGCTTATTTTGTCCCGCCTTATAGCCCTTATCCTCAAGGGTCCCATTCCTTTTGTGGGGAGGAGAGTATTTCATTCTGCCATTGTCTTCCTCTCTAAGCACATCAAATGAATTACTGATAGATAGATTAAAAGGATTATGAGAGTGCTGGTACCTATTCCCCTTTTTCCTAATTTTACCACTTGCCAAGTTAGCTCATTCTTCGTTGTGCCCATAGGAGGTTCTTGAGAAGGCAAGATCCTGCTAACCCCCTTTGCAGATAGGGGTTCAAACATTCTACAATAGTTCTCAGATCTTCCCCCTTTGGCATCCTCGTAGCTTCTAGCATTTTTTGCATATTTGGTTTGTGCGAAAATATTCAATTGTCAGTCCAATGATTGAACTAAGAAAACCTTTGGCAAACAACCTTTTTTTTCTTTAGGGTTTACCATAATCACCTTGGAATCAGAATCCGGCTCTACAACCCTAGCATAATTCTTTCATCTTTCTTTCTTAGATGCCAAATCTTGCTCTTCTAGTTGTAGTGCTACTTTAGGGTCTGCAGGGACACAATTAGCTAGAGCTAAATCATTAATGAAGGGATTTGGTCTTTCTTGGCTGAATAATGCATGTAGTTTCAAATCAACATTTTGATCTGCTAGCTTCTTCTGCTTAGCTATGAAATCCTTCAGATGATCATATGTAGGGTGAGGCTGCACTGGTGCTCTACATTCCTTCTTCTTATGTCCGTATAGATAACAGTTATAGCAGTAGCTTGCAAATACCTCTCTCTTTCCTTGCAGGCTAGCAACCTCTGCACCTGAATTGGCCCGTTCTGCCCTAGTTTCTACTTTGTTGTAGGAGATCACATTCTTTGCTGTGTGAAAATGCAAAAGACCAATGTCTACTTTCCTTTTATAAAATGAAGCTTTCCTTTTTGCATGTGAGGATCTCATCTTTGCTTCACATTTGAGGCTTCTAACTTGTTGAAAATCTGAATTCTCTCACCAAAATCTGAACTTTGCCACCTTGCAAATTGAAAATTTTGAATGTGGATGCTTGAAAATTGTCAATTCTGAGGCTTAGTATTTGCAAATCTGAACCTTTCTTCCAAATCTTTCAAAATTCTGAGCATGAATGCCTTCTATTTTTTGAAAATTTCAAGAAAGGAGCATGACAATCAAGACCATGCCCCCTAATTTTGTAAAAAATTCTGACAGTGAAAGGATCAAAATCAAAGCCCCTCTATGTTTGAAAATTTTGGAAATGGTGTTTGAAATCCAAAGTTTTGAAAATTTTGAGTTCTGATCTGTGAATGTGCTAAGTTCTGTTCTGTACCTATATATGTGCAAGATCTGATATAAGATCTAATCTGTCCCTAGAAATATGAATTGATCTGTAGATCGGGAGTTAAATCAATCTAGGTTCCCTGTTGCTGATGAGTTTAGATCTCCACCTTCACAAGACTATGCTGATCATGTAGATACTTTCCAATCCAAGACAGGGGCATATATACATAGATGTTTATGTTTTGATTGCTGTCTCAGGATGTATGTTAGTCTTGGGATGAAATTAGATCATATGAATCACTGTCACAGATATACTAATTTTACAATCAACCCACAACCATCAATAGCATGTCAAAATAGCAGATCAAACCCCAATGAAGCTATTGCTATCAGATCTAGAAGTGTGTATGACTGATAAAGTTTTGGCACCCTGTAGCTTCAGATTCGTATCACAACATAGAAAATTCACATCACAAGATACTGATTATAGTTTGGCACTTGGCAATGTTTAAATCTGGAATTCAAATTGTTTGTAGCTTCAACACTGAGTAACAAATAAAGTTCAGCCTGACCTGGAGAAGTAATCAGATCTAAATGATTACTTGATTAGTTATTTATGAAGCAGAGGAGGATTAATGAAGTTGCAGACCACTAATGAATTTTCAAGAACATATCACATGTCTTATTTAGGAGCAGATCACAAGTATAATAGTAGAGTAGACCACAAGTATTTTCAAGTGCAGATCGCAAGTGTATGTCAATGACAGAGCAGCTCCAAGAGCAGTCGCACTTCTTCAGAGTAGATCGCAAGTAGATGTCAATATTAGAGCAGCTCCAAGAGTAGGTCATGGCTCTTACATGTATGTTAAATGTATATAATTTCTAATTTTTTATAAATAAAAAAATAGTTTAAGTAAAAAGAAGAGAAATATTTTTTTAGTTAAATTTTATTTAAATTATTTCAAGTTTTAATTGTTTAAAATTTTAAATTTAATTAAATCAGAATTAGCCTATTTATTATTATTATTTTATTTGATTAAAAGTGATGTAGAATTTAATTAAGAATCATAATGTAATTTATGGTTATAAATTAAGAGGTTAACTTTAGTTTATATTAAACTTGAATTTAATTAAAGTTTTAACTTAATTAATCATGAACAATAGACTAAGTGTATTAAGTTTGTAATAAGCTTAAATTTTATAAAGATTAGTGTATGTTAAATTAGAAATCGATTTTTGGATATCATAATTAAAAAATTCAAAGATATGGATGTTAGGTCCTATGCACGTGTATTTTGATGTTTGTTAATTCCAACTTTATTAAATTTTTGGAAGGATTATAGTGTTACCCGTGTATCCTGTAGGTGTGTCTAGGATTTGTACCTCCCTCTACAATTACATTTATACTTTTATATTTGGAATCATTGTGATAGCTCTACTTTTTTTGTATGCCATATTTTTTCTTAAGGGTTAGGGTTTGTCCTGATGGTATGGACCCTAGGAAAACACTGAAAGAAACCCTAAGGGAGGGATGTCTATGAGAAGTTATAAACCCTAGATAGCTTATTTTATTGAGTAAGATTCCTAGGTTCCCTAGGTGAGTGGCTTAGCACATGATCCGATCGTGGAGGCATGAAGGATAACCTTTGGGTGAGTTTGGAAAATAAAACCTAATATAATTTAAAAATTGGTTGGGAATGGGTAAGGGATTTAATAAACTTTTAAAAAGATAAATAAAAATGAATAATTGCCCGCACAGGTCCTGTTGGAGTACCGAAGTCATTGTAGCTACTGGGGCAAGCCGCATGACAGTGCCATGGTACATGACTTCTAGGAAGGATCCCAACACATAAGACTATGTAATGACACTCACCTATTTAGCATCCTAGGGAACTCCTCTTTGGGGCTTTTTTTTGTATTGCTTTGTTTCTTCTTATTTTTGGGTTGGGTGGTTGTCCCTCAACCTTAGACTGCCCTAGTTTGCCTGTGTGAACAATGGTTCTATCTCCTAGCATGGGGGGGTGGACCTTTGTAGATCCACATGGTTGGTTGGTGATTCTTTTTGAGTTATTGTTCATTTTTGTGCTATTCATGGAGCATCTAAAGTTCAAGACATTCTCCCTATTCTGCATATTGTATCTTGTGAAGAAAATTGTAAAGATATTGTAAAGTGTTATTCATATTCATGTAAGCCTATAAGGCCTTGTATTGTAAAAGATATATTATAAGCATTCATGTAATTGGGAAGAGTACCTCCAGGAAAAGTATGAGAAAGGAAATCAAAATGTATTGTTGTTGTTGAAAGAAAATTATAGTTAAGAATATGGAAAGTGTAATTGTTGAAAGAATATGAATATAAATGTGTTAATGTTATTTCATGCTGAAAAAGAAAGAAAAATTTGTTTTAGTACACTCGTCTCTCTATCTAATTTCCCTTATGGGGTTAAATGGATCAGAGGAACTATATCTTTAGTTTATGTTAAATCTTAATGCACTATGAAATGTGTTTTTAAAGGCATAATCTTGTAAGGGAAGTTGTTAGGACTTAAATACCTAGTTAACTTAAGTCAAAAAGAATTTTTTTTTGCGCTTTTCTCTTTTTTTTTCTTGTCCTTTCAGGTTCCTTGGTAGGGCATGACATCTGGTATCATAACCCTAGGTTGCTACACTGGGAGCTCTATGGTCTAATTGTGCTTAAATCAGTTTTCCTTTCTTTCATAACTTTGATATATTTCCTTTTGTGGTCACCTTTATGTTAGTAACCTTGAATATTAGAAACAAAGATTACACCTTTCTTTCTTTGATTGAGTTATCCTATATCAATTACTTATGTTTTTTGTTCTAATATTAATAATGTGCTCAAGTGAAGGTCCTTCTAAAATGATAGTGGCATGTTAAGGAAATCTTGACACTTGCATGACATTTCCTTACAATCAAAAGTACTCATAGTCCTAGAAAAGTTACAAATCTCTTTGTATCTAAATCCTTATGCTACTTATAGCATATCCTATTTTCTTGTCATATAAGTTTAATTGGTTTGAAATGATGCATGTTCTCTAAATTCTAAGTTAACTTCATGATTGGTTTTGCTTTATAATTCTCAATGTTCCCTTTTAAGTTAAATTTGTAGATTTCTAGCATCTCTAATGTAAAATAAGGACATGATTGTGGTAGTACTCATTTTTAATATTGAATTGATAATATTGTGTTTCATGGAGTCTATACCTAGGTAAAAAGTGAAAATTTTGGTATTATGTATCGATTTAAAATATGAAGATAATTCTCTCTTACTTTTGATAAAATATGAAAGGAGTGGTAACATAAATCATGGTGTGAAACAAAAATGAGGATCCTACCTAAGTGAATAAGTTGTTATCAAATGATTTGGTCATATTTGTAAGGGATGTGATAATTTAATTTCTTCTCTCTTTGTCCTCATTACTACCTCTTTAATATTGTGAAATTAAAAGAAATGGTACAAATTACTATAATGTATCTCTCCCTACACTTTCCTGAGAGATAAATTTAAAGGAATAAAACTACTTAGGAAAAACAATGTGTGTTAAACTTCATATGCGCCTAACTAAGAGACCTTGGGTAACAGGATTTATGTCTTTGAGGTTTTATCATAAATAGGATATAATCCTTATTTCTTCTAAAAGAAGACGTATTCTATTCATGTTTTGTAAGCATTCTAGATGTCTTGTTAATTGTATTTCTAGGAAGATAATATGTGCATAAAGGGACTAAAAGAGATTGTTTGTACTAAAAAATTTCATAAATAATAGTCTCATTTGCATCCTTCTAGATGCTTAGTTAACAATCAAGATATTAGATAAGTATTAGGGAAATGAATCTAAGCATGACACTTTATGTATACATTATGATCCACACTTTAGAGTATATTATTAAAAACCTTAATTGATTGAGTGACTATAGAAATGTTTGATGTTAGAGTAGTATATTATTATCACACTATATCACTTAAAGTTTTAGGTGTATGAGGTTAATCATATAAATGGTTACTTTTGAATGAACACTTATTAAGGATAGCAAGTAAAGGAATTGGATAAAAAGTTTAGATGTGCTAATATGGATGTATGATGAAACAAATTAAATGAACTCTTTACTTTACTATTTGAAATTGTTTGAATCTAGGTATTTTGATATGGAAATCTCTTAACTTGCAAACTTTGGAAAACTATAATAAAAGATATAAATAGTGAGGATGAATCCTGAATTAATGGTGTGATTAGATCTCCTCTAGGAATATGAATATTGTTTTGTAAGTCAAACACTATAACTATTATATTAGAAAATTATAAAATATATCTTAGAATATATCTCTATAAAATGTGGGCATACCCAATGTTATTATCATTATAAGCATATCATGGAAAGTTTTGAATACCTATGATGTTATAGTCAACAATTGCAAAGTAAATGTACCACAATAAATTGTTTTGAAGGAAACAAATATCAATGTTATATACCCTTTAATGTTGATCATGAATCTTTAGTAATAGAGAACGTGAATTTTGAACCCTATGGTAATTAAATTTTACATGTATGAGCAGGCTTATGATATTGTTTCATAGGTTAAACCATCATGATTCATAATACATATTGTCATAATTTCACAAGTTGTTCCCTAGAGTTTTCTATAACGTGAAGTACTTATGATGGATTCTTGTCTTTCATATTATTTTCTATGGATAGGAATTTTGAAGATTGATAAAGGAAGGTGAAAATTTTTAATTATAGCTTTTTCATAATCCAAGCTAATTTGTACTAGTGAGCTAGGAGAAGCCAAAATGTTTTGACTCAATTAAATGACTTTTTTTTACCACTTATGAAGAATGAAAAGTTTAGTACCTTCTGACTTCCAGGAGTAAGTCAAATCTTAGGGAGGATGATGTAACATACCTCTAACCCTAACATGTTTTATATCCCTTTGGAAGTTAGGGTAATGTTGTAGAGACTTATATGCTTGGATAAGAGTAGGTTTATGCTTGAAGGTTGAATAAAAAATTCATTCTTAACTATAATACTTTTACTTTCATTTAGGTAGTGATAAACTTTTTCCGGTATATTCTTGCATGTGTAGTCATCTCTTCTTATGAGTGCATGGGGTCCTGATGATATGGAGGCACTTAATAGATTTATATGAGCTAATATTTATCAATGGTTATATTAGGGTTAATATTGAAACTTGGGCACTTAAACTTTAATTGATAAATAAATTTTTATGGTTTCTAGATATCTTTAATGGTTTGATTATTTGATTAGGATGGATATGAATATCATTTGATGATTACATGAATGACCATGACTATATCTATGAGACTAATAATACTTATGTCATGGGTTATGACCTAACCCTTGTACTTGTAGTACCCTCTCTATTAGTTCTACTTGTTATATTGAAGTTGGATAGGATTGTGACATTCTAGCATTTACAAACTTTATGTTTCTTCCTTACCTTACTAGATTTAGATGATAATATGTTTTCAAACTTTAAAGTTATGATTTGTCCCTCAAATAATATGCTCAGAACCATTATCTTCTATGCTTATGTATGTATGATTTGGATTATCCCTTCTGGTTGATTATAAGAGTTATCTTGCTAAGTAATGATTCAGACTTTTTTGTGTATATTCAAGATTATGATTATTGGTCTAACCCTACTAACCCATATTATCATCTTTATGTATCTTGCATGGCATGGTTTTCAGATGAGGGGAGGAACTTGTAGTCACTCTTATAGGAGATCTACACAATGTCACACTCCTCCTTCCTTATCTATCATTATTTGTATATAGATATGTATATGTGTTTCTATCATTTCCTGGTGATGCAAGTGTTTGTAGGTATGAGGCATCAACTCCAGCTAGTTACACAGGTCTGAGCATGCCTTAAAATCTTCAAACTAGTTGTTTTTGTTTGGCGATGGTCCAGAGTTCACACATGGGGAAACCCTATAGTTTTGATTATTTTGTCTAGTCTCTTGATTTGGTTTTGGGTGGATTTTAGTTCTATATTTTATATATCCTTTGATGTTGGTCTCATTTATATGGTTATGAGATGTGTATGATTGTGATGTTTATTCTCTCTCTGTCTCTGTCTCTGTCTCTCTCTATCTCTCTGTCTCTCTCTGTCTCTCTGTCTCTCTGTCTCTATCTTTGTCTCTGTCTCTGTCTCTCTCTCTCTGTATTAACCATATATACAAAGTATGCATATATGGGTGCACATGTATATGCATACATGTATATATTCTATAATGCCCCACCAGGGAACCCAAGAGAAGTTAACCTATAACTTGCTACTAAGTTTGGTGAACATTTTTTTTTTAAAAGTTAACATACAAGATACACAATAGTGCAGAAGAAATTACCATTTATTCACATTGAACAACATCTAATACATATTACAAATCCTGAGGGTCCCTTGACATAGAGTTACTTAAGATCAAATAAAACAACTAAAGAAAGATAACAAAAGATTCCATATCCTAAATGATACAATTACAACTTACATCAATAATACAAATCTCATGGACAACCATGATAACTAATACACTGATATCCATTGCACATGTCGCAGGGTATGTAATATTAAAACTAACATAAAAGTACAATGTCCATATTGGATATCACATGCGATACTCTAATATAGGACTACATAAAAGAAGGTATGATAAGAAACCATCAATGAAGAACAAGAAGGAATCCAACTAAAGAAGTATCAACAACACCGGCACCAGGACATCGAATCTCAAATGGTAAAGAATCACTACCACCCGTCCATGTAGAACCACAAAGGTCTACCCCACCGTGCTGAGGAGATAACCACAAACCCCAATGGGATGTCCAAAACCAAACAAAGATAAAACCACTGAGCAAGGAATTCTGAAAGCTCTCTACTCAAGGTACACAATAATCAAGTGAAAGGTGATACACACTAATTTAGAGGCATAAACAGAAACTCAGGAGATGACTTAAGCTACATGCTATGGGAGTGTCATCACATGTCTATCTACTTGAGTACCCTAGACTGGTCACGATGGACCCCAGACTCTCAAGCATTGAGTTACCCTAGACTGGCCACTCTGGGCCCCAGAACCTCAATACGATCCATGTGGGATTAGAATACTCTCTCTCAGAAATGAGGAATTCTAATCATAACCATACTCTAATCTATCTTTTTAAATGAACTCGACAAGTTTTAATTATTATGTTATCACTTAATTACATAACTTACAATAGGTTACCCAGGTACTGACCACTTTGGGTCCCCGCCCCTATTGTAATCATTTGGGTTTCTATGTGTGAAACTGCATCTAGGATTACCTGGTAGTATACCTGTTGGTTGTTTATGTGATTATGAACCTAGGGGAGATTGATTAAGTGCATCTTAGGGGATCAGGAACTACAAGCATCGAAACATCACAATGAATATGATCCTAACAAAATATGGGTCGCACAATAATGACAAGTGAATCATAACATAACCAGCATTTTAATGTCATAATAAAAAGAATATTCCATGAAGACATTCTAGGAATTCAATAGAAAAATCACCCAATTTAAGTATATACATAAGCATTTAACAACCAATTGCATATGTAAACAAGAACGTCTCACTAATATGATAACAATATAAAATAATCTAATTTCAAATTTATCCTAAATAATTAAATCTTATTAATTATACTAAGATAAATATATCACAAATTAATCATAAACTAAAATAACATAACAATATTAAATTACCATACACTAAAATTTAATATAAATAAGTTATCATGAAAATAAAATAATTTAACATTAACTAAATTAACTAAACTAAACTAAACTAAATCAAATAACAAAATTAACTAACATAACTCATAAAACAAATTGCAATACTTAATAATAAATTAAATTAAAATGAATTTTATAAACAAAATTTTAAAACAAATTAAAAAGTGTGGGGGGGTACCCAACGGGTCCCACGCCCCTGTCACACCAGTACCCCGTGCTGTCGTCGGGTAGTACTCACTCTGCCTTGGCAGAGTCAGTATTGCCGTTGGTAGTACTCTCTGCCGTCGTGCAGGGGGGATGGGGGTTGGGGGTTGTGGTGGCCCCCGCCCCCATAAAGTATGCAATTTTTTTTTAAAAAACAAAAATTTCAATAACTTATATATATATATATATATATATATATATATATATATATATATATATATATATATATATATATATATATATATATATATATATATATATATATATATATATATATATATATATATATATTATAACAAATAATGCCATTCCCCATATTGCAATGCCCTTTTTTTTTTTACATATATTTATTGAATATATATATATTTTCAAATAGGTTTAAAATTATAATCTTCTAAGATATATATATATATATATATATATATATATATATATATATATATATATATATATATATTCTATCTTATCCAACATTTACATGTGACTGTGTATTTTTTTTTTCTTTTGACTGAATGAATATTTTACATAGAATGACATTTTTTTTCCCTTTCACAGTGTCATTTTCAATTCAAGTGGATTTAACAAGTAGTAGATTTATTTTCCATCAAAGTTGGGTTTTTAACCAGAATATTTATTTTTCAACCAGAATTGGGTATTTTTTTAAAAACATGATTCTTTTTAAACCAAAATTATTTACTTCATTCTCTATAGTCAAACTATTGCCTAGATTTAATATTTCAATTTGTAGGAAATCTATAAACAAACATTCAACAAAATTTTTCCAGAGTAACACTACAATGCCAAGTAATAATAAAATAAATCAAATAACTAAACCAGGGTTTCAGAATACCCAGATCTAATATAAATAAAGATCTACCAAATAGAAAACATAGAAAGCTATTAAAACACAGAAAGATAAACATATGTGAATACAGATCTGACAAACAAATCCAAAACCGACCTCAGATCCAATGCCAGAAATGGAATAAAAATGGAAACCCCTGTAGATCTGAGAACCAAATTCTCTCCAAATTCAAACACAACCTCCAGATCTGAAAACTAATTTACAACTAGGTGCCCAATCCAAATGCACAGAGAAATTCAAATCATCAACCAGCCATAACAATCCACAAATCTCCAAATTGCCAAACACACAAGCCTTCTCCAAAATTTCTCTCCAAAACCTGTCTCTCCAAAAATGAATGCAAAAATCTCCTAATAGGAATTCAATTCCAAAATCCAAGCAATCATAGAAGATAACTCAACAGCTAACTCAAAGTTCCACTCAAATCAGAAAAGTGACTCATAAGACATTTCTTAATTCAACTCAAATTCCAAAATTGAAAGTAATTACAATTAATTAATTAAAATATCTTTTAATATGCACAACTCAACTTGACTTTTGAAAGCTAGTTGTCTTTTTTAAAACAAACTCTTTTTCCAATTTTGCACATGTTTTAATTTAAATTCATTTATTAAATAAATTAAATAATCAATGCATCACAAATTCATGCAATTAATTATTTAATTACTTAATAATATAAACAAGCATAATTCTAAATATTTACCATTTGAGCACATGTTAATAATTAAAACCAAATTAAATAAATTAAATATTTATTACATCCTAAAGCATGCATTTAAATATTCAATTTATTTAATAATGCACTCAACATAAATAATCCTTATTACAATTACATAATCAAATAATTTCAATAAATCAAATAATTGACTTTAGATAATTTCCAAATTAAACATAGGAACATAATTAAATTATTAAATTCAACTATAGTCCTAACATAAATAAACATATAAAATCACTTGAATAATCATAAATCAACCGAATCAAATGCAATAAAATCAAGCATAGTAAATCAATCAAACTGAAAATATGCACAGACTCAAGAACGGGATCCACGAATTCCTGCCAACCAGGTGAATTCAGGTAAGGTAGTCAAATAGACACTTGTCCAATTCTAGGACAATTGGCTAGGGTTAGGGTTTGGGTCTATGAATTATCTCCCCTCTTTACCATTGAGACAAATATTTGTGGGCACACTCACTCTTGCCAATTCAGGGAAGACGATGCCCCGTACCTACGAACTTGTCATCAAAAGACAAATCATGTACATACAATATATAATAGATAATGATAGGGTACGGTTGGACGTGTGGATCTCAACTATGTGAGTAACTACACCTCCATCCTCTACCACACAAGCACGTCAAATAGATACAGACACATAATCACCATACACATGCAAGTATGGGGTAAGTACATCATATTCAATATAAAACATGTAATCTAACATCATGAAACATCATCATCTAATCTATGCATACACTTGATAAACATATAATAATAATCCACATCATCATTAATGAAACAATAATTGATCACATGGAAAGTGACCTAAAATAATTTGGTCATACGTCTGCAACATAAAGAAAACTAAAAAGCATCCTATAGGTGGGTACTACATTCACCCCCCCTAGGATTAGGCTTACTCCTGGAAGCCTGAAACAAGTAGGGATACAAGTCCCATAAACTCACTGCACTGAAAAGAAAACTAAACTATGAATCACTGACTAGGTCCCTTCGGACCATTCCATGCATTAGGGTTCAAACACTGAGGATCATTCCCTATTGCAAAGGCCCTATGAGATCCACCAGCATTTCCAACTCTAGGCTCAGAAGCTACAAGCCTCTATCCTAAAAACTATGTCGATCGGTTAGGACAATTGACCGCAATGTGGCCATGTTGTCCGCAAGAATAACAACCATCTCTACCACCAAAACTCTGGGGTTGCTGATCCACCTGATTGCACAAACTACACTGCCAGTTGCGATAGTTCCCTAATTGAGAACCACCACTGCTACCATGGAAGAATTTCTTATCCTGTTGATCTTGATTACCTTTTGAAAAGGTTGAAGGATTTTGAAAATTTCCATTCCTCTGAGATTGATTCCTCTTGGAACCACTAGACTGAATACCTCCCTGAGCACTAAAACCTACTGCCAGATTTGCCTCTGTAATGGTAGCCTTAATAGCTACATCTCTGAGGGTCTTAGGCTCAAAGAGTAAGACATTCCCAATAATGTGTGCATTCAACCCCCTAACAAAATGTTGCACTAGCAAGGTTGTATCCTGACCAAAGCTAGCATACTGTTTGAGCTCAAAGAACTTTCGATCATACTCGCCCACTGTCATAGTCAGTTGTCTCAAATTATGAAACTCATCAGCCCTCTGCTTCCTCCACTGATTAGATAGGAAACATTCCCAAAAATGTTCCAAGAACAACTCCCATGTAGTTGTATCCATCCGAAGACCTAGCTTCTCTTCCTCTATCCTCCAGCATATAGCTGCAAAATTTGTGAGTTGTGTCACCACATACCTAGCTTTAGTATTGCTACTAAAGGGATGCATGGCAAAACTCTGCTCTAAGGCTATCAACCAAGTCTTTGACTCTAAACCAGTACCTTTCCCATCAAAGGGATTAGGTTTCCCTCTCAACAGATCCCTCATGTGGTTAGCTTCCACAACTATAGGATCAACTGTGGAATCCGACTTTGGAGGACTCCTAGACCTCTCTCTAGCCTACTCTACTCTGACTCACTCAGGACCAAGATGATTGAGAATTGCCCGCAAGAACTGTCTCATGTCTAATCCTTCAGACTCATCCTGATGATCCTCTCTTTGATCACCTCTAGACTACTGGTGGTGACCCTCCTGACTAACACTCGTAGAAGGGCTATGATGTCTACCCCTTCCATGACCACCAAAATGACCTCTACCTCTACCTCTAGAAGCTCTAGTGACAGGCATGATTCCTGCATCATAAGGAAATCAAGACAATGTCACACAACATAACTCAAATCAAAATCAAAAGAGTACATAATCATAAAGCAATGGTCTGCAAACAAAATGTTTCATGTCTATGTTTAGTTTCAAGTTTAGACCACACAAAACCTAATAGGTGTACATACCTAGAGATCCTAGTGTAGAAACTCCGCTCTGATACCAAATGTAATGCCCCGCCAGGGAACCCAAGAGAAGTTAACCTATAACTTGCTACTAAGTTTGGTGAACATTTTTTTAAAAAAAGTTAATATGCAAGATACACAATAGTGTAGAAGCAATTACTATTTATTCACATTGAACAACATCCAATACATATTACAAATCCCAAGGGTCCCTTGACGTAGAGTTACTTAAGAACAAATAAAACAACTAAAGAAAGATAACAAAAGATTCCATATCATAAATGATACAATTACAACTTACATCAATGATACAAATCTCATGGACAACCATGATAACTAATACACTGACATCCACTGCACATGTCATAGGGTATGTAATATTAAAACTAACATAAAAGTACAATGTCCATATTGGATATCACATGCGATACTCTAATAGAGGACTACATAAAAGAAGGTATGATAAATGAAGAACAAGAAGGAATCCAACTGTAGAAGTATCAACAACACTGACACCAGGACGTCAAATCTCAAATGGTAAAGAATCACTACCACCTATCTGTGTAGAACCACAAAGGTCTACCCCACCATGCTGAGGAGATAACCACAAACCCCAATCGGATGACCAAAACCAAACAAAGATAAAACCACTAAGCAAGGAATTCTGAAAGCTCTCTACTCAAGGTACACAATAATCAAGTGAAAGGTGATACACACTAATTTAGAGGCATAAACAGAAACTCAGGAGATGACTTAAGCTACATGCTATGGGAGTGTCATCACATGTCTATCTACTTGAGTACCCTAGACTGTTCACGATGGACCCCGAACTCTCAAGCATTGAGTTACCCTGGACTGGCCACTCTGGGCCCCAGAACCTCAATACGATCCATGTGGGATTAGAATACTCTCTCTCAGAAATGAGGAATTCTAATCATAACCATACTCTAATCTATCTTTTTAAATGA